>CM022761.1:8381777-8981777 GCA_012411365.1 Ameiurus melas
CCATTCTTCCTTGCAAAAGCATTCTACCTCTGTGAAATTGGCTGGGCATCTCCTGTGCACAGCCCAGTTCAGGTCACCCCACAGGTTTTTGATTTTATTTAGGTTTGCAACAGCCACAAAGTATGATCCTGCCACCCCCATGCTTCCCTGTGGGGATGGTGCTGTTTTGGTGATGTGGGGGGTTTTGTGGCAAAAATATCTTTGGTATTATGCCCAAAAAGTTTAACTTTAGTGTCATCAAACCAGAACACTTTATTCCACATGGTGTTGGAAGATTTGATGTATATTTTATTTATTGTTTTGGTTACAAAAGGCCTTGCCACCCTACCCCATAGCCCAGAGATATGAAGAATTTGAAAGATAGTGTCACATGTAGAGAGCAAAGAATACTTCCAGAAATGACTGCAATTCTTTTAATGTTGCTGTAGGCCTCTTGGCAAGATCAGTTTTCTCCTGATCTTCTCATCACTTTTAGAGGGACGTCCTGTCCTTAGTAATGTCACTGTCATGCCATATTTATCCACTTGTTGATTATTGTCTTTACAGTGTTCCATGGTATATTCAATACTTTGGACATTTTTTTGTAACCCGCTACTGATTTATATTTTTCCAACAATGAGATCCTGTACCTGCTTTGTGAGCTCTGTGTGGCCAATGGCTTTTCCGGTTGGATGTTACCAACGAGATGTCAGGAAAATCTTATAGGAACAGCTGTACTTTATTTGGGGGTAATCAGTCACTTTTATGATTGGTGTATACTATGTGATTTTGAATGTGATTGATTGATTTTGAACATTGCCACATTCCCAGTTATAAAAGGGTGTGCACACTTATACAAGCTGGGTATTGGAAGATTTTTCTTTTTCCTTTTTCACCCAAAAACATTTCTGGGTGTTTGTCACTTGATAATTTGCAGTTTCACAATAAAGGTGTACAAGGTTCTGATGATTTATCTCAGTTTAATTTTTTACATCACAAAAACCGATCATTTCAACAGGTGTATGTAGCTGTATTGTATCCACTGTAAATGCCTGCCCTTATTGCAAAATAATGCAAAATCAAGTGTTGTTTTGCATTTGATGTCTATAATTAGGGGACTGTTGGTCAGTTTGCTGGATAAGAAGGGGTCAGTTGGTTATATTCCCAAATTGGATTGGCCAGTGAAAATCCCTCTCTTTTATAATCGATGCTGTGAATGTGGTGAAGTGATGAATGCACTCCGAGCACACTGATGCAGTATTGTCTGGTTAGGATTTTGGTGCCAAAAATAAGGTGGTACTGTTTAATTTGCATTGCAGTTAGAGCTTGTAGGCTTTATCTCTCCAGATTTAATGTGGTTGCTTTGCCCTCCCAGACTAGTGTGGTAATTATATTAACTTTTATTTGCATGATGTCTGTCATGCCAAAGGATGTTTTATAAAGGAGAAAAATGAAAATAATACACACACATACTGTACAACACAGAAAAGAATAGTCAAATACATTTTATAGTCTATATTTTGTAATTAGCAAGAACTCATTATAGAAAAAACTGTACCTGGGTAACCTGTGGTACTCTCAAGCACCTTTTGTACCTTTAGTGTTTCATGGACCCCAGATTGGTTAGTGATTGGTTAGTGGTCTATTTAAATTCCCAGTGGTTCTTCCTTATTTGCTGGACCATTAACGCTTGTCACGTTCCCTTTCAAAGGGAACTTTGACGATGCGTTTAGCATAACACTATGCGGAGCGCCTCTCGCGCGTGACCGACATCTGAAGCTTGTGTAAAATCATGCTTATTTATAGGCCTGCCATGATCAGGTGATGTGGCAATTAAGTGCGTTGCATGATATCAGTATGGCACCTGTGAACCGCGCCATCAGCCTTTATTATCTTCAGTGAAAGACTGCATGTCAATTGTTTGTCTAAAGAAACAAAAAAGACGCTTAATTTCCTCGCTATGTTTTCTCAAAATCTCAGTACTTTTCTATCCCTTTAAAAAAAAAAGAGAAGAGGAAAAAAAGGAATGAGCGAGAGAGAAAAATATGAGTGAGAGAATTCAGGAAGTGTGTTACGGCTGGCTCCCGTTTCATCACAGGGGAATAGTGCACACTTTCTGGGCGAAGTGTCTAGCGATGTAGCATGCGATGGCAGCCTCAAGAGGCTGCGTATGGTAATGCCTACACTAAGCAGCTCGGCTCGCGTCTCGTGCTCTTCTCGGAAGCTGAAGCGATTTGGGTTTTAGAGCCTCTCTTATGGATACGGAAGAGGAGCTGGAGACAAGCGCTACTCGATCTCTTGCTCTGTCTTCTGGGTTCGGCTTTCCGCTGGTTTTTGGAGCTTTTTTGGAGCTGTTTTGTGATTATGTTTGGGGTCTGGTTTTCCTATGTATTTATGCTTGTGTTATTTGCACTATGTTTTTGATTATTTAGTATTTTTCTTAGTGCTTATTTTCAAGTTTATTAAGTTCTGATAATCCTAGTTGGCTCCTAGTTGTCTTCTCCTTGTCTCACAGCTCCATCCCAAAATGCTACATGCGCTTCGCATGCATGCACGCACTCACCATCCCCGGTGTTCTGATCTGAAGCACCTGTCACCAATCACACTCTCACCCTTAGTATTTAGAAAAGCACTCTCTTAGAGTTCGTTGCGAAGTATACGCTCTGCTAACTAGTTTACCTGCATTGCCAAGCCGTTCCTATTTTGACTTCTCGTTTGTTTACCTCGATCCTGCTTCTGGTTTATACGTCTTTTGCCTTCTCTAGTTTTGTCCTGTATGCCCGATCGCCCGACCTTTGCTTAGTTAACTCTACGTTTGCATTCTGCCATCTTCTCGTGCTTCTGTGCCGCTTCGCAAAAAGGTGACAGAATTCTTCGCCGACTGATGGACACAGCAGGAGATCCCCGGTGGGCACAAGCCATCGAGGGACACAAGCCATTGCTGAGCCTTCTGCTCAGCGACCATGATCAACGTCTCGATGACTTAAACGAGCAGATTGCTCGGCTAAATCTAGCTGCTCAAATCCCATGTGCCCACAACCACACGTCTACCCCCCACTTGGAGATATATGATGGAGATCCGGCGCGCTGCCACAGTTTCCTCCTTCAATGCTCCCTGTTCTTCTCCACGTATCCGGAGAGTAGAAAGATCATTCATTTCATGGAGCTCTTAACCGGGAGGGCTCTCCTCTGGGCCACTGCGGAATGGGAGCAAGCGGGGAGTAACATCACCACTTACGATCAACTGACCGCACGCTTCCGTACCGTGTTTGATCATTCCCCGGATAACAGAGAGACTGGGGAGGAACTACTGTCCATGACCCAGGGATTGCGTAGCGTGGCTGACTATGCACTGGACTTTCGCACGGTGGCAGCAAGGAGTGTATGGAATGAGCCGGCTCTAAAAACCATGTTTCGCCATGGTTTAAACGCCGAAATCTTAAAGGAACTAGCATGCCGCAATGATGAGTTGTCTCTGGACGCACTTATCAGGCTGTCTATTCGTTTGGACCTTCTGTTACGGAGCCGCCACTCTATACGTGACGAGGCGGAATTACCTGCACCAGAGAGTCCGGAGGAACCCATGCAGCTAAGGCAGACTCAAGTGAGCTCCCAGGAATGAGAACGATGATGCCGTGAGCATCGCTGTTTCTACTGTGGCAAGAAGGATCATCTTGTGTCACAGTGCCCTCGTAAGCCGCGCACTCACCCCAGGGAGAACCCCGTTCTAAAATCATCCCTGCCTAAGGTGAGTTCCAAACCCATTACTCAGGCTGCATTTGTTTTACCAGTCATCCTAGAATTCTCAGGTATTTCCTGTGTTTTAGAGGCGCTGATCAACTCTGGCACGGCTGGGAATTTTATTGACCAAGAGAGCATTCTTCAACACAACATCCCGGTTCGCAAAAACCCCGCCGTTTCCATTCCATAGATGGAGCCCCCATCGGGGAGGGCATCATTACCCAATGCACAAACCGTATTATCATCCGTGCCAGCGCTCTGCATCAAGAGAGAATATCATTTCATGTCATCAAAACAGCATCTGGTGGTTCTTGGCCTTCCCTGGCTTGAATATCACAATCCACGCATTACAAGGGATCAAAGAGAAATCACATACTGGTCAAACCGTTGTCTCCACCAATGTCTCCAAGCTCCAGTGCTTACCATCACGTCCACATCCATAGAGAGCCCCGACAACGCAGACAGCAGCTTAATTCCTATTGAGTAACACGACCTCATGGAAGTATTCAGCAAGAAGAGGGCTAGTGGACTACTGGCACATCGCGATTATGATTGCACGATCAATCTTCTTCCTGGCACTACACCACCGTGGGGGAGGGTGTATCCGTTGACAACCACAGAACAACAAGCCATGGAGGAATATATCCAGGAAGCGGAGAAGAAGGGTGGCGGCTTAAGCCCATGCATAGACTACCATGGATTAAACCGGTGCTGTATCAAGTACCGTTACCCCCTTCCTCTTGTACCGGCCGCCCTGGAACAACTGCGCTCTGCCACCATCTTTACAAAGCTATATTTACGCAATGCCTACAACCTGGTTCGTATTCGAAAGGGAGACGAATGGAAGAGCGGTTTTAGCATGAGTTCCGGTCATTATGAATACCAGGTTATGCCATATGGGCTTTTAAACGCTCCCTCAGTATTCCAGTGTTTGATAAACGACATGTTGTGTGAAATGCTGGGACGCTATGTGATCACCTACATAGACGATATTGTCATCTACTCCACCTCCATGAAGGAACACATTGCACATGTTCGTGAAGTTTTGCAATGGCTTCTACATCACCAGTTATACATCAAAACTGAAAAGTGTGAATTCCATAAAACCACCATCACGTTTTTGGGTTATATCATCAGCCCCAAAGGAATTTCCATGTACCAGGAAAAAGGCAAGGCAGTTGTGGAATGGCCGGTACCCACAACAATCAAGGAGTTGCAGAGATTCTTGGGATTTGCCAATTTTTATAGGAGGTTCATCAGGAACTTTAGTGTCATAGCTAACCCCCTCGTGTCCCTATTGAAGGGGAAACCCAAGCGCCTTTCGTGGGGCCCCAGTGCCCAAACGGCGTTTGACCGGCTCAAGAGAGCCTTCATGACCGCTCCCATCCGAATCCTGCAAGACCATTCATAGTGGAGGTAGATGACTCGGGTAGGAGCTTTGTTATCCCAACGTTTCGGAGAGAAACCCAAACTCCATCCTGTGGCATTCTTCTCAAGGAAGCTTACCCCCACCGAGAGGAATTATGACATAGGATATCGGGAACTGCTATCCGACAAATTAGCATTGGAGGAATGGAGACATTGGCTAGAGGGATCAACACACCGTTTTATAATTTTTACAGACCACAAGAACCTGGAATATCTGCGGACCGCCAAGAGACTGACACCTCGACAGGCTCGTTGGGCCGTTTTTTTACCAGGTTCGACTTCATTCTATCGTATCGACCAGGGTCTAAGAACATCAAAGCGGATGCCCTCTCGCATCATGACCCCTCTGAACGAGAAGCCCTCGTGCTTCATCAATGCCCTGGAGTGGGACTTGAACCTGAGATTAGAAGAGATTCCTCTATCACAAATTCCCGTCAATTGTCCTCCTACCAAACTATTTGTTCCCGAGGAGTACCGGCAGGAACTGATTATCTGGGCACACACGTTACTTGGGACAGGGCATCCTGGGGTGCAGCAAACACATCCTCTCCTCGAAGAGAAATGCTGGTGGCCCAGGATGGAGAAGGAGATACAGGCAGTCATGGCATCCTGTTCATCTTGCGCACAGAGTAAAGTTCTGCGAACACTCCCCGCCGGGAGGCTTAAACCATTACCCACACCCGAGCACCCCATGTCCCAGATCTCAGTGGACTTCACTGATCTGCCAAGGTCCCAGGGAAGCTCTACGATTCTGGTAACCGTGGACCGGTTCTCAAAATCGGTGCGGTTCATTCCATTACCCGCCCTCCCTACTGCGTTTATGGCAGCTGAACTTCTCTTTCAGCATATCTTCAGATACTTTGGCATTCCAGAAGCGATTACATGTGATCAGGGTCCACAGTTCACGTCCCGAGTCTGGTCGAACTTCATGACTAAGTTAGGAGTAACAGTTAATCTCACCTCCGGCTACCACCCTCAATCTAACGGTCAAGTAGGGAGGATCAATCAGGAACTAGCGATGGACTGGCACCCTGTCCAGGGTGTACCCTGCATTGTGCCCGATGCTTCCTGGGATAGGCTCCAGGTTCCCCGCGACCCTGAAGCAGGAATAAGCGGCTGAAGATGGATGGATGGATGGATGGATATTTGTATTTCAACTCACAATATGAACAGCTGTTCACTTTGACTTTAGTATATTAGTTAGGTTTAGAATATGGTGTTATCTGTTCTGACATACAGTGTGAAAGCAGTTATAAATTTGGCAGTAAAAATCTATTGTTTTGGTCTTGGTTGAGCTTGTGAGTAAAAGAAGTTCTGCTAACTGTGTCAAGAGTTTAGGAAAATTGTATTGAAAGTATTGAAACAATTGTCATAGCAATCATAAAAAAAAACTGTAAGTCTGTTTCCTTTAGCCTGTTCCCTGTGTTGTCTTTAATAAAGTTCTGCATGCACATCTGCCTCCATGGATGCTTCCTCATGATATAGTATGCATCTTTTTCCTATTAATGAGCCTGTTTGTGTACCTTTAGAAGCTTTTCAAATAAATTAAATTACAGACCAATTATGTACCTTAAATGTTTATTAAAAGATAATGGAATTTATTATAAGATAACGGTACACGCCAAGTAACAAGGCAAGGTACAATTTAGTACAATTTTTTCCTGAGATTGTAGTAGTTGGTTTATAATTATTCTAAAGAAGTAGTTGCTGGGTTGGGGTGGTAACGTCATGGTTAATTTATTTCCTCCATACTGTTGTGTGGTGTGAAGAATGTGCTTTGACTAATTATGTGTTTTAAGAAATTCCCATGAAGGTAATCCAGTAAAAAAAAAAAACTACAATAAAGCTTTGGGTAAAACTCTGGTGCACTTTGGTGAAGTGCAATGAGCAATTTGTAAGGTACACTAGTTTTTTTTCTCTTTATTTGGCTGGAAGACTCAGGGCACTGAATTCCAACAGCACTTTAGAACTTCAAGTAGACCACTTCACCTTCACCCAGCAGGTCTTCAACAGCTGCTAATTAGATATAAGAAGCTCAGCATCCAGCAGTAAGTTGACTTTCCTTATTAGACTGCAAAAGTAAATTGCACAACTATATTAATTTCATATATAATTTATCAATTCACATATTCATCTTCTGAAACGCTTTATTTTGGCCTGGACAGCAGTACTCTGGAGCTTAGCCCACAAACCCTGGGTATGAGGTAGGAATACATCCTGGATTGAATGCCAATCCATTGTTTGGCACCAGACACACATACATTTACACACTCATTCACACCTAGGGGCAATTTAGAGTTACCAGTCGACCAACCGGCATGTTTTGGCAGGTGGGAGGTAACCGAACAACCCAAAGGAAACCCACAGGGAGAATGTATGAAACTCCACATAGACAGTAACCCGAGCTCAGGATTGAGCCAGGGAACATAGAGCTGTGAGGCAGCAATGCTATCCAATTCTGCCAACTGCACTACCAGGCTGTCCCATATAATAATAAAATTTTTAATAATATTTTATCCACTGTGCCAGTCTGATTTAAAAGTGTTTGCAAAGAAAAGCTCCCTCGTTTATACCTGTTTTTTTAATTCTGTAAAGCTGCAATGACTATTGTAAAAAGCGCTATACAAATAAAATTGAATTGAATTGAATTGAAAAGGAAAATAAGTTAAACCACACACACAAAAGTCTGAATCCCATGAAGATAATAATCTGTTGGCAAGTGAAACCCCAAGGACCAGTTCAGTTCTCAACACTGGTTACTTCATTTCCTCCATAATGAGGGTAATAAGCAAGCCGCTATACGCCCCCCCCAATCCCCCCCCACACACACACACACAGAAGCAGCACATAAACAGTCCATAGGGGATTTCATAGTGTATTGTTTTTTTGTGTAATTTGTGATGCAATTTGCACAAGTTTTTTGTGTCTTTTTTCAGAAAACTTCTTGAATTGGTGAAATCATAATTGCACAAAATTATTTTGCATGGACATTTACAATGATTATTGTTGGTAAATGAGACGTTTTAGCTGTACATATCTTCAACACATATGAATCAAAGGGGGCTTTGTCTGACTGCATGTTGAGAAGACATTATGTGATGTGTCTTGGCCCAAATCTGTGGATTATCTGCAGTAATTTTGAAAAATTTCAAGCTCCTCTGAACATTGCGGAGTTTGCTTGATTTTCATTTCTGCGATCACAAAAATTGCTAAATCCTGAAGGGGCTGTATAAATAGCTGGTCAGAAAGAGAAAATGGGTGATGATTAATGTTAATTGCTTTATTGAAAATTAATTATTAAGACAATTAAGAACATTCTTACAGGTTTTTTTTTTCAATTGCTAACATGCATTGGTCGAAACTGAAGTCACATTGTAAAAACTCTTCACACAGTAAGCAAAACATAAGTGTATGTGGACCAACCTGTGAATCATTTTTCATTGCTTTCACACAAAATGCATTCAATGACCACATTCTCCGAAATCCATGAACTCTTTTCGCATTTACACTCCAATACTTGCAAAACTATACGTTTTTCAGCATGTTTTCAAATGCTAGCACACTGTTCTTGAAACTGTTAAAAACGCATTTATATATATATGGCTTCAGAATGATTTAGTTTGGAAACATGGATCATGGATTGGTAGGAAAAGAAGAATGGCAGGGTGGAGGAGAATGCATGGAGGACAAAGGAGAGGAAGACCAAGAGCGGTGGTCTCTGGTGGGATAAGGGACACAATTATTGACCATGCCGTAAACTCTTTGACAGCGGCCGGTTTATGGGTGCAAACAAATATTTAGTGTTTAACAGTTGCATGAATAGTACAAATTTTCCACCAGAACAGTAAGACGTGCATCCTTCATTGATAATTGAACTACATATTACAGTAAAATACAGTATTTTCACATTTTTACATGTACTAACATTTTGAAATATATTGATTGTTTTGTGATTTTCAGTAGGATCCAAAGGCGGCTTCCCACAGGAGGAAGAGACAGAATATTATCAGATATGCAGGAAATTGACATGGTAATTGGCAACAATGCAATAATACTTTAGGAAATTTGGGACAGAGTGCTGGCAGACAATATCACTTTTGGGAATGTGAATACGGTCAGTACAACAACAATTTCCAAAGCCCTAGAGAAACGGTGAACGTGAGGAAGAAATCCGGTATCAATATGTTCAGATAAGATGTTTGTTCAGGGAGGGCGGCTGTGGTTCAGGTGGTAGAGCGGGTTGTCCACTAATCGTAGGGTTGGCGGATCGATTCCCGACCCACATGACTCCATATGCCAAAGTGTCCTTGGGCAAGACACTGAACCCTAAGTTGCTCCCAATGGCAAGTTAGAGCCTTGCATGGCAGCTCTGCTTCCATTGGTGTGTGAGTGTGTGAATAGGTGAATGAGACACAGTGTAAAGCGCTTTGGATAAAAGCGTTATATAAGTGCACCATTTACCAGTAACGAAACAGGGTATTCATAAGGCTATTATATAATGTAAATTGTATAATGTAAAGTACTGTGGATTCGCTGTATTTTAGAGACTAATGGAAGCTAGGCAAACTGTAAATGCATTCATCTTTGTGGATGAAGCTGGATTCAAAAACACAGGGGAAGAAATGTAATTGTAAAGAGAACAACCATGGATGTCCCAGGCCAGAGAGGAGCTAACAACGCAATGTGTGTAGCACTGTCCAATGATGGTTTGCTATTGCATAAACCACTGATTTCCCAATAAAATACAGAAAGGCTCCTTTCTTTTTCGGGATGACCTGCATAATCGACTTGTGAAAGCATGGGAGAGAGGGGTAAGAAACATCCCTACCTTTGTTGTTGTGTAAGATAATGTGGCATTCCACTACTCTGCTGTTATCACAGACTGGTTTGCTGCACATCCCAGGATGTCAGTACTATTCCTGCTTCCAAACGTCCCCTTCCTAAAACCCCATAGAGAAGTTTTTCTCTGCGTGGAAGTGGACAGTTTATGACCACCATCCAAATGACCAGATGTCCTTAGTGGATGCCATGAATGCAGGGTGTGGACACACTTCTCCTGAAGACTGCCAGGGTTGGATTAGACATTCCAGATACTTTCCAAGATGCATCGCCAGACAAGAGATGTGATGTTGATGAGAACTTGTAGCCAAATGCATGAGAGGGAGAAATAGAACCCTGACAGTACTGTACAGTATGAGTGATTATACTATACATATTTTTGATGGTTTTTTAAATATTGCATTATATCAGGAATTTGTTTTTCAACTTTTTATTTTTCTCAAGTAAATTACTACAGTATATGCAAAAAATCAAGGATATTGAAGCAAATTGCTGCGTTTCTGATTTAATTTTTGTTACATATACAGTGGGGGAAATAAGTATTCAATGCATCAACTTTTTTTCATTAAATATATTTCCAATGAGGCTATTCACATGAAATTTTCACAAGACTTTGGTTTAAACAGGAATCCACACATATGCAGAAATTGTCTGGGGTACGCATGTCACCCTGTTCCCTTAGAAGGGAACGAGACGTTGCGTTTAACATAACACTATGGGAGTGCCTCTCATGCATGACCGGCATCTGAATCTTGTGTAAAATCATGCCGATTTATAGGCCTGCCATGATCAGCTGATGTGGCAATTAAGCATGTCGCTTGATATAAATATGGCACCTGTGAACCATGCCATCAGCCTCTATTATCTGAAGTGAAGACACAATTCACAGGCCTGCCCTGGTATGACAAAGCTACGCAATGTCTCATTCCCTTCTCAGGAAACAGGGTTACATACATAACCCAGACATTCCCTTTCAAAGGGAACTTCGACATTGCGTTTAGCATAACACTATGAGAACGAGAATACTCACTCCATTATACCGAGTGTACGGCCTGTTCAAAAAGACCCAAGCCCAGGGGTCACTGCAAGACACTCGAGCCCGTGGTGGAATGAATATGCAGCAGCACACACATCCTGTAAGGATACATCATTGAATAAAACCTTCACGAAGCGACCGCCCTAGTGGAATGAACCCTTATGCCCAGAGGCGTAGCGAGACCGTGTGCCTCATAAGCAATAGAGATTGCTTCCACTATCCAATTAGAGATGTGCTGCTTTGACACAGCATCACCTTTACTGTCGCCACCAAAGCAGACCAACAGCTGCTCCAACTTATGCCACTGGCTGGAGCAGTGGACATAAGTACAGAGAGCCCATACTGGACACAGCAGATGCATTCCCTTTTGTTCTGGTGTGGGAAATGGAGGAGGGCAGAAAGCCTGCAACAACACAGGGTGGGCAGCCGATATAGGCACTTTAGGAATATAATCCGGAATAGGATACAGGAAGGCCTTGGCTAATCCAGGGGCAAAATCAAGGCAGGAACGGGCAACAGAGAGAGTTTGTAGATCTCCTACTCGCTTGAGAGCTGTCAGAGCCAGCAGAAGAGCTACTTTTAGAGTCAGAAGCTTCTCAGAGGCTGACTCTAAGGGCTCAAACAGACCTTCCAGGACCACAGAAAGGTCCCAGGAAGGTATGCGCAGCCTGCAGATGGGCCTCAGCTGCCTGGCACCACGCATGAAATTCAAAGTTAGAGGATATTGCCCCACAACAGCTCCATCAACAGGGGCATGGCTGGCCGAAATGGCGGCCACGTAAACCCTAATTGTAGAAGGAGCCCACCCCGCTGAGAAATGTTCTTGATCTCCAAGACTGTAGCTATTGTGCAGTTTACTGGGTCTACAGTGGATACCTGTGAATGGGAATCTTCCAAGGAGTGCCATCTAGCAGGGATATTATCTCTGAGAACCATGTTCGAGCTGGCCAATAATGTGCTACTAGCAGCAGACATAGATTGTCTTGGTGAACTCTCGCTAGAACTTGTGAGAGCAGAGCAATGGGGAGAACAGAATACAGATGTTACCTCGGCCACATGTGCACCATGGCGTCCAGCCCTAATTGTGCGGGAGGATTGAGGGCAAACCACAGCGGGCCATGTGTTTTCTCCTCGTAGGCGAACACATGCAGTCCTGCTTGCCCATACCTCGCCATATGGACTCCACCACTTGTGGATGGATCCACCAATTCCTGGGCCTCAGCCCCTGCCTCAACAGGATGTCTGCACCATATTCCCAGAATGTCCATTGCACTCACTGACAAACTTTCCTTCTGTCCAGAGAAGAATTAGTTTGACATAATCTTGGACGAAACCCCCAACTTCTCAGCCACCACTGAACGGTTTCCTGTGCGATAGGCCCATAAGCACC
Source organism: Ameiurus melas (assembly GCA_012411365.1). Lineage (NCBI taxonomy): Eukaryota > Metazoa > Chordata > Actinopteri > Siluriformes > Ictaluridae > Ameiurus > Ameiurus melas. The sequence goes on from CM022761.1 coordinate 8,394,191, forward strand.
AATAGTCTCCCAAGAACCAGCTTTATCTTGCTCAGTGAAGATAGGATTGACCCTATGCATGTTGGGGATAGAAATGCCCTCATCGTAGTAGAATCTTTATAACCCCTAGAAAAGTTGTCCACTGCACTGGGGAAAGCATGCTTTTCTGAGGTTCAACCTGAGCCCCAAGCTCTTCATGTGGGCGAGAACAACATCTCGATGTTGAACCACCAGTTCCCTGGATAGAATTAACCAGTCGTCCAGTTAGTTTAGTACATGGATGCCTTGGAGTCACAATGGAGCCAGAGTGACATCCATGCACTTTGTGAAGGTGCGTGGGGATAAAGTTAACGATATTTCTATGTGCAGCTATGCACCTTTTAGATCTATCGTCACAAACCAGTCCTCAAACTGAATCTGTGGATTGATAACTTCCTTTTCTATGGTAGACAGAACCCATGGAGACACATTTGGCAGTATTTTCCTCGCTGCCAGATGGTCTTTTAGTGACGTGAACTATGCCACATTCTATTGGAGGGAAAGCGTCAGATTTTTCATTGCCCTGTGACAGCTCGCTGACCAGAGAACACCGAAAACTTGGGACCGCCTTGGCAAGAGGAGGCCCTACACTGGGGCTAACTGCACTAACAACCTCGTGTCACCTGATACGTCCCTCCACGGCCCATCAGGACCGCTCTTCTTTGCCTGCTTGGCCTTTGTGACCATTTTCAGATCAGGCCTAGTAGCAGGCCACGACTGTGGCCGTCCGGATCCCCTGGCTGTCTGTGGGGGTTGGCAGCTACCATACTCACCTTCTGGGTCTCCCTCACACTAGTGTTGGCATGGGCTCAGTGTTGGATGCCCGAGTGAGCTCGAGACAACAGGGAAGTAACTGGCTGAATGCCGTTATATGTTGAGCTCACTGGGCAGGTCTATTTGATAGGCCTGCAACACTGTCATTGTCTGCAGTGACCCCCAAGCAAGACTACTACCGTATAGACCTTGCCCACCAATGCCACGGTTGCCTTATATGGTGGCTTGGATGGCAAAGCCGGCCCCCCTAATTACCTGCAGTCAATGGAGAGAGGTAGCTTGCAAGCGCCTCCTTCACCTTCAGCATAGCTAAATAGCCATGCGGTTCATTTCCCACAATGGCCAAATAATCCAACATCATGGGGTTATAAATATGGCTTATGCATGGTTTTCCCCCAGAAGCCTGATATTTTGTCATGCACTTCTGGAAGAAAGGGGAGTTTCTGCAGTGTGAGGGATTTACTTTCACTGGGGAGAAAAAGGCTCATCCAGCCTTAGTAATCACTTCCAGCAGCTATTTATATGCTGCTGTCAGTTTTTAACACATGCTTCTGGCTCCTCTGAGTCAGAGAGTAATTATTATGATTATTTTTCTATGTTATATTTTTGACCTCCTTTTGGCTTTCCATAGCAGAAGGAGGAGTCACGACGCAAGCTCTAAAATCCAGCGGAGAGCTGACCTTGGAAGATAGAGCAAGAAATAAAGCAGCGCCCGACTCTGGCTCCTCTTCTGGTTCCTTAAGAGATTCCCCGAACCTGAGACCGCTAGCTCCCTCGGCAGCGGCTGGGAATATAAACCCTACCTTGTAGCTTTTTGAGTCTGCCATTGCATGCTACATACCTAGACACTTCACCCAGAAAGTGTGCACTATTCCCTGTGATGAAACGGGAGCCAGCCATAACAAACCTCCTGAATTCTCTTACTCATATTTTTCTCTCTCGCTCTTTCCTTTTTTTTATAGGGATAGAAAAGTTCTGAGATTTTGAGAAAAGAATCGAGGAAATTATGCGTCTTTTTGTTTCTTTACACAAACAACTGACATGCAGTTAATTGCCCTTAATTGCCACTTCACCCAATCATGGCAGGCCTATAAATAGACATGATTTCACACAATTCTCATAGTGTTGAAACGCAATGTTGAAGATCCCTTTGAAAGGGAACCAAATATTTAAGTTCATAAATCAATTTATGTGTAATAAAATGGAATGACAAAGGAAAAAAGTATTGAACACGCTAACTCAAATTTAATTAATACTGCTTTGTTTGTAAAGACAGCTTCAAGACTCTTCCTGTATGAAGAAATTAATCAGCTGCAGTATTCAGGTGTGATTTTGGCCCATTCTTCTAAACATTTTGTCTTTAAATCTTGTTCAATTGGATTCAAGTCAGGTGATTGACTGGGCCATTCTAACACCTTGATTTTTTCCCCCTCTGAAACCAATTGAGAGTTTCCTTTGCTGTATTCTTTGGATCGTTGTCCTGCTGGAAGGTCCACCTATGCCTCATCTTCATCATCTTGGTTGATGGCAGCACATTCTTCTCAAGAATCTCTCAGTATAGGGCTCCATTCATCATTCCTTTAATTACATGAAGTCTGCCAGTACCATGTGATGAAAAACAGCCCCACACCATGATGCTTCCACCTCAAAACTTCACTGTTGGTATAGTGTTTTTTGGGTGATGTGTAGTATGACAGCCAAAAAGTTCAATTTTGCTCTCATCTGACCAGACTACACTCACCCAGTATTTCATAGGATTGTCCAAATGAGTAGAAAACTTTGACATGCCTTTTCTTTAGTAATGGAGTGTTGCTGGGTGAGCGTGCATAGAGGCCATGGCGGTGGAGTGCATTGCCTATTGTTTTCTCTGTGACTATGGTACCTGCTGCGTCCAAGTGTTTCTGGAGATCTTTCCAAGTGGTCCTTGGCTCTTGGGTTACTCTTCTGACTATTCTTCTGACTCCCTGATGAGAAATCTTGCAAGGAGCTCCTGTGCGTGGCCGGTTGATACGGAATGACAGAATTATTGCCAATGTTATGGTCAAACAAGTTTATTTTGAGACATGCATTAAGTGTTTTGGTGGTTTGAGTGAGTTTTGGAGGTGAGATTAACTGTTCAGCCAAGTTGCATGTTAGTAATGCAGATTGTATAAAGAGTTTTGAAAAAGTGGCTTCGGTATTGACCGATGTTTGTTTGTCAGCAATTGAAAAAAACTGTAAAAAATTTAAAATCTAAACTGCATCCACAGTTTCAGTTTCAGAACATAGTTTTGAATCTCAAAACATTTATAGTGAATATATGAGGTGCAATTAACATTTATAAAATGTGTGTTTAAGTAAAGATTTTTTTTTATTTGATTTGCACGTTTTCTACATTAGAGTAAACTCAAAAAAGTGTGTGTGTGCTATAATGTAATGGATGTACAGTACATGCACGTGAGTGGTGCTGGATTAGGTTGCATATGCGCAGGTGTGTGTGTGTGTGTGTGTGTGTGTGTGTGAGTCTGAGTGTGTGAGCACGAGGAAGATAGATCAGTACATGGTCATGAAGGTCAGTATGGTAAATTCTGGCTGAGCGCCAACTACATTTGACTCGCACACAGATGCCACCAGCTCTTGGGGAACTTGAGTCATGTCAATCTTAGCTTTTAGAAGCAGGTGCAGCAGATTAGTAGACAGGTCTCAACATGTCAGGAAACAGATTGTTATTGTGTGTCTCTCTTTTTCACTCCCTCCCTCCTCCTGTTTTCCTCTCACCGTTTTCCTCTGCCTTGGAAGCACCGGAGTGCCTGAGGTGGAGTGAAAATTGAGCCTGCTCACAAGGATAATTCTGCTCATTGTGTGAAGGGACTCTGGAAAGAAAATAGCAGGGCTATGCATGTGTGTGGGTGTATGCTATAATCTATGCATCTACTAATGCAGTGTGCAAGGGCCAGTGTAAGCCTAAACGCACAATGACAGATTGTATGCCCTGTGGCTGACCTATGAAAAATCATATCCTGCAACAGAGCGAGAGCGAGAGAGAGAATATGGGTCCTACATGTAGTTCCAGGCTGGTCCCAGAACCAATAATGGAAGCATACAAAACATCAGCATATATTTTTTATTGCCATCTTGAGATCTTATCTGAAAAATCTTCCTATAAACAAAATGTTTTTTCCCACCACTTTCTTTCATTCTTTTTTCAGGGATTATAAATACTTTACACTTCACCCTCAGTAACTATAACCTCACATAACCTTGAGGCTGACAATTTAATCAAAAGCCAGTTAAAATTTGTTTAGCTGCCTTAATATCCCACACCTTTAAGCAACTCCCAATATCCCAAACTAATCCACCCATTCATCTTCTGTATCGCTTATCCTACACAGGGTTGTGGAGATCCTGGAGCCCATCCCAGGGAATGTGACAATTTGAAGTGCCAATCAGCCCAAAACAAATGTCTTTGGACTAGGGGAGGAAGCCCCTTGAAGCATGGGGAGAACATACAATCTCCATGCACACAGGGTGGAGGTGGGACTTGAACCCCCAACCCTGGAGGTGTGAGGAAAACTTGCTAACCACTAAGCAACAGTGCCCCCCAAAACTATAGCATTTGTTTTAATATTCAAAGTACAATGTAACATATACCAAGTACACTCTCCATTTATGGCAGCTACAATGTTTGTCTGCTTGGTAGAATATTTATCAGCTGTTTCTATTAATCTTAAACTAAAGTCGCTCTGATGTAGCTGCAGGGTCTGTCAATGGTCATCTAATGAGGATTCACGTAAAAATAAATGTGCTTCCAATGCGTAATGCTCTTATTTAATATTCACACCATGTTATATACTATGGTTCTGTTCCAGTTTTAGATTTTAACCAGAGTTACTTGGATAACAAACTGTTGCCACAAAATTGTCTAAAATGTATTTGTATGCTAAAGCATGAAAATTACCCTTCATTGCAACTAAGGGGCCTAGCAAAAAAATAAAAATGTAAAAATCTCTAGACCATTAACCCTCCTCCACCAAACATTACTGTTGGCAGTGTGGGTTGCAGTAGGTAGTTCTGATATTCACCAAAATCAGATCTGTCCATCAGACTGCCAAAAAGTGGTGTTTTTCATCATGTTTTACACCAGAGAACAAGCTTTACACCACACCAGCTGACACTTGACATTGCGCATAGTGATCTTAGGCTTGTGTGCAGCTGCTTGACCATGGAAAGCCACCTCATGAAGTTCCCAACGCAGAGTTGTTGCGATGACGTTGCTTCCAGAGGCAGTTTGGAACTCTAGTGAGTGATGCAACAGAGAATAGGCAGACAGTGCACGTTTCAGCACTTGGCAGCCTCACATTTTGAGTTTGCATAGTCTACTGCTTTGTTGATAAGCTGTTGTTGCTCCTAGACTCTTCCATTTCACAATATTGGTGCTTACAGTTCACTGGGGCAGAAATTTGATTAATTTATTTGTTATCCTATGACAGTGCCGCATTTTCTGAGCTCTTCAGGATGACCCATTCTACTGCCATTGTTTGGAGATTGTATGGCTATGTGCTTGATTTTATACACCTGTTAGCAATGGACCAGACATCAATCACTATAAGGAGTGCCCATATACTTTTGACTATATGGTGTATATTAAAGCAAAACATAGTTTGCGTTCAGGGGTCTCAGTTTTGATCCTGCATAAGAGTTTTGCCTGTTATCCCCATGGGTTTCCTCTAGGTTTTCCTGTTTCCTTCCACTTTCCAGGAGTATGCTGGTGGTTTGGTGACTGTAATTTGTCTGTAGGTGTGTGAATATGTGTGTAAATATATGTGTGCATTGTGCAGTACACCGGTGTCCCATCCAGGGTGTATTCCCGCCTCAACCATGATAGACTCCTGCCCTCCCACCACCCTGACCACAATAAAGCAGTTACTGAAGATGAATGAATAAGTGAGTGTTCAGTTTACACCAATCTAGTTGCAATAGATCAGCAGTTTTGTCAAGCTGCAATGTGACTCTATTTAGATATCATACCACTGGTGCATGTAGGCCGTGTATTGCGTTATGATGTCATCTGAACCTGTTCATATACTTTAGATTGCATCACCTGAATGAGCACACAGTTAAACAGTCATGTTATCTAATACATTGCACAACTGTTCAGGAAAACAAGTTGCTTTATAGAATAGAATGTACAGTCCCCTCCTAAAGTCCTGGAACAGCAATTCAAATTCTTTTATTTTTGCTACACATTTATACTGAAACATTATTGTCCAGGTGTGCCCTGTTAGATTGACTGTTTAAACAATTAATAGCTCTGAATGGTTAGAGCCCTGGCTTTACCTGTGAAGACTGCATTTGCTGTTAAAAAGTATCAATCTACATGAAAACCAGAGAGATGTCTGGGAAGAAAAGCAAGGCATTTTGAAGCTGAGAAAAGAAGAACAATCAGTCAGAGCCTTTGCACAAATATTGGGCATAGCCAATACAACAGTTTAGAATGTTCTGAAAAAGAAAAAAAAACACTGGTGTACTAACAACCAGACATCAAATATTTTGGCCAAGGAAAATAACAGTAGGTGATGACAGAAACATTGATAGCTGTGAAGAACAAAAAAACAACAGTCAGTCACATCACCAACAACCTCCACAAAGCAGGGGTGAAGGTATCCAGGGCAGAAATATAGAGGCCCTACCACAAGATGTAAACCACTCATGAGCAGTAAGAACTGGAAGTTCAGATTTTAATACAAAAAGAATTATAGAGATGAACTTCAAATGTTCTGGATCTAAGATTAGCCTCTATCAAAGGGATGAAAAGGCCAAACTGTAGAGAAAGAAAGGATCTCCTCATGACCCAAAACATGAGCCCATCGGTCAAGCACAGTAGAAGTAATGTCATGATGTAAGCTTGGATAGATGTTTTTGGAAAAATCTCACTAATCTTTATTGATGATGTAACTCAGGATGGTAGCAGCAGAATTAATTAAAAAGTCTACAGAAACATTCTCTCTGCCAATTGACAGTGAAATGCATCCAATGTATCTGGGAGGAACATCATCATGCAGCAAGACTCAAAACATACTGCCAACACAGCAATGAACTTCATCAATGGAAAATATACTGGAAGGTTTTAGATTGGCCAAGTCAAGCACTGCACTTTAACTCAACTGAGTATGCACCTCCTGAAGAGAAGACTGAAGGGAGAACTTCCCAAAACAAACAATAACTATAAGAAGCTGCGGTACAAATATGGAAAAGCATCACAAAAGAAGAATGCAACAGTTTAATGAAGTCATTGGGTTGCCAGCTTGATGCTGTTATAAAAAGCAAGGGATATGCAACAAAGTATTATTTACTTTAATTTACTTTAAGATTAACTGTTCTAATACTTTGCTCACCAAAAAATTGGGTGGTTTTGGTTGTTTAACATGTCTAGATATAAATATCAGGAAATGAAAGCTGCAATTCTGATCATCCCATGTTATTTATTTTTTTTAATCTCAAACACCAATGTCTTCAATGTATTGCGAAAACAAAAATAAATGGCCTTGCTGTTCCAATACTTTTGTATTGGACAATACTATACCTTTTCCATTACATTTCCATTAGTCATGTTTATATTGTTCATACTTTCATAAGAATCAACTTTAACAAATATCTTTACTATACATCAGTTGGTAATCAAACTTGTCCATTTTGCTAAAAGATCACTGCCCAATCCTGGCACACTACTAACGTGGTGGCTCCTGTCACCCTGTAAACCTGCTGATTCATCCTGATATTCTATTTCTGCTTGCAGCATCTGCACTTCTGACTTAAATATTTGCACTTTCCAAAATTGTTTATGCCCAAGTTGCTTCAGTAAATAATATTACTTGGGTACTGTAAATATGTACCTTCTAAAGTCTGCTGCTGTCATCATGACTCATATTCACAATAGTAACAATATACAGCTATAGAACAGTAATGAGTCATATAGGGTACATTTAGGGCAGGGATGGCTCAATTGAGAAGGCTCTGGCTTACTTGGGTGTTCAAGCACCAACACTGCCAAGCTGCCACTGTTGGGCCCTTGAGCAAGACCCTTAACCCCATCTGCTCCATGGGTGCTGTATCATAACTTACCCCATGCTCCAACCCCAGCATCCTTACAAGATTGGATATGCAAAGAAAAGAATTTCACTTTACTATAATGTATATGTGACAAAATATAAAGGCTTCTTCTTCATAATCTCACTATCTGGTGCCACCTCTAAGAGGATTAAATTCCCTTTTGAATGTGGTTCCTGTCAAGGTTTCTTCCTCAAGTTGTCTCAGGGGAGATTTCCTTGCCATTGTCACCTCTGTCTTGCTCAATCTCGATGTAAATCTACATCCGGATTTCTGTAAAGCGTCTTTGTGACAATGTATATTGTTAAACGCACTATAGAAATACATTTGAATAGAATATATTCTGTATGTTAAAAAAAACACTTTTACTGCACTGGTAATATGGTTGTTATATCTTCTAACTCTCAACATTACTGTGGGAGGGAACAGCTCTCACCTGATCCACATAATCAGCTATTTATCAAACCTTGGGATTTAAAGGGCTGAATTTGAGAACATCTGACATAGATGGTACACATGTCTGCATCAAAAGGAGACATCTGTTGAGAACAGTATTCAACCATAGGTTCTTATTTATAATTGCCTTAGATTTGAGTCAAATGCATGGCACGTAATGACTACAAATTTTAATTTGTTCATTTTTTTTTAGCAGTTAACACTGCGTATCCAATTATTTGATTGAATTTGAATTTAAATAGGCAACATGGGAGACATAGCAGTAATTTTCCAGTTTTCTTTGACTATGTTTTTCACTTCGTCTATTCAAATTTTTTCAAAACAGTCCAAATGGATTCTGGGATCCTAACCTAGTCAGGAAGCCATTTTTCCTAGCTATAGAAAACTATTAATTGCTCCACCTATTCCTTAAGTCAGTATATCCGAGTTTGCCCAAAAGATGGCACAGAATGTCAGGACTACCCGATACTTGTTCATACAACTGGGCCAATGGCACAGTCATTTTCTTTTGTAGCATTCTACTGTATGCATTTTAATCACTCATCTTCAGTAACTGCTTTATACAGTATATGTCAGGTTCCCAATGAATATGGAGACTCTTCAAGGGAATGCTGGGCACAAGGTGGAAAATGCCCACTGAATTGGATATCAGTCTAATTCATTGCACTATACATCATACACCATACATTCATTCCTAGGGATGATTTAGAATCATCAATTCACCTAGAGGTTTGGCACATGGACAGCAACCCAAGCTAAGCATTGAACTGGGGACCCTGGATCCGTGACACCATGCTACCTAGTGCATGACCATGGTGCCTTCTATGTATTTTTTTAGTATAGTAATATTGTTTAGCTACATTCTGAACCCATTTGGACAAAATCTGAGAATGAAAGAACAAGAGATGCTGGTTTGTTTATACTGTTCCTGCAGTACTCCATTTGAAATTAAAAATTAGGGTGGGAGAACGAAAGGTAGGTCATAGTACAACCTGATTTGTTACATTAGTAAAAGCTTCCCAGCTTCTGTTCACAACTTTTGAGTGCACAGTCTGGCACGTTGGTTAGTGTTGCTGCTTCATGGTTTCCTGATTTTATCTTTGGGTTACTGTCTGTGTACAGTTTTGCATGTTCTCCTCATGTGTGTATGGTTCTCGGGTTTCCTCTGATAGGTGTACTGGCTAAGCTAATTTGCCTGTATGTATGAAAGTGTGTGTGCATGGTGCCCATTATAGGACTACTTTCCAAGGATAAAGTAGTAACTGAAGATGAGTGAATTAATATATTGGCACAGCACAAATCTGTCTAATGTCTAAAATATTTAGATCAGTGAAGGATTGGTAAAATGATTACTCACTTAAAAGTCTTGTCTAGGCACACCAAGCAAACTGCAAAAAACTGACTCAGAAGTACCAACAATTCGCCATAACAACTAGTAGTATTGGTGTACACTTGATGTGGAATAGGAGACCAGACAATTACATTACTTTTCATGGCTTCTGTGGTGACACTTTAGTGCTTTTGTACTGTGCTTTGAGAAAGGTAGGTAATACACCTAAATTGCTGCTGTATATACAGACTTTTGTGTTAGTCATATAAATTCCCACAGACATCTACCTCATTAATATACAGAGAAAAAGCTGTCTCATTCTGACTCCTTCTGGTCAGATATTGTACTGCAGTGTGGCTTCAGTTAATGCAGATTTGTTGCCAAAATCATTAGTCCTATGTGAGGTAATGAAAATATAATTTAACCAGCATCGAAAGATTTGTGAGAGCTTAGGGCTAAAACAATGCATGTATATGAAAATAAATTGTTTTTTAATTAAATGAGTGATGATTCCCTTGGCCAGGTTGATGGTGAGTTGGGCCTGATTTTGGCTTGGCCCTCTCTTCCCGCTTCCTGTTTGCGTGCATGATGATGGCTAGCGCCCATTCCTTCTGTCAGCTAGAGCAGCGCATGCCAGTATTTATCACTCTCTGGAGTTACATTAACCATGCCAGGGTGAGCATTGTTAGACGGGTGTCTAGACACAGAGCTGGCTTGCTTTTCCGAGCATTGTTTGCTGGCATTTTGAGCAAGCGGAGAAACAGGAAGCCTTTTGCTGGATGCTTTGGGAGCACAAACTCATACCTGACAACTATGTGAACTTTTATATTTCCAATGAAATATACATGTAGTGGTTTTAGTAGGTACACCTGCATTTTTACTTGTATTTATTGACATTTTATCATGTACATCTACAATATAAATGGACGTTGTAGACTGACTTTGTGACAGCCCATTTGCAGCTGTGCAGTGGAAAGGGACCACCACAGGTGGGTGGTGGATCATTCCCAGTAGAGAAATGACACTTTCATTTGAGTAGCATGGTAGAGTGCTGTGCCTAATACCTGGGCCTGGGACCAAACATTTAAGAAGGCCTCCCCAGGGAACACACACACACACACACACACGACCTGTAACCCATCATCAAACCATAACTCATTCTAATGCAATATTCAATATGGGTTTGTTTTCATTTTGTGTGCCTCACTTAGGTGGCATCTAAACAAACTTAAGTAATAGCCAGAGATTCCCTACATATAACAAAATATCTGTAATTAGCCACGAAGGACATGGAAGCTCTTAAACACAGCAGACCAACCAAAATTATGGCAAATTATGCCGAGCAACTGGTGATCAAATTCAAGTTTGATTTTCTTGTAGTGAATAAAAGAACCACAGATACAAATTGAAACACAGTATATTATCTTTAGTTTCATACACCGTGTGCAAAAACATTCAGACTGGCCTTCCTTACGTTTGTAACAAAATTGTAGGAGATGTAGCCATCATTATGAACCTCATGAGAGCATGGACTGCAAGAAACTAGAGTGCCTTACTCAACTTCAGGAGCACTGGTGGAGCTCTACTCCTATTTTCCAGACCCTAAATAACTTGATTCTTGAGAAAATGGAAAATAACCTCTCCACAGCACACCCTCCTGTGTTATAGCTACAGTCACAACAGTGTATAGCTAAATTGCTTGCAATTGTATACTAGTCATACAGTTGTTGATTTCTTCAGAGCATTGGTTTATCTAGCACCTTGCCTAATGTTTCTGCAGAAACTTGGCCATGGAAAATCAATTCATCAACCTTTACCAAATCCATTCTAACTTGGGCCGGGTAAAAGCTTTAATAGCATTTATCTAAATAATTACTTAAGTCAAATATAAACTGAACGGTGGCTTTTATTTATCCTCTACTTCTTTCTAGGCTTGTAATTTAAGATGAACCTGACAAGCATTAGTGTATTTGAAGATCACAGCAGTGTGGATTTATCATGCATTCCCTTTAAGGATTATAGTGAATAATGATGAACCACATTGTGCTCATCATTTTTAAAATGCAAACTATGTATTTAGCAAGTCAACCTGCAATGTTTTTTCTAACAACTACATTACCTTGTTACAATGGCACCTGTCAAAGACTGGGGTATATTAATCAGCAAGTGAACAGTCAGCTCTCAGTCAGTAAGCAGAAAAAGTCTGAGTGAATTTGGCAAATATCCCAGATCTCAATCCGATCAAGCATCTGTGGGATGTGCCGAACAAAGAATTCTGATACAGGGAGGCCCTACCTCGCAACTTTCAAGACTTACAAGACTGACATATTGGAGCCAGATAACACAGCACACCTTTAGAGGTGTTGTGGAGTCTATGGCTTGATGGGTCAGAGCTGTTCTGGCAGCGCAAGGGGAACCTACACAATATTAGGCAGGTGGTTTAATGTTATCGCTGATCTGTGAATACTGATTTGTGTATTGTCAGTGCATCTGTGAAAAAGTAAAACATAGGAAGTGCATAAGAATTTACTATTATTTAATGCTTTTCTTGTCGGTAGTTACAGGTGTTAGTGAAATGTATGATTGTAAATAAAATTGTTTTGTTTTTAATTAAAAGTTAATTGTTTTTCATCATTATGAGAAACACACAGAGGTGGGTAGTAATGTGCTACATTTACATTGTTACATAAAATGAACTTTTGAGAATAGGTTTAACTGGCCATACTTATACTCTTACTCAAGTTACTCTTACTCATTTTTAATCACAGAAACGTACTTTTACTTTGCATTCTGTGACGTTCCTCCATTACTGTTTAATATTAATGAATATATGTAGTTTGAATAATTAATTTACATCACATATAATGAGGTTGCGAGTCTGCAGTGGTCTGAATGCAGACACAACAACCTTTCACTTTTATAGTGACTCAGTCCTGGAGAGGGGGGAGAAATTGAGCGGGGGCACATACATGCTAACACAAACGCTAACACTTTCTCTTCTCTTCTGTTCCATCGTCTGTTCTTTTGTTCTCTGTTGTCTTGTTTAAATGCAGATGCTGACAAGTTTGTGTTGTTAACGTGTTGTGAAAATAAAGACAGTCAGCTGTTGGGAAAATGTTTGGGGTTTATTTTTTGGCATGATCTGAAGTAACCAGTAACTTGCTACTGTACTTGAGTAGCCTTCTCATACTTTATTACTCATACTCAAGTAACTATTAAGATGATTACTTTTCCTGTTACTTGAGTAATTCTTTTATAAGTAGTTTTACTTTTAATTGAATAAAAAGTTTTGGCTACTCTACTACCTCTGGAAACATAGAGGTTGAGGCTCTCACAGTGATGGCACACATGTCTTGAGGAATGGGGACCAGCAGAGGGTGCCTTTTTCCTGGACTGTAAAATTACTGTAGCTACAACAATACTAAGCACAGGTGAAACACAGAAAACATGAACATGCATTGTTACACTTACTGTATACTAGTAATAGTAATACACTAGTTAACAGATGTGCAAAAGATGTCGTAGTGCCTTTGCTACTTTAATTAGAGCTTGTTATGAAATACTATTTGCACCAGTCCAGTATTCATGTTTTGAAGTCATTTTTCTCTTTGAAATTGATTCACTGTAAGAATGGCATCAATGTTCTGCTCACTTTTTATTAGTTAACCAAGTAACATATTGTCCCATGATTAAGTATTTAAAAAAAAATAATAATTATATCATCTGCATTATCTGATAACAGGCTGTCACAGTGGTGCTGTCGATCCTGAGCTTACGTCTGTACAGAGTTTTGCATGTTCTCCCAGTGTCCACATGGATTTTCTCCAGGTTCTCCTGTTTCCTCGCAAAAACTGTAGTACTGTAGCTACTCTACATGTGAATGAGTGTTTGCTCTGTGATGGACTGGTGTTCCATCCAGGATGGGCTCTGGATCCACTTTGATACTAGTCAGGGTGAATCAGTTACTATTGAAGAATTAATTATTTGATTACAGCAGTTAAATATGGCATTTAAGGAAATTAGAGAACAAAATTTAGCTGATGTAACTGGAAGCTGTTTCAAAATTAGTCTTTTTATTATTGCTCTAATTAGTTATTCATTTTGAACTATTGACTCTCTGGTGTCAAAGATTTAGTGACAGTGTCCATTGATATCAATCCTTTTACAGCTGGAAAGCCACAGAAAATACAGTGTTATTGCATCCTGTTATTATTTTGCTTGTTAAAATTACTGCGATACTGCACCGAATTATATGTATATAATACAGTTATTAATTTTTGAGGGTAAGACCATATCAAGCCATTTCAATCATTTTTGTTAGTGGAACCAACAGACACTGAGGTATTACATATTGTAGGTTCAACACGTACAGTGCCCTCCACTGATATTCGCACCCTTGGTAAATATGAGCAAAGAAATCTGTGAAAAAATTGTCTTTATTGTTTAAATCTTTTGAAATTTTGTTCAAAACATTCACAAAATACACTCATGGATATCAAACAATTGCAAACACAACTATCTATGCTATCCATGAGAGCAGAGTGTTTTTGTGAATTTTTTGAACAAAAGATCAAAAGGTTAAACAATAAAGACAATTTTTCATGGCCTTCTTTGTATATTTACCAAGGGTGCCACTATTCGTGGAGGAGACTGGACATTTACATACTTCTTAACTGCTGTTCTTCTCCTCAGACCCTGACATGAGCATATGTTTCAAATCCCTTAAGCATACACTGCCCGGGCCTCAGCAAAGGTGATAATATCACCTTTAAGTTTGAGCCGATGACACTGTAATTATGGTGTGGGATTTAACGCCCTTGGAAATAGAGAACACTGACATTCCAGTACCAGATGGAAGCTTGGCCATAAATACTGCAGCCTTACCTGGGGGTGATTCCCCACTCTCTGGAGTCTGGAAAACTGGTCCCATAGTGTAGACTTTACTGATCGTTCACACGAACGCAACACTTGCTCTGAGCTGCTAACTTGTCCTGTGTATACATTGAGAAAACAGTTTGTCTAACAATCCACAATGAGCATAGTATTGTCACTCAACCCAGTCATAATTCAGAGTTTAAATGACAGCAGCAGGCATGGTATTATGGATTGGGGGTATAGGATGTTCAGTTTGCTGGAAATTTTTTGGAATCTAATATGATGACACACCTAAAACACACATATACCTCAATGATAATGTCACCATGAAGTGCTAATGGGCAAGCATGCCCAAGTAAATCCTAGAAAACTAATTGTGGTGTAACGGTAATTACAGTGTGTGAAGTGTGATCCAAATTATGCATAATTACGGAACTTTAACCAACGTTAACCGGGTTATTGCAAGTACTGTACTAGGAAGGCGACTGTATGCATTTTTTTTTCAGAATAAACATATGTGTTCTAAAGAGATGAATAGGAATAGGAGACACAACCAGATAGAAATTTGGATAGAAATTTATCAACCAATAGCTGAGGTGGACGAACTGTCAGAGCCAGATTTCACAGACCATGCTGACACTGCTGACTAACTCTGAGTTTTTCCATTGTGACCATGGGCAGAGTGGTAGGGTTCATATTTAATTCCAAAAGAAGAAGAAAAAAAGCCTTCTGGTTAAGGTAATGCCTACTTTGGGTTTGAATCAGAATATAGATATGCATATTTGGAGCACTAAAAAACAGGTACGAGGAGCACGATAGCATTACACCTCTATGCTGTAAAGTACAAATTAAATGCTGCAAATAGAAAATACAGAATCCTGAAGAGGGAGCTAGAGTCCCCATACTGCCTCCTTTTAAGCAGCAAAATGGGAACAGTATGTAAAGACCAAATGTGTTTCAAGGGTGAGTAAAATGAGTTTGACCTTTATCTTGATCAATTTTATTTCCACCAAGATGTCCAACTAATTCCATACACACTGACAGCTTTTCAAACAGTAATAACACTTCATTGTCACTGTTCTTAATAATTTATGATTTTTGTGCTTTGCTGTCACTGCTGTGAAAGCACACTGTGCTTGATGGTGATTTACAATGAATAAGGTAGATTAGGCAAGTGGTGAACATTACTAGAGGACATTCCCTGCTGTATGAACTCACTGAACCGCAGCTTCATTTATGCCCAGAGGTTGAAGGTTTTCAGGGCACATTCCCACTGGAGCAATCAATCGTTATAGATTTAATGTGCTGTTATGCTCTTCCTGTCTCCAGCTTTTTACCCAGTGGACTCAGTAGCATCTGCCCTGACCTTACCATATTCAATGAGCTAGAAAGGTTATTTGACAAGCTTTGAGAAATGGCTTGTTTGAGGAGAAAATGGTAACACCAGGTCATAGCGTTTGACCCAAACATAAAATTGAGACTTCTGAATATACAGCTTCCAGAATTTCAGCTTGCATTTCCTGATTTTTAGATCTGGATGTGTTAACTTAGCACATTGTTAACTAATTACACCTTTTGTTTGAACCCACCCATTTTTCAAGTGATCAAAAACTATTGGAGCATGTAACTGACAGGTGTTTTTTGTTGCCAAGGTGTGCCCTTTTAGATTGAACGTTTAAACAATTAATAACTCTGAATGTTTAATGGTTTGAGTCTTCAGTTTCACCTGTGTAGACTGTGTCACATACGCAGAGTTAGGATGGATGCAAATGCAGTAAAAAGCTTTTATAAAGAGAGGCAGGCAGACAAATCCAAAAACAGCTGTGGGTCAGGTGATCAGCAAACAGTATAAACTAGGCTAGGCAAAACCAAATAAATAATAAAGTAAATCAATAACCAGGCAAAAACTCAAAAGAAACCTGAACAATAGACACATAACAAAGGTTTGGTTTGGCTCAGGCGACAAAACACTGAAACATAATACTTAATACAATAAATAAATCAGAAACACAAGGATATAAATTGACAAACTAAACAAAAAGGGTAACACGGAACACCTGAGACAATTGACACATAAGGGAAAGAACCAATCACAAGACAAGGGTGGAAACAGAACAGAAACCAAAACAAAACACACTTGGAAAAGTAAACAAAACATGACAACCAGGAACCATGTGCTGTCATGCTTCAGGCGGTTCATGCAGACTGGCAACTCTGACATTCAGCATGAGGGGAAATCCATGACAGACTGCATTTGTTTTTAAAAAGGATAAACCAACATGAAGAGCTGTTTATGGGAGAAATGAAAGCCATTTTGAAGCTGAGAAAAGAGGGAAAATCTGCTCATGATCCAAAACATATGAGCTCATGGGTCAAGCATGTTGGAGGTAGTGTCATGACTTGGGCTTGCTTCTGGAACAGGCTCATTAATCTTGATTGATGATGAAACTCATGATGGTAGCTGCAGAATGAATTCAGAAGTCTAAAGAAACATCCTGTCTGCCAATTTGCAGAGACTTTAAGCCAACTGTGCATGCATTTCATCTCTTGTGGAGAGGACTGAATGGAGAAACCCCCCAAAACAAGCAACAACTTAAAGAAGCTGGGGTGCAAGGCATCACAAAAGAAAAATGCAACAATTGGTGATGTCAGTGGGTCACTGGCTTAGGGTTACAAGGGGTATGTAAGCAAATATTACGTTTTATTTACTTTAATTTACTTTAAGAAATTTGGTCACCTGAAAATTGGGTGGTTATATGTAGATGTAAATATCAGTAAATGAAAGTGAAATTCTGATCTATCGTCTCATTCATCTCTTTCATTCAACTTTTGATCTCAACCCCAAATGTCATCAGTGTATAGCAAAAACAATCGGCCTTGCTTTTTCAATACTTTTGGAGGGGCTGTGGGGAAATTTTCCCTTTTTTTCAGAAACGTTTGTCAATAGCAGAGCTCAGGTGAGAAATAATGTAATGGAATTTGGAAATACACTTTTGTTGTTAACTCAGCAGATTTTGAAATCACCCTGTAGGGGAAAGCCAGCACAATTACAACATTGTTCCTCTAAATGTATGAATGGAACTGTGACTTCATTACATCCATATACAAGTTCAGCACATCTCTTTTATGTGTCTGTCTTGCTTCAGATGTGTGGTAAAAATAAATAAATAAATAAAAAATAAAATAAATAAATCAAAATAATAATCCATCTTCTGTACCACTTATCCTTCAGGGTCATGGGAAACCTGGAACGTATCCCAGGGCACATTGGGCACAAGGAAACCCCCACAGCATGGGGAGAGCATGCAAACTATGCAAAACAGGGCAGCAGCGGGAATCAAACCCCCAACCCCGTCAGTGTGAGGCAAATGTGCTAACCACTAAGACACCGTGCGCCCAATAATAATCAAATTATTATTGTTTATTATTATTATTATTATTATTATTATTATTATTATTATTATTATTATTATTATTATCATCATTATTAGTTGTACCAGGTACAGTTGAGGCCGAAATTTCACATACACCTAGGCTAAAGATATTCAAATGAGTTTTTCACATTTTTAACATACATTTCTTTTGGCAAGTCAATTAGAGGATCTATTTTTTCACATCAGATGATATTTAAAACAGTCACATAGAGACAGATTATTTGATTCACTATATCAGAATGCCAGTGGATCAAAAGGTTACATGCACCAAGTTGACTGTCTCTTTAAACAGTTTGAAATTCCAAAAATTGATGGAATGTTGGGAAGCTTCTGACTGGTAAATTGTCATAATTAGAGAGCACACCAGTGGCTGTACTTGAGGGCCTACCTTTAGAGTCAGTTTTTTTTGCCAGTGATACAAATCCAAGCAACTCAACCAATACCTCAGAGAAAATAGTGGACTTCCACAAATTTAAAATTCAATTGAATTGAACTGGACTGGAGAAGGTGTTGGATGCATCAGGTACCAAAGTATGTACCATAAAAAGTGGCTCATAAAACACCATGGCTTTCACCTTGGCTTTCAGTCAAGGAAGAAGCTCCTACTCCATGACCAGCATAAAAAAGTCAGACTGAAGTTCATCACCAGGATGAAGACCTAGACCTAGGATTGAAACAAAAGTTGAACTGTTAAGCCATAATAATTAGCACTATGTATGGAGGAAAAAGGGCAAGGCTTTTAATCTAACAAACACTATCCCAACTGTGAAGCATGGGGATGGCAGCATCATGTGGTGATGTTTTGCTGGAAAAGGAACTAGTGCACAAAAATAGATGGAGGAAGGAGGATTATCTAGAAATACTGAAGAAACATCTCAAGACAACGGCCAGAAAATTAAAACTTGGTCACAACAGTGTCTTGCCGCAAAACTATTATCCTAACCATCCCTCCATAGTTGTAATAAAATGTCTTAAAGACAACAAAGTGAAAGTATTCATTGGTTTAGAAGGATTCTAAGGATAGTAAAAGCTTTCAAGTCGAGATAAGCTTAGTTTACAGAAAGTCTGGTGATGAAAGTTACCAATCATGACTGACTAGGGGTATAACGATTCTATTTATGACTGAAAAAATGTAACAGTAAAATGATGACTGAAAAGACTCCCTTTTTATTTCTGAATTATAAACAATGCAAAACAATGTGCCTTTTTGTCTGTATAAAACCCAATAAATTAGAAATTGCTATAAACAGAGGTCTAATACTGTAAACTAAATTTACAGGTTCACCATGTCTTACAAATAAATAAATAAACGTATAAGTCTCGACCCAGGGAAAATTGACCAAATCATAATGACCTCTGTAGCAGCACCTGAGGTGTAATTTTAACCAGAAATAGAGCTTCAAAGTCAGCGAAAATGATCCGATTCTGTGAACTCTTTCTTGGACATTCTAAATTGCACAGGAATAGAGCTGATGTTATTTGAAAGCTACTGAAGAGCTCTTTTTAACAGCTACAGTATAATGTGGTTGTGTAACCATATAATCTATAAGTATCAATGTGTGTCAGTCTTTGTGATCTGGAGCTATTGATCACTTTACAAGTGCAGATGATTCCAGGTAATGGAGCTGGCTTTAAATGAAAGAATGCCATTATGTGACCAGTGTGCTCTCTATAAATTTTAAATCTATGGGTTGTGCAGATTGCGACCTCTGTTATACCTTCAACAGAATGCTGATTTACACAATGTTAATCGCACCTTTCCACAATGCACATCATCATATTTGTGCACTGTGATGCATTGTGTTGTTAAACTTCTTACACATCATGCCTAGTCTTACTTATGATTTCCTGAACATTTTGTCTGCTCATAGATCCATTTAAACACATATCAGTAAAAGTCCACTATAGCCATAACACACACACACACACACACACACACACACAGCATGGGTCTAAAACACAAACCCAGAGAGAAGTGTCTACTGATCCTATCTGGATAAGTGTTAACACCTTAAGGTCAGAGGGCTGGAGGGTCAAAGAGCAGCACCACTTCTTGTCAAGTCTTGCAACTCAGTTAAGACTCCCTGTGGCACTTTTCTTTCCATTCCTGCATGTGAAGAATTAAACAATAGTTTGCTCTTTGATGCACCACCATTGTTCTGAACTCACACACAATGATGGCTTGAGC
Source organism: Ameiurus melas (assembly GCA_012411365.1). Classification (NCBI taxonomy): domain Eukaryota; kingdom Metazoa; phylum Chordata; class Actinopteri; order Siluriformes; family Ictaluridae; genus Ameiurus; species Ameiurus melas. The sequence goes on from CM022761.1 coordinate 8,414,352, forward strand.
AAATGTCATACTCAACATTTTCCTATATGTTCCTTTTGCCAAACAAATGTCCAGAAGCTTGACTGTTAGGGTGAAATGGCTATGCTTCAGTTATGGCACATGCCACATGCCAAGTCTTGTAAAACACAATTAAGTTCACAGCTATATAGGTGAAGAGAACAGGTTTTTCCAAAGCATGCAGAGGTCACATTCACTTGGCTTGGCTTTGATCATGACAGTCAGCATGGGCTATTAACAAGGCTAAACTCTGTCACACTTACATCAGTATCTTGAAAATTCTTGTCTGGCAATGACAGAAAATGAATCAGAGAGAAGCGGTTAATCAGAGAGTGATACTATGAACTGAATTAATTTTTATCCTGGCCAGCCAAACCATAGGTAAAAAAATAATTCCACAGACTTTGGGAGATTCTACTCAATGGGCTGTAAGGGTCAGTATGAGCATAAAACTGGACTGACACCATGAACTGTCATTATGATACTGGATACATTTCCTGATTTGCTTACAATCTTAACACCTGGTCAAAATTTTCATTAGTGTCTGTACAATATTTATGCAAGAATTAAGACTCCAAATTGTACATTCCATTATTCATCTTTTTTCTGATCAGGGTCAGGGTGGATCCAGATTATTTCCCAGGAAAAATGGGCGTGAAAACACTTTGGATGTGAAGCCAGTCCATCGCATTTCATCATGCACACATACATTGACACATTCGTTCACTTCTAGGGGCAATTTATCATAGACAAGCTGCCTGCCAGAATGTTTTTTGAAGTAGGAGGAACCCGGAGAACTAAGAGGGAATGTGATACATGTGATAGTAACCCAAGCTCAAAGTCATTTGCCTCAATGAAACAACCAAATCATTTGTCTATTTTGAAATTGTTACATGTATATAATTATGTATCTCTAACACTATAGAAGCCTCTAATGCTCAAAAGACATTATTATGATACATGCCATGTTTATAAAAATAACTACAAATAAAATATAAAGAGATATAATAGAGAGAAACAAAGAGTAGGGTTGTGTCTGGGATGTGTCTAGTAATGTTAATGATTTCTTAAACATTGTGTTGGTCTTGGATCCTGCTACAGACTGCAGATGTTTCTGAAGATAAGGATGTTATGAATATGACTAACAATGAAATCCTTGGCTTCATAGCTAGCTCAGAATATGTGGCCAAAATTTTCGGTGCTGGGTTGGCACCAACATTGTTTTGTTCCTTTTAACGAATTACATATACAGGAACTGAACAGTGTGGAATCTGTTATTTGGTTCAGTTCTACTTAACATTAATTGGGCCTAAATAGTAACTGACAGGCCATCGTGCAATAATAGTAATTAATATTGCACAGTAATATAGTAGTGTAGTTATGTGTAATTTGGTTCAAACTGGTGTAATTGTAGCTTTGTTTAAAAACCCAACATAAAAAACAAGCTATTCATTTAACCTCTGTCATAAAAACTTAATATAAATACAGTGACATAATTATCTTTACACTGAAAAATATATATATATTTTAATGGTAAAATGGAATTGCGTCAATATACTTTGGTATTTGGCTCAAATATTTTATCATGTTAAAAAATGGGCCATATTATTGTCAATGCAGGAGCACGCATGGTAAGCTAAATAAGGGGAAATACCATGCGGCATGCATAATATCAGTCAGCAGAAGTGTTTGAAAGAAAAAAAAATTCTTAATCTAAATAAAGTTGCATCTCGAGCATAAATTTCCCACACAGTTCAAAATGAAATGTTTATAGTGAAATGATTAAAATAACGTTTTGTCTTGAGGTCAATTTAGCTAAGTGTGAATGAAGCAAGAGGATAAAATACTGTTAATTAAAATAACATACGGCTCTGAATTTGAACAAAGCATTTACGACCACAAAAATGTAATTTAGACCAAACATGTTGCAGAGTGTTTTTTAACTAGCACCTGTGCATAAATGTTATATTCTTGACTATAGTAACAGTAAGGTATGTGTATCTGACATGGTGCCAATACCATTGTGTAATATACAACTATTTAGTCATGACTCACAAATGTCTGCTTCGACAGTGTATAGTTTAGCTTATAATAAATCATTGAAAATGCAATGACCTTTTCACATGTAATTTACAGAGGCTTTTGTGCACTCATTTCATTTAACACCGCCGATGTCATTAGTACGAGAAAAGGAACAGACATAAGGCAGTTTTTTATTGGCAAGAAAAGACATGTAAGTTGAGGAATACTTCAGAAAGTACTACTTTTTTAAATGCATTCATTGCACTATTCGTCACATAAAGCCAAATAGCACTGTATGAATTATAGCATTTAAAGTGTTGTGTTCTTGTGCTGTTTTAAGGATACAGCACAGTGGTTCATTGAAGCACGCATCACGCATTACGTGAACCAGTTAATTTGGGCAAACAATGTACAATTGGCACACTGGATATAAACAATGGGTGGATTATTTGATTGCCATTTTGTTTTTTTGTTTTTTTGTTTATACTTTAATGTAGGTTGCCGGATTTCATCAAATTCCCACCCTAACTACAACTCAAAAGCTGCACCAAAAAAGACAAGAATTGAGACTATCCGCAAATGTTTGGGCACAGGAAAAGGTACTGTAGATGTGTTTTTTCTTATTCTCATTCTTTTCGGGATATATTCAGGACCATAAATATTCAATATACAAATATTACTCATGAAACATGGTAACACTGCTCTCAGAAACATAACAGGTTCATTAAAAACCAAGTTCATTAACGTGATCTAAAGGGGAGGTGCACAGCTCTTTTTTTTTATCTGCTAATGGTTTGCTTAATTAGCCCAACTTAAGTACTGAGGCCATTAAACAATATTTCTAATATATTTCTGCATAAACAAAAGAGATACAGTTCCCAAAATTGTCTTTATTGTTTAACCTTTTGAAATAAATTCACAAAAACACTCTGCTCTCATGGATAGCAAACAAATGCCAACAAGACTAAAAAAAAATAAATAAATTTACATGACTTCCTGTTTCACAGGTGTGTATGAATGTATTAGTTTGTGCAACTCTTACTTGGTAGGTGGATTGGATAAGCTGAAATATTTCTAGGTATGTGTGCACGGTGGCAGGGTTGGTGGTTCGATTCCCACCATGGCCCTGTGTGTGCGGAGTTTGCATGTTCTCCCCGTGCTGCGGGGTTTCCTCCAGGTACTCCAGTTTCCTCCCCCAGCCCAATGATGTGCATGGTAGGCTGATTGGCCTGTTCAAAGTGTCTGTAGTGTAAGAATGGGTGTGTGATTGTGTGCCCTGTGATGGATTGGCACCCTGTCCAGGTTGTGCCTTGTGCCCAATGCTCCCTGGGATGGGCTCCAGGTTTCCCCATGACCCTGAAAAGGATTAAGCAGTATAGAAGATGAATGGTTTCTAGGTGTGAATGTGTGTATGAAGCATGGTGACCTGTGGCAGGCTAGACAATCATCCACCTCACGCCCAGGGATAGATTTTGGATGAGGATAAAGTGTTTACTGAAGATGAATGAATGAGCCAGTAACTCAATTACATAAATTTACCATTGTAATCTGTCATTAATTCGAGTGGAGAATCTGTATGATCTTGAAATTACTGACACACCATAAAAGCATTTAACACTGTGTGTTCATTGTGCTATTGTGGCTCATCCACACAACCTCCAACACCTGCAAACAAACTAAAAATAAACATCTGCCGAGCCAGATGAATTTATAGCCATATAAACACAGTAAATCTTTGCAGTCCATTTACTTCATACTCTCTCGCTCTATCTTACACACACATGCATGCACTCAAGCGCGCACACACACACACACACGCACACACACACACACACACACACACACACAAACACACACATGCACAGAGGGTCTACAGAGGGTCATCATTTGTCCAAAATCTGGCCCACCCAAAAGAAAAAGAAATTGCCTGAAAAATTCTATCCAAACATATTAAACTAAAATATTCATCCCACTGTGAGGCATTGAGGACTTTGCCAAATCACTAGCATGTCTTAACCAACATATTACAAGACAGTGTTGACAATATGAGCACCTTGATCAGACTTTCTTTAACAGGGACAGTGATTAGAACCTGCTTAGGGAGTGCAGCTGGAACCTGTCTAATTTAAACCTGTCACATCTAGTGTCTGATCTTCCCTTTGCTATTGACGTGTGTGGTGTCATCATGCCAAGATCTAAAGAGTTCTGTAAGGCCTTCAGAAAAGGCTCTGGATGTTTGTGAGAATAACAAGGGATTTAAAAAGATCTCCAAATTATTTGAAATACATCATTCCATTGTAAGGGAAAAAAATCTACAAATGGTACAGATTTCAAATAACTGCCAATTTGTCCAGTACTGGCTGTCCCAGCAAATTCATCCCAAGAGCAGACTGTCTGATGCAAAAAGAAGTCTTAAAGAACCACAACATTTCATCACAGGTTCTGCTAGTAAGTCTTGCAACTGTTGGTGTCAAAGTACATGCTTATACAATCAGAAAGAGATTGCACAAATTTTACCTGCATGGGAGACGTGCCAGGAAAAAGCCTTTGCAAAAGTACAGTTTGCCTATGAGCATATAGGTAAAGACCAGGGCATTTGGAATAATGCACTCTGGACAGATGAATCAAAGATAGAGTTGTTTGGCAGTAACAGCAGACATGTTTGGTGCAGACCAAAGACAGCTTTTCAGGAGAAGCACCTCATACCAACTCTGAAGCATGGTGGTGTAAATGTTATGGTTTGGGGTTGCTTCACTGCCTTAGCAGTGAAGCAATGGACAGCTTGCATACATTGATTCAACTATGAGTTCTGCATCATATCAAAGAGTGCTTGAAGATAATGTGAAGCCATCTGTCCAAAAGTTGAGGTTGAACCAAAAGTGGACCGTTCAACAGGATAATGGTCCTAATCACACTAGCAAATCCACTAAGGAATGGCTCAAAAAGAAGAAATGGAGGGTTATGGAATGGCCTATTTAAAGATGGGATTTGAATCCAATTGAAATGTTGTGGGAAGGATTTTAAACAGGCAGAACATGTAAGAAAACCCTCAAACATCGAACATCTGAAAGAATATTGCATGAAAGAGTGGTCAAAAAAATCCAGCAAGCCTTGTGGAAAATTATGCAAAATGCCTACAAGAAGTTATTTCTGCTAAAAGGGGCAATACTAGCTTCTGAGTCCAAGGGTATACTTACCTTTTCCACAGAAGAATATCTATTGATATTTCTGTTGAATAAATGATTGACAAATAAAATTTTCCTTGTGGTTTTGTTCAAGTAGAACAAATAGTTTCAAAGATGATTAAATGTTTGCTTTCCAAATATGTCAAAAAAAGCCAACAATTTCCATGGGGGTGTACTCCTTTTTCACATGACTGTAGATTCATGGGGAAATTTGTATTTGTAAATAAAGTGACCCATGTCTTGTATTTTACACAGTAAAAATAAATGCATAATTAAATTGAAATTCCTCTAAAATGTGCATCGATTAATAAATTCTGGCACTGTGGAAAGTGATGATATTTTACTGTTATAAATAATGTGTTCGCTGTTATTGTTTATTGCTGAACTTCAATTCATCAAGCACAAATGCAGAATTGATTTAATTCCTTTTGTATATCATTTAATTTTATCAACTGCATCTGGCTGTTTTATTGCTGATATGATTGTCCATGGGTAATTCAGTCACATACTTGTGTTTTTCCCTGTTAAGTTCATGTATGCTGTAGTATCATACAGAATCATAAATCCTGTTCTCAGGTGTAGCTCAGATGTTTCATGATCCCTTGCTGCTCAACTTAGCTTTCTCATAATACCCAGGAACTAAGCTCAAGGCAGCAAATACTACAACATAGTCTGAACTTGACCCATTTCTGCATTTCAAGCATTGGGAGTGGAACTCCTACAATTGCTATGATAGCCTTAGGATTGCAAAACAAACAGTTTTGCACTCAAGTCTCCATCAGCGAACAGTGGATAAGTTCAACATAACAGACTTCATGTAAAAAATTTGTAATTAATTTTTCTGTTACACAATTGCACTATTTGACCATGTAGTTTTAGCACATTTGCAGAAGGGGTTTATTTATTTATCATTGCACTATGCAGTGTCACCTAGATAAGCATGGGTTCCCTTTTGAGTCTGGTTCCTCTCAAGGTTTCTTCCTCATAGTGTCTCAGGGAGTTTTAACTTGCCACCATTGCCTCTGGCTTGCTCATTAGGGATAAATTCATATATTTAAACTCTAGCACATCCCTTTATTACCTCTAGGTTTCACTGCTGTAAAATTGTGTTGTCTAGATGTTCTATTGGGTGCATAAATAAGCTCCAGTTAGTCCTTTCTAGAACTGCTGCATGTTGTAAAGTCGGTGCCTGATCCTGACACACTTCTAATGCTGTGGCTCCTCTCGCCCTCCAGCTCTAATGATTCATCCTGATACTCTACTACTGCTTGGAGCTTCTGCGCTTGTGACTCACTTTCTGCTGCTGTGGTCGAAATAAAAAAAAATATATATTTTTTATGTTAAGGGTGGGGGTGGGGGGATATGTTGTCAGTCAGATTTTAGAGAAATATTATGTATAGTTTCCATAAAAGTATTTGGTATCTCTTCAAAATGTGATTTCATTGCTTACATTAAAACAGGTTTGTAATCAGGTTTGAATTGTGTAGAGTAAGTGTTTGAACAATTTACATAGTATTACTGTGATCCAATTACACGGATGTTGGTGCTGACAGAAAGAAATAACTATAGTATGAAATTAGCCTGATTAAATCATGTGTGGCATGATAGTGCAGTGGGTAACGTTGCTGCCTTACAGAGCTAGGTTCCTGGGTTTGAGTTTGGGTGAGTTTGATTTTATTCCTTAGAATATACATGATCAAATCATGTTAGCTGTAGAATACAACTAGTGTTATTACAATGTGAGCCAGTGTACACATTTGAATTTAATTCAATAACGTTCAATAATAATAAAAAAAAGAAGTACAATAACGTTTCATATGACTTGCTTAAGGGGAAATTCTCTACTGGGTACTTCAGACTTGGAGCTCCTACAAACTGCTGCTGTATTTATCCCAGTGCATATCTTGAATGTTAGCATAAGCAATTAATGCATAAGGTTATTTAAGATTTTGGTTATGTATCTTGTGTATTCTTGTTCTCTCAGTCAGGCTTTGTATTTTATCAGGAATTTGCCAAATATTCTAAATGCAATCTTACATCATTTAAAGTTTGTATATACATGGACCATGCTTATTTGTAGCTTGTGCTTTGGATCAACATATAATAGGGTTTTCATTAGAATTCGTGTAGTAGTTCAGAGTTAACTCAAATTAACGATGCTTCATTGCTCAGTGCAATAAATGTGCGCAGCCACCTCTGGGTGGCTGGCACGGAAACGCCCTCTCCTCGCCGCTTATTATTGATCAGAGCCCTTGTCAATCACAGAGGAGGGCGGAGCCTCCGGCCCCTATATCCCTTTAAGGTCAGCATGAGTTTCAGTTCGCATCCTCAGTACTGTGCAAGCAGACGCGGGAGGAGGTTCAGCATCATCATTTTACGGATCGCATAGGTGGCCCATAGAGCTACAACTTTAGAAGTCACTTTAGAAGAAAACTGATTTGATTCAAAGAGGATTTTAATTCGATCCGAGCCTCGGGAACACCTGGCACCCTGTTCAAATAATCGCACAGTGATCTATTCATTCGCGTTTTGCTTTAGGAAGGTTGGGAATTTCACGAGAAAGGCGTGTTAGCCGAGGTGGAGAGGTGTGGAAGTTACTCCATTACTCCGTGCCACTAGTACCTGAGAGTGACCTGTGCCTGATTTCAGGCTTCTTTCTCACAGTAGAGCGCGCGCGGGCTCGTGTCAGTATGCTCAGTGACCGTATGCTGGTCTTGTTGAACTTTTGCGTGTTGCTGCGTGCGTCCGCGGATCAAGTGTGTGCGCCGTGCCCGCAGCGCGCGTGCCCAGCGGTCCCCGCACAGGGCTGTGAGGAAGGGCGCGTGCTGGCGCGGGACCCCTGCGGCTGCTGTGATCAGTGCGCGCGACTCGAGATGGAGCTGTGCGGCGGGGAGAACTGGGAGCTGGGCTACTGCGCCCTGGGGCTCACATGCACCGCCCTCAACCACACCGGTGTAGTTACCATTCCTGATATAGGGGTCTGCAAAGGTGAGTGTTAAAAGGATCAGACTTTGTCATTTTGTAAGTTTGTCATAATAACATTACAACATGGGGGGGGGGCTCATTTTTATGATATTCATAAATATCCAATAATATGAATGGTTTAACTTGGAGAGTTCAAGTAATATCGCTTCCATCACCTTTGAGTAAAGAGTTATGGGTGTAAAGGGTATGTCTTCATCTCCGGTCAGACACACCTGGCGCGAGCTCCTGTACAAGCAGGCGTGTCGGAGTTTGGACAAATCGTGGAACTAACTATTCAGTGCACCGAGGAGGAATGCCGCGAATTTAAAAAAACTGGCCATGGGATTTAAAAAAACTAAATTAAGAATTTCCTAAATAAGTACAAAAATGTCTGTCCGTGGTCAAATAAATTGACCGGCTACAGGAATATCTCCTCCTCTCAGAGGCTAACAATGGTTCAGTCTACCCCGCGCGCATGTTAATCACTTGCACGTGCCTCGTGAACTTGACACAGAAGCGCAATTTCTTTTCTTTTTCATTGTCGCATCGGACATACAGTAGGCTATATACAGAGAATCCAAAGATGAGAAAAGGTGGTAACCTTTGGTTATGTAAACGATATCTAATTTGTAAATTGATATCTAATTTGAAATATCAATCAGATCATGATAATGGTGTTGATGTACTGCATGTTCTAAACGGAGAAAATCTTTCGTTATTTTACTTATTTATTTACATATTTATTAAAGCAAAATGCGCTCATTTTACTGTGTTCCTATAACATAGCCTACTGTATGTAGTTGTATCTGTAATGAATAAAAATCCAAAGAAAGCTGTCTGGCCCACTGTAATTAGTTAATTGAAGCCATAAGGTCATAAACTGATATATCAAATTGTTTTAATCATAAATCTGTGCTAACAGTCTTGCAAACTCCCTATAACAATATACATTTAATGGTGCCATTCCCATATTGTTGGCACCCATAAAAGAAACAAGAAACCCCCCCAATCCTAATTTAAACCTTGGAGAATAAAGTTCTACCACAATTCCAGCCTTGGCCTGGACTTTCTCCCAACATTACCAAATGAATTGTTGAGGGTGCAACCACACAATCTTGAGGGAAAGCAGAGGTGAGAACCTCCCAGAAGGTTCCAGAGCTAAATGAACCATTCCATGCCATCATTCTGGGGGGTCTGGTAGGGTTCAAGCTCTTTGTCCTCAGGGACAGGGTCTGTGATTGAGCTCTATTTACAAGGGGAAGGCTAAAGGTTAATCCTGACTTGGACCTGGTGTGCCTTTGGCACACTCTTGATTTAGTCACAGAGTTAATGACTTCTGTGTGAAGTGAGACAGGCAAAAGGGTTTCTGGACTAACACACTCTGTCCGAACACACTCTTATTTACTCTTTTTATTTTGTGTGAGGGGGAGAGCGGGAGACAGGGGGAGAGCGGGAGACAGGGGGAGAGCGGGAGACAGGGGGAGAGCGGGAGACAGGGGGGGAGAGGGGAGACAGGGGGAGAGAGGGAGACAGGGAGAGAGAGAGAGAATGCATGCTGGGTAGGATGCGGTCAGTTACAGGAAATAACTTTTAACTCCAGAATATATAGGTGACATTTGTTCTGTAAAATCTTAAAGTCTGACGAGAAAGCTTGATTACGTGTATAATGATTGCAAGCAGCTGAAGTATAATCATGCTAATGCATTATGCATGAAAATATTCATTATGCATTAATTATCTCACTTGAGCTGCTTGAATAAATGAAGTGATCTCTATTCTGTTGATGTATCGAAGAGTCTAAGACCCGACGTGTAGAGGCCTGACTCTGTTATGCATTCTATCGATTCCAAAATCCTTAATGCATTTTAACTATGATGGAAACTATACAGTGTTGCTTGAAAGTTTGTCAACCCTTTAGCATTTTCTATATTTCTGCATGAATATGATCTAAAACATCACAATTTTCACACAAGTCCACAAATTTTTTTTAGACCATTCCTCAGTACAGAACAGCTTCAACTCTGAGATGTTGGTGGGTTTCCTCACATGAACCGCTTGCTTCAGGTTCTTCCACAACATTTCTATTGGATGAAGGTCAGGACTTTAACTTGGCTATTCCAAAACATTAACTTTATTCTTCTTTATCCATTCTTTGGTAGAACGACTTGTGTGCTTAGGGTCATGGTCTTGTTGCATGACCCACTTTCTCTTCAGATTCAGTTCATGGACTGATGTCCTGATGTTTTCCTTTAGAATTAAAATTTATTGTTCCATCAATGATGGCAAGTCATCCAGCCCCACATGCAGCAAAACAGGCCCTAAAAAAACACAATGCTTCTCATTTAAACCAAAAAGTTTTTTTTTGTCTCATCTATCCACAAAACATTTTTCCAATAGCCTTCTGGCCTGTTCACTTGATCTTTAGCAAATCATTGGTTCATTGGAACATTGGCTTTCTCCTTACAATCCTGCCATGCACACCATTACTGTTCAGTGTTCTGGTGATGGACTCATGAACATTAATATTAGCCAATGTGAGAGAGGTCTTTAGTTGCTTAGAAGTTACCCTGGGTTCCATTGTGACCTTGTGGATTATTACACATCTTGCGCTTGGAGTGATCTTTTTTGGACTTTTGGGGAGGGGAACAATGATGCTGAATTTCCTCATTCTGTACACAGTCTGTCTGACTGTGGGTGGAGTCCTGATGAGCATCAACTCTTTTTCTGAGGTCCTTAGAAATCTCCTTCGTTCATGCCATAATACACTTCCACAAACATGTGAAGTGAAGATCAGACTCTGATAGATCCCTGTTCTTTAAATAAAACAGGACGCTTACTCACACCTGATGATTATGCCATTGATTTGAAAACACCTGACTCTAGGATGAGCAGTTAATTTGAAGGTGAAATTAGAGGTTCACATACTTTTGCCCATAACAGATATGTAATATTGGATCATTTTCCTCAATAAATAAATGACCGAGTATAAGTATTTTGTCTAATTTTTTGAATGGGTTCTCTTTGTTTACTTTTAGGACTTATGCCGGAATATAGAAAATTCTAAAGGGTTCACAAACTTTTAAAGCAACACTAAGTATTTTGCCATATTGGTTATCTGCTATCACTCAAGACACTTATTTGATTTTTAGACCTAGATAGTAATTTTCAATAGCATGGTCTCTTTTATGGCAGCATGGTGGCACAGTGTGTAGTGTTCTTGCCTCACAGCTCCAGGGTCCCTGGTTCAATCCTGCACTTGAATTACTGTTTGCGTGGAGTTTCTGTGCATGTTCTCCCCGTGTCTGTGTGGGGTTCTTCTTCCTTTGGAAGATTCCTCCCATCTTCCAAAAACATGCCTCCAGGTGGTTTGGCCAAAGCCAGTTTTACACTATGATATTCCATCCAATTTCTCTGTCGCAGGCACAATCACACATACCAAAGGATAATCATTTGTTGAGAGATCTGTCTGGTGTTCTTAGAATGCATTATGTGACGTGCTAGCTGATTTAGTTTAGCTGCAACCAAAGACGACAAAGTTTGAAGAGGAAGTCTTTATTTGTTACATATATGTTACATTATTTAGAAAGTATTTTTTTCACATATCCCAGTTTGTTAGGAAGTTGGGGTCAGATCACAGGATCATCGATGATGTAGTGCCCCTGAAGCAGAGAGGGTTAAGGGCCTTGCTCAAGGGCCCAACCGTAATCGGAACCCTCGACCTTCTGATCAGTAACCCAGAGCCTTAACCACTGAGCCACCATTGGCAGTGTCAGAAACTTATGCTTAAGATCTCAGTGTGACCACTGCTATGACACTTGTCTAAAATCTACCAATAGGAGGATGGCATATAATTACACAAAACTCATTGCCAGTAGTGGCAATAGTGAAATGTAAACAAAAAATATGGGATGTAAAAAAGAGCAGTTTTTTAAAATTGTGGCAACAGACAGAATGTCTCTGTAATGCCGTATCACATTTATGTCATGTCAGGACAAAACAGGGATGTGACATGTGACATATTTATAACAGTGGTTGTCAGTTGTTGGACCACGGTCTGCATGTGGACACAGAAAAATATTTAATGGACCTAACCAAGTAATCAAAAATACTGTAACAGAGACAATGTAGCCTACTGGCAATAGTTCAGCAACACTAGTTTTTTTTAAATGTGCTCAGCTTCTATAGCAGATCCTCTGTTGCACCTTATCCAATCACGTACATTTATGGAAATTATTTAGCTGAAGGCAGCTCATCAGGCCAGAGAGAACTAGAGAGGTCAGAAAGATGTCTTGGAGTAGATGTGTGCACTGGGACAAAAAAAATTGCGGGAGTGGGAAGTTTTAGTTTAATACAGGCACTCGGATATGAAACATGTGGGACAAATAAAGGCCATGGTCATTAACAAGCGAATGTACAAGTTACTTGTACAGCATTTACTGGTGCATTTACCACATTCATTTAACATATTCATCGCCAATAAATGATTCATGTTGCTCATAGTCTTGGTGATTTAAATTTGTTTATATTTTAGGAAATAGACCCAACTTTATATTTTCTTTAAAACATCACAAGCAGGTACAATATAAAAAAAAACTGTAAGAGTGGGCAGGATTGGTAATTTTCTGCTGGAGTGGGCTTGACTGAAACAGTCATGTAGCGCACACCTCTATTTGAGAGTCTGTGGTGCTAGTCAAAATTATTAACGTCAACCACCAGTGCAAAACATAACATAACCAATTTGATTTGTCTTATTTATAGCCATAAACTAATAAACACTGGTAACTGTAATCACCATTCAGTCATGTTAGTTTCCGACCATTTGTAAGCAAGGGTTAATACCCCTTCTATATAAAAAATTTGTGATAATGTGATCATTAATTTTTGTATTATGATTATGCATCATGTCAAGACCCTCAACCTGAAGCTTTGACTAACATTTGGCACTGATCATACCTTCCCTTCACCTATTTCAGTGAGATAGAAAACATTAAATGGTCCGTTTCTGCTGGCTATGCGAAATGCCTGTCCAGTCCACTTTAAACTAGCCTTATCTAATGTCTCAAATACTTTCTCTTTAGTAATGCTATCAGCCAAAGCCTGGCATCTGGGGTCAACTGCTTCATCTCAGGACTTGGATGCCAAGACATGAAGTCGCCAAGACCCTCTGGGTAGAGGTGTACTTTTACTTTTAACTTGCTGTAGGACTGTGTTTCCCCATATACCACATCATTTTAACAGTTAGAAGGGATGGTTGGCATCAGAAGGGAATCTTTATGATCACAATTTAGATCACTGCCCCTAGCCTGAGTGCAGTATAAATGAGCAAAAGCTATATTCATGATGTCCAAGTTTTAATCAACATCTAGTATTTCCATTCCAAATACCTAGGAAATTTCAAACAGCTCCAACTTTGTGATATTCCTGCTATAAGTGTAAAAATATGAAAATATCCTTGCAAGAAAGGTCCGGATGTAAAAGTGTTGGAGGCATGGATCAATTTAAGGTGACAGGAAGCAAGAGCGAAAGTTCTGGAGAGGCCAGATGAGGGTTAGGTTGAAAAGCCTGCTTATACTCGGCCTGCTAACCAGTCGGTCTGAAAGAGCCGCAGTCTCCTGCTCAATATATGCACATTTATCCACAGGTTAGTTCCAGAGCCAGATGTGTAAATATATGCCCCAAAGGCCTGGCTGTGTACCGCTTTCAGTCCATGAATTAGTTGCTTTAACACTCAAGGTTTACCGTCTTAAATTTGTTTTTGTTCTTTTTTTAAATTCATTAAGGACAGAACTTCAGGGCTGTGATTTACACTTTTTTTTGCTTTAGGAAATGCTTTCAGAAGTAAATAAGGTTTGATCTTTGCATGTGTGTACCCCTGCTCTAAACTAAGGTTAACTTACATAAACAGAAGGTGGCTGTCTACTGTCTGTTTTCTGAAGGTTAACCTGATGATGATGATGATGATTTATAGATTTCATAACAACCACCTCATCTATAAGAGTAAACTGAGAAGTGGGTGAAAGGTACATTGGATTAGTCTACCCCACACATTAAGTAGTGTGAAAAAGGGGATCACACTTAGTAGGAGAATGTTAAATGTTCTCAAGTGTTTATTATTCAACTAACACTTGTTCAAACATGCGTATGAATAAGCAGCTAACATGACTGAATGGTGACATTTACATTTATTCACTTTAAGCAGATGCTTTTATCCAAAGCGACTTACAAATAAGCAAAGCCATATATCAAGCAGAGAACAATACAAGTAGTGCTACTATACAAGATCCATTAATTGAGTTCCAGAGGAAGCAAAGTGCACTGAGTCGAGGTGTAAGTGCATTGTCTTTTTTTTTTTTTTTTTAAATGTTTAAGGAGTTTGTTAGGTGTTCAAGGAAGAGGTGGGTCTTTAGCTGTTTTTTGAAGATAGTGAGAGATTCTGCAGTCCGGATTGAGATTCTACCACTGAGGAACAGTTAGCGTGAAGGCTCTGGAAAGGGACCTTGCGCCACGCTGAGTGGGAACTAATCGATTGCAGATTGCGAGAGGGAACGTAGGCCTTCAGGAGAGAGTTGAGGTAGGAGGATGCTGTTCCTGTCAAGGTCTTGTAGGTGAGCATCAAGGCATTGAACTTGATGCGGGCAGCTACAGGAAGCCAGTGGAGGGAGATGAAGAGGGGTGTGACATGGGTTGTCTTGGGCTGGTTGAAGACGAGGCGCGCTGCAGCATTCTGAATCATTTGAAGGGGTTTGATGGAGCTGGCTGGGAGGCCTGAAAGCAGTGAGTTGTAGTAGTCCAGTTTAGAGATAACAAGAGCCTGGACTAGTATCTGTGTAGCCTATTTGGTGAGGTATGGTCGGATTTTCTTGATATTGTACAGAATGAACCTACAGGACCTTGCAATTGCTGAGATATGGTCTGTAAAGGTCAAGCCGTCATCAAGAATTACCCCAAGGTTCCTGGCCGTCCTGGTTGGCATGAGTGTAAGTGAGCTGAGCTGTACAGTGAGGTTCTGGTTGATTGAGGGACAGGCTGGGATGACAAGAAGCTCAGATTTTCCTGGGTTAAGCTTAAGATGGTGTTCCTTCATCCAGACCGAGATGTCCGCAAGAAGACATAAGTTACACTTTAATACTTTCCCATTGTTGATTAGTTTATGGCTATAAAATAAAAGAATCTGACATGGTGGTGCTTCACTTTGGCACTTTTGACTTGCTACATAGACTCTGAACAGATGAGAATTTTATGTAGAGAGAATAAAATTATACTTATCTGTCCAGTTGTCTTTAAATGTTCTGTTTTAATATTCCACTTTAAAACAAACAAAAAAAAAAAGCATGGCTGCAGAGGTCGTCTCTTTGACCTCAGACAGGAACTGGGCTTGAGAGGTCGTCTCTTCGACCTCGACATGAGCTTGGCTGTAGAGGTTGTCTCTTCGCCCTCAGACAGGTACTTGGCTTGAGAAGTCATCTCTTCGACCTTGGACATGAGCTTGGCTGGAGAGGTTGTCTCTTCAACTTCAGACAGGAACTTGACTTTCTGCTGGAGCTCTGGATATGAGACCGCCTCGTGGGTCTCATGCTGGAGCTCTGCAGGTGAGACTACCTCGTGGGTCTCAGGTTGGAGCTCTGGAGATGAGGTCACCACGTTGACCTCTGGCTGGAGCTCGGCAGGTGATACCACCTCATGGGTCTTCAGTTGGAGCACTGCTCTTGCTTTCTTGCGGATCCATTTGAGGGCATGCCTGCGGCCTTTGAAACATTCCTGAGAGCAGAACGTTGATCCGGATATCCCAAGCTTTTTACAATTGAGACGTTGTAGCTGCCTTTGGTAGTCAGAAAACTTCAACGCAACATGGAAGCAGCAGGAGAGCAAGGACATGCGGAGTACATGGAGATGTCTGGCCACCCTTCATGTCAGTCAGTTTCCCCAGTGGAATGCCATAGACCTTCCAGATCCGAATTATGGATCCATAATTCGGATCTGGAAAGTCTATGCATCACGGTAAAAGGGCGGACTACATGAAGGGTGGCCACATTCCATGTACTCATATCTCTTTCTCTCCTATCCATGTTAAGTTTTCTGTCACATACCCACGTAATGAAGGTTAGGACGGATGCAAGTGCAGGTAAGAGGTTTTAATAAAGTGAAGCAGGCAGACAAATCCAAATCATGAGACAATACCATAATCAGGAAACAGGCAATGGGTCAGGCGATCTGTAAACAGGCATGAACGAGGCAAGGCAAGGATCGAGAACGAGGAACAAGAAGCAAGATCAATGAACATAAAACAAAATGAGGTAATGTGTACAAACGTTTGGTAAGGAGAGAACACTCGATACTTCAAGTCATGGCACTCAAAAAGTCTCTTATATAGCGTGGAGTTGAGTGTATGTGAGATTGGCAACAGGTGTGTGTGATTAAAATTTCGGAGAAGGTGAACATGTGGTGAGTGTAGTCCATGGTGGCCATGTTTGTAGGATGGGAAATGTATTTACTGGTTTGCTGTGATATGACACAGAAAAGGAAAATGCAATGAAAAATATATGAAAGTCTACGAATATCTCTAGCCCTGTAGTAGTCTCTGGTCCGAGCTGCCTTCAGCTACAAATTTACATAAGTGCATGTGAATGGATCAGTCCCCACAGAGGATCTGCTACATAAGCCAAGCTGTTTCATGCTTAGAGAGCTCTGATCTCTGTTGGGTGTGCATCTGGACAAAGGC
This sequence comes from Ameiurus melas, assembly GCA_012411365.1. NCBI lineage: Eukaryota > Metazoa > Chordata > Actinopteri > Siluriformes > Ictaluridae > Ameiurus > Ameiurus melas. The sequence continues at coordinate 8,431,239 of CM022761.1, forward strand.
CACCAGTTGATGGTTTAGACTATGTTAAAAGAAATAGTGAAAGGTGATGTTCCCCATTACCTGCAAAGAGTGTGGAAAATAATCTCAAAGCTCTAGGTATCAGAAAGAGTAAAGTACATTGCTGACATGACCCATGAGTTATGTCCTTTGTTTTATAATGTTTGGTAAGGGTTTTGTCATGGAGTGTGGTTCTGTTTTCTTTCACATTATCTCAGTCAGCTTTGTGAAGAGCTAATTTCCCTCATTGTATAGTAATGGCAGCATAAAATGAAAGAGAGAAAGAGATGGGTCAATCTTTAGAGAGAGGGAGGCGGGGAGGGAGAGAGGGAGGGAGGGAGAGAGAGAATGGAAGTAGTGAAGCAAAAGACCCTTATAAAGTGACAGGACACAAAGTAAAGACAGCAGTAGATAAGCAGGAATGTTAAAAACAGTCCATGAGGGACTGTTCTGTAGTTATCAGTAGCATTTCTTCTTTCCCTACATGCATGGATTATAGTTCTAAATCACCACAATGGATTTCAATCAAATGGATATTATAGTGTTCAAGTGGCTTTCACATTGTCACCTACATTCTTCTAACCCTAGAACCTTGTAATACTAAGGTCACAGCATTATTCAGAGGAAATAATGGTCTCATAGAAGTAGAAGTGCAAAGTTTCAGACATGAAAGTTTTAAAGAGTGAACAAGACTACAATTCTGTAGTATGAAAATAAATCGCAAACACCTGACCACTGTCTAAACCATTTGTACTGCATTATCTAAATGTAAAATGTCTAAAATAATCTGTGGTGACGTCTTTTCCTCAGGCATCTCAGACACTCCAGACACTGGTGTGGAAGACGAGCGATGCCCTTTATCAAGTGGGTGTAACCTTGTGAGTGGGGAGTGTTTCTGTGAGTCCAAACACTCCTGCCTCATCTCCTTTAGCTACCCAAATCCAGAGGCGTGTGCCCAGGCCATGAAGACGGGTGAGAATCATTATGATGGGAGAACAGTTTGATGATATTGGCTGAAATGGTGTCATTTATGGTTTGATGGTGGGAATGGTTCAGATCATTGCTCACAGCAGGGATGTGTAGTTCTGCTCAAGCATGGTTTAATTCCAACACTAATCACACCAGATGTGCTTAATCACGGTCTTTAGAAGGCATTTGAATATTAGGGTCAGATGTGTTGGAAGTAGTAAAATTTGGCATATCTGACCTAAAAATTATGTGAGTGCTAACTCACCTTCTCACTCACACAGTCTCTCTCTCTCTCTCTCTCTCTCTCTCTCTCTCTCTCTCATGCTTTTTCAAATCAAGTCCAATTTTATTCTATACAAAATAGTGTCCTCAATATCATAGTGCAACATGAAATGGCCTGTGTACACAGATCTACATGAAGTACATATAATACAAAGGTAACATAAGTGCATGCAATATGCAATGTTGTGTTTCTCAGAAGCCAGACGGCATGAGAAAGAACACAAGGACAAGCACAGGGAGAAGTTTGTGGGTCCCTCAAATCCAGCCTGTTTATACTCTGGCTGTAACCTGACCACCACAGGCTGTGAGTGTGCATCCCAGAGCTGCCACCCCCACTTCACCTATGCCAACCGCAGCCAGTGCCAACTAGCCGCAGGTAATTCATTCCAAAATCTATTATTAACCCTAAGATAAGCCACATAGAATCACTTTTCTCACCTTATTTGTCTAAAACTAAAGTTACAAGAGTGTGAGGTAAAGATTATGTAATGAAGATCTCATCCATTAAAGGTTACAATTATCATGTACTGTATAACATATGTATCATTTTCATATTGGGAGCACATTATAAATATGGATCCAGAACTACCTTAACCACTTTAGATTATAATTACAACTCTGAATAGGACACACATCAAATGTATTTGATTGATTGTGTACTCTGGTTCAGACTGAAGTACAACACATAAAGCCAAAATAAATCTCCATCTCCCAGCATGTTTCCCCCAGTGTGCCAGTATTAAGCCAGCCATTACGAGGCAATGCAAGCAATGAAACAGAAAACCTTAATACAGAAAGAACGATTCCAGTCTGTACAGGGCCTGTTCAAATACTGTCGTTGTAAGAGCCATGTGTGTGTATTGGCAGGATTCTGCATATGTGGTCAGGAAGCAGTAAGTGATTGATAGTTTGGGATGATGAGGGGATGAAGGCTCAAGCTATGGGTTTAAACATAGACAAATCCCTTTCCTCTCCAGCATTTCTGCAAGGAAACTATGCTCGAAAAATGGACACAGTTCTATGACATTCTGGAGCTTGGCCATACAATGTTCATTATGAATAGCTTAGTATATGCTCTTACTGTAAATTGATGTCCGTAAATAATAAATAATGTGGATAAGAGACAAATGGGTATGGACAGACTTCAGATTTGATGACATTGCTGCAGCTTGGCAGATGTCAGGCCTTACTGCAATGATGGCATAAAGAAAGGTTTGTCTGATCTATGGACCTCTGTATCATAATTTGTTTAGATAGCTAGGCTGGGTTTTATCCTCCTGACAATCAGTTATTTTTGTGCATTTAGCTTTTCTCCCTCTAGTTGTTGATCTTAACTGTCAGCATGCCACAAGGACATATGTAGCTTATTAAGCACTGAGTGGTAGGTTGAATATGTGAGAATTGAATACAAAAGGTTTGTTTAATAAATCTGGAATTAATTTTGTTCAAGAGAGCTGCAAGAATTATATCATAAACTAATAATCAATGATGGCTGGTTTACATGGGCTAGCAGGGCTAATAACCCCTGATAAAAAGACATCAATATAAATTTTCAGTTTTCACATCCACATTAGACTATTTGCCGTTAGTAAATGCCTTACAGCAAAATGGTATGAAAAAAGTAACACTGTGTCTGATTTCTTTCTAGCCCAGACTGTAGATCAATGCCGCCTATAGGTGAAGTCATGTCAGGTGATTACACAGAATGTCCCCTAGATTTGATTTTGGCTAATATTTTTCAGCCCACCTTAGCGGACACATTCATAACATGTCATCATCAGTGATTGAGAAAGCGTAATGAACATGAACAAGGTACAGTGAGGGGAAAAAAGTATTTGATCCCCTGCTGATTTTGTACGTTTGCCAACTTACAAAGAAATGATCAGTCTATAATTTTAATGGTACATTTATTTGAACAGTGAGAGACAGAATAACAACAAAAAAATACAGAAAAACGCATGTCAGAAATGTTATAAATTGATTTGCATTTTAATGAGGGAAATATGTATTTGACCCCTCTGCAAAACATGACTTAGTACTTGGTGGAAAAACCTTTGTTGGCAATCACAGAGGTCAGACGTTTCTTGTAGTTGGCCATCAGGTTTATACACATCTCAGGAGGGATTTTGTCCCACTCCTATTAGCAGATCTTCCCCAAGTCATTAAGGTTTCGAGGCTGATGTTTGGCAACTCAAACCTTCAGCTCCCTCCACAGATTTTCTACGGGATTAAGGTCTGGAGACTGGCTAGGCCACTCCAGGACCTTAATGTGCTTCTTCTTGAGCCACTCCTTTGTTGCCTTGGCCGTGTGTTTTGGGTCTTTATCATGCTGGAATACCCATCCATGACCCATTTTCAATGCCCTGGCTGAGGGAAGGAGGTTCTCACCCAAGATTTGACAGTACATGGCCCCGTCCATTGTCCCTTTGATGCGGTGAAGTTGTCCTGTCCCCTTAGCAGAAAAACATCCCCAAAGCATAATGTTTCCACCTACATAGGCAGCATTCCTCCTCCTCCTCCTCCAAACACAGCGAGTTGAGTTGATGCCAAAGAGCTCCATTTTGGCCTCATCTGACCACAACACTTTCACCCAGTTGTTCTCTGAATCATTCAGATGTTCATTGGCAAACTTTCGACGGGCATGTATATGTGGACCTTGCAGCGTAGTGTTCTCAATTGTTTTCTTGGTGACTATGGTCCCAGCTGCCTTGAGTTCATTGACAAGATCCTTCCGTGTACATTTACATTTACATTTATTCACTTGGCAGACGCTTTTATCCAAAGCGACTTACAAATAAGCAAAGTTCTGGGCTGATTCCTCACTGTTCTCATGATCATTACAACTCCACGAGGTGAGATCTTGCATGGAGCACCAGGCCGAGGGAGATTGACAGTTCTTTTGTGTTTCTTCCATTTGTGAATAATCGCACCAACTGTTGTCACCTTCTCACAAAGCTGCTTGGCAATGGTCTTGTAGCCTATTCCAGACTTGTGTAGGTCTACAATCTTGTTCCTGACATCCTTGGAGAGCTCTTTGATCTTGGCCATGGTGGAGAGTTTGGAATCTGATTGATTGATTCTGTGGACAGGTGTCTTTTATACAGGTAACAAGCTGAGATTAGAAACACTCCCTTTAAGAGTATGCCCTTACCTGTATATTACCTGTATAAAACACACCTGGGAGCCAGAAATCTTTCTGATTGACAGGGGGTCAAATACTTATTTCCCTCATTAAAATGCAAATCAATTTATAACATTTCTGACATGTGTTTTTCTGGATTTTCTTGTTGTTATTCTGTCTCTCACTGTTCAAATAAACCTACCATTAAAATTGTAGACTGATAATTCCTTTGTCATTGGACAAACGTACAAAATCAGCAGAGGACCAAATACTACTTTCCCTGTAGAGTATTTACGCTGTCATCCTTTTCCCTTTTTATTGTCTTTGGAGGAGTATGGTTTGCCGACATCATTCGTATTATGCCATTGATGAGACATGTGATGTGGCACATTGCTCAACCCTAATGGGTTTCATTCTCAAGCAGTTGATTATTGATTATTCTTTTGCATGCAATACAATAAAATCTTTGCTTCTGCTTTCGTGTCTTAACCTATTGTTTTGAATAAAAAAGCAAATGGGTTAAGAATCTTAACCTTGTACTTTGTAGCACAGCCTTTTGTGACTGCAGTCAAGCACTTTTTGTAGCTCTGAATGAGATTTCTGCACAACTTGACTTCTTGAACAAACTCCAGTTCCCTCAGGTTTGCTGGCTGCCTTTTCCCAACTGCGAATTTTAGCTCTTTCCTAAGATGCTCAATGGGATCGAGATCCAGACTCATTGCAGGCTACTTGAATGTTTTCGTCTAATTCATTCTTTGGTGTTGATGATGTATGATTTGGATAATCATCCTGTTGGACCAAATGACCTGAGCATACTTAGCTGTATGGTTTTTCTCCAAAATTCCTTGATGTCTCCTGAAATCATCATGCACTGCACAGATGCAAGGTACCCAGTGCCAGAGGCAGCAAAGCAACTCCAGAACACCAATGAGCCTTTTCTTAGAAAATGTCATTTTTCTTTCTGTAAACATAGAGTTGGTGTGATTTAACAAAAAGCTCTCTTTATGTCTCATCTGTACAAAGGACATTCTCTTAAAATGACTGTAGCTTTTCAACATGCATTTAGGCAAATACCATTCAGGCTTTTTTGTTCCTCTGTAAGAAGTGTGGTCTTACCACAGAGTCAATTTTCCAAAACAAATCTGAGCACCTTGAGATTAAAGGTCAGCTTGGTTCTGTCTTGAAGTTTTCCTGTGCTCTTTCCCCACCATTTGAACAATCCTTTTCTTTAATATTGGATCATTTTTCCTCTTGTAGCCATGTCCAGGAATGTTGGCTACAGTCCCAAGAGCTTTAAAATTCTTGATAATGTTTGCAACACTGAACACAGGAATATCAATCCCTTTGGGGATAGTCTTGTAGCCTTTATGTTGACCTAGCTTGGCTATTACCTTCTTTGTAACCTCCCCAGATTCTCTGCCTTTCCTTCTCTTTTTCATGTGTAGTGTTAGACACAGTGACACAACACAGCAACAGCAGTACTTTTCTATATTCAAACTGCCTGTATCTGCATGACATTTCATATAAAATATAATTATTTCCTGTTTTATTGACAGGGATGGTTCTAGGGGAGCTCAGGGAATGCCCCTGTGTCACCAATCTTGGAACCACCTGTGACCTCCAAAATATATAATTATATAGCTGAACCCAGTGCCTTCACAATGAGACAGTAAATGTGAGCAGTCTATATTGGAATTTTACTGTAGCACAAAGGGACTTCTCATTAAATGGAGTTATAACATATAAGGCTATTTCTTTCAGTTTTGCTTTCAAAAGTTGAAACAAAAATAAAACAAGGATGGAAAAATAGCTCAATTGAATTATTGCTAAACCAAAAAATAAGAATGTTAGCATTTTTTCTCTCTGAGCTCAGATTACAATGCTTCTGACGAAAAGGGTTTTGAAATCAAGAGATCTATAGGGAAAACAGTGATCAATCTACTCACATGCTCCATTATTCACTGCGCCAATCCAGGATTAGCTAATATTTGATTTGATATTAATAGACATGAGCTTCCACGTGTGCACACATATGTCAAATTGGATTATAACAGAAGAAACATTATTTTAAAAGAATGGCAAATGGTGGCTAACGAGGCACAAATGCCTTTTTAAAGCTGTAAATAACATAATATAAAAAATAACTGAAATGTATCGTGGACTAAATTGAAAATATCTTATAATTGTTTTCTGAATATGTACAGCTGTTATTTCTGCATTCAAACACTGCAAACATCTTCAGTATAGGTCACTTTGTGTGCATACCTGACAGAAATTCATATATTGCCATTGAAAACCCGGATAGAAAACAAGAGAGAAATCCCAGAGCTGTTTTCATGGTGTGTAAATTCTGTTTTTTTTAAATCCCACTTGCACAATAATTTTTGTTTGTACCTGCTTGCAACATTTTCAGACAAATGTAATTGTATAGCAATTTCCCAAAATGTAAATTAATACACAACAGTAGCCTAATTTAAACCACCACACACTTATTGGCACCCTTTTAGTCAATACTTTGTGCTACCTCCGTTTGCCAAGATAATAGCTCTGAGTCTTCTCCTATAATGCCTGATGAGTTTGGAGAATACATGGCAAGGGATCTGAGACCATTCCTCCATACAGAATCTCTCCAGATACTTCACATTTCGAGGTCCATGCTGGTGGACTCTCCTCTTCAGTTCACCCCACAGGTTTTCTATGGGTTTCAGTCAGGGGACCAGGATGGCCATGACAGGACCTTGATTTTGTGGTCAGTAAACCATTTTTGTGTTGATTTTGATGTATGTTTTGCATCATTGTCCTGCTGGAAGATCCAATCACTGCCCATTTTAAGCTTTCTGGCAGAGGCGTTTGATGGTCCATGATGCCATGTATCCTAACAAAATGTCCAGGTCCTCTGGCAGAAAAACAGCCCCAAAAACATTAAAGATCCACCACCATATTTAACCGTGGGCATGAGGTACTTTTCCATATGGCTACCTCTCTGTGTGTGAGCCAAAACCACCTCTAGTGTTTCTTGCCAAAAAGCTCTATTTTGATTTCTTCTGACCATAGAACCTGATCCCATTTGAATTTCCAGTATTGTCTGGCAAACTGAAGATGCTTGAGTTTGTTTTTGGATGAGAGTAGAGGCTTTTTTCTTGAAATCCTTCCAAACAACTTGTGGTGATATAAGTGACGTCGGATTGTAGTTTTGGATACTTTTTGACCCCAATACGCAACTAGCTTCTGCAATTCTCCAGCTGAGGAAATCCTCAAATCCTTGGAGATTATTTGGCCACTCAAACCATCCTCTTCACAATGCTTTGAGACAGTATAGACACATGTCCAATACCAGGTTGAATCATAACATTTCCAGTTGACTGGGACTTCTTAATTATTGCTCCGATGGTGCAAATTGGCAGTTCCTAGTCACCCAGGTGTACTAAAAAATTCTAAAATATTAGTGGGAATTTACTTCAAATATATTTTTCTCATATGAATTCATAGGGGTGCCAATAATTGTTGTACACTTATATTTAACAGATTTTCTTTTATAAAGACTGACTGTTTTTGCAATTGTTTATCCATTTTTGTGATTTATTATTATTATTTTTTTTTACAAAAAGATCAACAATAACAATAAATTAATAGATAGATGATTTATTTGTCCTCAAAGAGGAAATTAGTTTCCACCGTGGGTGCGTAGAAAAACAAAACATAACATCATACATATAAACCATCATAAACAACCAAAGGCATAGAGGGGAGAAGGGGACAAAAAGAAAAACATCAGGATCATCATACAACAAATGCATTTACATTTATTCACTTGGCAGACGCTTTTATCCAAAGCAACTTACAAATAAGCAAAGCGATATATCAAGCAGAGAACAGATACATCTGGCATCACAATGGCCGAGTACCTATGTGTTTAACGCTCGTATAGCCATAGGAACAAAACTCTTATCATAGCTGGCCTTTCTGCACATGGGTACTCTGTGGCCAGAAGGAAGGGGGTTGAAATATTGATAAAGTGGGTGGTCTGGATCATTAAAAATTTTATGTGCCTTCCGGAGCGTATATGAACACAGTCCGATAAATTGGGCGTGGGAATACCAATAATTTTTCTCGCTAAATTAGTTATTTTCAAGAGTTTGTTCCTATTGGTTACTGTTGGCATATGGGCGGGGGAAATGGCACCACACATTAGAAGTTCGATAATACTTCAGTACAGAAGAAGAAGCAGACTAGGCTGAACAGAGATATTTAAGTTTATGAATTACTGTCAGTCTCTGTTGACAGCAGTTGTAAATACCTAGAGTGTGCTGATTGAATTTGAGATGTTTATAGAATGTAATGCCCACTTTCAACCATCTCTCCATTAATGGTAATACTGGAAGGATGGTTCAGTGTTTTTTAAGAGCTAAAAACCAGTTCCTTCGTCTTTTTGATATTAAGGTGGTAGAGCTCTAGCTTTATAGGCTTCCGGGATGGTACTGTAGCATAAATCTGTAGTTTTATTAATCTTGTTGGTACATCTACATATTGATTGAAGGCTGGCAATGCGTAACCCAGCCGACAGCTGTTGAAGTCTCCAAAAAGTAGTACTGGAGCATCCGGGTATTTGCTGAGCATAGTCTGTGTATTATGCGCTAGCTGCGCAGCCGCTACCTTGACATTAGCGCTTGGTGGAACATAAACATAGCATATCACAATGGTCGAGAACTCCCTGGGGAGGTAAAAGGCACGGGCGGACAGGATGAGTAGCTCCAGGTCCGGATTACAAGATTTCACGTGTACTTTGATGTTAGTACACCACTGCGAGTTGATGTACATATACACACCACCTCCACGCTCTTTCCCTGAATTACTGGTTCTGTCTGCCCGAAATATCTCAAAACCATCCAGGCTAACCTCGGCATCTGGGACAGACTTATCCAGCAAGAACACATGCCTCCCCGAACGATACATCCGTGAAACATTTTGCATGCAATAAGTCTATTTTGTTTTTCAATTAACGAACGTTTAAAAGGACGATTGAGAGTAGTGGAGGTTTAAAAGGACGCCTTCTAAGTCTGCAATGAACCCTTCCTCGCCTTCCTCTTTTCCTCTTTAAGCCAGTTGTTAGTGTTATATCCATGGCGATAGATGGGTTCAGTTGGTGGTGGATAGAGTTACGAAGGAGTAGAGGTTCCTCCCGCAGCTAACGCATGCGCCGAGTCACACCGTCCCAGTCAGGTGATAAACAAACAATAAATACAAATTTTCACAGCTTTCTTTGTTCATATTTACCACGGGTGCCAATATTGGTGTAGGGCACATGAATGCACAAGAATGTTACATACAAGTCATACCAAATTCCTTTCACCACCCTAATTGTCCTTACTTGTGTGATTAGCAAATTAACAGGAATCAGATTTTTAAAATACATTAAATACATTCTAAATACACAGTGAATCCTGGCCTCCTCCACTCAAAGCTGGTCATGTTGCTAGCTGTTTAGGTGTCATTGTGCTGCACTGATTTAAGACACAAATTCACAGCTCTTGGTCTTAACAAGACTGGTCTTTTCAATGACTGGTCCCTCAATGTGTGTTTAAAGGAATTAAAGTGAATTTTCTAGTAAGTATGTGAACACTATCTAGTTCCAGATAAGTAAAGAAGCCAGCAATGGTTACAAACGTGTTCATCTTCCAATTACTAAGAGTTTTACTGAAGTTAAAGTTGCATGTGCTCACAATTTTACGTTTTACATGTAATGAACAACAGGCATGTCTAAAAACTTACCAATCCTGGGATATCATTGCATTTGGCATTGTGCCAAAGACATGTTGGTCTTGTGGGGTAGCTGGCTTTGGCTCTGACTCAGCTTTGTGGAACAAAATATTTAGTATTTTTTTCAGAATTCCTTAAACCTTCTTGAAATATTGGCATCCTTTTCCCAGGCCCCTCACTCTTGCACAGACCATTTTAGTGGGTGTAACGCTTCTAATCATTCATGTTAATGAACCGCAGCCATGATTGGCTGACAAACACGCTTCTGTCTTCCAATACGCCCTTGCAAATGGAAACAACCTCACCCAGTAGGCTATACTAGTTGGCTCAGTCACAAGGCATCATTGTAAATAATAGTTTATTTGTCCTGCATGCCTGATGCTAATCAAATTAAGTTATTAAAGTTTGTATTTTCTTTTGGATTTCAGTTGGAGGGAGCTGTATCCAAAGAAAACAACCCTAATACTGTCCCCCAAATCTAAGCAGCAGTTTTTAAATATTAAATTATCATGTTTCACGTCATTGCATTTAACATCAACTTCAAAAAAAAAAAACATTCAGAAAAAATGCCAAGTGACGTCAAGCACTTTCTTACCCCCAGACTAATCAGGTTTCCAGTTGGGGGGAAAGCAAGAATAACAAACAGTGGCAGTGAAAAATGAGTCGTATTAGTGAGCTAATATAAGGGGGCTTATGACAGGTTGAATCGAAAATACTTCACCGCCCATGTTCCATTGCCAATATATATAATGTAATTAAAAATAACAACTTGTCTATTTTTGGGACAGTCACTAGAACACAATATGATGGTCCCACTGTAGGTGCATGTATTCGTGTCACACAAGCAGCTTTTGCTTTTATATCTTTTGATGTTCTGTCTCCAAAGCTATAGTGAAGGCAAACCTCCTCAACTCCACCTCAGCTCCAGTGTTATTTAAGCTTTATTATTGATAATAAATGTAAATAATTATATTAAATGTAATAAATGACAGGCCATACTGGTTCGAGCTGAGAGGACATCTTAGAGTAACTCAAATAGAAGATTGGAAAAGACCAGTCAACATTTTTCCAATCTTTTTTTTTTCATTTTTCCAATTGTCTAGTTTCTGTGATCCTCTGCCCACTGCAGCCTCAGATTCCTCCTCTTGGCTTTCAGTAGTGGAACCCAATGTGGTCTTCTGCCATTCCACCTCAAGTTTTGGGATGTTGTGCATTCTGAGATGCTTTTCTGCTTAGAATGATTGTAAAGAGTAGTTATTTGTGCTACCATAGCCTTCCTGTCAGATCGATCCAGTCTGGCTATTCTCCTCTGACCTTTTTTATGAGACTGCAGCAATCTATCATTTAGTATTCAATGAAACATTTAGCTCTAGTCTAATGTCGAATTCCAATGTAGACAATGGTCACTAGACACAGTAGATAATGGCATTGCCTTTTGTACAGCAGAATGATGCACAGTAGTTATAACTTCAGATCATTCTTGGACTTTTTAAGATTTCAAAGCAGGAGAATAGAAGCATAATCTACCTGGCCCAGTCTGCATTTTTGGCATTTTCAGCTCTTTTCTATTATAATAGTGTCTCAAGCCATGTCATGGTGATGCCATGCTGTGAAGTAGAACTGCCAGATGGATTACTTCAGCCTCGGCCCACCTGTAAATATCCCTTTTCTTGTTCTCCATCTCCCATTTACACTCTGCGTTAGTTCTGCATGATTGGCGACTCTTTGTACTGTGGCTGTTGTGCTGTCCAGACAACTGCTGGCTGGCAAAAGCACAATGTGGCCTTCACTGAGTTTACTGTGTTGTCTGCTGAAGCACAGGTCACAGTATGTCTGGGACTTTGTTTGTATGGTGTACTAACTGTTCCACTCCTTTCACCATCATTCTCTAACTTGTTCTCATGCCATAGAGCATGAAGTAGCTGAAAGAGCTGATTATTTTCTCATCATTAACTCTTTTTGATCTATTGACAGAAAGCGGGAGAGTGTGAGACAGAGAGAAAGAGAATTTAACAATAACTGTTATATTAGAACCATGACCACTTATATTCAAATCCAGCAGAGTATTGTAGAGTGGTTTGTTGCCTAGTGAATGTACTCAATACATCTTAGTGGCTTAAGACAGTGAGGTTCAGGACCCCCAGTGGTCTGTGAAGCATAGCCAGGGAGTCTGTGACAAGTCTTTTCTATGAATAATCTCAACTTGGAGCTAATATTGTTGGAACATTCAGGAACAGAAAGCTCTGTGGTTCTAATAAATAGACAAAAACAATTGTTGTACACATTATATATTTTTAAAATAATGTGTCTTGACATGTGTCAAGAGTGAGTGGTAGAAGGATGTAACTGAGAGAATCCGGTAATTTTTCAGATCCAGATAATAAATAAAACGGAAATAATGTAAGTTATTTATTCTTTCTGTGTGGCCCGGTACCAAATGACCCATGGACCGGTACCGGTCCGCGGACCGGGGGTTGGGGACCGCTGCCTTATAGAACCTTCAAGATGTCACCTTAAAGACTAATCTAAACATATGAGAAAATAACAGCTATGCTGTAAATGTGTATCTATTCTAAAACATTATTCTAAAACATTACAATTTAATATATTTAAAAAGAACATATTAGAGAAAGGTTCGCATCTTGTTTGGTTACCCTAAGTATGTGCTAGTTGAGGTTGTGTGTTAATTTAAAGATCTTTAAACTGATGATACTGCTTACTCTTTTATTGTCTTTGGTGTTTCTGAGACTGTTATAACCTGCTTTAGATCTTATCTCTCTGATCGCAACCAGTTTGTTTTCATGAGTGGTTTCAGGTCTGTTTCTAATGGTGTCCCTCAGGGATCCATTTTAGGCTCCTTACTTTTTAATATTTATACATTTCCTCTTGGACTGCTCTTAAGATCACTCAGGCTTAATTATCACTTATATACAGACGATACTTAGATTTTATATTCACACTAAGCCTTGTCAAAATGTGGATTTTTTTTTCTCTCACATTGTAATTCTGAGATAAAAACATGGATGACCCCAAAACCTTTTGTGTCTTAATAGTAATAAGACTGAGGTTTTGCTTATTGGCTCTTCTCACCTGCTTCGTAAAGCTGGTTCAATAATGTTGAAGGTAAATGGCACTTCTTTGGAGTGCCAAACTAAATAAAAAAAATCTTGGAGTCATATCTGATTCGAGTTTGTCATTTGCACACTTACATTCTACTGTCAAGAATTCCTTTTTTCATCTCAGAATAGACTTTGCCTTGTGTTCTCTTTTCCTATGACTGAAAGGCTTTTGTTTTTATTTGTATTGATTACTGTAATGCACTTTTTGCTTGGGTTTCTAAAGCCACACTAAATAAATTGTAATGTGTGCAGAATTCTGAGGCTAGGATCCTGACTGATGTCAGGAGAAATTAACACATTACTCCAATATTGAAGTCCTTGCACTGGCTCCCAGTCAGGTTTCATGTTGATTTTAAAATCCTTATGCTCACGTATAAGGCACTGCATGGTCTGGCCCCTCAGTATCTGTCTGCGCTTTTAACTTTATATACTCCCAAGCGTCATTTGCGCTCCTCTCAATCTGGCTTAGTGGCTGTCCCACAGACACGGTTGCAATCTGTAAGAGACAAGGCTTTCTCGTCCTATGCTCCTAGACTCTGGAATGTGCTCCCTGCTCATATTAGAGATGCAAAGAATTTAAGCATTTAAAAAATTTAACCTAAAGGATAATTTTTATAGTTTAGCTTTTTCTTAATGGTTTTAACCATTTTGTTTTTGTATGTTTTGTTTTTATCTGTGTATTTTTTTTTCTTGGTATTTTGTTATTGTGTAAAGTGTCTTGAGAAGCAGCTTTAAAGGCACTATGTAAAAATTGTTTATTATTATCACTATTATTATTATTACTACTACTACTAAATGTTAGCATCTTTTGCACTCAACTCTTAAATGAAGAGAAACTTAAGTCGCTTTATCTCAGACTTCAACAATAGCACAAAAGACTTTTCTTTTGTCAGGAAAGCACTTTTGTTTCATGTGTTCAGCATCATAAAGCTTGGGTCGCCTTCAGTCACATTACATATCTGACAAAGAGGGGAAGGGTGTACTACACTAGGCACCCAAACAGAACACACACGCACACACACACACACCATACAGCAGCCAAATTACACTCAGAAACTTCTATTCCAGTCCAATGTACTGACATTTTTATTCTCAAATATTGACTATGCAAGAAAGTGGATACTCTTGTGTGTTTATGGAGGAGGTGGAGTAGCCCATCCCATGTTCCTACTCTTTATAGATTCCACTAATTTCCAAACCTCTACCACTGACTAGAACATTTTATCATGCTTATTCATCTCCATAACATCTCTCAAGTAGCTTACCATCAGTCAAACATTCCTATTTCATTAGTTCACTCCTCTGACATCACCTGCAGATCTAAAGCACAAACAGACTTGAGTATCTGATATCGGAGTATCTGTTTTTTTGTGTGTACAAACTATATAAAATGAAGCCCACGCAAGAGCAGCTGCACTGAGGCAGCTTTGTTCCTCACTGACTAGTATCCAAAGTCAGTCTCTGAACAGTGCTTGCATTGTGCACTTCTTTTTTTCCATGAGTAAACCCCGGCTTGTCAACACAGCCTCCTCTGCCTGCAGGAGACGCGCGGGAAAAGAGTGCGTGGAGGAAACTGCCGCCCTTGTATCCTCTGCTAAAAAGAAAAGCACATTTATAAAGCTGTTTTTCTTTCATGAATGAGCGTTGGATGTGCCAGATGTGTATGCATTGTCTACAATGGGCTATTTAATGAACTAATTTCCATGTCCAACTTATCCCGTTCTGTGTGGTGTTTCCTCTTTCTGTCTGTGTGTGTGTGTGTGTGTGTGTGTGTGTGTGTGTGTGTGTGTGTGTCTTGCCTGGATCTACCAGTTGCTAAGCGTTTTATAGTATCTTCCCATTCTACCAATAGCAAGCAAATTAGAGGCCATTTGGGTAGATTGAATTTATCAAGCATGTCAAAAGAGGCCTTTGTGTCTTTGTTGGCTAAACACGAGAGAATAGCCACTATTGTGGTGCAATGATTGCTTCCATAGTCACTGACTAGCTAATTATACCAGATCCTCCCATAGTGGTCCTGAAATACTTTTGCGGTTAAATTCATCTTGCTTACTGCCCCCACGTTTCCTATTGTGCCTTTAACCATACAGTCAGAAAAAAGTATTAAACTGTATCACTGTCCTTGTCACTGGGGGTAGTACCCTAAAAGAGCACAACTTTTGTACCTTTTAGTAAGTCTATTTTACCTATAAATTCAATGTAGTGTAACTTTTAAGTAGAGATGCACTAATGTATCGGTCAATAAAGGCAATTTTTCACGATCGTTTAAAAACATCTGATGATCAGGGCCAATTATATCCTGTCAATCAAAACAGGGTGGGAAAACACATTGATTTTGTGCTGTGTGTAAAGATGTTGTCTCTTGTGTGGAATGACGACAAAACTGCAGTGTGTAAGCTCTGTAATCTCTGCACTGCTAAAACTTGCTAAAATTTTACATTTTACACGGATGCTACAGCAGTGAAGCGCGAGTTTCGGCATTGAGTCAATTTATATATTTTTTTGCAACACTGCTCGTGCTGAATTAAAACGCCAGTACACTGTTGAAAGATTTAAATGATGGAGAGATGACAGAAAAGTATATATTGCACAGAAAAATATTTGTCGAGTAGTATATTTCATATCCAGTTATTGTTTATATATATATATATATATATATATATCACACACACACACACACACAGTGCCTTGCGAAAGTATTCGGCCCCCTTGAACTTTTCAACCTTTTGCCACATTTCAGGCTTCAAACATAAAGATATAAAATTTTAATTTTTTGTGAAGAATCACCAACAAGTGGGACACAATTGTGAAGTGGAATGAAATCTATTAGATATTTTAAACTTTTTTAGCAAATAAAAAACTGAAAAGTGGTGCGTGCAAAATTATTCGACTCCTTTACTTTCAGTGCAGCAAACTCACTCCAGAAGTTCAGCGAGGATCTCTGAATGATCCAATGTTGTCCGAAATGACTGATGGTGATAAATAGAATCCACCTGTGTGTAATCAAGTCTCTGTATAAATGCACCTGCTCTCTGATAGTCTCAGGGTTCTGTTGAAAGCGCAGAGAGCATCATGAAGACCAAGGAACACACCAGGCAGGTCCGTAATACTGTTGTGGAGAAGTTTAAAGCCGGATTTGGATAAAGAGGTTGGATAAAGATTTCCCACGCTTCCCAAGGAGCACTGTGCAAGCGATCATTTTGAAATGGAAGGAGTATCAGACCACTGCAAATCTACCAAGACCTGGCCGTCCCTGTAAGCTATCAGCTCAGACAAGGAGAAGACTGATCAGAGATGCAGCCAAGAGGCCCATGATCACTCTGGATGAACTGCAGAGAACTACAGCTGAGGTGGGAGAGTCTGTCCATAGGACAACAATCAGTCGTACACTGCACAAATCTGGCCTTTATGGAAGAGTGGTAAGAAGAAAGCCATTTTTCAAAGATATCCATAAAAAGTCTCGTCTAATGTTTGCCACAAGCCACCTGGGAGACACACCAAACGTCACACCAAACGTTGAGAAATGGCTTTCTTCTTGCCACTCTTCCATAAAGGCCAGATTTGTGCAGTGTACGACTGATTGTTGTCCTATGCACAGACTCTCCCACCTCAGCTGTAGTTCTCTGCAGTGGCCGTATACTTTCACAAGGCACTGTGTGTGTGTGTGTGTGTGTGTGTGTGTGTGTGTGTGTGTGTGTGTGTGTGTGTGTATATATATATATATATATATATAAAGCTGATATTATATAGTACCAGTTTGATGTCAGTGATGAAGTAGAAATTCTTTTGTTTATGGAGAGTGAATGTGAGACTAACAGGAGGTTTTTTATAATTCAGTCAATGTTGATATGAATTAATAACATTCAATAAGTTAAAAAATTTTACTTTAATCTTCAGAATTTAGTTCATGTGTTTGTTAATTTGAGTAATGTGTTTATGAGACCAGTTACTGTGAAACAACTTGTTGAAATGGAGAGAATAAAGTTTTTATTTGCATTTATTTCAGAATTTAGGAATTAATTATTATTAATTTAAAAGAAGGCATAAAAGGCAGAACTATTATCGGCCGATATCACTCTGAATAATCGGTTATCGTTATCGTTATCGTAATAATCGGTTATCGTTATCGTTACTTTTAACCCTTTTATGCGTAGTGGTCTCTACAGTGGACAGCTATTTAAAAGCCATTTTCTGGCTATTGCAAGGATTTCAATCGAATCGAGTGGCACAACAGCCACTAGAGTGGACACTAATTCTTTGTTTGAACTCATGCAGTCCACTAGAGCGGATACTCCAATAACTTTTTGAAAATTTATGTAAAAGTAAAATGAATGTTAAAAAAAAAAAATGTTTATGCTTAAAGAAGAGAAAACAAACACTTGATCCTGATCCTTTATCAGGATTTCATAATTCTTGCATGAAATGATTAAAACTTTACTAAATTTTCATTACCAGTCCAAGTACAAGTCCATCCATCCATTTTCCATACCGCTTACCATACACAGGGTTGTGGGGTACCTGGACCTATCCCAAGGAACTCGGGGCACCAGACAGAGGACACCCTGCACGGGGTGCCAACCCATTGCAGGGCACAAATGTACACACACTCCAGAAAATTTAGAGGTGCCAGTCAGCCTACAGTGCATGTCTTTGGACTGGTGGAGGAAACCGGAGTACCCGGAGGAAACCCCCAAAATACGGGGAGAACATGCAAATTCTGTGCACACAGGTGGAGTGAGGCAAACCACTCCAATCCCCACCCACACAGATGCTAACCCCCTAAGCCACCATACCCCCAAGTATGTACAGTGGGGGGGAATAAAGTATTTGATCCCCTTTTGATTTTGTACATTTGCCACTAACAAAGAAATTATCAGTCTATAATGTTAATGGTAGGGTAATTTTTAATAAATTAAAGGTATACTATATCCACATTTCCATGTGAAATATACATATTAAAGGTACAAAGGAAAAATTAAATGATTAACCTTTTTAGTTATTTAGCTCGGTTTGTTTCCTTGGTTTAAGTAGCGTTCATAAACAAATATTCAGTTCAATTCAATTGAAGTTTATTTATATAGCGCTTTTTACAGTGGACATTGTCTTAAAGCAGCTTTGCAGAAACATATAAACATGGTATACAGATTTTAAATGTGTGAATTTTCCCAATTGAACAAGCCAGTGGCGACGGTGGAAAGGAAAGACTCCCCAAGATGTTAAGGGGGAAAAAACCTTGAGAGGAACCATACTCAGAAGGGAACCCATCTTCACACATGCTTGTTATTCACTTAGTCTACTAGACTTGCTCTTTATAATATTAGAAGGTTGGTTTTAATTGAAGGGCATTAGCTAGTTAGATTGAGTAGGGTTGCAGGGAAGAAGAACGAAAATTGTTTCAGTTTGGAAACAATTCTGGAAAAAAGAAACAGTCCTGTACAGCTGTAATTAAAGTATATTTTTGTTTTCATTGCATTGGAATCACTCATTGATAGTGACTGACTGTCAAGAACAACATACTGGGTAAGAGCTGTTATTTTCACTCATGTAGTGTTGTTTGTAGATATTTGTGCTCGCCTAGCCAGCGTTTGCTGAGGACTGGTTGCTGCTGTGTAGTACTGAACTCCTTATGCTGAGTTTTATGTTTAAGATGTTTTATCAGATTTCTTGAACTTAATGATGATGCCTCCTCATGATATTTTTCACAGAGCACAGTTTAAAGTGTACTTTGCTTTAATTGCCATCATTAATTGTTGAAATGACAGCTGTCTGGACATTTCTTGTCATCTGTTCTTTAGCACGACAATGTACACTAAAATTATGTCACTTATTGTCATTGGTATCGGAGGTGTGTTGGAACATTTTTTACAAATAGGAATAAATGAGCACAGTGCCGAACTGATACTGATACCAATATCAGTATCTATGCTTCCTTACTATCAATGTTTTTATTAATGGAATTAATTTGAACCACCATAACAGCCATCCTATTTGAATGAGTATAGCCTTTGGCTACAAACTTTTGATTACTCAATTTACTCGCATAATACCACCATCTTGCAGTGATGTATATTAAATGCATTTGATCATCCTCCTTAACATTTTCCAGAGAGATTTCTCAACTCGTCTCAAGATATATATTTGTAACAGACCAACTTGAATGAATGCAATTGGAAAGTTGGAGAAATCTCCCAAATTAGGCCTCTGACTATTTATTTGAATGAAGTGTAGGAACCAAAGGATGTTAAATAGGGGCTTGCAGCCTACCTTAATGCAAGAGGCCTTTTTCCTTTTCTCCATGTTAGTATGCATTGAGAAAGTTGATCAATGTGAGCTTTGTGCTTGGCTACTGCTGTTTCACAGTCAGCTAAAGAAAACAGTGCTGTACAGATACCTCACACTACTTCACTATTTATTCAACGGCTGCTGCTGCCTCAATCTCAACTGTCAGATTTTCTACCCAAATATTACCCTGCCCAGACGAACAAAACGTGCGTGTACTCGTATACACATACGCTCAAGAACCTACTCTCCTGCCTGACTTTTATTCCTCATTCACCACAATTTTCCAACCCTTTTTTTGTTTAAACTATTCAAAATGATGTCATGCTGAACCAGATAACATGGAAAATTGCTCCTAAGGAGGTTGATTGTTGTTCTTTGAACCAATATACAGTTTTTGATAATCCATAAATTATATACATACCCTAGCTGTTGTATTTTCATGAATGAGTGTTTGTGAATACTGCATTTTTTTTTTTTTACAATGGGGTATTTTGTTGTAATGACCCAGTTCCCATGTTTCACCTGTCTTGGTCCTTGTAGTTATCCTTGCTTTGTGTGTGAATGATAAAGCACAGAGTTGCAGACAGGAAATCCTTCAATCCTATACGCGGCCCTCACCACAGCAGAGGTAGCACTTGTATTCTGAGCAGACGTGACTCGGAGACATTGAGTTTATCATGACTTAGCTAATTTGCTCCATTATTATTTCTAATCTTGTGATTAGGATGGTGTGTGAGTGTGTGTGGGGTGGAGGGGATATTTGGAGTGTATCTTTTTTCGGTTCCATAAATGTCAGAGTGCAATCAACATCCTCCGTGGGAGTCGAGTTGCAGGCTTGGAAATGGATTAACAGGTTCATAGCCTGGGAACAACATCAACGAAGCCAGTTTCTGGAAGACACCAGACATTAAAACCAGACATTAAAAGTGCAATAGTTAATATTAGTCAGTATTGGAGCTCTAGCTCACCTACTTGATTAAGTAGGTGAAGTACATCATTGGAACAATTCTTTTTAACGGTTTTGAACTTGCCTTGAACAAATTCAGTTGAAGTGACAGCATTACCAAGGACTGTCATAAAATCAATATCAAGTATCAGAAATTATGATCAAAAACAGATGATCAAAGTACCTCATGCTTATTATACTGCATTAGATTAACAATAAATACCTAGCTAGCATTAGGTTCCCTGGTGGACTAGTGGCTATCATCTGGTGCTGTCATCACGTCTCGGGTTTGATTCCTGGTCAGGGAACTAACCCCATCCACTGGAGTGTTGAATGAGCCATTGCACTCTCTCTTTCTGGTCTTAAGCCCAGAAAATGGGGAGAGATACGTCAGCAAGGACATTCAACATTAAAAAAAACCAAACTTGTACCAGAATAAAAATGCGGATGGGTGATCTGCTTGGTGGCGACCCCAAAATGGGACCAGTCAAAGGAGGGAGGGGATCTAGTCATCATTATACTAACGTTGCTTGATTGGAGACCAAATACTCGATCTTACCTAAAATCCTTTGGTGGAGTTGACATCTGTAGTCCTCTTTCATTGCTACAATAACATCTTCACAAGTTGATAACAGCAAATAGCATGGCTATTTGCTAGGTTATATATACACTCTCGTGTCTTCCATGTCTCCCAGTGTTAGCATTTATCCTGATCTGTGATTTTGCTTACTAGACCATTCAGCTTGTTGATAGTCAAGTTGTAACACTATAAATATACGAAATTTGGCCTTTACTGGTTTCTGCAAATGGTCTTCACTGTTCTGTTTTGCTTTGTAATGAACTCCAATTCGTTTTTAAACTGACCGCCATTACCTGTGTTAGCTAGTTAGAATTGTTAGCATTGTGAGGTGCACAGGTGTTTGCTAGCATTTTACATACATGCAATAAAAAAATTTACTATGTACCTTTTAAACAGTCCGGTCAAGCTGTACATTTTCTTCACTGATTGAGAATTCTGGCAAGATTTTGGAGAATATCACTGGCTTGTTTTTCCTCACACACAAGGCAATTAATGTTTGTGGTCTTGTGATATTTCTGTTATATTGCTATTGCACAAATGTTTTTGTCAGTTAAACCGTGTTCACATTGGTCACAGCAGTCATCTGATCTGATTTTGAGCTCCTCAGATTCACAGAAACAATTCTAACGAAGATAAGAACTAGTGTTGCTGCCATGCTAGTTTTCATTCATTGATTGCCATGTTAGCATTGTTTGTTTACATGAGCGTGAGCTTCAGTAGCTATCAATAACTCTTGCCAGAGTGAATACAAATATTCTTGCACATTTGAAGATGGCCCACATACATTGGCAGTATGGATTGAATACAGCATTCCGATGCTAACTTTAGTCATGTCGTGTGTTTGTGCGAGTTAACTTCTTTGGGAGTCCTGGGAAATGCATCTGCAACATTCCCAGATGGAAGAAGTCTCACTATAACGAATATCTGACTCAGCAGGGTCAGATTATTTTCTCCCCTTGACAAGCTCTTCACCTGGCAGTACTGTATAACTGGTGGTTTAATACAACATAGAGAACCAATGCAGATTTTTCCTGCCCTGAAACGTTAAATGGCATGCAAATGGAGAAAGTACTCCAAAAATTAGCTGAAATTCTATTTAAAATACTCCAAATAAGGCATTTCCACATTACTTCATTGTGCACCTTCAAATCTGCTTAGGCATGAACTGAAAAACCGAATGGCCTGTTAATCTGTGCCTCTCACTATATCAATGTAATATATTATAAACAACATTTTTAAATTTTACTCCGCATATAACTGAGCACTACTAAGAAAATAATCCAAAATAAACTCTGTTTAAGAGCTGTGTAACCCAAGCTCTGAGAGGAAGCTTCTGTTCTACCACGATATTACTGAACCACTGCCTCAACAGCAACACGCGGAGAAATAATCCAACAATTTTCTTTTTCCTGAGTGGCATCCAAAGTACACCCCAAAGTACCCCACCGGGTATCAGCATGGCTGCAGTGGCCTTGCAGTGGACGAGCAAATCTGAACTATTAAAAAAAACAATGGGATCAAAATACACTCCAAGGTAAAAAGATGGACTGTTTCAGCAGGCTGTTGAGCTATTCATAAAAGTCATGAAGGTGCTGAGAAAATAAATGGCTGAAGAAATATTCAGCATGTTTGAATGAATGGGTTTGTGCTGTAACTGAATAAGCCAGTGTGCTTGTTTATGTAAGTAGTACACAGCGTCCTGGAAGAACCGGAAGTACAGGGATCTCCATTGCGTGTCTTAGTGTTCTCATGCTCAGGTGGCCAGGATGATGTAAAGCTGTCAGTGAGAGGCAGAGTTACATCTGAAGATACACACACTGCTGTCAACATGAAAGTCTCTTATGATCTCTGCCTCTCTTTCTGGAAATCACTCCAAGGTGTCTAATAAAGTGGTTTGGATCCATTACATCCATTACAGTGAATAGATATACTCTAAGTGTATAGGGTCATCACTAAAAGATGAGATTATTATTATTATTATTATTATTATTATTATTATTATTATTATTATTATTAACAGCCTGTGGAATGAGTTGAAGAGGGATGTGCAAAGGAGAGCTCCTTTTAATGGATCCTTTTACTTGCAGTTTAATAGATTTTTGCAAGAAAAAGTGGAAACAATTGCCAATGCAAGTTGGTAGACTCTTACCTCAATGCCAAAAGACCCCCAAAAAGGGTGCACACACTTGTCCTATCAGGTTTTTTTGTCGTCGTGTCCCGTTCCACCCCCCAAGAGTAAAAAAAAAAGTTTTTACTTGAATTTTGTTGGTTGCTGTATCACTTTAAAGGTATGTGGGGGAATCTGACATTCAATAAAATTTTTACATCACAATAACCTGCAATTTTAACAGAAGTGTATAGACTTTTTATATCCACTGTCTATCCATTTTATATCCATCCACTCACAGTTGGAAAGTGTTTGATTGTTTGTCATACTGTTTGTCAACCGCTCATTCTCTCTCCTCTGTGTGTTTCAGTGGAGCTGAAGTGTGCTGAGATCACATGCCCGACTCTAGCCGTGCCCTCGTGCCCTCTTGACTCTGTACTGACCCGAAGCTACACGCCCCCTGCTGGCTGCTGCCCCACATTACCGCCCAAGTGCACCTGTGCTCAATGCCCACCCCAGCCAGAATGTCCCAGTGGCCACAAAGCTGTGATCATCAGCAAGGCCACTGGAGCACCAGGCAACTGCTGTCACTCCTACAAATGCGAGAAAGGTAAAAGTGCCAGGAAAAGGTAAACGCAGTGTGGATTTGGTGTGAAATTCAAGGCAACCGCTAAACTGTTTGGTCCAAAATATTAATAGTAATAATAATAATAATAGGGTTCATAGAAATTGCATATTGGTTTTATTTAGTACTGCCCTGAATAAGCTACATCACATATCAGATGTTTACATATAGTCCACAAGACACAATAATAACTGGATTTGAACAAATGAACCAGTTCTAAAGTTAACATAACTTGATTCTTAATACTGTGTGCCATTACTTGAGTGATCAATGATGTTTTTTGTGTTTTGTGTTAGCTGTTCATGAGTTCCTTGTTTGTCCTGAGCAGTTAAACTGCCCAGTCTTCAAAAAAATCCTCCAGGTCCTGCACATTCTTTCTTTTCCAGCATCTTCAGCATAACGTCTTCTGGCTAAACGTCTGTTATGTGAAATAGCTTATTCTCAACCTATGACCTCAACTGTATTTCAGTTTCATATAATGATTTTTCAAGCAGCTCATGATTGATTGGTAGTGAATTTTGTTTTATATATACAGTGGTGTGAAAAAGTGTTTGCCCCCTTCCTCATTTCCTGTTCCTTTGCATGTTTGTCACACTTAAGTGTTTCGGAACATCAAACCAATTTAAACAATAGTCAAGGACAACACAAGTAAACACAAAATGCAATTTGTAAATGAAGGTGTTTATTATTAAAGGTGAAAAAAAATCCAAACCATCATGGCCCTGTGTGAAAAAGTGATTGCCCCCTAAACCTAATAACTGGTTGGGCCACCCTTAGCAGCAACAACTGCAACCAAGCGTTTGCGTATAACGTGCGCATGAGGCTTTTACAGCGTCCTGGAGGAATTTTGGCCCACTCATCTTTGCAGAATTGTCCTAATTCAGTTACATTAGAGGGTTTTCGAGCATGAACGGCCTTTTTAAGGTCATACCACAACATCTCAATAGGATTCAGGTCAGGACTTTGGCTAGGCCACTCCAAAGTCTTCATTTTGTTTTTCTTCAGCCATTCGGTGGTGGATTTGCTGGTGTGTTTAGGATCATTGTCCTGCTGCAGAACCCAAGTTCGTTTCAGCTTGAGTACACGAACAGATGGTCGGACATTCTCCTTCAGGATCTCTTGGTAGACAGCAGAATTCATAGTTCCTTTTATCACGGCAAGTCTTCCAGGTCCTGAAGCAGCAAAACAGCCCCAGACCATCACACTACCACCACCATATTTTACTGTTGGTATAATGTTCTTTTTATGAAATGCAGTGTTCCTTCTACGCCAGATATACTTGGACACACACCTTCCAAAGAGTTCCACTTTTGTCTCATCGGTCCACAGAATGTTGTCCCAAAAGTCTTGGGGATCATCAAGATGTGTTGTGGAGAAATTGAGACGAGCTTTGATGTTCTTTTTGCTCAGCAGTGGTTTTCTCCTTGGAACTCTGCCACGCAGGCCATTTTTGCCCAGTCTTTTCCTGATGGTGGAGGCATGAACGCTGACCTTAACTGAGGCAAGTGAGGCCTGCAGTTCTTTGGACGTTGTTGTGGGGTCTTTTGTGACCTCTTGGATGAGTTGTCGCGCGCGCTCTTGGGGTAATTTTGGGTGTTGGCGGCCGGGCCACTCCTGGGAAGGTTCACCACTGTTCCATGTCTTCGCCATTTGTGGATAATGGCTCTCACTGTGGTTCGCTGGATTCCCAAAGCTTTGGAAATGGCTTTATAACCCTTTCCAGACTGATAGATCTCAATTACTTTCTTTCTCAATTGTTCCTGAATTTCTTTGGGTCTCGGCATGATGTGTAGCTTTTAAGGATCTTCTGGTGGACCTTACTGTGAAAGTGATAAAGTGATAATGCAGCTCCTATTTAAGTGATGCCTTGATTGTGAACAGGTGTGGCAATAATCAGGCCTGGGTGTGGCTAGAGAAATTGAACTCAGGTGTGGACAACCACAGTTATAGTATGTTTTAACAAGGGGGCAATCACTTTTTCACACAGGGCCATGATGGTTTGGATTTTTTTTCACCTTTAATAATAAACACCTTCATTTACAAATTGCATTTTGTGTTTACTTGTGTTGTCCTTGACTATTGTTTAAATTGGTTTGATGTTCCGAAACACTTAAGTGTGACAAACATGCAAAGGAACAGGAAATGAGGAAGGGGGCAAACACTTTTTCACACCACTGTATATATATATATAATATGTGTGTGTGTGTGTGTATATGTATGTATATAATATTAATGCTACAATGGAGCTGGATTTACTATTCATTATCACTTTATCTGTGCACTAAACCTCTTACAAGGATTAGTAAACCAAGGTTATTACATTGTTAATGTACAATATGAATGTGAATGCTATGAAAAGAGCTTCTGACATCTACCAGTGCATCCTTCTGACTATTTAAAGTCATTATCTTCATTTCTAGGTGTATTTGTAAATAAGGACACACAGCAGAGGCTCTGGATTGTATTCTTGAATCCTAGGAAACCTGAATTACATATTTCCATTTCAGATATGCTGTTGATTTCGAGAGTTTACAGATTTGATACTGACAAGTCGTGCAATGCATTACAGGTTTTGACGATGACATACACATTAAATTTTGAGTCACTTCCATGGTGTTCACTTGCATAACCAGTGCCATATCGGTCAATATAAAATACACTTTTGAATTAAAACAAAAAATACAACTGAATCAACATTTTATTACATAATGTGAAGTATGCATATAGTTACAAAGTAAGTTGTAGGACCAGGGAGAGTGTGTTAAGGTGTATGGGTTGGAGGATAACACACAATGGGCCTCATTTATCAATCAAATTTGAGTGTAAATGAACTAAACATTCCTGCCAGATTTAGTAACCTTACATAAATGCTGATTTTCACTGTACTCATATGTATATGTTCATAATTTTGGCGATCGCAGAAACTAACGCAAAATCATCACAACTCACATTCATCCAAGGCCCTCTTCGTTTCATGTGCATCAAACATGAGGACAGCTAAAAGGTCTCATTTACAAACAAACATCACTGAAAGGCCATGCAAAACAATTTTGTGCAATTCAATTAGTTTTCTGCGAAAACTCACAATTTAAAAAAAAAAGCTGCAGCAGCAATTTTTGGCTGAAACAATCAAATAAACTCTGCAAAATCCTGCATGGATTGACATTCACTGCACAGTTGATTTATACCCACAAAAATGCATAAAGGCAAAGCTCATGGAGTGTTGAAAATAACAGAATGATTGTGAATGATTTTACAAATAAATTTGATGGTATCCAATCTGATAAATGAGGCTCATTGAGAGCATGTATAAGACCTCTTCCTTTAACACTGAGAAGGGGACTTCACTCTCACCGTGTACTTTGTGCTAGCTTCAGATATTCCGCGTTTTACCAACAGTCTAAACTCCCATTCTGGCCTCTTGGCCATGCTGTAAATGTGTGCTATGTTGCGGAACTAATTTACTTAGCGAGGAAGCCGGGTGAACAGAAGGAAAGCGCTTAGGCTACCAATCTCGCTCCGAATGGGAGAATGGAGCCTGGCTTTGCTTGTCTGCTCACAGACACATCCAAGTGGGGAAGTGCAGGGGGTTAAACAGTTCATTGAGAGGAATCTGTACAGGCATGTGTTTTGTCTGTCTGGGAAAGGGAGACACTATGGGATATGAGGGATGTGATGGAGTGTAAGAGCATTCATGTGTGTGTGTGTGTGTGTGTGAGAGTGTGTAGATGGCAGGGTTGTGAGTGGCGACAGCGGGAGCAAGAGATTCAATATTTGGATAAAAAGTGACCCGGAGGAGCATCTCCTTTCTGGTGCCATCTGTCCTAACATTTATTGTCTAGCCTCTTTGTTTGTTTGTTTGTTTGTTTATTGTCCTAACATTTATTGTCAGACATTTGGCTGCTTTCTTCTTCTTGCCTATTAGGCTAGTGGAGGTACCAGTACAGGATAACTCATTCAGTGTCTGATTTAGATGTGCCATGGTAATAAAGTGCACATATGACTGAAAGAAGGAATGAGCATGGACACTGCACTCTACTTCAATATTTACTTAACTCCCAAATAATTGGACCCCTTCAACACGATGATTGTATATAAAGTTTATTTTATACAGTGATTCAAATTCATCAGCATTTTTTACAAATATCTAACTTTTTAAAAATTTTATTAGTCTCTAGAAATTCTCCTGTTGTCTTTGATCATTTCCAATATCAGAAGCAGGGGTAAGGACACAGGCAGAAATCAACAAACCAGAGCTGTCCATAATAAGACCAGAGGAATACAGGCGATGGTCATGAATAGGGTTGCACGATTGTGGCCAAAATGATCATCATGATTATTTTGATCAATATTGAGATCACGATTATCCATCCATCCATCCATCTTCTACGCTTACTCCTTTTCAGGGTCACGGGGAACCTGGAGCCTATACCAGGGAGCATTGATTATTTATCTCATTTATTCACTGATTTTAGGGACAACATATTTTTATTGCACTTTCACATTTAAGTAAACAGACCACTGCTTTCACCTCCATGTTGTGCTACATTCCTGCTAATGTACAAATCTTTGCATCAAATTAGACTGCTCCTTAAAGTGCATCATCTTGTAGAAGCTAAATATAAATAAAATTGTACCCAAAATATAAGATAAGTAAAAATAAAAATACCATCAACCAAGTGAAAATGTGCAATCAAATCTAACAATATGCAACCAAATGAAAACAATTCAAGCGTATACAGAAAAGGCAATAATAGTGTTTACAGGAGGAGAGACGTAGCCAAATCACCTGCAGTGGTGACTATGAACAAACTACACCATGGTCGCTCGACTTCAGCGTCACCATCACCAAGCTTCCGAGAACTTTTATAACCTTGATTTAAAACATTTTCCATTATATGGAATATGTTTATTTTATATATAAGAATAATATATTTACTCTGCGGATGAATCTTCATTCATGCTTTTTTGAGTGGGTGGGATTGTGCACAGCATACCTGAACCAGTTTATCTGGAAAGTTTTTTCCTGTTCGGCGTGATGACGTTTAATGTCCCCAACAACGTCTGTAGTCCCATTTAGATACATGTTAGAGTCTTGATTTCCCCTCACGCACGCACTGGAGCTCGCAGCGCACTCTTTTAGTGAAGATCTGTTCATAGTTTTACATCTCATAATTTTGATCGTATTTGATCTCGTTGTTTGATTCTTGTTTAGTATTGTTTATGCCAGTTTGCCGATCTCCTGAGCTTTTGTTTGTTTTTTACCACACTATTGTCTCATGTTTTTGATTTGTCTGTCTCTCTTTAATAAAGCTCTTATCTGCACTTGCATCCATCCTAAACCCTCTTTATGTGACAGTTAGCAACCGCCTTTTTCAATACAAGTAAAAGCTTTAAAAATCATGAGTGGGGTTTTACTGGTGTATTTTATATCATATCATATCATATGTGAAAATACTTTGAGTTCTGTGTTCACTACAGACATTATTTCATTCTTTTAACCAAAATCCCATTCAAAAAAACCCATTGATTTGGGACACTGGAACCGAAGGGCTAAATGCTAACTCGTTTCCGGGTTTTGGCATAAAAAAATTACGTCATCCCTGTGCCATTCTATGGTGACTGGCTGTAAGTTCAGGAAGCACTTGATTTGATCTGCACTGGAGTTTTCTATGAGCGGAGGATGTACTTTAAATCTTTTAATTCTCCAATCTGGTTAGTTATTACAGGAGGCTCAGTACTGTTATTCTCAACTATGATAGAGTACTGCAGGGATGATGTACTTTTGTAGGCCAGCTCAGAAGTTAGCATCAACCTGGTTCCCTCGAGAAAAAGCCAATAGGATTTTTCCCACTGGCTTTTGGATTATTGCAGAAAATAAGCTCCGTGTTAAACAAAAGTTTATGATTCTTACATGTTTTTCGATAAGAGAATCTTCATAAATTAATTTCGAAGCCTTAATACAATTGCCAGAAGGACAAAGCTAAAGTTAGGTTATAGACGAACTACACCACAGTTGCATGACCTCAAAATCACCACCATTAACCTACCGACAACTCTTAAATCTTTATTTAAAAAATCTATATGTTACTGTCCATAAGCCTGGTTCTCTGAAACATTGAGTGGAGAGATCCACATATGGGAAGGGCATCTGTACCTGACCGCTGTAGAAGCATCCAATTGCAACAAGATGGCTGTGACGGACAGGAGCACGTGTTCAATGCCAGGTAAGGGCACCTGAGTGCATAAATGACCTGCACACGCTCCTCTTCTTCACTGAGAAAATTCACTACTTTTGTGGCAAGCGGGCAAGCTTGGTAGATGACGCTACTCTGTTTCAGAGAACCGGGGTTGCGGACAGTAACCAATTGTTCTCTTTCATCATCTCGTGTTTGAGATCCATCTGTGGGAGAAATGGACAACATCCTGTTTGCCCAACACACTAACAGTGAGGCCTTTAAGCCACGGGATGGTCACCTAGATGGGCGGTGCTTGATGCATCACATAATGATGTGTCTGGTAATACCATGCACGAAGGTGATAGTGTTATTCAGGTGGAACATGAAGGACATGCCTGTGGCATGAATAAGCGAAGCCTAACAACTCGAAGAGGAAGGCTATGAGGAGCCCACTCCTCAGACACAGTGAGCTACCAGGGTCCTAGTGACATTGAGCCAGTAATATCTGACAAATATATTGGGAGAGGCTCAGATTGCAGCAGAACCAATGTCCATCATGAACCGGCGAACGAGTGGGTGTTAACCCTCTGTTGTACCGTCTAACCGTACATGGTATGCAGTATTAGCTGCAGTGGAGCTAAACCTGCCTCCACACACACACACAATACTCTCTGACTCAATGAGAGATTGGAAGGAAGGATTATGAATTCGTAAGTATGCCTTGGTAGGCAAAATGAAGGAATTTCCGGTGCAGGAGATAAATGCTTATGTGGGGGGAAAAAAGTATCTTTCAGATTGATTGATTAATGTGAACCAGTCATTCTGATCAATTAAACAAGAAAGAGTGCTGTGTCAGCATTTTGAAAGTGTATTTCCTCAAATGTTTGTTTAACACTGAGCCCACTGACAGAAAGCCTGGTGACCGAAAGCTTGGTGGGCTAGGAGGGCAACACTGGAGTCCAGAGGGCTGACCGCCCGAAAACGTAGACTCAAAGCCCCCTGGGGCCATACATTAGGCTGACTGATTCATTTTGGGGTCAGACGGAGAGGGGTGAGGGGGTTTCTTGGCCACGGCTGCGGTGAATGACTTTCTCCCCCAAGGCTTGGCAGAAGCCAAGCCAGTGGCTTGTTACAAGATTTCGGTCTGCCAGTGTTCTGGAAATGGTGTCCTGCAGAGGGATTAGGTGGCCACAGGGGGATATAGGGGGGGCCTGGTGTTGCACAGATTTCTTCAGCATACACAGCTTGAGAGCCGCATCCTCCTTTTTGTCATCACGGTGTTGTTGCATCAAAGTGACTGCAGGACCAAAAAAGGGCTTGGCCGGGCTACACTGGTGCTCGTGTGATGCGCAACTTCATACTAGGGAGACCCAGAGTGCACGCTTACCAACCACTGAGAGAGCCATGGAACACCAGCTTGCCTGGATATTTTGGCACGCATTGTGGAGGACCAGGTCATTAATAGTGACAATCTCCTTCCAGAATGAGGGTGAGGGACACCCTTTCTTCAGTTGCTGCCCCATGTCAACCAGGAGCTCAGTCTGGTAAGCTGATAGAAGCAAGAAGACAATGAGGGCCCTGACTGTCAAGGCCGAGGCCTTATAAAAGGCCTGGTGGATGGATGCGGAAAAATGGTCCATGTTTCTGCGGAGAGTTGGTTTGTGGGTGTGAGCAGGCCACCTTGGGAGGGGTTAAGGTGTCTGGCAATGGAGTGCGCAATGGCTGGGGGGGGTCACCCGTGCCGAGAGCCACCATATCCTTAACCTTGAGGGTCTCCCCATCAGCTGCAGGAACATTAACCTGGGGCGTTAAAGAAGACGGGATGGCTTTGTCGTCCTCTAAACCCTTTAGAAGGACCCTCGACGCTGGACCTGTGTGGCTCGTTAACAAAGGACAACTCACCTGGTAAGATGCCCTCGAAGAGAGAAGGGTCACTTTGGTCGGACCATCTCAGAGAGGCTGCGCCTCGGGAGATTCCCTGGAGTGCACCGTCATTGCCTTTTACCCTATCAGAGTCAGACAGTCTACATTCTGGTTCGCTGTCACTTTGAGCCTTTGTGCTGGAGCTTTTTGGGAAGCACTAGGCAGTGGCTACAGTTGTCTGGGAAAATAGTGGATTCTTTCATATGTTTGAGGCCCAGATCAACAGAGGAAGAGGAGCGTGTGCAGGTCATTTATGCACTCAGGTAAGGGGCGTGCCCTTACCTGGCATTGGAAATGCACCCATGTCTATCACAGCCAGACTTGCTGCAATTGGATGCTGCTTCAGAGGTCAGGTACAGATGCACTTCCCATTGGTGTATCTCGAACATGAGATGATGAAAGAGAACACTACAATTGCAAAATACCATAAATTGCTAAGTTGTAAAGTTTGAGTTGGAATAGTTTGCAAGAGCGCAAGTATATACACACCGAGGTTGTAGCAGATGAGATTTTCTGTTCGGCGTGATGACGTTTTATGTCCCCAACAACCTCTCTTGTCCCATGTAGCATTAACGTTTTATGTCCCACTTGTTAGCAACCACCTCAAGTTGGGTACTACTATGTAAATGTAAATAAAAACAGCATGCAATGATTTGAAAATTTCACAAACCCATGTTATTCACAGTCAAACATAGAAACCATATCAAATTTTTAAACTGAGGAAATATACCCCCCAAAAAAGATTTCTTATTTAAAAAATTTTTATTTTGAATTTGATGGCCACAACTTGTCTCAAAAAAGTTGGGACAGGGGCACCAAAAGACTGGAAAAGTAATTCAAAATTACTTTTTTTTTTTTTCTTAAAATGGTACATTTACTCCTTTTAAACAGTTGATATGTTTTGTGTTCTATTGTGAATAACATGGGTTTGTGAGATTTGCATATTCTTGCATTCTGTTTTTATTTACATTTTATACAGCGTTCCAATTTTTTTGGAATTGGGGTGGTAGAATAAAATGTGAAAATATCTTGAGCTTGTGTTAACCACAGATCATATTTCAGGCATTTAACTAAAAACGCATTCAAAAAATTAGATGGAACTGGAAGTGCTAAAATGCTAACTCATTTCTGGGTGTTATTACCAAATATTAATTTTGGGGCACAAATATTTTTTTAAAAAGTTTACAATGAAATGAAACTAAAATGAAAAACTAATATGGAACTATATTGTCTGTACATATTATACATTTATTTCTGTTTGTTTTCACAATTGGCATTATGCCAATAGTTCTGGGGTATGCTTCATGACTTTCATGACTAGAAGAAGGTTCTGCTGTTTGTTCCCTAGTACTGGCAATGTATAAATCAACAGCAACATCAGAATACTGTAAATGTCAGTGCTGGCATTAGAATTCAGAATATATACGTAGCAAACATAAAATAACAACTGCACAGCTGTCACAAAAAAATAACAAAAAAATGAATAAATCTAAAAAAAAAATATTTTCCAGGTGCTTGTGCATACATGTGAAGTATCATTCACACTTGCTATTAACATTCACAAACAGTGCTAAAACCACATGCACACATTTCTTGGCTTCCTTGTAGAGGCTGTGATTTACTACTATCTCATCCCAGTTCCTCTGACTCTTTGCTTTGCTTTTAATTTGCTCTGCTTGCTTAATGCACACACAAGGTTGATAGAAAAAATGAAGAGAATAAAAGGTCAAATTCTCTCTTTATTTTCAAATGGTCTGGTCCACCTGCTTTGCATTAGTCTGAAGAAAGTGGATCAGGCAGTCAGAGTTGCCTTTTTTTATTGAGGTAAGCCTTACAGATGCTGAAGTTGCCTTAGCATTGAAGGTCTATAAGAAGACATGTTTTAGCATGTGGCCTCTTGAGGAGTAGTGCTATTGTGAAATATGAAACCCGTGCTATATGGTAGGCAATTTGTAATGATGCCCAATTTTGTACTATATTTCTGTCTGAATAAATAGATTTGTTCTTTCAGCATATTCAGCAGCCTGAACTGAATGGTTGTACATATAGAGTAGTTGAAAAATATAGTATATTTTTGTTCATAAAGTTGATCATTTTCATTGTTTTACTACAGAACATCACATTATGTTTTATGTCACACTACTAAAAACTCTCCCCTTTTACAACAAGGTCCAATCTTACCCCAAAAGCATTTTCAGACCAGGTGTATGAACAAGAACCATATCTTCATAACTGTCTTTAAATGTCATGGATATTTAAAAAAAAAAAAAAAAAAATTTAAAACCAAATCCAAACAAGTTGATTATTTCAACATCCTGATGTTTTTTGCATACTTTATTCTAAACCTTCACTTCATAACTTCAGTGGTAGCACCAGTCCTATGTCCTCACAATGTTCATGTCCATCATCATGATCTCAAAGCTAGCTGCAAAATGTATATTCATTCATCTCTGCAGGATCACGGTCGTCTAGCGTCAAAAAGACTCTAAAACAATGTTTTGCTTTTCATGATTTCTGCTACCTGTTTTACTGGATTAAAGGGTTTGATGCACCAAAGCAGAATGATGAAAACACCTGTGCTGTTTGATTTAAAGAACTTGCAGATCAGTAAAGCAAATATCATTACATGAAACCAGAAACACAAAAGAAGTTTACAGCCACTGTCTCAGTCCTGTTGGTAGTTGACATATCTTTGTTTCTCATTTGCTTAAGGTTAAACTTTGTCACCTGCCCACTTTGTATCCCTAGTGGTTGATTTGCTCAGTTGCTAGGAATGGTCAGTTTACCATTATGTTACTTTTAAATGTTTAATTATGTTAAAAAATATTTAACTTATTAAGAAATACATTGATTTGTGAAATGTATTAAAATGTGGGCAATTAAAACCTCTCTTAATGAAGATATCAGGAAGCTTATGAAGGAGCTTATGAAGGAGTATGTAGGAAATTATTATATAAATACTTTACATAAGCTTGTAAAGTATTTATATAATATGAGTATGGTGCAGAATATGTGGAAGCCCAGATTATTTCCATAAAATTTTAAATAAAGCTGGCAGTGTTCCTTGCAACACTGCATTCATTCAAACCAAAAAATGTTTAGTGACGCTAGACCTATGATCACATTAGAAGGAAAATTAACCATTCACCAGTCATAAATTACTGACACTCTGGTATTTAAAAAAGAATAATAATTAAATTAAATCAAATAATTAAATTCAATCAAATTGGTCTTATTGAGTAAAGTAAACAAAATATGCTTTTTTGGTCAACCGTAGAATGCATTGTCTGCTCACTTGCTCCATCTCTCTTCACCAGTTTCCCATAAGTGTATGCACAACGGGACCAAGTTTGCTGAGGGTGAGGTGTACCACATGGACTCCTGCTGGCTGTGTCACTGTCGTGGAGGTATCTCATTCTGCTCCAAGCCTGAGTGTGCTGAGCTGGAGTGCGATAACTTTTACCTCCCAGAGGGAGAATGCTGCCCTGTCTGCAAAGGTATATTTCTTGATTTATTTCCTTGTTCGTGATGTTGGCACCTGTGTTTTTAAAAAAAAAATGTTATTATTTAAAATGTATTCATTTAGTAGATTTTATTTTAATTGTGTTAAAGGAACCAACTGTGATCATGTAAATTTACACTGAGCAGAAAGAAGTGAAAGAAAAGAGAGTGATTACCTAAAATGGGAGTTGAAGGCTTCAAACAATATTCCCAAAGCAATTAGCAAACTATGAACAATGCTAACCAATAATGTGTTAAGTTTTAATTCTTGTTAAATCCATTAACTGGCACATCAAGTAGTCACAGTGAAACAAAATGCAATAACCAAACCTCTTACTAGATGGTAGTCACTGAGAGGGGTTTAATTATAGATCTGTGTGGATAATAAAGACTATAAGTAGCTTGGCAGTACATGTGGCTAACAGACAGAAAGATCATGGACTAGTATTTCCCTCAGTCAAAGTGTGTTTCTGAGTTCAGCAGACGTCAGAGGTTGGAGCCGCAGTTATAGGAGGTCAGAGTCAAGAGACCCACCTGGAATTTAAAGGAGGGAATGCTTTCATCTCATGGCTGTTTTACACTGTGGAAAGGTTTTAATGAGACCTACACTATAAAAATGAAAGGAAGAGGAGCATTTCACTCTGAAATGTAATTTTACAAACAGGCTTGAATTTCTTTTAATCTCAGGTGATGATTAGACTAAAGTTTTGTTGTCTGCCCTTGTGGCAGCCATGTTCATTTTGAAGTTAGTTCGATGAAAAGTAATTAAAATTTTACATGAGTAAAGCATTTCATGAAAACGCAAATTTCGTAGACTTCCCCAGAAACTTTTCCTCATGCTAGCTTATTAGCTTATTAGCTAGACTTCAATAAGGCATTAAAACTTTTAGCTGTGGTCTATACATCAACCTGTCCTGGGTTATTTAGCTATATAGGGGTGGCTGTGGCTCAGTTGGTAGAGCAGGTTGTCCACTAATCGTAGAGTTAGCAGTTTGAAGTGTCCTTGGGCAAGACACTGAACCCCAAGTTCTGCTACCATTGGTGTGTGAGAGTGTGTGTGAATAAGAGCGCTTTGTAGAACTGCTAAGGTTAAAAAAAAAAAAAGCGCTATATAAGTGCAGACCATTATATCAGTATGTTTATTAGCTCTAATGTAATGAACAGTCTCCTGGGTAGTTCCATGAAATGAACGGAATGAGCAGACATGGGGCATACTGGCGGGAAGCAGGCAATGTGTCTGTGACAAGCTTGCTGGGCACAGGTGGTAGAGCTGCGACATACTTGCCGGAGTCTGGTGGTGATGCTGGGATAAAACTTGCCAGTGTCAGGTGGCGGCACAATGGCACTCAATCATGAGCAAGACACGGGAGGCTGCACCGTTAGCCTCAGGTATGAGAAGGGCATGGGTGGAATCGCTGTTGGCCTCTGGCTGGAGCTTTGCTGGAAAATGTGCCTTGTTGCCCTCTGCCTCGTTGTCTTCAGGAGGGAGCTTGGCTGTGGAGGACGTTTCTTCTTTGTCTCCAGCCCTCCTTTCTGTGTCGTAGCTCGTGACAGACGGGCCCGTCCCAAAACATTTTTTAGGTCAAGGTTAACCTCTGCCGACCAGAACACCCTTCTCAGGGGCTCACAAACTCTGCTGTGCTTTCCAGGCCTGTGTGTCCTTGGTCGACCAGGTCATTAACCCATTGGTGTGCTCAGCTGGTGAACATGAACCTCAGCCACCGTTTCTCTTTGGGCTTGCAGTCCAACAGCCTTTCAAAACAAAATTGGCACTGTAGCAGGAATCTTTCAGGGGTTCATGCAGTGCCATCAAAGGGGCTTGGGTTGTCTAGGTGGGAGAATTGCACAGTGAGCATGGTAATCTTGGCATTATGCCCCTCTTGCTTTCCTGCCGCAGCCTTTCACTGTAGCCTAAGATTCCTGATCTTGAAAGAAGTGCACCCTGCTGTGATCTACTGTCATAGCCCATCAACCTCAAGGTTCATTTGTTGTGTGTTTTGAGATGATTTACTGCTCACCATGGTTATTTCCAGCTTGAACCAGACTGGCTATTCTTGTCTGTCCTCTCTCATCAGCAAAGCAATTCTGCCAGCACAACTGAAACTCAATAGATGTTTTTTGTTTGTTTTCCACACCATTCTGTATAAACTCTAAAGACTGTTCTCTGAGAAAATCTCAGGAGATGAGCATTTTCTCAAGACAGCCTGACTGGCATCAACAACTATGCCATGGTCAAAGGCACGCATATACGACCCCTCCCCCATATTCTTATGTTTGATGTGAACAGTACCTGAAGCTGTTGACCTGCATTTGAAGGATTTTACACATTGTACTGCTGCCAAATGATTGGCTGAATAATTGCACGAATGTGCAGGTGTACAGGTGTTCTCAATAAAGTGACTGGTGACTATAAGTCACAATGAATAATGCTTAATGCATAGTCAATAAGCAGTGTATACATAATATAATTTTGGAGTTACTAAAGAAAAAACATGGCTATAATTAACCTCTAATATATGTTCCTTAAAAAGCTATATCGAAAGTGCTTCTACAGTCTCTTTTCAGAATGAGTATCTTAAAAGGAAATATACTCAGCAAAAAAAGAACCACCCTCTCACATTCAACTGCTTTTATTTACAGCAAATCTCTTAACGTGTAAATATTTAGATTAACATAAAAACATTCAACAACTGAGACATAAACTGAGCAAGTTTCAGACATTTTATTAACAGAAATGGAATAATGAGTCCCTGAACAAAGGGGGGTCAATATCAAAAGAAACAGTGAGTATCTGGTGTGGCAACCAGCTGCTTTAAATACTACAGTGCATCTCATCCTCATGGACTGCACCAGATTTGTTATTTCTTGCTGTGAGATGTTACTCCACTCTTCCACCAAGGCATTTGCAAGTTCTCAATCATATCTGGGGGACACATGGTTACATGTAATTTTCCACTGCAAGGATGATCAGCTGTCTTTCCTGTCTCCATGTAGCGCTGTCTTGGGCATCTTACATTACAGACATTGCAGTTTATTGCTCTGGCCACATCTGCAGTCCTCATGCTTCCCTGCAGCAGGCCTATGACATGTTCACGTAGATGAGCAGGCACCCTAGGCATCTTTCTTCTGTTAACTGAGTAATTGGTCATGGTTGTACAGGTTCAAAATAAATGCTTTGTGCTAGGTCAGGATAAAGGACTAATGTTTGTGAAATATATTTATTTTATTTGTTGTACTTTATTTTTCCCAAGTCTAAGCATTGTACATTTCCCCTCCTAGCTACTGTATGTACCAAAAGAAGCATCTTACAATTTATTGTTCCTGAATGAGGTCAAATAGGTATGTGTGAACGTGTTACTTAATTCGGAAGATGGACGGAGGAAATCAAGAAAAAGGAAAATGTAGATGAATCATTAAGTTTAACTGCACCCACATGCACACAAGCACTTCACACTAAAGTATTCTGCAATTAAGTAAGCATAAACCTCACTAAAGAATAAAACACACACTCTTAACCACGAAATGCATCACCTCCACCAAGCCACCTTTATTGCAAACAGTACCAGAAGCAATTACCTGCACTTTTAGGAATGTTGAAACATCACTTACACATTTCCACCAGACCGTATGTAAACTGTTAGCAGAACATTCTGAAAGCTGAGGAAGCTCTTAAACATTTGGCTCTGTTTTCAGCCTGTTCCCAGCTTCAAACACTGGTGTAAATGTGGGAATAATGCTGTTAAATGTTGTTTCCTCCTTCAAATTAAAATAATACCCATGTGGAGATGTTGAGGGTCAATGGTCATGCTAAAAGTGTTTTAGTGGTTATATTAACCCATGACACAGCTCAAGAATGGACACAGAAGAAACATTAACTAAATTCCCCACATGACATATACACTATATGGGCAAATGTATGTGGACAATTGACATCACAGCAATATGAGTTTTTGGACATCCCATTCTAAAACCATGGGCATTAATATGAAGTTGGCCCCCTTTTGCGGCTACAACAGCCTCCACTCTTCCGGTTAGGCTTTCTCC
Organism: Ameiurus melas; assembly: GCA_012411365.1. NCBI lineage: Eukaryota > Metazoa > Chordata > Actinopteri > Siluriformes > Ictaluridae > Ameiurus > Ameiurus melas. The sequence goes on from CM022761.1 coordinate 8,470,671, forward strand.
ACGATTTTAAAGTTTGTCTGTGGGAATTTGTGCCCATTCAGTTAAAAGAGCATTTGTGAGGTCTAAGCTCTAAAATTGGAAGAGAAGGCCTGGCTCTCAATTAATGTTCCAACTCATTCCAACTCATCCCAAAGGTGTTCCATGGGGTTGAACTCCAGGGCTCTGTCCAGGCTACTAGGGACTTTGTTCTGTGCATTGTCAGTCTGGAAGAGAAAAGGGTCTTCCCTGAACTGGTGCCACAAATTTGGAAGCACAATTGTCTAAAATGTCTTTGTATGTTGTAGCATTAATATTTCACTGAACTAGAGGTGTAGCAAAAACCCTGGAAAACAGCCCCAGACCATTATCCATTCTCTACCAAACTTTACAGGTAGGTAGCTTCTCCTGACAACCATCAAACCCATATTTGTCCATCACACTGCCAGTTAATGAAGCATGATTAATCACTCCAGAGTACACGCTTCCATTGTTCAGGAGTCCAGTGGTGTCGTGATTCACACCACCCCAGCCAATGCTCGGCATTGCACATACTGAACTTCGGCTTGAGTGCAGCTGTTTGGCCATGGAAGCCCATTTCATGAAGCTTCCAAAGCAGTTATAGCGCTTGATGTTGCTTCCAGAGGCAGAACTCTGTAGTGAGTGATGCAACAGAGGATAGGATTTTTACACGCTATTAGCACTCGGCAGCCTCGCTCTGTGAGTTTGCATGATCTACCGCTTCGTGGCTGAGCTGCTGTTGCTCGTCGATGCTTCCATTTCACAATAATGGTATGTACAGTTGACCGGGGCAGATCTAACAGGGCAGAAATTTCATGAACTGACTTGAACATCCTATGACAGTGCCACGTTTAAAGTCTTCAGTATGACCCATTCTACTGCCAGTGTTTGTCTATGGAGATTGCATGGCTATGTGCTTGATTTTATGTACCTGTTAGCAGTGGTTGTGGCTGAAACATCTGATCTCAATCATTAGAAAGAGTGTCCACATACGTTTGGCCATATAGAGTATATTAAAAATTTTTGTTTGGATCAAACCCCTCCTTTTTCTGTAAAAGCCCCAGGATGACCAATTCAGCACATTATCCCATATCATCCTATTAAAATAATTATAGTGCAACTTCCATAACATTTATTTTATTTTACATTTTTATTTACTTCAATCATTTTCTCTCACTGGCAAATTCATCTTATTTCCTGTTGATTTGTTGGCCTGCTTTTTATTATTGGACTGTACTCTATTTAACTGCAGTGCAATTTTACTTCTCTCTCTCTCTCTCTCTCTCTCTCTCTCTCTCTTTCTCTCTCTGTTTGCAGATGTGGAGCTGTTATCAGTGGACAGCACCAAGGCCAGCTGCTGGATCAACCATAAGCTGCACCAGCATGAGGAGCAGTGGAAGGAAGATGACTGCACTTTCTGCCAGTGTTTGGACGGTGAGCCGCACTGCACAGCCATGGTGTGCAAACAGAGTTGCCATAACCCTATCAAGATCCCTGGAGAGTGCTGCCCTTTCTGTGAGGGTAGGAACTCACACACACACACACACACACACACACACTACCACACTACTGGCACATAACATACTGGTGAACAGACAAGTACTTAGTTCACTTCCATTTTACACACACACACACAATTTAATGTTAACACTCAGTCTAACCGAAATTCCCAAACGCAAACACACTCACTCCCACTTCCTGTAGTGAGGAAAAATGTCTCAACACCTAATCATTAAGCGACTCAGAGAATGCTAACTATTTAAACATTTCAATGACTGCTGGCTCATAACTGTTTGCATGACCACACACAGCCAGTGAGAAAGTGTGTTAGTAGCTACAACATCTACAGAGTTACAGTCAGTACTATTAGCAATCAAAACGGCATTCTTAATTGTGCAGAAAAAAATTTCACTATAAAATGTTTAATCTTAATAAAAAAAAAAAAATCAGACCTAATCTTGTGATTAAATAATGCATCTAACAATAATAAAACATATTATATCAGCACTGGAGATATTTTTATTCTGAGTGGTCAGAGGGTGTTGAAGGATTTTCTATTATAGCAGCTCTGACAGTAGTTCCAGCTGTGAGGTTTCAAGAAATGCACTTTTTCTAACGTGGTTGTGTGGTAGTAACTACCAACACAAGACGTGTATAGAAGATGTGTATCTAGTATTTTTTGAAGAAGTCTCTATTGTCAGCGCTTTGTAACAGTCAGAGGTAAAGATGTTTCCTTACATTTTTCCATCATGGGGAAAGTCCTTAGGACAGAGGGCTTTGCGGTTTCTTGGTACCTTTAAAATTTTTTGGATTAATAACTTCAAGAGAGAGTAAAAAGACAGAGCCTGGTATGGGAATGACTGTTAACAGCTGCTATAATGTAAATGATAACAGAATGTTCCACAATATTAAATGTAACTATAAAAGGAGAAATAGTCTGATGTGTGTCATTCTTTAACAATACATTTTTTGTATTTCCATTTATTCATTTAGCAGACACTTTTATCCAAAACGACTTACAAATGATAAAATACAAGCAAAGCGATATATGAAGCGGAGAATAATACAAGTAGTGCTACCATACTTGATCTGTAATTTCTAGAAAGTTCTAGAGAAGCAAAGTGTGCAGAGTAGAGTTGTAAGAGCCAGTGTAATTGTATTATTATTATTATTTTTAAATAATGTGGGGGTTGGCAGGTTAGGGGTTAGTTAAGTGTTCACGAAAGAGGTGGGTCTATAGTTGTTTTTTGAAGATGGTAACAGATTCTACAGTCCATATTGAGGTTGGAAGTTCATTCCACCACTGAGGGACAGATAGTGTGAAGGTTCTGGAAAGGGACCTTGAGTCACGCTGAGTTGACACTACTAAGTGTCGGTCATTAATCGAGCGTAGATTGCGGGAAGGAACATAAACCTCGAGGAGAGTGTTGAGGTAGGGGGTGCTGTTCCAGACAAGGTCTTGTACATGAACATCCATCAAGGCCTTGAATTTGATGCGGGCGGCTACAGGAAGCCAGTGGAGGGAGATGAAGAGGGGTGTGACATGGCTCCTTTTGGGGTGGTTGAAAACATAAAAGGAATAAAACACTCCTAGATGTGCTGATATAGGAAAATAATCAATGTGTTAACGGACTTACAAATCACAGCACACCATCACTGATTATTTTTCTATAACAGCATGCCCTCTCGTGTTTTATTTCTTTTTATATCAGATGGTTTCACAGAACTAGTATATAAAGTTTTTCCCTACTATAAGTCAAATAGCTTTTAGGAAAGAAAATGGTCTTACTTTACAGTTCCTTTTATGGCAGGTTTGTCCATTTTGATGCATTTGAAATGTCATTGATAATTGAAAAGATTATGGGATATTGCACACAAGAGCAAGGCACTTTCCATGATGTGAGTTTAGTTTAGTATTATTTTTTCATCATTAGGAAATGAGTACCACAAATGGCCTCAGTTTCAGTGGTTCTCACTCTTGTTCATATGAAATGAGGATGGCATTGATTTGTTATAAAATAAGTACTCTATGGTGTACTTCCAAGATGTTAGCATTTCACAGATAAAAACCTTGGTTGAGGACATATTCATGATCATTGAGTTAAATCTTTCCTGCCTCTAAAATAATGCCTAATAACAAGCTTGATTAATGACCAAGAAATTTGCAAAGTTTTAGAAAAACCTTTCCCTTTGCTTTCCCTTTAATGGGTCAGTTCAAGAAGAGGTATATAGAGGAGTGTTTATAAGACGACCTTGACAACAACACAACCACACATCTTTATTGACTGTTCAAATGACCGTGAGAATTTAAAAATAAAACAGTGACACAGCGGTGGATGAAGCAGTCAACAAATTTTTGGCACAACTCCTAACTCATGTCTTTGTACTCTTCTGCTTTACCTGACCCCTCTCTTTCTACATGTTCTCTCTACTCTTCCACAAGCATACATCATTTTCTTATACCTCGTCTTCTCACCACTGTGTCTCCAAGCTCTACCACTGTGTGTTCAGACTCCAGCACATTTAAAGCTGAATATTTTTATATACATGGCAACATTTTGAGAGGTGTGTGAAAAGATTTCAAAGATTGCAAATTGAACCTCTTGTCAGCTGGGATAATAAAGCACACAACACATCAGTTTGGTGGTAAAAGTAAATAGTTACATGAATGTGTAATGACGTGAACAATAAAGTTTTGTTTGCTGTGCTTTTGGTGATTTTATGTGAAAACTGAAATTATTTCAGGCGTTTTAGGAGTTTTAGGATATAGTTTATATATAAAATTTGTGTAAAAATTTTTCTTGTATTTCTACATCTGGATTTCTGTAAAGCTGCTTTGTGATAATGTCTATTTTTAAGAGCTCTAGACAACTACAATATAATTGAATGGAGTTTGAAAAAAAATGTGTTTTATCAATTGATTTAAAGTATGAAGAGAAACAATCATATCTGTTGCTATATCAGATAAATACAAACATTTCATTGTATAATTAAAAAGCATTAACATCTAAAGTCTACATTTTGACTTTGATTTAAATGCTGTTACTCATATTCATAATTTAAGAACATGTTTTTAATTCTTATTCCCATTCTTAAACACTGTACTGTATGTATTATTAGTGGTGACCATGTTGATTATTGGCTTTTTAGAATCAATGTTTGAGTTTGAGACAAACTTATTTCTCTTGTTTAACTTCTAAACATGTGCATGCAATGAAAATTGGAGAAGGTTTTCTGTATACAATATTCTGCCGTCAGATTTCTAGCCATCCAGACTTATGGCTTAGAGAGTGTTCAGAACAGCTGGCATCATCTACGTTTGGCATAAACAGTTAATATGAGCATAGCAAATAAGTCATGTCTTGATGTAGTTCATGATGTCTCTGTATAGCTCTGTTTCAGTAAGTACATACAAGACGGTGTAATCCTTTTAAGGGGACTGCATGTGTAATGTCTCACCTTTCTATAGCTTGTTAGTGATCCAGTGCCACCAGCATGAATGTTTCTCCTCACAACTCATTAAAGCACGCCTGCAGGCATTCCTCAGACTGCAGAATCTTTGCTCTTTATAGGTCTAACCTTCCAAATGGAACCCAACCTACCTTCTTTAACAGGAGAATATTGTTCTGCGAGAGCATAATTAGTTACAGCTCCTTTTGGTTTTCTGCCTGCCAGCATGGAGAGGCATTAGTGGGTTGCACACGTGCCATCACAGCGGTGCTGCCCACGAAAACCACCCCTCAAGCTGAGGGTCTCATTTTGTCATCATATAAATACTAACAGATGTGATGTCAGTGGTTTAACAGGAGAGTTGACTATAAAAATTTGAACTGCTGTAAGAGGCTGTTCATTCATCAAAGTTTCCAGATTTGTAGAATCACTGTGAGACAATCACATCTGCATATATTCGTAATCACTAAAACCTGGAAAGTGCTGCTGCCAGTTACGTTAACATTTATCCATGAATCTTATCACAAAATTGATGTTTGGAATGTTATTCACATCGAACAGACAGCTGAGTTTGTGATAAGTGCTGCTGCCTGGAAATGACAAAATTGAGCATGTGAAACAATGTGATCTTTGTCTTTATTGAGTGTAGTTACATATATCTTTACTACTTGCAATGCTACTAAATGTGGAAATTTGCTTACTGGCATACACAGACATAGTTTTACCATATCTGAACCTCTAAATTACTATTTAATTTACATAATTAATTTGACACTCACTTTGGACCATATCACGAAGATTATTTAAGAAAACTTTATTTCTTCAACCTTTCCAATTACCACCCGATCTCCAACTCTCTTTCTGTTTTAGATTTTTGTTATCCTAATGTGGCTAATGTGGTCAGTGACATACTGCTTGCTTCAAATTGTGAATATGCTTCTGTTTTAGTACTGTTAAACACTGCACTTGACACATTGAATTTATCTTGAATTTCATCTTGAATGTCCATTACATTTTAAAATAATAATAATACATGATAGTATGTCTGTGTTTGGTTTTAGTTTCTCCCAAGGGTAAGGAAGTTCAGCAAATACTTTTAATGTGTACTGTCTGAATACAAAGATCCTTTTTCTCTCAAGAAGCATTAGTATCTAATCATTTTCTCATATGTTCTTTCAGAGCCTTCATATGAGACTGTAAGCCCGTTACTGTGTCCCCCACTTGAAAACTGCTCTCTGTCAGGACATGACTGTCCTTTTGGCTTTCAGCAGGACCACAATGGCTGTCTACTCTGCCAGTGTCTTGGCAGTAAGTAAATTCCAGACCTTGTCATGTTCAGATCTCTACTCTGAAGTCGGTATATACTCTACAAAAGTATGCAGTAATCTGACCATCCCACTCGTATGTAGTTCTTCCCCCAAACTGTTGCCACAAGGTTGGCAGCACACAATGCACAATATATAGAATGTCTTTGTGTGCTGTAGTAGTAGTATATTTCCTTTCATTGGAACTATGGGGCCCATACCTGTTCCAGCATGGCAATGCCTCTGTGCACAAAGCGAGGTTCATGAAAACATGGTTTGCCAAGATTAGAGAAGAAGAACTCAAGTGGTCTGCACATAGCCCTGACATCAAACCAAGTGAACACCTTTTGGATGAATTGGAATGCAGACTGCACCCCAGGCCTCCTCACCCGACACCAGTTCCTGACCTCACTAATGCTCTTGTGCCTGAAAGAGCAAACAGCTACACTCCATGATCTACTGCAAAGCCTTCCCAGTAGATTGGAGGTTATTACAACAGCAAAGGGGGGACTAAATCTGGACTGGGATGATTTAAAACACGTGAGATTTATGGTCAGGTGTCCACAAACTTTTGGCCATACCGTGTAGTTTTATATATAAGGAATATCCACAGTAAATTATCTAATTTTCAGTAACCTAATAACTTAGATAGATGTGTTAGTCCATAAATTCAGGAATGCAATCATGTACAGAATAATAGCATAGCTAATCTGAGATGTTCCTTCTACTACCTTAGATACTGCCTGACAGCATAGAGAACATTTGTTGATGGTCCACTTTCAAAAAGCACATGTTTCTGCTAGTACCAGTGGTGTGTAATACAAGTAAACGCTTAGGCAGTCTTTAGAAGTTTAGAAGACATTTTAGAAGATTTTTTTTCAGGAAAAAGCATATACCTTTAGAGGCAATATTCCATGGCCTCTATAAGGCAATGCTCAGGACAACTGATTTAGTTACATTGTAAGCTCCCTGGACAAAAAAAAAACTGTCTCGTGTAATTTCTATCCTAATACTTGGTTACTCCTCGCCATGTCTTAACAGTGCCAGTCCTGTCCGAGTATGCCTATGCACTGAGATAGTGCCTGTCAATTTTAGCCTGCTGTTTGAATTTGTGGGTTCCTATTTAGTTTTATCTGCCATTCCAAATAATCCAGCAAGTTTTCTAAGGAATTGAGAGCCAGCGATTTTGCAAGCCAGTCAAAGTGTTGCAGTGTTTCATCACGCTCATCGAACAAGTCTCACACAGATTTGGCCCTACACACCCAGGATCATGGGAGTGCGATGTTGTGTTCTGCTTGCACATGAAGCACAAAAGGCAACCTTATAGTCTAACAAAACTGATAATACATTGGTTTTATGCTAATTTATTTTCATTTAGGTGGATGTGACTCATTTTTGTCTTATTATCTATGTAAACCTGTAGGCTTCTCATATAACCTTTGATGAAGTGCAACCTTTTTGGCTGTTTCAGATGACTCTTGCCCCAAACTTTCCAGCTACTGCAACAAGCAGTGCCCCATGGGATATGAGAAGGATGACTACGGTTGTGAAGTATGTGAGTGCAGCACACCCTCCGAGTGTAGACTTCTGACCTGCAGAAAGACCTGCCCCTATGGCTATGTGTAAGTCTACTGATGCCTCAGATTGTTTGGTCCAATCTAGATATGTTTTCCCCTATCTCTAACCATGGTAAGATATATCTGCTGTGGATGGTCCTACATGGATACCCTAAAGTGTATACACAGTGTATGCCCAAGATTTACCCTTGCTTCAGTGCATAATTTTACTTGGATACCATAAACGTGAACCTAAAATTTCTTCTGTACCCTGATGCTCATATTGAGCATGCTTTTAACACAATAAGTTCTGTATGACCGTTTAGTGTAGAGGAATGATTTAGAATTGCATCTGGTGTCACTCCGAAGAGTATGGTTCCTCTCAAGGTTTCTTCCTCATGTCGTCTTAGGGAGTTTTTTGACCAGAGTGTAATCCACTAAACCCTCTTGTACTGTTTTACATTTACTCTTCTAAAACTGTTTACTGTAATGATTTATAATTCCACTATCTAGCATCACCCAGAAGAGAATGGGTTCCCTTTTGAGTCAGGTTCCTTTCAAGGTTTCTTCATGTTGTCTTATTGATAAAAAAAAAAAGTATATATATATATATATATATGTGTGTGTGTGTGTGTGTATATATATGTATATATATATATATATATATATATATATATATATATATATATATATATATATATATATATATATATATATATATATATATATATATATATATTTTAATTTCTTAATTTCAATTTAGTTAATTCAACTCAACATCTGGAAGCTCTAGTCTCTACTATTCATTAAGCAAATTCATCAAGCATCTCTGTGTTTCAAAACAACAACTACTTTGTATCACAATTTGGTGTCTTGAGTGAAAGTCCTCTGGTATTTAAACCATGCTCTAAGGAGGCTCTTCTGGAGATGGGAATGGTAGAATATTCACTGAGTGCCAGTGATTGCCCCAGGGGAGGATACAAGCAGGAAGCACAGGCTTCATCCCACACTGAGATGTCGTTTTCTGGGAATCCCTTAATAAACCAGAGTACATTTAGCCTTGTGTCCAGCTGTCTCTTCTGCTTATATATTTATACTGGCCCATGAAGAGACAAGGGTCTGCTTTGAATATGTTTGTTGTTTTGAGGTTTCATTCGTTTGATGCTTCTGTGACCTCTCCAAAAATGATAAATGAAACCACAAGTACTTGGAAATGAATGCTATAAAAAGACTGGTGGTAATTCTTTTACCTAATACTTCAGAAAATGGGCATTGGAAGGTCATTAGGGCTTCAATTGCCTGTTGCATGCTGATAGCAAATGAGAAACATGGTCCAGCACTGGCTCACACTTAATGCTTCATTTAGCCCACTTACCACCATGAACTTTGAAATCTGCATCTAACTCCTACAGCAAAGCCACAACTCAGCCTTGATCAGACCGTGTGTCAGAGCAAAGCTTACAGCTGGCCACTTGTGAGTATTGCTTATTTGGGTCATTTTAAAAACCTGAAGTGTGGCTGTTTACCCTTTGGCCCAAAATACTCTTGCAGTTGACTTAACAGGCCTAAGCACAACTGAAATAGCATGACTTTGACAGTATAGTCAAACTGAAAAATGTAAGGTCTAGTGTGCATCACAGTGTGCGAAGGGCAAGTTGTTTGGACTGATCATTTGGCACAGTGCAGCTCACCGGGGCTCTGAACAATAGGGGACTTAAATCGTTTCCCCTTCTCAGTGGAACTAAAATATCATCTTTGAACAAAGCCTGTTTCAAAAGGTCACAGGACGACCTGTTTCTGTGTTTGTACACCGTGAGTTTCCACTGTCCACTAACTTAATACACACATTACTGCTGTTTCAGCAAAAACTCACTACTACTGCACCAACCTGCATATAGTGTACAAATGGGTGCTGTTCATGAAGGTGTTGAAATGATAGATAACATAATTAGGATAGACTAATGAAATTAAGAAATCAGTGAGAAATGTGTTGGGAGAAATGTGAGGAGAAATAAGGTCAAGGAGATTTACTTTAACATACAAAGCAATAAATGGGTGAATGTGGACCAAATGAGTGACATACTGTACATACATAGAGACAGATTTGTCATGATCATATATAAAATCATGTCAGAGAGAGAAAAAAAATGCATTGTGGTGTGTTCCTTTTACCCAAATGTTACACAACAGAATATACCGTTTCTTATCTCAATACCTGTAAGAAATAGATGAATTGTATAGTTAAGGGGACTGGGAAGACTGTATGCTTTGTTAGTGATGGAATTCCATGTGCACCACATGGATCTTGCAAAATTCAGGGTGCTGCTTTTATCTGGATTCTTCAAAGAGAAGTAATATAGCAGAGAAGAAAGCAGAACCATATGCCCTGGTGTTTTCGGGCTTGACCATCTGGCTTTGTGGTCTCTCCAGTGTACCTTTTTATAATTAGCAGCTGGGCACAGAGAGTTGTTATTGACTTGTATGCATGTACACAGATTGCTCAGAAGCTGTTGATTATTAAAGGAACAACCAATAGGAATGGATGAAATTATGAACATTATAAAAGTTCTTGCACTATGTGAGCATCATTGTGTAACTGTACACCCATTGTGAGATCTTACATTGTTCCATGAAGAGACTGGGCTCAGTGCATGGCTAGTTGGTTCATTGTTGGCTTGGTTTCCAAAAGTCCTATCGGTTACAATCAATCACTTGGGCTTGCTAGATAACACACCTGCTGACAATTTAGGTAGATTTTTAGCTTGCAGGGGGCATGCTGCAGCATGTGAGATGTAAGAAACTGGTGAGTGTTTGTGATGAAAGGCAACTAAAGGCTAAATATATAAGATAGGGATGTAATGCCGGAGTGTATGAAAAAAAAAAAAAAATATTTATATATATATATATATATATATATATATATATATATATATATATATATATATATATATATAAAAATAAATAAGTGGGGTATCTCTAAGATACTCTTTTCATACCCAATCATGTTACTGACCTGTTGCCAATAACATAATTAGTTGCAAAATGGTCCTCCAGCTGTTTCTTTTTAGTAACACTTTCTGTTCCATCTTTTTGTTGCCCATGTCCCAACTTTTTTGAGATGTGTTGCTGCCATCAAATTCAAAATTACCTTATCGTTTCCTTAAAATGGTACATTTATTCAGTTTAAACATTTAATATGTTTTCTATGTTCTATTGTGAATAACATATGGGTTTATGAGACTTACAAATCATTGCATTCTGTTTGTATTTACATTTTACACAGCGTGTGAATACCAGGGGGGTGCACGGTGCCTAGTGGTTAAGTGGTTAGCACATTTGTTTGCATGTTCTACCCGTACAGCGGGGGTTTCCTCCGGGTACTCCGGTTTCCTCCCCTAGTCCAAAGACATGCATGGTAGACTGATTGGCATGTCCAAAGTGTCCGTAGTGTACGAATGGTTGTTTGAATGTGTGTGTGTCTGTGTGTGTACCCTGCGTTGGATTGGCACCCTGTCCAGGGTGTACCCTGCCTGATGTGTGTCTGATGTGCCTGCTGCTAACCTGGGATATGCTCCAGGTTTCCCCGTGACCCTGAAAAGGATAAAGTGGTATGGATGGATGAACACCAGGCAAACTGGTGTAAACTGGACTGATGTTAGTTTCCTACCTTAATAAATTGATTGTGATTCCACAGGAGAAATAAACATGGCTGTGAGATGTGTCGCTGCATTAAGTGTCCCCCCTTCACATGTGACAAACAGTGTAGTGATGGCTATAAGCAGAACAGAAAAGGTTGCAACATCTGCCTCTGCAAAGGTGAGTGATTGGGCAAAGCCTCAAGTTGCAAATCTATGTATTGAGTATTATTAGATATTATTATTATTATTATTATTATTATTGTTATTGTTATTGTTATTAGGAGTTGTTGAAGAATACTTCACATCAAGCACACTCAAAAAAACCTTTTCCCTCCTGTTCAGTTTAATTAATTAGAATGAGCTAAAGTAACATAATTTTATCACAACTTAATTTCATAATGTTCAATCCACCTAATATATTTCAAACTGAAGTTTGCTTAATTCATTTTTGTTAAAACTAGGCTACATGAATCATTTTTGCTGACATAACTAACTGGACAATGGCCTGTAGTTCCCAGCATGCTTTGCAAGAAGAGTAAATTTAGGGATTAAGTGTAATTTTATGTGTTTTTAAGTAAAAGGAAATACTTTAGTGTTTCTTTTTCCATTATGTTGGACATTTGAAGGAGTTTCTGTAATGTTTTTGAATTTTGTGGTTACCATTGTGCCGAAGAGTGGCACTCGGTGATCTATACTAATGTCAGTACTGACCCCAGTCTTTTCTTATTTGTTCATTATTCATTATATACATTTTGTATATTGATAAATGAAACTGCTTGATTAAACATAAGAAAATTAATTAAACCTCAGTAAATTAATAACAAATTAAGTTGTTCCAACATAAGAAAATATAGTTTGACAAATGTAATGAAGTTAATTAAACATCATAGAGTAAATTAATTTGACCCAAACCAACAAAATTGTGATGACCCAACTAAACTGACTTATTTTGAATGAACTAAATTAAATTGCATGGAAAAACTTTCTTTAATTAAACTGAGTAAGGGTAACAAATGAAATGTTTGAGTGCATGCTTGTTATCATTATATGCAGTTTAACTGAAATATTTGGCAGGTTTATTGGGTGAAGCCTCAAATTATATATTGAGAACTTTCTGAAGCCTCTCTGTTATTGTGAACCATCTAATAGCTTTGAATTCATGATCACTAGATATCAATTTAAGTAAATGATATATGCATTAATAAGAGTTTAGAGTAAAAACATGCCACATTTATTTTCTTTATCAGAATGGGAACTTGAGTGCGTGGCCATAATGCAGCAATACTCATTTCCAGGTTATGATATGGTGTAAGCATGGTGTCTACAACTGCAAAAAGTTATGCATTGAATTGAATTGAATTGTTTGCTGCATTGCAGTGGCTGATACGGTACAGTGAAAAGTATTTTCTTTCAAAGATATAGAGATGAGTGTTTTGTTTCAAAGTACATGGGGAAAGGTTTAAATCAAATCTTTAAGAGTTTCTCTGTGAAAAATGGAGATCTGTACTGGAACGATGACTGGTTCTTTTCAGCCGGCACCATTAAAGTGTCCTTGTGTGTGTGTGTGTGTGTGTGTGTGTGTGTGTGTGTGTGTGTGTGTGTTTAACAGGTTTTTTTTTGTTTTGTTTTTTTGTTTTTTTAAGTAAATGGATGAATGAAAACAACTCTGAGTTTCTGACACTTTAAAAGAAAGCGCATTTTAACGGTGCTAGTTTGAGATTATTTATTCTTATACTTCAGTTCAGGACATACATTATTCCCAATGTTCTAATTTAAGTGTAGACTTGTATAGCCAAGTGTGGCTATTTTGAAACATCTAGATCAGTTTGCTGTCCTTTCTTCCTGTTAATAAATAAATGCCTATTTTGGGACATGAAACAAACAAACGCATGTCCGGGCCAGGGACTTGGTTTACATGGCACCGGCGTGCAAATAAGTATTCTCAAATTATGGGTTGTTTCAGTTGAGTTAAAAATGTTGGACCTATTTTGGGTCAAAAATAAATAGATGTCATTATTTGCTAAAACAATCAAAAAACACTACTTAGACACTGCTACCAACTTCATGAGTTTCTCAGTGGTAACATGGCGTTGAATAGAGCAAAAATGTATTGTTCTTGTAAATAACACATTTTATGCCAAAAAAGGTTCCGCCTCCAGTCCTCTTAAAATATTTAAACGATTTTATTGTGTTTTTTCTGTTCAGAGAGTGAGCATAGCGTTAGCACTACCACTTCTCCTCCAGTTTACAACCACTGTCTGACCGCGAATGGCCAGCAGTTTGAAGAGGGTGAGAGCTGGCATGACGGCTGCAGGGACTGTTACTGCCATTCTGGACGTGAGATGTGTGTCCTCATCTCCTGCCCTGCACCCAGCTGCACAAATCCTGTGCTCAGGCCACACCAGTGCTGTCCCAGCTGTGAGGGTACGTACAAACCACTGCAAAAGCTCGTCACTTACATTAGAGTCAGAATGATTTATTAGTGTAATGATGGATTTAGTAGAGTTCTAAGGTGAGCACACAGCAATTTCAAGTCGGTTCTTGATAGTTGGTGGTTTGCCTGAAAGCAAAAGAAAAAGTTAGTAATTGATATTACAAGTCATTGCAAGCACATTTTAATTTCGGTCGTCCTATCCTTAACGTGATGTTTTATTTGGCTGTGGCTGTTATAGCAGTATAATTGAGCATGTCCTTCAGATTTTGACAAAAAAAAAAAAAAGAATTTTTTCGAAGTGTTCTTTGAAAAAAATAGTGTTGCATGTTTCTAACGTTTCTTAAAACCTTCTTAAAAAGCTGCTACAAGGAGCTAAAAGTAAGAGATCAGAAAAATTCTTTGCAATGAAACACTCCTCACATGAGTTTTTTTTCCGATTTAATTTCAGCAGTGTTGTTGTTACAGTGTGTGTGGTAAATTCTTTAATAAACTACAATGCACACTGCAATATTACAAAAAAAAAGTAGACTCAAAATGAAAATGTTGCTGATTTTATACATGAAAATTGTTGACAAATACAACTTGGGTATGTACAGTAAGGTCTTAGACCATTAGTGAAAATGCTTCTGTTTGGCATTCTTTTTAAATTTTTCACAAAGGTTTTCAATACAAATGACATAACAGCTATATACAGCTATAACTTGAATGAAAATCAGAATCTTAGAAATAGTGGTTAGCAGCTTTGCCTCGCACCTCTGGGGTTGGGGGGTTCGAATCCCACCTCCGCCCTGTGTGTATATGGAGTTTGCGTCTTCTCCCTGTGCTTCGGACATTTCCTCCTGCAGTCCAAAGGCATGCGCTGTAGGCTGATTGGCATTTCCAAATTGCCATAGCATGTGAATGCATGTACAATTGTGCCCTGTGATGGGTTGGCACCCCATCCATGGTGTCCCCTGACTTGTGCCCCATGTTCCCTGGGATAGGCTCCAGGCTCCCATGCAACCCTGTGTAGGATAAGCAGCATGGAAAATGGATGGATTACAGTGTGCACATGAGCTGGCACAGACTCTAAAAGTTTGTGTGAAATCTTACGATCCATTTTAAATCAAATCCATCGGTATATTGTAAATATGACCTTTAGTACAAAGCACTTAACGTTGTCAGTATGACAAATTTGCTTACATTTAAATAGGGACCTAGAAATAGTACAGATTCTTGAATATTGAATAGTCAAGATGTTGTACATTTGAATAGTCAAGATGTTGTACAAAACCTGTTTATTTCCAGTTTTAAATAAACAGAAAGAAATCCCAGATTTTGAATGTTCTCAGACTAATTTAACTAGAGTACAAATTGTACACTGTTAATATTAAGTGATAATACCCTATTGTGTAATCATGGCATTGTGATTAGTGAACATGCAGGAAACCTGTTAAACTAATAGATGTTCTGTCTGAAGGGCTTTTATTGTTTGACCTTCAACTTGACACACAGATTATAGACGTACCACCTGCATTTTAAGTAGTGGACAGTCAAAAGTCTTCTGGAAATCATGATCTTCAAGGGTGCTGTGTAACTTCTCATAGTAGATGAGGCGATTCTTTTAGCTTTAATATGTTCCCAGATGTGTTCACACCTGTTTAATACCTACAGTGGTGTGAAAAAGTGTTTGCCCCCTTCCTCATTTCCTGTTCCTTTGCATGTTTGTCACACTTAAGTGTTTCGGAACATCAAACCAATTTAAACAATAGTCAAGGACAACACAAGTAAACACAAAATGCAATTTGTAAATGAAGGTGTTTATTATTAAAGGTGAAAAAAATCCAAACCATCATGGCCCTGTGTGAAAAAAGTGATTGCCCCCAAACCTAATAACTGGTTGGGCCACCCTTAGCAGCAACAACTGCAACCAAGCGTTTGCAATAACGTGCAATGAGGCTTTTACAGCGCCCTTGGAGGAATTTTGGCCCACTCATCTTTGCAGAATTGTCCTAATTCAGTTACATTAGAGGGTTTTCGAGCATGAGACGCGCCTCCTTTTAAGGTCATACCACAACATCTCAATAGGATTCAGGTCAGGACTTTGGCTAGGCCACTCCAAAGTCTTCATTTTGTTTTTCTTCAGCCATTTGGTGGTGGACTTGCTGGTGTGTTTAGGATCATTGTCCTGCTGCAGAACCCAAGTTCGTTTCAGCTTGAGTACACGAACAGATGGTCGGACATTCTCCTTCAGGATCTCTTGGTAGACAGCAGAATTCATAGTTCCTTTTATCACGGCAAGTCTTCCAGGTCCTGAAGCAGCAAAACAGCCCCAGACCATCACACTACCACCACCATATTTTACTGTTGGTATAACGTTCTTTTTATGAAATGCAGTGTTCCTTCTACGCCAGATATACTTGGACACACACCTTCCAAAGAGTTCCACTTTTGTCTCATCGGTCCACAGAATGTTGTCCCAAAAGTCTTGGGGATCATCAAGATGTGTTGTGGAGAAATTTGATGTTCGAGCTTTGATGTTCTTTTTGCTCAGCAGTGGTTTTCTCCTTGGAACTCTGCCATGCAGGCCATTTTTGCCCAGTCTTTTCCTGATGGTGGAGGCATGAACGCTGACCTTAACTGAGGCAAGTGAGGCTTGCAGTTCTTTGGACATTGTTGTGGGGTCTTTTGTGACCTCTTGGATGAGTCGTCGCTGCGCTCTTGGGGTAATTTTTGGGGGGCGCGGGCCGCACTCCTGGGAAGGTTCACCACTGATCCATGTCTTCGCCATTTGTGGATAATGGCTCTCACTGTGGTTCGCTGGATTCCCAAAGCTTTGGAAATGGCTTTATAACCCTTTCCAGACTGATTGAACTCAATTACTTCCTTTCTCAATTGTTCCTGAATTTCTTTGGGTCTCGGCATGATGTGTAGCTTTTAAGGATCTTCTGGTGGACCTTACTGTGTCAAGCAGCTCCTATTTAAGTGATGCCTTGATTGTGAACAGGTGTGGCAATAATCAGGCCTGGGTGTGGCTAGAGAAATTGAACTCCGGTGTGGACAACCACAGTTATAGTATGTTTTAACAAGGGGGGCAATCACTTTTTCACACAGGGCCATGATGGTTTGGATTTTTTTTCACCTTTAATAATAAACACCTTCATTTACAAATTTCATTTTGTGTTTACTTGTGTTGTTCTTGACTATTGTTTAAATTGGTTTGATGTTCCGAAACACTTAAGTGTGACAAACATGCAAAGGAACAGGAAATGAGGAAGGGGGCAAACACTTTTTCACACCACTGTAATTCTCCATCGCCTTATATTTTTTTTTACAGTTGGCAAAATAGTGAATCACAAAGCAAACACGCCACACCTATAAGCTATGCCAGCCACTATGGGCAACTAACTGACCAGAAAGTGGTGGAATGAACCTCACCAAATCAAAACATCACTTGCCCTTAACCAAACTCCAATATCATTCATATTTCAAACCCCAAAATGCCAAAAAGCTACCTAGCATGCGACTTTTTGAGACATCTTGCTAGACGCTGGAGTCTGTTCCTGTCTCTCAATGTGCAAGTACGTGAGGAAAGTTACAAAAATGCCTGGCAAAAAATGTTCAGGCTGGAAAAAGGCAAAAGAATGCCAAGAGCCTAAAAATGAGTTGAAATGAAGTAACACAACCCATTTACTTTAATACTACCTGTCAGTATTTAACATTGAACTTGATGTACTTTGTTAACTTTAAGTACAACATAACTAAACATTTATTGTTAACTAACCAATACTAAATTCTCTGGGTTTGATTCAGAGGAGTTAGGCAGTGGTCATCCTGAAGGAATGGACATGGTGGTTTGCCAAGCTCCTGGAGACGAGCTGTATGTGGAAGGCGATACTTGGAACCTGGACGAATGCACCCGCTGTACCTGCAGGCAGGGCAGAGTGCTCTGTGACACAGAAGTATGTCCCCCTGCCCTTTGCCAGACACCAACCTGGACCAAAGGGACCTGCTGCCACATATGCCAAGGTAGCTTTCCATTCTGGAAACAATTCTAGGCTTCTTTTCTAAAACACCTTAAATGCAGGTATAGTCTTCAGATAAGATGAAAGAACACTGATTGTAAACAGATGGTACCACACCCACACCCCTCACTGGGGAACTTCTGTTTTTCCCCAGTTGCACATTTATGTAGCAAATGGTAGTGAAGAATCTTTTAAGTTCATATGATGTACAGCAAGGCTCAGAAAGTTAGAATTTTATTAGAATATTTCTGCAGGCAAGTGGTTTGATGGGTGAGAGGCATCAGCTCTCTTGACATGTACTTTACTATGTACCCCAGACCAATAAATCCACCGTCCCAAACTGGATGCCTTTACTCGGCCACCCTAGGGAAAGAAATGTTGCGGGTTGGTTTTTTTAATTTGGTTCCCCACTTTGTGATCTCCTTCTGAAAGCCTGTAACACTGTCTTGTCAATGAAGTAAACAACTAAACTTGCTTTGGTTTGAGGCTCCAACCCCAAACCAGACTTGGATGAATGCCTGAGAACCATTTCTACTGGTCATTTAATAGAAGGAAAAACACAGTGTAATCTTTCCAGAGGGAGTACCCATGTCCCATGTACAGAAAATATTCCAATCAGAATAGGCCCCATAATGCATCTAAATGCACACTGTGTCAAACTTTGTCAATCAAATTTAAGCTGCCAAAGGGACCCCACAATTCATCACAGTGAAGGTGTAGCTTGTAGTGCTATGGTAGCTCATCAGCGTGATGGCTGAAATTTACAAATGAACCTGAGCCCATTGCATTGAAGTCTTATCTGTAAACCCCAGGCCTGAAATCATTACTATGGTACTTGAAAATCAAAATGAAGCACATGTGTTTACTATCTACACTCCGTGTACTTGTCTTGCAGAGGACACACTGAGCTCCCTCCTTCCTGTCAATAACAGCCAGCGAGAATATTGTATCTCCAGTGATGGAGACATCCTTTTGGCTGGCGATTCATGGAAACCGAATGCCTGCACTAGTTGCATTTGCAACAATGGGACCATTCAGTGTTTCTCCCAGCGATGTCCAGCTGCCAAATGCAAAGTGCCAGTGCTTCGTAAGGGACAGTGCTGTCCACAGTGTCTGGGTAAGTCACTACTGGCCTGATGTAAACTGCTGATTTATATGGTGTATACCAGAAACGCAATACAATTTAGTGGTACCATACTAGGCTAATGAAATAGTTAATTCAAAAAGACACACTCAGGCTCCTGAGTGCTGCTAACAGACATAGCATGAGCAGGAGTTCAAAACAATCCAGTGACTGGCTTCATGTGTCTTGGAGGAAGCCTGTGGTAGACTTCACCTTCCAGATGGTAGCTGTCGTGATAGAGTTGGTTTGTGGGTGCGAATTGGCAAATGATCTAAATGGAAGACTAACGGGCTTAAAAAAGAAAGACTTGATGATAAATATATATAAAAGCTAATTTTCATATAGGGCTCATGTGTGCAAAAGTACCACTTATTTCGATTACTTCAGTTTGATACAATCAGAAAAGTTATATTCTAGAGATGCTCGTTCTCAAGTTACTTTTAACACGTAGCACTACATGACTCTATAATATACAGTTAAAGAAGAGTAATGATTTATAATTGAACTATACTTTGTCACTCATATGTGGATGGGTTCCTTATTGAGTTGGGTTCCACTCGAGGTTTCTTCTTCTTATTGGCACAGGGAGTTTTTCCTTGCCACCGTCTCCTATGGTTTTGCTCATTAGGCATAAATTTAAATATACATTTTTAAATTTTATATCCGTAAAGCTGCTTTGTGCCAATGTGTACTGTTAGAAGTGCTATATAAATAAAATTGAATTAATGGTGGCTCATCACAGAAAGAGGATTCACTCTGCCTGAAGCTTAAGCAGTTTGTAATTTGTAAAAAAAATTTTTTTTAAATAAATCAGGTGCACCAATGTACTACAGAATTGCACACGGATACACAGGACACCCTTTGGGTAATTTGGGCAACAAAAATATCTCTGCAGTGTCTGCATAGTCACAGTTTCCTGTTTTGCATTTAAAGATAAAAGGAAAATACTTGTACACATTCTTTGCCAGTTCTTTGCCAAGCTTGCAGCAAATTACAATGCTTTTATTTTTGGCTTGGTTGGGGGCATTGAGGGGAGTTGAATTCTTTCAAGGAGGAAAAAACAACCAGCAGGTGTATGAAAAAACATGTATATGAAGTACACATATATGATATAGACTGGGGCTGATTTGGTTCTAGCGCAAAATTTGTAGATTCACATAGCCTGTTGTTGAAAGTTGTCATGGTTACTATACAGAGTGAAACACCCTAACATTGAGAAAAATTCATTTGCGCCTGCTTCACTGACACATCCATAACACGTCAGCAGTGATTGAGAAAGTGCACATGAAATACAATAGCAGGCATAATAAACAAAAATGAGGTAGATTATATTCTTGATTAAAAAAAAAAATTCTCCAAAATTGTCTTTGGAGGAGAGATAACAATCACAGCGTTTTTGTTTACAACGCTTGCTATTCAGAAAAGAGAAAGATTGATTATGGATATGAAGCACTGGGCACAAATGGGTGATGTCTTTCTACCTTTCTGTCATTGTTAGTGTTTGTGTGTGTGTGTGTGTGTGTGTGTGTGTGTTTATGTAATACTTTTATGTCTATACTCTGAGACTCTGTGCCATAGTAATAATTAGCCTTAGTAATAATAGTTTACTATTGAGGTAGAACAATTTGTTTTAGGCTTCACATGTTGCAAATGAATATCCAGCTATAATGCTCACAAAACTGACAGTTACGGCACTTTTTTGTTTTGTTTCTTCTGTTCGTAGATGTTGCGACAACCTCTGTGCCAGTGATGTCTACAACAACAACAAGCAAACCTAAAAACAAAGCTAGTGACACCATTACGATCACTGAAAGTGAAGTTTGGATCACAGTGCATACAGTAATTCCTGTTACAGGTAGAACCCTACTACAAAAACCACCACATCATCCATACACATTACAACCATAAGCGTCTCCAACAAGAATTGGCCACAAATATCATATTGTTGTATAATGCATGTTACATAGATCAATCGCTTGCTAGAGCAGTGAAAAATAATGAGCTGGATAGAAATTTCCATATGTTGAGTGAACAGAGTCTACAGTTTTGCCATAACATTGACCTCTTGCCATGCGAGACAGCTGTAAACTAAATTTTTCTGCTTTTTGAACTAAAGCAGTAGTCAGACCAAATCAGCAGAAAGGGTGATTCACTGAAAGGGAAAGGGCAGATGACATGAAAGATGCATATTGCATTTATTTATATTGCATACATTTATGGCATTTGGCAGGTGATCTTATCCAGAGCAGCTTGCATTTCTCATTTATACATATGAGCAGTTGAGGGTCTTGCTCAAGGGCCTAGCTTAGTGGTGCTGGGATTTGACCTCATGACCTTCTAATCAGAAGATCACCATCTTACCCACCGAGCAACCACTCTCATTTATACTGAGCAGTTGAGAGTTAAGGGCCTTGTTCAAGAAACCAGCAGTGAGCGCTTAGTGGTGCTGGGATTTGAAC
This sequence comes from Ameiurus melas, assembly GCA_012411365.1. Taxonomy (NCBI): domain Eukaryota; kingdom Metazoa; phylum Chordata; class Actinopteri; order Siluriformes; family Ictaluridae; genus Ameiurus; species Ameiurus melas. The sequence goes on from CM022761.1 coordinate 8,492,136, forward strand.
TCAACACCTTCCGATCAGTAGTTCAACACCTTAACCACTGAGCTAAGAAACTGAGTGGGTGGGACTAGTGTTAAAAAAGCTTGAGGAGCTACTAATTATTAAGTAGCAATCACTCTGATATTTCGTCTCGCTGCTTTTCTTACTGCTGCTGGGTGGACAGCAAACATCTGGGGGGTGGGGGGTGGGGTGGGGGTTTTTCCATGCCAGTATATTTGTGGTAAAAATAATTTTTCCTCTCTGCGTGCTAGGATTTTCCTGTTACCAATGTTGGTAATATAAAAATGTTAGTACAGGTGAAACGTAATGTGAAACTCTCATCTTTTCAAGATCATGGAAGTGTGAGTGCGGATGTCCCAGTCGAGGCGGAAATGTCCCTCATCTACCAATCAGTAGCCTGGATTCTGGCCGCCCTCCTCATGTCTATAGTCATATTTTTTATTGTGGCTTTTCTCATTAACAAGAAGAAAAACTGCATACAGATGTCCTGCTACAATGCACCCAAAAAGGTAAGCATGTAAGGATTTGTTTCTACAGTCTGTTTTTGACATAAATATGACTAGCTAGCTGTAACACTGGCCAAGAAAAGAACATTATAGATAGAGTAAATCAAGTGAATTTTTTATGGATGGAGAATGACCTAGAATATTTGTTGTTTATGAATACATGTCAAGTGTGCAGCTGTAAATGGAATGCATGTATGATATAATGTATGTATGTCATCAATGATGTACACAGTGTTTTATTAAAAGTCAATTCTTAAAAGTATCTTAACATCACTCTCACAAACTAAGGATGTTTTGTATCTTGGGAAATGTAGTCATTCCTTTTCAGCTAAATGTTTGCCACTCCTATAGTAAAACACACTTATGCTGAAAAGCTGGCAGGGTTTTCCTCCCCTGCTGAAGTTGAGCAATGTTCCTTAATGAAGCCTTATGGTGCTTTTCCTTTTCCTCCATAGACTGTGATCTTAAAGAAGCATGTGAACAAGAACTCGGTTGTGTACGCAGAGCCATCCAAGGAGAACAAACTCCAGAGCGTGAAGAACGACTGCAGCATGACCTTCTCACCAAGCGCGAGTTCGCCCTATGGGGAGCGGATCAGCATCCCACGCGCCAAGCTGAGTAACGGACATGTGAGAGTCCAGCGTTAAGGCCTCTTGCTGGGACTACAGGATATTTCCTTTTATCTCTATTGGTTTCATACACATCCATGGAGCTCACAGAGCAACTCGCACCACAAGCCAAGGATTCTTCTGCCTTCTGTTGAGAAGGATCTTTGGTGTCCAGTGGAGGAAAAAAGTATTGTGAAATCTAGCATCTTATTTTATTATATTGATGTTTTTCCCTCCTCACCCATTTTTTTGGAGTGGTAAATTCTTCTCGTAGTTCTCAGGAGCAATAGGAGAAGAAAGCATACTTATTTGGACATGAGGTTATAACAGTCCACTCTGGAGAGATGCTGGAATTGAGTTCATAAAAACTGAACATTGCACAGACTTCTGCATCAAAATACAATTCCAATTTACTTATTTTGATCTATCCATTATAATGCTTTATGCTAGATGTTTACAACCAAGGTTTGAGTTTGCTCAGGCAAAACTTGACTGGGGTATGTACAGTTACTAAATGGAAGGCAGCTTCTTGGCTGATTCCTTCATGGGCATTGGCAGGGTAAAACTGAACAGAATGGAAATTATTATGACTGAACTACAGGGTGTCCCAAAAGGGGAAAGAACACTTTTTAGCAAAATGTCTTCCAAAAGTTTTCATACTTAAACCTTAGAACCAAGAACATACTGAAATCATTCTCATGGCTGGATCGGGAAACCGTCGCAAGGTTGAGATGGACATGCAATTACATGTATGGCCCAAGTTTATCATGAGTGGGAGAGATGACTCCATGTGTGTTTACAAAGAAACGGCAATCATGATGTTTTGTTAATAAAGTTACATTTTGCTAAAACAGTGTTATTTTCCCCTATGTATGGAACGTTTTGGGATACCCTGTACATTCATGGGCCATTTTATTTGGAACAACTGCATCATGTAATTATCCAATCAGCCAGTGCATAAAATCATGCAGATACTAGTCAAACGCGTCAGTTAACATTCCCATCAAACATCAGAATGGGTGGGAAAAGTGATGATCTTGCCCAATCTCAGTGATTTTGGCATGATTGTTGGGGCCAGATGTGCTGGTTTGAGTATTTCAGAAACTGTTAATCTCCTGCGATTGTGTTGAAGATTGGAAAAAAAAAACATTGTCTGATCTCTTTCCAATCTTCAGCTGTCAGTGAGGCTCTGCCCACTGTAGCCTCAGATTCCTCTTCTTGGCCGACAAGAGTGGAACCCAATGTGGTCATCTGCTGTTGTCTCATCCACCTTAAGGTTCGATGTGTTGTGCATTTTTGACATATTTTTCTGCTTACCAAATGTTGCAAAGCATGGTTGTTGAAGTTGCCATAGGCAATGAGACCTCTCTCATTAACAGGGCATTTTGGCCGACAGAACTGCCACTGCTACTCTCTGGACGTTTTTAGTTTTCTTCAACATTCTGCGTAAACTCTACCATGTGAAAAGCCCAGAAAACCAGCCTGCCTGGCCCAAACATCCATAAGACAAGATAACATATCAGTCAATGAGATCACATTTTCCCACCTCCTGTTCTGATGTTTGTGAACATTAACTGAAGCTCATGACCTTCATCAGCACGATTTTACACATTGCGCTGCTGTGACATGATCGGCTATTGGAAAATTGCAGGAATGCATGGAGTGGATAAAGTGGGCAGTGAGTGTATAAATTGAACAAACAGCAGAATCGGAATCATCAGCACCCTCCAAGAGGAGGGAATATTCAGAATCTCTGGTTTATGTCTAATATGTTTTAAGTGTATTAATTGTAGTCTTAGTGACTATTATGATTTCTATTATGGCTTTCTTAACTAATAAGATTTTAAGAAACCAAGAGAAAAATCCATTCCAATACAACCTTTGAGGGTTATAATCTATCCAAAACATATCCTCAGCATCTGGTGAGGCAATAATAATAATAAGTTTTCAAGTCAACCATTTATCAAATCTAATGAGTGCACTGACAATGAGCTCCGAGAATTCAGACTTTATCAATTCGTTCTTTCGTGTGTGCCAGTACCCATTTTATTATTATTAATTTTTAGATATTTTTCCCCTGCAGCCTACAAGACATAATCAAACAACTAGATAACTCTAACTTGGATTTACTATTTCTGCCCATTTTAATACTGAACTAAATATGAAAATAACTCTAAGGACTTGCACTGTCTCAATGTCTACAGAATTATTATCCAAATAAGTGATTCAGAACAGGCAGTGTGTATTACTAGGATCAGTTGCTTACCAAAAAGTTGCAAAATATTCCAGGAAAGATGCATGGACAGGGATTTGATATTTCTATCAGGATGGTAAACTGTTTCAGTAAACAGTGTTTCTATTTGGGTTTCACTGCCAAGAGTAAAGCCCATACCGAAGAGTGTTACACAATACGTTCACAGGACAATTTGACTCAATTTTTGTCGTTTTGTTATTTTTCATAAGTGTTGCAATGGGGGCAAAACAAAGCAAGAACAATTTTAGATCATTTTGATAGCTGTTGGCTTAAAATGATAATGGCCATTGTAGGGTCGTATTTTTTAAATGTAAAAAGGTAGATAAACCATAGATGAAGAGAACATTATTTATTTTTTCAAACAGTTTATTTATTAATACTGAACTATAGTTTGAGTACCAAGAAAAGTGTGTTGTTTGGATGTTGACAGAAACCATATTAGCCAAAGCTGCTGTACATTTTTGATTTTGTAAACCATTTCCATTTCTATCTGCTTTTTGGAAAAGGAATAAATATATTGTGTGATCACTGTGCCATGGGTGCCTGTTTTCAAACGGTTTTATTTCTTAACTCCTGTAACCACTAAAAGAAAAAAAAACCCCAAGGTGTGATCTTGACACTTTAATTTGCAAGTTGAAAATGAATGCCAATCCACAAACCCCAGCTCCAGTAAATGCCACTTACTGAGGCATGAAATGTAGCGATTTATGTCTGTACATTTCACACCATTCTGCTTATATACATGTTCAAAACAAGGAAGCATTTTTGTAAAGAAAAATACATGTTTTAATGCATTTACAATACAGCAAGTGTTAACACTTTTGAAAATCCTCTTAAACAGTTCTGTTTTGGAAAATAAAGATTGACATGATATCACTATGGGGAGAATTCAGACTGGGGAATTATAATGCAGAGGCTCAAAGCTGGTAATAATTACTGGACCCCTATGACAATGAACATTCTGTACCTTTGGCATAGATGTAAACTGCGGTCATTTAAAAAAAAAAAAAAAAAAAGATACCCCCCTACAAATCTAAATTAAGAACATGCTTAATTTCAGTCCTTAAAGAGTCTTTGAAAATATATTGTTAAAATGGCGAATGACGTCCGGTTTAGAGAAGAATCTTGTAGTAGTCATCTCTGTAACTGTACAAGACCACAACTGCAACCCTGCAAAGAAAAATACATTCAGATTCTAAAAATCTATTTAATTTTCAATTAATTATGATTTCCAATGACTACTTTTCCAAGTATAAGCATTTGTTTGGTATAGTTGTGTTTCTCAATATTGCGAAAACAGTATTCCCTTGTCATTTCCAAGTGGCTTTTTAAGCTTTACTTGTTAAAACTGTATATACAATCTGTCCCACAAAATGCCTTACAATATCTCCATTGTTCCTTTTTTATGCTAGTTTTGCAGCAAATTTGGCCTGCACAACCTAGAAAGACTGTTTGCAAACAAAGAAATTAGAAACAACTGTTCTGGCTAATCTATGGAGACTCCTAGAGGTGCCAAATGCAGCTTAGTCATACCAATTCCGGTCACTTTTTTTTTTTTTTTTTTTTTTTAAAGTGAAATTTACGAAACTCTAGAATGGTAGCCGTTTCTTTATTGTGTCTGCTAGGAAACTTCTGTATAAACACTTGTGTGGAGGAACACTTTTTTATATATCTTGAATATATGACTGTTGGGCAAATGAATACAGTTTCAGTTAAAAAAGTATTCAACCCCCATTGCAAATCAGGTTTATTGTCAAAATGTACAGAATTTCAGCTGTTTGCAATGAACATATCAAACGCAACCAATTGAAATAGTTCAACACAATGAATGCTTCAAGTGGTTTCCACAGATTCAACTGAAAATGCAACTTCTCCAGTTTCAAAATTATTCAACCCCTTCATGGCAAGCATCTTTAGTACTTAGTAGAGCACCCTTTTGCTGTTATGACCTGCTGCAAACGAGATACACAGCTTCTGGCAGCATTCCTGAGTAATCTTAGCCCTTTCCTCATGAGCAATGGCCTCCAGTTCAGTAATATTCTTGGGTTTGCATGCTGCGACCAACTTCTTCTAATCCCACCAGAGATTTTCTATGGGGTTCAAGTCAGGCGATTGTGATGGCCCTGTAGAATCTTCCAGGACTTCTGCAACCAAGCCTTGGTGGAATTTGAGGTATGCTTAGGATCCTTGTCCTGTTGGAAGGTCAATAACGCCCAAGCTTCAGCTTCTTCACAGACGGCATGTTTTCTCCTAGGATTTCCTGATACTTCAATTAGTCTCTCTCATCTTCCACACATTGCAGGTTTCCAGTGCCATAGGATGCAAAGCAGCCCCAGAGCATCACCGAGCCACCACCATTGCTTGACAATGGATTTTTCCACTGACAGAGTGATTTTTCTTACCACTGATTCATTGTTGAAAGGTTCCAGTTTTGTTTCATCGCTCCACAGAACCCCAATGATTTTTAGCTGACTTTTCTTGTGCTTTTGGGTCAGTAGTGGCGTACGTCTTGGAATTCTGGCATGGAAACTTTCTGCGTTTAGTACGTGCCTTACTGTGCTTACTGAACCTCAGTGCCTGTTGCAAAAAGCCTTGCTGCATGTCTTTTGCAGTCACTTGAGGATTTTTAACAACCTTCCTTCTCAGAAATCTGGTTGCAGCTTTTGATAGAATCCTTTTTCTGCCCCGTCCAGGTATTTCAAGTATTTTCTACCCCTAGTCAGTTCAGGTACTTGTGTTCCAGCTCATGTACACCTGGTGCAACTGATGAAGCCCTTGATTAGTTGCATCAGGTGTGCTTGAGACAATACCTGTTTTGCATATTTGTGCTGTTGTGAGGGATTCTATTCAGGGTGTTGAATAATTTGGAAACTGGAGAAATCATTATAAGTTGCATTTTCAGTTGAATTTGGGGAAAACACGAAGCATTCGTTGTGTTGAACTTTCTCAATTGCTTTTGTTTGATTTGTTCAGTGCAAACAGCTGAAAGTCTGTACATTTTCACAATAAACCTGATGTGCAATGGTGGTTGAATAATTTTGACTGCAACTGTATAAGCAGACCAAACAAGGTAACATGAAAATAAAAATGTGCAACTGAATCAACTCAGCTAATTATTAAAGCCTTCATGCAAAAAATCTGGTGACCGTTCAAATCTCTGTAAAGCTGTGGTCATGAAAGACTGGAATTATTTCACCTCTGGAGTCTGGTACTGAGCATATGACTAGTGACGCATATGAAACTTAAATTCTGTTAAATACATTAGTTCAAAAAACAGCTAATACTTTCCCAAACTAAATAAAAATAAGTATTAAATTACTTCAGCTCGAGCAACATGCATATTCTCTCCATGTCTATGATGGTTTCCTCCTACCTCCAAAAATGTGCTAAGAGGCAGACTGCCTGTGCTCAACTGCCCCTGAATAAATGTGTGCATGTGTGTGGGGCACCCTGCGATGTCCCATCTAAGGAGTATTTCAGCCTCAGACCCAGGGTTCCCAGGATAGAATCTGGGTCTACAGCAAACTTGACCAGGATGAAGCAGTTGGATGAAGGTGAATGAATGAATGGATACATGAATTATTTCAGACTCTGTTTTTTCCAGCATAGCTTCATTAATCTTTCTCTAGACATACCGCTGATTTATTGTTGAAAGGTTCCAGTTTTGTTTCATAGCGCCACAGAACAGAATCCCAATGACAATAAACTCATTAAAATCCTGAGGAAGGTTTGGTGTATTTTGTAAAATGATGACTCTCCTAACACCTCATTCAGTATGGTTTTACCTTTTACTCATCTTGAAACGGTGGATCTCCTCACAGATGCACTTGAGATAGCGCTGCTTGGGCAGATGTGACAGTAAGTGTTTAACGCTGATGTTGAACTGCTCCTCTCCATCAAACTGCATCAATCAGAAAGAGCAGAGGTGGCATTGTCGGTTTATTCATTTCTAAAAATGCTTTTCGGCAAACAAACAACAAATATATTTCAACATATTCAGTTACTGTAAATAATCACTATGTAATGTTACTGTAAAATCAACCCATTCTACTGGCAGATCATTTGTTTCTTTTTAGAAATAAGAAATAAATCCTTCAGTAAAACGGTCTATAAATAGGCATCATAAATGAATAATTTAACTGAAATCTCATGCAAAATATTTTCACTTGCTCAGACCTCGGATACTATACACGGTCACCAGCCACTTTATTAGCAACAACTGTATAGCTGTTCATTCATGCAATTATCCACCAATCATGTGGCAGCAGCAATGTATAAAATCATGCAGATCCAGGTCAAGAGCTTCAGCTCTTGAGCTTGTTCACATCAAATATATAGTAGTGCAAATAAATAAATAAATAAATATATTTTCAAACATCCAGCAAGTGCCAATTCTCGAGGTGGAAGTGCACTGTTAATCTGAATGATCGGATAAAAGTGGCAGGACTGGTTTGAGCTGACACGATAGATATCCAATCTGAAATACCAGTCTTTACAATAGAAGGGAGCAGAAAAGCATTTCAGAAAGCACATTGCATCAAAACTACAGACTACAGGCTAGAACAGCTGAAGACCACATTGGTTACCTGTCATTCGAGAACAGCAATTGGAGACTACAGTGGTCACAGCCTTACAGAAACTAGACAGTTGAAGATTCAAAAAATGTCAACTAGTTTGATGAATCAATATTTCTGCTGGGAAATAGAGATTGTTGGGTCAGAATTTGGTGCCAAAAGCATGAATTCATGGGCCCACCTGCCTTGTGTTAACTGTTCAGGCTGCTGGTTGTGGTGGTTTATTGGTGTGGGGAATGTTTTCCTTGCACACACTGGGCCTCTTTATAACCAGTCAAGCATTGATTGAATTCCACAGCATATCTGAGCACTGTTGCGGACCACATGCATCCCTTTATGTCCACAATTTCCCCCATGTAACAAAGCCATCTTAAAGTGGTTCCATGAACATGACAAATGGGTTCATCCCAACATAATCCAAAAGAGCACCTTTGGGATGTTGTAGAATGGGAGATTCACTCTGCAGCAATTATGCAATGCAATCATTTCAACATGGACCAGAATCTCAAAGGAATTTTTCCAACATCCTGTGGAATCCATGGCATGAACCGATGAGGGAAATAATGGAGGGGTGAAGGGTGCTATCTAGTGTTAATATGGTGATTCTAATAAAATGCCATGTAGTGGACAGAACATTGTGTTAAAGTAAAGTGTAAGAAATTTAATAGTATAAGTGTGACTATGTTTATTAAGAGCTATAGCAATAGACATACCTATTCACTAGCACCTTAGTAATGCAAGTACATATTTACACAAAATGGTAAGAAATGAGGTGTGGTGTTTTCATAAGAGGCTGCATTTAGTCACCTTCAGCTCTGGTTCCCTAAGGTATATGTTCAAACATTGTGCATTATTTTCTGCTTTAAACCCACATAGTTTCTTTTCATATTTTGCCATGCACCACTGCTCGATGTGTATTCGAGGACAAGACATCCATTCATTCGGTGTACTACGTCAGCCTGCGTCAATTACATTTCTCATCTGGACTTAAATTTCTTGAAACCGCATAAGCTCTACTTTATTTCCAGTTCAAACAAAGACCAGGGGATTCTTTTCCACCACCCAACTCTGGCAGCCAGTCAAACTACCTATTTTTCCTTCTCCACCTGTGGCTCAATCAGTGCTGAGAATGAAACTAGACGACAAGGGTTTCCCCTCACAATAAATATGTGGACACCTCCAAAACAGGTTTCCTGTATCCTCTGCATACCAGACAGGATCCCCTCATTTTCCTGTTTATGTGCCTGCAAAGCCTTTCCCACCCTCCCCACTCTGTTCTGCTGGAATTTACTTGCAACAGCTCATTATAATGGCTAGTGGATACAAACCTCCAGAGACAGGAAGTTGATGAGTGTTTCCTTGGGCAAGTCAACCTGGGAGTGAAGGGAAACAATGTTACTTTTGCAGACACAATGGAGTCTTATCTAGGATATGCATTGTACACAAAACACTTTATCAGCATACAAAACACACTGTCCCGGTTCAAAGGAAGTTCCCAAAGTGTCTTTGCATCTCTCAGATGACTCAATACTTGCAAAAGGCCGGCCATGTTCCACTGAGCAGAGATCAGTTACTGTACAGAGCACCTAGCCCAAACACATTCCTGTAATGTACACAGACTAATGGACTAACAGTGTTCTAATACTGTGCACTACAGACAGTTGTTGTAGTGATCCAGAGTTACTCAGTCTCAGGTTTTAAAGGCAACAAATACTAGAATTCTGCAGAGTATACAGGAAATAGGACAACTTATTGTCTGTGTGGTGACCTATCAGATTTCACTTTGAGATAGTCTCTGCTAGTTATTGAGATGGCTGCCATTTTCAAATGACCCTTTTCTGTACAGTTTAGCTAGCTGCTAAACCAGAGATGATGCACAGGATTTTGGGATATATTGGGCAACAAAGAATACACATATTTCTTCAAAACACATGCCTTTAAAAAAGTAGCCAGAAGAAGGAATCTCACACAGTGGCATTCTATACAAACATTTAATTCTGTTACTGGATACTACCTGATGCGGTGGTGTTGTTTACATATACTGCACGCCAAATAGAACGATTTGTCTTTAGGAATGTGTAAGAACAAAAATTTTAGCGTAGCCACATATTAGACCATTTCTTATCTAGTGCAGATGGTACTAATAATCTTTTAGTATTATGCTGCATTTGACTTGTGGCTCGTCAGCGGTAATTTGCAGATCGGATGACGTTATTTTCTTAGTGCATTCTACAAACAAAATGGAAAGAGAAAAAAAAAAAACAAAAAGAAAAAAACATGGACGCCTCGATGCTTGTATTTTGTTAGCAACAAGCTAGGCAGCTAACTGTGATGGGTGATGTATATTTTCCTCCTCAGACAGTGAACTGTAGAGTCAGGGTTATACAGTGCCTTGCGAAAATATTCGGCCCCCTTGAACTTTTCAACCTTTTGCCACATTTCAGGCTTCAAACATAAAGATATAAAATTTTAATTTTTTGTGAAGAATCACCAACAAGTGGTACACAATTGTGAAGTGGAACGAAATCTAGTGGATATTTTAAACTTTTTTAGCAAATAAAAAACTGAAAAGTGGTGTGTGCAAAATTATTCGGCCCCCTTTACTTTCAGTGCAGCAAACTCACTCCAGAAGTTCAGCGAGGATCTCTGAATGATCCAATGTTGTCCTAAATGACTGATGGTGATAAATAGAATCCACCTGTGTGTAATCAAGTCTCTGTATAAATGCACCTGCTCTGTGATAGTCTCAGGGTTCTGTTGAAAGCGCAGACAGCATCATGAAGACCAAGGAACACACCAGGCAGGTCCGTAATACTGTTGTGGAGAAAGCCGGATTTGGATACAAAAAGATTTCCCAAGCTTTAAACATCCCAAGGAGCACTGTGCAAGCGATCATTTTGAAATGGAAGGAGTATAAGACCACTGCAAATCTACCAAGACCTGGCCGTCCCTCTAAACTTTCAGCTCAGACAAGGAGAAGACTGATCAGAGATGCAGCCAGAGTTTAAAATATCCAATAGATTTCGTTCCACTTCACAATTGTGTCCCACTTGTTGGGGATTCTTCACAAAAAATTAAAATTTTATATCCTTATGTTTGAAGCCTGAAATGTGGCAAAAGGTTGAAAAGTTCAAGGGGGCCGAATACTTTCGCAAGGCACTGTAGATTTAACAAGCAAATATGTTTGTATGTTGATTGATCTAAAGTAAATGCTTGTATATACACCTCATATACTCATAAAATGTAAGAAGTGCTACGTTATTTATTTTTGATTCTGTGAGCAGCCATGTTGATTTGATGTTTGACCTGAACTGAGCAGTAACTCGCAGATGAGAAGATGGCTCCAGGTTGATGAGTAAAAATTTAAAGTAAAAAGTTAAGGGTTTTTTTTTTTCTTGCGCTTTGTTGCAATCTTGTTGCAATCTTGTGTCAACCACAGCATTAGTACACATCAAAATCTGCAATTTAAAATGTTTGGATAATGTAGACAAAAGTGTATGCTTTGAAAATTGCACAGTGAATACTTCAAATGAAATTGGTCATAAAACAGCAATCTAAATATGCAAGCAATTTAGATAATGATGGAAGTTAGCAGGACTCCAATTGGTGATTTAATGAGGCTTTCAAAACTACCCTTTGCAAGTTTTCCCCTTGTTTTGATGGCAGTGTTTATATGCCTGTTTGTCGCCGGTGTGAATGGATTCATTCCAATTGAATTCATTAGGATTTTAACTTGTCTTTGCTCTCCCAATGATGGGCCAAACAGTTTTTTGTTGTGCCAATTGGGAGCCCAAATGTAATTATTAAACAAACAAGAAGTGCATTAAGGTTGCTCAGCCATTCATATTTGCTTGTTGAAAATAACAAAATGCTCACATTACAGATAAGTTTAATGACTTTTCTCATCTTCTTATGTTACGTGTAAAGGACCATTTTATATCATCGGGAGTGTATAATGAGAAACAAACATGCACATTTTCACAAACAAATTCTGATAAACAAAGTAATCGGACGCAAAGGTTTACATGAGTGTGATGCTTCGATTTAATCGCTTACCCACATTTTCTAACTAGATACGAGTTTCATTCAGATTGACCTCAATCACTTCACTTTATTCCGACTGAGGTGTATACATGACCGTTTTTATTCTGATTGAGGTCTAAAATCTGATTAATTGATTTTTGTGAAAATGTGAAAAACAAACAATTTAAAGAAAAATCTCATTAAAATGACTAAAAGGAGAAAGAAAACCAGAATAGCATTCACTTACAGCCAGCACCTCTATGTCATTACTCTTGTTCTGCAAACTGGTGCCAAGATTCTGCAATCTGGTTTGTATCTAGAAGTGCACAGAGAGAAAGGAAACATTTCTCCCTTGATCACAATAAACATGAATACTGGACATTGCTGTAAGACATACAGCAAGGAGTGTTTAACTCTGTCTGTCTCTCACTTAAGGATTGGGAGTTCAGTAATACTTCACTTGCATTGGGGGTCTGTGATTGAATAGTCACACTTTGTACACTTCATGCTTCCTAACCCCTTGCTGAAGGCAGCTATGCTAAATTACACTCTAATGCAGACCCCACTGGTGTTTCTCACAGGCTCTGGACATGGGAGAGATGCGGAACTATAAGGTTATCACCTAGTTTTGATCCAAATGTGTTGTGAGGACTAGGAGACTGCAGTGTTTACAATTTACTGAGAGTCACTGAGGGAGCTGGGAGAACATCAGAATTTTCTGGTCCTCTTCATTAATATTAAATGTTGGCACATGTGGGTGAAGTGCTTGTTTAAGTGTATGCATTAATGCAGCCACACCTAAACACAAGACTGCAATATCAAAGATCTAAAAGACATTTTGTTGTCTTGAGATTCTGGTGAAATGTCATACCTGTGTCTCATAGCGTCGTCGTGCGCTGGCTGAAACCTTGTCCGGTGTAACCAGGTTTACATTCATGTTCATTGCTGCACCTCCACCGTGCTGCTCCGATGACCCTGTCACGTGGCACACATTTTATTAAAAAAACAAGTAGTCATCCACACCAGCGGCATCAACAGGGATGCCTGGTCTAGTCTATTTGTTACTAATTTGTATGCCACAAATACCCTTTAAATATACTTCAAAAGAGGAAGCTATTGAAGTAAATTATTCCAGACATTTGACCTTGCGGTGACTTTGACCCTGCTTGGATGAATTCCAAAAGGTAATCAGTTCATATGCTGGTCACAATGATAATTCTATATAAAATCCTACAAACCTTCAAACACCCATTCTTGAGATATCGCACTAATGACAGAGGCATAATAAAATCAGTCACATTTACCTTCTACATTCATTCCTTTATTGATTTCTTGGTTCATTCTTGCCTTTAGTCATTCAACCATTCTTTCTTTCATTCCTTACTTCATATATTCCGCCAATCAATCCTTCATTCATTCATTCCTTCCTTCCATGCTTCCTTCATTCATTATTTAATTTACCCATTCTTTGTCATTCCAATCTTCCTACATTTCCTTCATTCACTCCTTCCTTCCTTCTTTAATGTGCATTTATTTAAAAACACACTAAGGACAGTAGGGTGGAATTAAGAGGAAAGTGTCAATTTCAGTGTTAGTGTGGAATTTATTTGGAGTAACTTTGCGATTAACATTCTTTACTGCTTTGTCGATTTTCAAAAGTGAGTAAAAAGAGTCTCTGCCACATGACCATGTGAAAAGAAATCCAACTACATAATAGGATTGTAAAATATAGGCTCATAAATTGTACTCATTATGTTTGGCCTTTTAAGGTACCCAGTGTGTAGTATGCAGATATGTGTGAGCACACACACCCGTGCGCACACACTCGCAGATTGCTGGATTTGCCCTGAAGGTAAATTAACTTTAAATTAAATTCTTGTTTAGCTGTGTGTGTTCTATTTTATCTCACCTCCTCCAGCTTAACAGGCAAAACAACAACAGAGGCCAAGTATGAAAGTTGATACCTGAGTTTAACAGGAGTGATCCCTTAGGATTCTGGAGAGACCCTCCCTCCGATACCTCTCTGTGAAAAATCAAGAGAACATGAATTTAAACAAGCGTTGGTGTTCTTAGCTTCCCTTTGTGCTGCTGATTCAAAGATAAATGAAGTAAGTAAGGCGTAAAGACACAATTAAATGATACCGGCTTCTCTCATCAGAGAGTTTGGTCCGGCATTTTTGGATGACGTGATCCACCAAGTCTGACTCTGGTATCCTCTTTTCTGACTGACGGTCCTTCTCGAAAGATTTCACCTACAGCACAGAAAGAAACAAACAAAACATTTATATAACGCAAATGTAACAAAATATGCTATTTGAGTTCTATTTCATTTCTACTGACCACCAGAAGCAGTGCTTAAGCACCTGGCTGTCCATCACGTGTATGTACAGTTCGAGTGTTTGTATCAACAAAGTCACCTGTGACCTGGGTGTCATATTCTTATTGCCCCGATACTGATGGCATGTTCAACCCGGAAGTGACCTCTTATCTCGTGTTGGTAAGCAGGTTTCAAAATGCAGGTACCGCTGGTAATCTTGTAACTCAAAGTCGGGTTGGAGCTACGAACTTTAGTCCTAAAAAAAGACTATGATTAGCCTTAGTGATTACTTAACTTCAGATAAAGCACTATCCTGCAAGAGGTAAGAGAACTCTGCCATCAACGCTGTTTAGGAGTGGGCATGCTCGAATTCAGCATACGACAGTTTACAGTTCGTGATCAGTTTGGTGTTTCTCGCCTTAATGCTGATACCACGCTAAACTCTTGTGGTCGCGCTGGAATCCGCTCCCGTAGTTTTCTGTTTATACGTATCGTACAGTCATTCCCCACAGTTTTGGTCGTTAAATTTTTTTTACACGTTTTCGGTAAGCAATGCACCCTGACTGGGCTTCATTGAAGTGTTTTTCATCCCCTTGATTTAGTTCGTGAATTTATTTAATTATTGGCTACAGTGTGAGGGTGTTCACTCCTAACTGTGCCATACCAGATCACAGGGCATAGTTATCACACAGGAATCTTTCTCCAATATTTTTATGGTTTAATTTTCATAATTGAATCGTTGTTGGTAGGACAGGCTACACAACGCACCCTGACAGGAGGACTGAAACGGGTGATTGTTTTTTGTCCCTGTGATTTAGCTCATGGATTTCTTTAATTATTATTTACATTAAAAGAGCGTGTGATCTCAGATGTGTTACCATACAGAGTAACTACAAAGTGGATATATTTCTCTTTCGTTTTCAATTACCACCTGGCAAAGTGTTCACATGGGGTAAACCACGTGGATAGTAATCACTGCAGATACGCATGTTTATGACATGTATTGATTTCCTGACCCCTCTTGAACTAGAGAATAGCTATGAGAGAGGTCCTTCTTGCCTGGGGGTTGACCACTTAAGAGAGGGACGGACTGAGATGGCATGCATGAATTGTAGCTCCATGAGCTTAGCAGCACGGGCAGCCAAGGGAGGGGGTTGGGGTTGGGGGGGGGGGCGGTGGGAAATGCAGAAAGGTAGATCCCCTAGCCCAGAAGGTAGACACCTTGGTTTCTGAGTTTGCAGAGATCAAGTCTCTCCTCCTTGGTTTCTGAGTTTGCAGAGATCAAGTCTCTCCTCCTTAATCTGCAACCACCCAGTGCACAGCCTGCTAGGGGTCCCGCTGCAGCCGCATTGCAGTCTCCTCCCATGGTGCTGCCTCCAATAATGTCCCCAGCCTTTGAGCCCTCCACTAGGGCCTCAGAGAGCTCCCATTCATCTCCTCCCAATGCTCAGGGGACGAGCCACAGTACACTGAAAAGCTCGGACACCAGTCAGGCCTATAGTAAAGATGGCCTTGGCACGTCTGTGGATAGATGCAGCACCTGTCCAGGTGATTCCTCAGAGCGCTTTTTCCAGGAAGACCTCTCAGTCCGCAGCTCTCGGTGTCCCACCCTCAGCTCTATACATCAAGGAGCTGCAGAGGTGCTGGGCAGACCCCAGACGTTTCACTCATCTCCCGATAGACTGTAGAGCACTAGCTAATACGCAGGAGGCATCCAACCATGGCCTTGCCCGCATACCCAACATTGCTGCCCTTGTGCCTCATGAAGCACTTCGGCCCGATGCATGCTGTCCCTGGCCACCGTGACAGTTGACTTTATTGTGAGAAGCTATGACACAGCAACAAGTATGGGCCATATTGGGAATTCCATGTCACACTTTACCCTTGCCTTGTCCCAGACATTGCAGGCTTCGGAGTGACCCTTCTGCCCAGAGCCTGAGTGATGCCTCTTTGCAGGCATTCGCCTATATGACCAGGGAGTTGGGTAGGCTAATGTCTTCGTTAACCCTCGCTTGACACCAAATATGGCTTGCCTAATCTCCATTTTTGGAACCCTGCAGGAGAGCCCTCCGCTCTCTTCCTGTCATTCCATAGGAACAGTTCAGCCCTGCTTCACAGCAGACACTGGAGCGTAGTCTACAGGTGACACAGGCCAGACAACAGTTTGCAGGTACAGTGGATGTGCTGCAAGGCATCAGGCAGAACGATTGGTTTACAACCATCGACCTGAAAGACACATATTTTCACGTTCCAATCACGCCCAGCAGAGGCAATTCCTCTATTTTGCCTCCTAGGGAAGGGCTGATCAGTTTTGTGTGCTCCCATTCGGGATCTCACTGGAACCAAGGATCTTCACCAGGTGTGTAGCAGTGGCAATGTCTCCATTTTTCCTGATCTCCCATGCTACCAAACTAAGGCTTACAGTGAATTATGGAAAGAGTCAGCGAATAATGTTTATTGGCATCCAGTTCGACTCAAGGTTTATGATGGCTACCCCCTCTCAACGGCAAGTCAACAACATTCTCCAGCTCATCAGTCGCATCAGAAGAGGCAGAGCTCTGGTCCTCAAAGCATTTCTGAGACTGCTAGGTATGCTCACAGAAGCCTCATCGGTGGTCCCTTTGGGCCTTCTGTCATTGTGGCCTCTCCAAATCTGGCTGAACGACCTTGGCTTGCATCCCACTCAACACAGGCACAAGCTGGTCAGAGTCACTGCCAGTTGCCTAAGATGCCTTCACCCATGGTGGAGAAAGGCACATTTTTCCCATGGGGTCTCCTTAGGGGCCATACCTTCTTGCAGAGTAGTGGCCACAGATGCCTCCCTGGCAGGCTGGGGAGCTGTATGGCAATGCAGGACCGTCAGAGGACAGTGGAGTCCTTGGCAGCAGGAACACCACAGAAATGTGTTGGAGCTACAGGCAGATCCAGCAGTTGTACAGATCATCGACAACTCCCGTGCACCTTCCACCAATGCGCCGTATGCTAACAGATTTTTCCGAGTGGTGCCAAGCACAAAATCAGGAACCAACATGCTGTTCCATACCGGTAATCCTCAGCTTTCTCCAGTCCCATCTTGATGGAGGCCTTGCAGCCTCGACCATCAAGGTATATATAGCTGCCATCTCAGTCATGTATAATAGAGTAGATGGCGTGACAACAAGGTCCCACACCCTTGTGACCTGCTTTCTCAAAGCTGCACAACGACGGAGACCTTCTCGTTAAAACCAAATATCCTCTTGTGACTTGAATCCATTTGAACCCCAAGAGAGGTCTGAATTGGGGTGGCTGTCTATGAAAAAAATTTACTCTTAGCCATGGCATCAGCTAGACGAGTAGGTGGGTTTGCAAGCCTCAGCAGTAAGCCGAGAGTGTCTACACTGGAGTTCTGGGAACACAGGAGTAACTTTAAGGCCGAACCCTTCATTTCTCCCAAAGCCCTTTTCTTCGTCTTATACAAACCAGCCCCTCATCCTGTCAGATTTTGAGCCCCCAACTCAGGAGGATGCGCAGGGATGAACTCGAGATGAGCTCTCGAGTGCAAGCCTGTTGTGCCCAGTGCAAGCACTAGTGTGTTATATTCAAACGACTGCTGAATTCCAGCAGTCATATTCACTGTTTGTCTGTCATACAGGGCATAGGCGAGATCACGCTTTGTCCAAGCAGCATCTGTCAAAAAGAACTGTAGATGGTATCATTTATGCTTAAGGGCAGTGGTCTCCGGATCCCTCCTCAGGTTTGAAGTCACTCAAGTGGTCCAGCTTTAGGATATTTGTACAGCCGCATCATGGGCATCAATGCAGATTTGCGAGATTTTATGGGGTGAATGTCGTCTCATACAAGCCAGTAGCGACTGCCATTTTCCCTCTGGATTCACAGGGTTTTTTTTTTTTATTATTTATTTATTTATTTTTTTATTATTTTATTTTATAAAGAGCACATAGAACTTCCTTGTGACCTTTTTGGTATAACTCATCCAGGTTTCAGAGCTTGGCAGTCACTCTGAAGATTCGCGAGAAGATTGCCAAGAGGTCAAGTCCGGGGTGAACGCACCTTTAGTACTGGAGTAAAAGGCATACATCACCAGATAACAGGTGACTGATGATACAAACACTCGATTAAATGCATTAAATGCATTCCATGCATTATCAGTGACCCATGACCTCATTTCCCATTTTCCCCTTCTAGCTTATCGTTTTTTATTTTTAGTTATAGCCCCACTTTCATAGTTTCCTTTTTTGTGTGAGGAAATGTCCTCACTTTTCTTTATGCAGACTAACTGCATTTACTGCTGTTTGCTTCTTAAACTGGCACTTTACCAAACAAGATCTATTCAGGAAGACAGTCTAGGCAAGGTTAAACAGTAGGCTAAAAATCAATTTTATGTCTTTTTTTGGCTGTTTGCCAAAGCCACAGTGACATCCTATGGGTTGTCCCAGGCAGCCACACACGTTTATAAATCTTGAAAATGGCACCAAAGGTTTAATTTTCAAATACATGGGGTAGACAAATCACTGCCCCGGGTGTGTCTGGGCTATAAATTTTTTATTTGTATGTTCAATTAGAGTTAATTCTTCATCAGGAACATGTGGGCATGTGGAGACACTGACTAAACTCAAAAAATACTGTTTGGCACAAAGCCATCATAACACTCCTGCTTACTCCACACATTTAATGTTGACAATATGCTAGCCAGACACAAATAATATCTTTTACATGTGATGCGAGGATAGAACGGAACAGCTTATAGCCAAAACCTTGGCCAATGTCTCGCTGAGTTTTTGCTGAAGGCACAAACACAATGTGCTATATTAGAAACGTTGTTTAAAAAAATTATTTAAAAAAAGGATAATAATCATACAATTGTTAATTTCCATCAGTCTGTATTAAAGTACTTAACTCAATACATCTGCTTCTTCTTAAACTAGTTCCCACACTTTTCAGCCTAAGGGTCTCAAGCAAACAAATCTGAGCAGCACATATGAACTAGTGGGCACACATACATTTACAATTTGTCTAATCTTGAAAACCTTGTGACCAGAAAATCAGAAATACATAACTAATGCATTTGTACATTTCACACTAATAGAAGAAAGGCTTGTTTTTGCAGCTTACTTTAACATAGGTGCCCTCTTTGTCAGAGACCAGAACCATGAATGTGATGCCTGCAAGCCTGCAATGATCCAGAAGAGCCTCCTGAGACTGAAAAACACACACACAGAATATTTATGATTTATCCTCAGCCACCCTACACAGGAAACAGCAGTGCATCTAAAGCCCTCTCTCACATACAAACATACAGATAACATTCCACTTTCTGGGTATTTACAGGGAAACAATATGCACAGACTCAGGATAACAAATCATCAAGGTGTACCATTAATGCTTTTTCAGAGATCTACCATTTAATTTCGGTTTTTATTTGTCCAACACTGTCCCACTCCTATATAGAATATCATTCATTTTATTATTTTATTAAATTATTTCACTTCCAAAATGTCATTTGATTCCACTGTATATAAGCTTTGTGTAAAAGGCAGATGGAAATCAGTGCACAAGCATGTTAAGTGCCACTAACGGGAAGTCGTATGCCGAGTGTTGTTACCGAGATGACAAGCGACACAGACACACGTAAGAGAGGCTGATAAGACACAAGTGTCACCCGCTGTCCAATTAGGTCCATTAAAATGGACGTGCACAGAACAGCACCATGTTTGGGTAGGAAGCAGGCAAGCTTGTCACAACATTTAGGTCTGTACAGGTAACTCAATATGATGCAGGTACACACAAGTTTTAATACCACAATGTGAGTATTGAGAGTATATAATAAGAGTTTTTAATTGTTTGTGTGTTGATCTAAATAGACAAACACTATACGGATGTTGTATTATGCTTATA
Organism: Ameiurus melas; assembly: GCA_012411365.1. NCBI lineage: Eukaryota > Metazoa > Chordata > Actinopteri > Siluriformes > Ictaluridae > Ameiurus > Ameiurus melas. The sequence continues at coordinate 8,512,310 of CM022761.1, forward strand.
AGTCAAAATGATATTGTGCATGCTAATTTGACCCAGATAGGCCGAGTTGTAAATGGAATTCAGGTATCCCTATTGTAAAGCCATTGCAAAACTGAAATTGTATCCCAAATTGTATTTAAATCTATTTTATCCCCCGTATAGGTGACTGTACTGGAGAGAAACATATTTTATATATTCTTACATCCTTATTCTTTTTCTTAATTTGCATCCTTTATTTTATTACATACTCTACTTACTTTACATCCCTTAATTATATACTTTATGTTCTTAACTTGCATTATTATTTTCCTTATGTCCTTTACTTACTTAACATGCATCCTTCATGTTCTTAATTTGCATCCTTTACATTAACTCAGATTCTTAACTTACACCCTTTACGTTCTTAACTTACATGCTTTTCTTACTTAATTTATATCCTTTATGTTCTTAATTTACATCCTTTACTTATTTAACTTGCATCCTTTATATTCTTGATTCACATCCTTTATGTTAACTCGCATCCCTTACTTACATCCTTTACTTTTGTCCTATACATTCTTAACTTGCATTCTGTTCTTAATTAACTTACATCCTTTATGTATCCTTATGCAGGCTGATTTAACCACATATCTACAGACTCTTGGGAAAATGCTAGAGCAAACGTAATGCTGTATTTCTGCGTACTCCTTCAATGTTTATTGGACGGCTGGCTGGTAAACATGTGTCTGTGTGTACGTCACACATGCATGCAATGCATGTATCTGGGGGCAGATTTATCCTGATCACACATGCTGCATGACGTCCACATCTGGCTCAGTGACTGCAGTGCAAACGTCATTCTGTGCAGCATGTCTCAGAGCTGCACTCATCACCCTCAACCCCAGCCAGCCAACCTCAATGATCATCCAACAGCCGTAGCTCAGTAGTAAAGGTTCTGCTTTAATAAACGGAACTGCCACTGTCAATGTGCCTAACGCTTGTACAATGAACCAGGCTTTCTTCCAATGTGAATTCAAATAAATAAATAAGTTGTCTCCTTCGGGTTAATCTTGTACAATTTCCTCTCAAAATTTTAAATCACTGTATTGTCTGGCCTCAGCTCTGTTCATGCCACATATTGCCAACTGTATGGCCAGCAGCGAGGTCACTGCAGCCTGGCAAGACAAATCCACTGCTTTGCCTAAGACAATTTAAGACATTTAAAAGTGAAATGAAGTCAAAACAGATATTTCTTCGCTCATGCCTTGGTTCATTTGTGTTCTGGCTAGATTCAACTGTACTAAACACTTAACAGAAAGTTATTTTTTGTGCATAAACGTCCACTAAACTGAAATTACTTTCTTCCATTTCTACATGGCCTCTGATTCTTGGATCCATCACTATGATGGTTTCTGGTAGAGACATGCCCACTGTTTATAATCCAATTAAATTCTGAACTCCAACACACCCAAATATACTGTTTCACTCAGAAATAAGGTCATATTGTGAATGAAAATGCATGTCAGATTATCTTTAAAGAGAAATAGTGGTATAAAACTTAGTATGTAGCACTATATTGCATCCATCACCCTCAGTGTTCCTATATATATATATATATATATATATATATATATATATATATATATATATATATATATATATATATATATATATATATATAAAAATAATCACACACACCCATCACCTTGTGCCACCAAAACAGCTCTGACCGGTCAAGGCATGAATACCACAAGACCTCTGAAGGTGTTCTGTGGTATTTGGCACCACAGCATTAGCAGAAGAACCCTTAAGTCCAGAAGATGTGAGGTGGGGCTTCCATGGATCAGACTGGTTTGTCCAGCACATCCCACAGATGCTCAATCAGACTGAGATCTGGGGAATTTGGAGGCCAAGTCAACACCTAGAATTCTTTATAATGTTCTTCAAACCATTCCTGAACAATTGACAGGGCACATTATGCTGCTGAAGAGACATTAGGAAATACCGTTGCTATGAAGCGGTGTATTTGTATATGTTTAGGTAGGTGGTATGTGTCAAAGTAACATCCACATGAATGGCAGGAACCAAGGTTTCAAGCATAGCTTGTCTTCTTCCCATAGTGCATCCTGGTGCCATCTCTTCCCCAGGCAAGTGAAGCACAAGCACCCAGCCATAAAACTTTTGTAAAAGAAAAGATGATTTCTCAGACCAGGCCACCTTCTTCTATTGCTCCATGGTCCAGTTCTGATGATCAAATGGCCACTCTAAGTGCTTTCAGCAATGGACATGGGTCAGCATGGGCACTCTGACCGGTCCGCGGCATACACAGCCCCATACGCATCAAGCTGAATTGCACGTTTCTATCATAGCCAACATAAACTGTCCAGGAATTTGTGCTACAGTAGCTCTTCTGTGGGACTGGACCAGGTGGACTAGCCTTCACTCCCCACATGCATAAGTAAGCCTTTAGTGCCCATGACCCTGTCACTGGTTCACCAGTAGTCCTTCCTTGGTTAGTAAGTATTAACCACACAGAGAACTAACTAGGAAACCCAACAAGAACTGCCATTTTGGAGATGCTCTGACCCAGTCGACTATCACAATCTGGCCCTTGTTGCTCAGAACCTGATGTTTTCCCATTTTTCCTGCTTCCAACAGATCAACTTTAAGAACTGACTGTTCGCGTGTTGCCTAATATATCCCACTCCTTTGACAGGTGCCATTTTAACAAGATAATGTTATTCACATGACCTGTCAGTGGTTTTGTTACACACACACACACACACACACACACCCTGAAACTATTGGAATGGCAAGGTCAATTCATTTGCTTTTGCTGTAAACTGAAGACATTTGAGTTTGAGATCAAAAGAGTTGATACACACGCCTTTTCTATAGTAATGGAGTCTTGCAGAGTGAGCATGAGCAGTGGAGTGCATTGCCAATTGCTATCTCTGTGACGATGGTACCTGCTGCCTCCAAGTGTTTCTGGAGTTCTTGCTGAGTGGTCCTTGGATCTACACTTCTGACTATTCTTCTGACTCCCTGATCAGAGGGTTGATGACGGAGTGATGTTGCTTCCACTTGCGGATAATGGGCCCCAATGGTGCTTACTGGAGGATTCAGAAGTTTTATTTATGGACTTGAATGTTGTAAATTCTTTATATTTCCAGATTTCTTGAGTTAATACTGATGTCTGGTGAAAATTTTATTTGAAAAGCTTCACTGGAAATATGTTTACTGAAAATTTTTTTTTGAATACTTATTTCCCCCCCACTGTATATGAAGTCTTCGCATACAAATGAAAATAATTGGAACATGCTCCAAGATAGGGGTGTGGATCGTTTTTACTTTCCTGCAGGAAAAACTGGCAGTCAGATATGAAGCTTTCGGGACAAAGAAAGAGCATGAGAGCATATATAGTGCAGCGCTGTGTGACAGATTCATTCATTCATCATCAGTAACATCAGTCAGGGTAACAGGGGTTTAAATAAAAATAAGATAATAAAAAAAAATATGTGCCACATATAACCAACTAAGTTTGTCAGAAAATATTGTGGGCATGTACAGTACAAAAAATAATAACTGAGTGGGCAGGATTGGTAAAAGGTTCTGCAGGAGCCGCGGTAGGGGGCTTTTTAAGAGTGTCTGCAGGAGTGGTTTGGTCAGGCTGGATTGGTCAGAAATCTGCCACTCCTGTCTACCTCTGCTATGACACAAGTATCTCACTGAATCTGTGTCAGAACTATTACGTTGGAGCATAGTCATATTTTGGATCAATATAATCCATTTCCAGTCAGGGAAACTATAACAGGAAAAAAAAGACAGATAGTGTTGATTTTGGACTCTGAGTTAAGTGATTTGAGGTTAAGAGTCGGCCAAGATGCACAACAGAGCATATAAATAAAACCAGATTAACATGAAGAGCGGAAAACACAATGTAAGCCAGCACAGCAACTGCAGAACCAAGATGAAAAACAAAATGAATATGATAGTCATTTGGACTGCGTAGTGAGTACTAGAGTGGACCAGAGCACAAGAACGGGATGTGAGTAATTGGGTGTGTAATTCTGAGGCAAAGCTCCCTGGCACTGATGGAGTGCTATGGACATGCAGAATGTGGCTGTGCCATGGCAACAGTATGGAAACTCTCTACACTATTAGTACTAACCCACTACACTAATGAGACACATACCCACTGACACACACATTAAACATATTTAAATCAATCATATATTTAAATATTACTATATTAACCTATTTAAGTCCTAGCTTTCCAGTTAAAGCCAGTTTTACACTGTAAGATGTTAAATAACATCTCTTATTTTATTTTTGTTTAGTTTTTTTTTTTTTTTAAGATTATTACTTGTCACACTGTTTATCCCAACACATTATTACAGATTATCCAAAAACAAAACTAGGCCGAAATCTATAACAAGCTGTGTAAACAATGTAATGCTTATAGAATGAAGATCCTCTAACGATAGACCTACGATTAAAGAAATGACTACGTTCTGCTGATGTCATCAATCCAAGCTTGCACAGGAAATAATCGTAGTGGCATAAACAAACATCCTTCAAACTGAACTAGAGGTAATGAGAATATATTTTTTGTTCTGCTCATAAGCATGTTTCACCATTTCACTACTGAATTTGTAGCTAGCTGTCCCATGAGTTTTGTGGGATCCTCTTCCTTCCTCTAACTGGTGTATATTAGACAAGTGTAGCTTCATTGCAGTTACTAAATATGTCACTGTAGTTAATAAATAATATGCTGTAGTTGAACAATATGATTTGACAAAATAAAACTGTCAATCCTAAACCAAGACAAGTGTGTGAATTGTACACCTCCCTGAATCCTAAGTCAAATGTGAAAACCCTCACCTGTGACACATCGTAAACCAAATCAGCTGACACTCCGGCAGTCCAGAGCTTCTGCATGACATTAACGGCTCTGCTCATTGACGTGTGGCCTACAGGGACCACCAGCACATCACATGAGCTTACTGGAGGCTGTGGAGACGAACAAGACACAAGACAGCCAATCAGAGACAGGCATGCTCGCAAACAAAAATAAGAAAATCAGACAGAGGAACTGATGCATCACTCTCACCGGTTCTTCCATGGCTGCCACGGCGATACAGATCTTATCAAGAGCTATGCTCGCCCCCACTGCCGAGGCCAAGGGAGCAGCGGCTGCTGGTCCACGGAAGTCCAGGATCTGAGGGAGGGGTCAAAAGCAAGCTTCTGAGAAGCAGGTGTGTAATGGGACAGTGCTCATTACAATTTATTAACACATTTTGTGTATGTTTGACCTACCAGGTGGTCATAGCGTCCTCCAGCTGCTATTATATCGGGAACAGTGCGCTTGCGCTTCTTAATAAAGGCCACAAACTGGAAGACGACCCCGCAGTGCTGTTGCACCTTGTAGACAAGGCCCAGATTGACCACCACCTGTAACCCAGCAAGGAGTTCAGCTGCTTAGTATAAAAGAAACCAATATTGGGTTCCACCTATTATATGTAGGAACTGACATACCAGGTTCATTGTTAATGTCTCCTGATGTCTTTAATCCCAATTATTCAAATTGACTCGTATCATTGTTCAAAGCTTATATATATATATATAGGAACTATATATATATATATATATATATATATATATATATATATATATATATATATATATATATATATATATATATATATATATATATATATATATATATATATATATATATATATATATATATATATATATATATATATATATATATATATATAGTTCCTAATGAAACTGTAATATGAGAAGAAGCTTAAGCAGAGCAGTGGTTAGCAGTTGTACCTGTATTTTAACTCCTAGTCTCTTGAGCAGACCTGTAAGCTCCTCCAGATCTTTAAGACCTTGCTTGGCCAGCTGTGTGACTGCAGCAGTTTTCTGTTTGGTCAGAGAGTTGATGAAAGGACTGAGTTCATAGAGCTCTCCCTTCTGCTCTATGAACTTATAGAGCGTCTGCAACTGCACATAGATGAACAATGAACATGAGACTTCGTTTACAATGATAAGACATACAGAAACAGTAAAAGACGATGTTGACATTCAATTAACTCCTGAATAATTATTCAATAAGGACCGGTACAGATGAACACAGACCACTTTAATGTGCAGAAAGATGGAATAATCAGCATGCATTTACAGAACAGTCATCCTATGATGACAGATTTTTAACAGCTGATGTACTACAGTATAAATAATTATTCAGATATTAAAATCACAAATCAAATTAAGGAAAAATCCACCCTCAATGACTTGTACATTAATCTTTCGGATTAACGTCATTTTTTAATTTTGGTTTCTAAAACTTAATGAAATTCTTGAATTTGAGGTTGATTTTTTTTTTAACGTTTAAACTTCTTTCAGCAACATGTTGGTCCATTTTCACTCTGCCGTATAGCTGCATTACACTCTGAAGTTGTGTTTGCTGGCTCCACCATTTCTACACTGGATTTCTCATCAATGTGACGCTGGAAAATAGCGAATAAGAAAAGAATCTCTTGCTCTTCGGTTTTTCGGATCTAATGGTAAAATCTGAAGCTCATACAATACGTTCGAGATCACTGGATTTTTTCCTATTAAAAGCCATTGTAACTGCACTAGCAGTGTCCCCCGTGACTTCAACAAGGCAAACAACCGCTAACTTCTCCGCACTAACGAATAAATTAGTGTTAGAATCACTAAACACACCACATACATTTTTAAAATACACACATGTCAAACAAGCAAAATACTCAACATAGAGTTTAGATCTGTGAAACAAGATGCTGTTAATTTCCTGTAACGTACACTGTTATTAGACAAGGACAGGTTGCAGAACTTGGCTTCCACCTCGCGTTTCGTCAGTTTCTCACTCTGTTGAGAAAGAGAGATATTGAAATTGAGAAGTTATGTCATGAAGAGAGGGAGCAAATTAGTACCATAAGCAAATCAGTGAACTATGTGAACTGTGAGCTAAAAAGGAAAACACACAAGTGTGTCATTTTGATTTTCAGGGTTGAATATATTCCGTGCTTGCTATGGTGGGCTTTTGGTTTTAGCGTATTATCTGTTTAACTTTGTTGACTTCAGTATTATAATTTGCACATTAATAATCGCAGGTATGTAGTCTTGAGCTGAAGTTGTGTATTAGTCCCTGGACTATTTGCACTGACATGAGGAAAAGTTTTTTGAGAACAACACACTCCTGTAAGTGGCTGAAGTTAGGGGTATCTTCCAGAAGATGGTTTTTCAGACCCGTCATCACTTCGTGTCCTTTTCATACCTGTCCTTTTTTTTTTTAAATACCGCAAATAAATCTCTAATGTATAATCTCAAATCTATAATGTAAACATGATCTGTGCTGCAGATTACTGTGTAGAGCACAACAGTGTTGCAAAAGCATGCTATATGTAGCATGATGCAACTGAACAATGACCTCCATCTCAGCATGGGTCTTACAAAATACAGAATAACAATATGTGCAATGGTATAACAAATGAGTAATGGAAACTGTCAGCTACCATCAAGATTAAAGATTACCAAAAAAATCCAAATTGATTTTCCATTATATTAAAGTGCTGTAGAATTCTTGATTATGATTGGTCAAAAGGTGTTGACAGATGTTCTACAACAGCAGCTCTGATAGTAGTATCAGTTGCAAGCTGTCAAAGTATATGCCAGCTAATACCTTATCATTTCTATAGTAACAACTTACACAGGGAGGGAGAATCCATTTATGGGGTTCACTCTCCATTTAAAAAAAAAAAAAAAAAAAAAAAGGTACTTTGAGTAATGTAATGTTACTGGAAAATAATCAACGACCGGGTCATAATGGTCATCACACCACCTGATCACTACACTGATTATTTTTTATGTTTTAGTCCTTACATGGTAGCCATTGCACAAATTTGTGGAAGTATATTGCTTGGGTATATTGTAAATGTGCTCACCAAGGCGTCAATGTGTGTGCACGCATGTCTGAGCTTACCATAGCATCACACAGTATACTGGAAGCCTGATTTACTTTGTCTTCTGGCACACCACTGTGTAGCAGAATGGCTCGTAACAGGCTGGTGTGGTTCAGATAGATAGTGTAGTTCCTTTCCTGCAATGCATCATGAGACAGAAAACTATTAACATGTACTACTTTACATGGCCTTATTGCACAACCATATTTTGATTTTCTCCTATGATATATTCCTGCAAATTTTCTATACATGATATCAAAATCGTTCCTGGTAGAACCAATGCACTAAAAAGCCACACAGTTGTCATCTTTATCACTAAGTATTGCTGAAGATATGCCTTTACTACATTCCTGTTGAATTGGCATCACAAGTGGGGAGAAAAAAAAAAGAAAACACACAGACACACAAAAAAAAAAGTCCCTCATAATTAATTTTTTAGAAATTAGAAATTCAGTCAAATTCAAATGCTGCTTGCATCAGGCACCTGGAGCGCACTGAACTCTTGGATAACCTCAGAGATGGTGTAGATGGTCTCGGCATCAGGGAGTAAGCTGCTTGTCACAGGCACGATAATGTCGAAAGCACACTCGAGCAGCTCTTTGGGATGAGCCCTGTCCAGCTTCCGTGGCCTGAACACACGCTCGATACTGTACCTGATCAACATCAAGACTTAATAATAAGGACCATGTCATGTGATTAAAAAAAAAAACAATTAAAAAAAACAATTATGTTTGCGCATATATATATATATATATATATATATATATATATATATATATATATATATATATATATATATATATATATATATATATATATATATATATATATATATATATATATACATACACACACACACACACACACACACACACACACACACACACACACACACACACAGACACAAACATTTCAAACCTACCTTTTGACGTGTGAGATGCCATTTCTGGCCACAAATCTGGCAAATGAGACCTGGTGAAAAGAAAATGTTGGCCAGACAAAATAAGATCTCATATATGGTCCTCAAACACAGCGTACAGGTTAGTAGACGGTAAACTGGAGTAAAAAAGTCAACTGGAGTACCGGTACCGTACACATGGAAATTTCGCTTGTTATTTTGTAATTTCACAAACACTCCTATACAATTCTTTATTCTGGAATGATGCATTCTGAATTGGGGTCAGTTTCAGCATCATGAAAATGTTGTGAATGCTAATGCTGGGGCAGTCACCCTCAGGTCATAGGGAAGAGTGACCAGCATGCCACTGTGGTCCATAAAGCAGGCCACCTCACAGCCTTCATACAGCTTCCGGATCCTGGGCAGAAGGAGGGGGGTCTGTAATCTTACTGCACCTGAGAGAGAGAGAAACAAGACTACTAGAGTGATGTGAAATACAAGATTCCGTTGAAGTCAGCCAAATAGTCTACACAGTATGAAGAAAAACAGAAACAAATTGTAAGTAGAATGAAAGTGGAATACAAACTTGAGAGTAAGGAAATCCTCCTGCTGTTAATTTTGTTCTTAGCTAATGCTAAATATAATTTAAATACAATGATTGCACTGTGGCATAGTGAATTTCATCATGACCAGAACTGTGTGAAAGAGCTTATTCAGTGCCACAGCTACAGGTCACTATCCAGTCTCACTCAGCTAATTTAAAGCCTGTCAGAGAAGTTTGCTAGCTGATAGAGACCAAACCAGAATCCACTGAGGTGGAACATGGCATTTTAAGTCCTAGCCTGGAAAAACCTCCCAAACACTGCTACAGACATCATCCTACATTCAAGGAAGGCCAGTCATTCGAGCTATAAGGATGGCTCTGTTGGCGGACAAGAGCTTCCATTCTACGCACTCTCACTTCCAGAATAAACTATTTAATCTGAGCCTTGTACATCCCCAAACTGTCTACATTAGTGCATTTCAAGAATTGGTACATCCTTAAATAAAAATGATGATATATGTAATATGATACACAGATTTATCATTGCACTGATTTAATTTATTTAACAGTGTGGCCTAAAAGCATTGGAGTTAGTATCCTTTTTAGCCTGTGTGTGGCGGCTCTTTGACGAAGTGCAGTTTGAGGTGTTCTTTGATTTTTTAATAATCTGCCTTTAACTGCACTAAAAAAAAAGCTTTCAAATAGCAATGTCCTGAACCAGTGGGATTACTGGTCAATAATTATTGATCCTGTTTTCTTAATGTGACGGTAGAACCCCTAACACCCGGATACAAAGTGGAAACGATCAACAGCTCTGCTAAGTTTCTGGAACACCCAGAATGGGGGGGGGGTCTGAGAGGGGGGAAAAAACCCTCACTTTTGCTCTGTGCTGAGCAGTATCCTATCATAACATAATGGGGAAAGCAGTGAGTCATCATGATATTAGGCAACATTAAAATCTATCTATGATCCAAGACAGATGGAGGAAAAAAAAGGCCCACAACCCCACATTAAAAGATGCAGTTACACCACCCAGCTTGGATGTAAAGCAAACACTGAATAAATTGCAAACTTTGGCAGCTATACAAAACACCCTGTAATCAAATCCTAATGATCTTAAACATAAGCTAAATGTTCTCATGAAAGTACACAAACATACGCTCCACACTCATATTTATTTATTTATTTTTTATATATATATATATATATATATATATATATATATATATATATATATATATATATATATATATATATATATATATATATATATATATATATATATATAAACTCATGTATAATTCACCATGAAGAACAATGGCAGAGCTCTTTTTTACTGAGATTATAAAAGCAAAGAAAAAACCCCACAAAATTATTTGAATCTTGGCAACTGAACACAGACATTTTTTCTCATGTGTCATGCATCAACACAGCATTGACTGAAAGCTCATTCAAGACCCATAATCAAAGAGTTTGTGTTCTACCAAATAATGGTTTATTGACTATGACCATCATTTACTGATAATCTGCTACACATTAAACTCAAAACTCTAAAAACAACATTGTGAAACATGTTAAATATGTTTATATAGAAATATCTGTAATATGCATTTAGTGATTCTGTGCTAAAGTGTTTTTTGCTGCATTTCTGTTTTTCCTGTAATTAATTAGCAGTTGTGTGCCATGCATATGTCACAGGGGTCACTATAAGCATTGTTACAATGCCTTTAACAGGAGAAAACATTTCAATGATGGATTCATCGATAAGTTACGGCAGGGACTGGGTTCAGCTAGATCAGTGTTTCTCAAATCTAGTCCTCAAGCCCCCACTCCCAGAATGTTTTAAATGTCTCCCTATTTAACACACTAACAAGCTGATGAGTTGAACCAGGTGTGTTAAATAGGGAGACATCTAAAATATTCTGGGAGGGGGGCTTAAGGACTGGATTTGAGAAACACTGAGCTAGATGGTAATCAATGAGATGCTGAAGCACAATGGCAGTGATAGTGGTATTAGCATTAAAGTTCAAGCTTTGGAACTAGGCCTGTACCCAGTGAAAGATAACAGAGTTACCATGGTAACAGCCCCCCAGTGACAAGTAAAAGCCTGTTTATTGGCAGGTTAAAAAAAAAGTAAAGTTCTTTTTCTGATTTATTTTTCCATGCAAATCATTGTTTGTGATGGATTGTTCTCAAAACGTGGCTGTTGAGCTATGCTTCTTGAAAACACTTGGGGGCAGGGCAATGTGTGGAAGCTTTGTAACCCAAGGGCACTGTACATATAGAGTACATTCAGAACAAAAGCAGTCCAGGCTATGTGAACATAAAAAAAACATTATAACAGCTCTGCTTATGTTTGTCATCTTTTGCTGACCTGAGTGTGCAGAGCATTATCAATGAGCCTGGTCATTATTACATGAGCACAAGGTAGCATAAACTGTGCGCACACAAAAGGTATTAATGAGCATGGAGCAGTGAAATAGGTGCATAGAGCAACGGTCATACATGAAAGCACCGGAGCTCGGTGAAGACTGAGAATTCCTGTCCCCTGGCTCACCAGAGTCTAGGAACACTCTGCTCAATAAGTCAAGTTAATCAAGTTTAAGAGCTATGGCCTAAAGAAAGCCACTTGTATTCTTTATTCAATTATAGTGAAACGAGTGCTGTGGAGTAAAAACACCCAAATATACAAAGAAAAGAGTATTTATGTTTGATGCGTTACCATGGCAACACTACTTAAGATATCAAAAATCCATTCAAAATTTTAGATGAGTCATGTCTTGACATTCTGAGCAAGTTTGAAGCGATTCGGATGCATATAAGAAGACTGTTTAATGTCAGTTTTAAGTGGCACTTCCTACTGCCAGTTGGTGGCGCTATGACTGTGACTCACAGTAGGTCACATCGATGTGATCAGCACCTGTGACCAAACATACAGCTCAATTTTGATCTAAATCACTCACTGCATGCAGAAGATATGAGACACTTCCTGCTTCCCTTTTTTGCCATAAATGTATTGCCACGCCATAACAAAACCATTCAAGATATCAAAAATCCCTTGGCAATTTAGCATCTCCAAATGTCTTGACAATTTTGTCCATGTTTGGTGAAAATCACATGAATCACATGAATAAGAGAAGTAGTTAAAAATGCAAAGCATTTTTTACACATATAATGCAATTTTCCAAAAATATACATTAAATACAAAATGGCCAAATTCCTGTTGGGCGGAGCTAGTGACTGTCAATTTGAAAGTTGCCCGGCTTGATGAGAACAATATATGTATCAAGTTTGGGGACTGTAGGCATAAAAAGGGGGGCGAACAGAGCCCCCCTCCACACCCATATCTTAGATTTTGCCTACTCCTAACAACCAGAAATTGATGTGTGTGCCAACTTTCATGAAATTTTAAGTATGCTAAGGGCCTCAAAAACACCAGAAACCAGCATTACCATGGCAACACTAAATAAATATAAAAAAATCCTTTAACAATTTTACATCAGCCGTGACACTTCCCTTTTTTCACAATAAATTTATTACCTCACCATGGTGAAAACATTTGAGATATCAAAAAACCCTTCACAATTTAGCATCTTCAATCTCTTGGCATAATGTTGACCAAGTTAGGTGACAATCCCATGAATCCCCTAGGAGGAGTATTTACAATTTCACCACATGCACTTTTAATAAAAAGCAAAATGGCAGACGACCTGTTGGGCAGAGCTAATGATTGTCAGCGTGTAAGTTGTTTGGGTGGATAAGAACAATACGTGTACAGGGTACATAAAGTATGTACGATATATGCACCAAGATTTTGTACTGTTTAAAAGGGGGCGCTACAGAGCAACCCAATCAATCCCATGTGCTACTCTTTGCCTGGGCCTAATGGCAGACGGCTTAGAGTTCATGGGAGATCGAAATGCAAAGGTCAGAAATAATGAAGGCAGCCAAGTGGTTGGAAAAACAGACTTGGCAACAAGAACGAAGCAGGAGAACATTTGATCTGCAAGACTAACAATCTGTTCATTTCAAACACTTACTTTCAAAACACAAAAGGCAATTGTACACATGGACCTGACCCACTAGAATTGTACAGAAATTAGATCGACTATGTTTGCTCATGTAGGCGATGGAAAAGCTCAATGCCATCAACAAAAACAAAGCCAGGAGCTGAGGTACAGGTGACTATTTACTAGTATATAAACTCAAGTTGGGGAAGAGCAAGCCAATCAGGTAAGTTGTAAAGAAGAATCTTGATAAAATATCACAATGCATGCAAATTTGTTTCATTGCATTGGACAAAGATGATAGAGTACAGACATAAAGTCATACTTGAAGAAAGTAAAAGAACCTTGCAATAACAATGAAAAGAAAAAGGACAAAATGATTAACTGAAGAAACATTGAATATTGTTCAGAAGGCTAAAGCAAAAAAACAAAGAGATGATGACATTTAACTCAACAGGGAGATTTTAGCATGCCACCAGAAAGGACAAAAAAATAAATAAAAGTACTATAATGGCATATGCAAGAAAATAGAATCCAAAAATATCAGGGACAGGACCCGATCACCTTTCATGAAACTAGGAGTTTCTAGGAGAACTTCAAACCTCGAACTGGAATGCTGGAAGACGCTCAAGGACTCATGCTCAATAATGTGGAGGAGATCAAGAACAGATGGAAGGCATACAACTTGTCCTTGTACCATGAAGATCAAGCGGAGCAATAGGAGTTTCAAACTATGCCTTACGAACAAGAACCATTTCAAAAGGATATCTGCATGTGCTTCATCGACTACAGCAAGGGATCTGATTGTGTGAATCAGAAACTCTGGATCGCGTTACGAAGCATGGGTATACCAGCACACCACCACCACCCCAAAACAACCAACAAATAAAAAAAAAAAAAATTTTTTTTTTACAATTTTTTTTTACTATGCTGATGATATGACTATACACGCTGAAAGAAAGACGATTTGCTGTTCACCAAGATCAAAGAACATTGAAAATGGGCTTGCATCTCAACGTGAAGACGACGAGAGCTGTTCATAAATACCAAACTGGGAATCTTCACATTTGATGGAGAAGAAATAAAGATAGCAGATGACTTCAATCTACTTGGATCAGAAAGAAGTAACGAGCAGGAAAGAAATCAGCCGACGAAATGCTCTAGAGTCTAGACAAAACCGCCATGAAGAGCTTGGACAAAATTCAAGTGCAGGGATGTGACATTGTCCACAAAAGTCAGACTAGTTCAAGCCATCGTCTTCTTGGTCACATGATATGGATGCAAGAGCTGGACAGGAAGAAAACTGATGCCTTTGAACTATGGCGCTGATGATGAATCCTGTGTTTGCCCTGGACGACCTGGAAAATAAATGCATCGGTACTGCAGCAGATAAAAGCAAAGCTGTTATTGGAAGCTCAGACAATACTCTTACTTCGGTCACATCATGCGGAAGGAACAATCAATGAAAAAAGGACATCATAGTGGGCAAAGTGGAAGGTCAACGTAGAACAGGAAGGCCTACTATCACCTACATTTATTCACTTAGCACCTAACATGTTTGCTCACATTTAAATAAAAAGTTTAATTCTTTTTTTAAACAGCAGCAACTTATAATTATTGCTTATTATTATAATTATTATAAATTAACAAGACTGAAATTTAAAATATAAGCTCCCAGCTGTGATTACATCACATGTAGACAGCAATAATTCTAAGCCCTAAAATTTTTTATCTGGCAAGAAGACATTCTTACGGACATATTTTACATGAATGCTTATTATTAATGATCATTATCTACATCATAAAAGGAAATGAAACAGGACTTCTTACTGAGGCTGCAGCAGTGCATAAAATAAGAAAGCGTCTAGAGATAACGGATTTACAACCCATCCAATATTATATTGTATTATATTACATTATTATATTATGATGTAAGAAAGTCAAATCCTGAAAAACTTAAATAAGTGCTCTCAGGCAGAGGCGGAAAGTGCAGGACATTTTCAAACTCAGTGTGAGTCACTCACCATGCTTTCTGAAGACCCTGGTGATTGTCTCATACACGTACTGCTGCAGTTTTGCGCTGTTGAAATTAAAACTGCCCTGGGGAAAAAGAAAATAGTGTGGGGTTGGTTAAGAACCAGTGGCTGTGAGGTGTTACATAGCTGG
Organism: Ameiurus melas; assembly: GCA_012411365.1. NCBI lineage: Eukaryota > Metazoa > Chordata > Actinopteri > Siluriformes > Ictaluridae > Ameiurus > Ameiurus melas. The sequence goes on from CM022761.1 coordinate 8,527,886, forward strand.
TATTATATAAACCAAATGATGAGGTTTTATGAAGGTTGTATTGGAGTTTAAAAGCTGCACAGGTACATACTGACATCTAAGGGTGAAGAGGGAATAATGCACTAAATCGTGAGTCCAGAATAAACATAATTTAGCGAAGTATCCAAGTATGTGAACCCGTTAAAATGATTATATATATATATATATATATATATATATGGGAAAACACAAGTACTAAAAGTAGACCAATTAAGCAGAGATCCCAATTAAGCAAATGAGAAGAATATTACACTTGGTCACTTATTTATTGAGGAAAATTATCCAATATGACATATCTGAGATTGGCAAAACTATGTGAACCTCTAGTATTAGCATTAGTTTAATTTGAAGGTGAAATTAGAGTGATTTCAATCAGTGGGATGATGATCAGGTGTGTGTGAGCACCCTATTTTATTTAAATATCTATCAAAGCCTGATCTTCACAACACGTGTTTGTGGAAGTGTAACATGTCATGAAAAAATAGATTTCTGAGGACATCAGAAAAAGAGCTGTTGATGCCCATCAGGCTGGAAAAGGTCACAAAACCATCTCTAAAGTGTTTGGGCTCCACCAATCCACAGTCAGACAGATTGAGTACAAATGGAGGAAATTCAATACCATTGTTCCCCTCCCCAGGAGTGCTCAACCAAGAAAGATCACTCCAAGGGCAAGACATGTAATAGTCAGCAATGTCATAAAGGACCCAGGGTAACATCTAATCCAGGGGTTCCCAAACTTTTCCAGTGCAAGGCCCCCCAAATGGCGTTAAAATTTGACAGAGGCCCCCCTTTTGCAAGAGATCTTTAAAACACATTAAAAATACAGACTTCTGAATATATCTTACATCTTTACATTACATTAGGAATTGATTGTGTGTGGTTGTCAGAGTGAGAAAGAGAAAACATACATTTAGTTATTTATTTTTCACACCAAATTGTTGAGGACCCAAAGGCACCCCCCTTTGAAAACCACTGATCTAATCAACTAACGGCCTCTCTCACATTGGCAAAAGTTAATGTTTGAGTGCATCAGGAGAACAGTGAACAACAAATGGTGTGCATGGCAGGGTTGCAAGGACAAAGACAATGATCGCCAAAAATAGCACTGCTGCCTCTCTGCAGTTTGCTAAAGATCACATGGACAAGCCAGAAGGCTATTGGAAAAATGTTTTGTGGATGGAGGAGACCAAAATAGAAATTTTTGGTTTAAATGTGAAGCAGTATGTGTGGTGAAAAGAAAACACTGCATTCCAGCATAAGAGAATTTTCCCATCCGTGAAACATGTAGTATCATGGTTTGGGCCTGTTCTGCTGCATCTGGCCCAGGATGACTTGTTTCATCAAAGAAATATGAATTATACCAGCTAATTCTAAAGGAAAAACGTCAGAACATCAGTTAATGAACTGAATCTCAAAAGAATGTGGGTCACACAGTAAGATAATGAACCTAAGCACACAAGTTGTTCTACCAAAGAATGGTTAAAGTAGAATAAAGTTAATGTTTAGGAATGGTCAAATCAAAGTCCTGACCATAATCCAACAGAAATGTTGTGGAAGAACCTGAAACAAGCAGTTGACGTGAGGAAACCCACCAACATCCTAAAATTCCTCCAAGTCGATGTAGAGGACTGATCAGAAGTTACCGGAAACGTTTAGGTGCAGTTATAGCTGTACAAAGGGGTCGCACAAGATACTGAAAAAAAGTTGATGTCCTTTTGCTACTCACAAATCTGTAATACTGGACCATTTTCTGCAATAAATAAATGACCAAATATAATATTTTTGTCTCAATTGTTTAATGAAGTTCTCTTTATCTACTTTTAGGACTTGGAAAATCCTATTATGTTTTAGGCCATATTTATGCAGAAATGTAGAACATTCTAACAGACTTTCAAGCCCTACTGTATATGACCATGTTACCTTATAAATGTCAATATCATATGTGTAGTCCATCACTGGAGAGTTGTTCTGGGAGAACAGTTGGTTCACCATGGTGCGGTAGGCCTTGCCATTGACGTTAGCCATGGTGTGATGCAGCACCTCGTGTAGCTCCGATTCCTCCATTTGAGGAGGAGGGAGGAGTTCGCTCTTCAAAAGCTCCACCGCTGTGGGCCGCAAGGCTGGGTCATGGCTCAGCAGCCAGCAAATCAGCTGCCTCTATATCCAGACAAGATCAGGGATGCTGCATTGCTCTTAAATTGAAATTTAATAATAATAAAATAAATACATTAAAAAAAGAACAACTGGCTTCAAAAACTCACCTGTGTTTTGTTCTCATATTCAAAAAAATCTTCAGGGAAGTCAATGGACTCCTGCAAAGTGAATACAGAACAGACTCCGATTTAAAGGCATGTGCTGGGACAAGTTCTCTGCTCCCTGATGCTGGGACAAGTTCTCTGCTCCCTGATGCTAATTCTGTGCGCTACGGTGAAATTTCTCTGATTTCTGATTAGTATTGAGGCCAGACCTATATGAACACTAGCATTATCAATACAGACTAAAGTCACTTCAGAAACTAAACGTGATCTCAAGAAGTCTTTAGTTAAAATTCACCTCACTCTTATGCATCAAAGTTGTGTAGAAAGAAGCACAAATTTGAGCTTAAGGAATGCCATAGGAGCAGATCTGCAAGTGATTCATGAAACCATCTCATGACATCAAAACGAGCAGTGATTTAAGTGAAGCCAATAAATATAATATAAATTAAAAATGTTTCAGTTGCATTTTAAATTTATATTTACATGCATGGGTAGGAGTTTGATCTTACACAGATGCCAAAAAATGAAGTTGATAATAAACAGTTACACATGTTCCTAAATGAAATTGGTTTACCCTTTGCACATACACTATACGGCCAAAAGTTCGTGGACACCTGACCATCTTTTTACCAGCCTTTACACATAACCCACAGACGTCCCACCTGTCCAACAGTCATTCTATATTTAATACACAAATAAGGGCAAATAGGTTATAGTTTATTATTTAATTCCCATTAAAAAAACTAGGTATAGGGACCTCAATTACTCTACTCTCATGTCATTACCTGATTATTACATTGAGATGCCAGGCTATTGTAAGCAACCTACCTCCACAGCTCATAGGCAATTTTCAACCTTAAATTTTATCATAGAACTTAAAAATGGAAAACAAGCAATCACTTCGATTTTGTTTCATCTCAAAAGGGAAATATCAGTTATGTCAGTTTACTAAACAGGAACCTCATCATAATCACTTGACTCAACTGATCACTGTTCGCTATTGGGGTGTAAACAGGGGCACCATGAAGAGTTTTAAGAGGGGTATGCAAGACAGTTTTGGACCCCCTTCTTCCACATGTACTGTAATTTTCGGAATATAAGCCGCTACTTTTTTCACACGCGTTGGACACTGTGGCTTATACAATGATGCAACTAATTTATTGATTTTTACGGGCTAACGAGCTTCATGCCGGCAAAACATTTAGCCTCGTCACATCGGACCAATTAAATTACCGAACAGGTCACAGTGGACCAACGAAACTGTTCGAATTAAATCAAACGCACTCGCACTAAATTCTTCAGATCAGTCATTCTGCGCTTCATGCACACCCCCTCATCAGGGAAAGCACACGAAGAAATGCATATGATGCAGCTTTCAAGTTAAAGGCGATCGATCTGGCTGTCGAAGAAGGAAATAGAGCTGCTGCACGTAAGCTTGACATCAATGAATCGATGGTGAGATGGTGGAGATGGCAGCATGAAGAACTCAATTCAAAAAGACGACAGAAGAGAAGAAGAGAGACTGAGGAAGTGTGTGGCGAAGTACCAGTAATTCTGAGGGTGTTCAATTCAGCACACTGAAGAAGACGACTTTAGTGGTTTTAGTGAGCAGGAGGAAGATTGATAACGATCAATGACTTTTCCTGGTAGGCAACTGTATTTTTTATTTATTTATTTTTTAAACCAGCCCTGTTACAGGCACTGTCCAGGGGAAAAAAAGCTTTTACGGTATGTATTTAATTAAAAGTTAAAAAAATATATATCTTTCTGTGTAACATCTTTCTGCAAATATCTCATGTCACAACGTTTCACAACGTGTTTTTTCTTTCGACATTTAATAAGAAACGTAAATAATTTATTAGGGAACATGGATATTATTTCAAGTAACATTTAAATATTTTATATATTTAACCATATATTTAAGTAACAAAAATGTTTAAGATTCTAATTTTAGTTAAAATTTTAGCTATAAATCATTACAAAAAATATTTTTTTAAATAATTTAACAGTTTTCCTACATATTCTCAGTGAGAGATTACAATCTAGGCAGTACCAATAAAGAAATAACACCCATGAATGCTTCTGAATACTGCAAAAGGCTTAAACACAAACGGAAAAGCAGTTTTAAATCTGCAGTTATTATACTTTTTTTTTTTTTTTAAAGAAGCAAAGTTAAGAGCTTCTTGTCCTAAACCTTCAGACAATAAAGGAAACACTTAAATTTGAGTACGTCTTTGCCTTTACATTTTTCTAATATTTCATCAAAGGGTATGGACGTTGCAGTTGTGTGCTCTATTGATATGAGTGCTAGATGCACTAATCGGTCTTGGTCTTGGCAGATCATTTTTTACAAGTTTGAGTTTACTGAATGACCTCTCTGCAGAGGACACTGTGACATACATGGTAAGGAACTCTCTTAATACCACAACCAAATTCGGGAATAACCATTCAAAGCTTCTCTGAAGATTAAAGACAGCATGCACTACTTCTTGAATTAGGTCTTTCGACAAATCCCGCAACGTTGCCACATAGCACCTTGCGTATTCTTCCAAATCCTCCTTTGACATTTCATTCATTTGCGGAATGAAACGAAATTTCTCTGAAATCTGCCCCAGATTTTCAAATCTGGTGTTAAGTTCACTGCTTATGGTGCAAACGATTAAATAAAACACCATTTGTTTGAAATTAATTTGGTCGTCCTGGTGCCCTGGTTTGCCAGCGCTCACTTGGTCTTGAAATGTTTTGTGCCTTCTGTGGTGCTTCTGTGCGAACTCTGTAGAGGCATCACACTCATTCGCTAAAACGAGCATCTGACACAGACTTTTCAAACCCATCCTCTCTGTACTATAAATAATCTTTTCAGGTTGTCAATCAACAAAAAAAAAAAATGTCGGCAGATTGCAAGGCTGTGCTGGCACGTGTGATTTCGGTCAGCATAATTTCAAACAACAAGACAAGTCATAAATTCCATAGTTTGTATTTCATTAAACAGTGCATTTGCCTCTGAAGAAATTTTGCCATCTTCATGTTCAAGATTTTACAAAGCATCGAGTATACCACCGAGCTGATAGCTCAAAGCTTTGACCGAGTCCAGTTTTGCCTCCTGTTTCAAATCGCTGAGGGTTTTTGTTAATGTTATGTCCACAAACTGTTTCAGAATGTCACAGCGTTTCACTGATAAATCACACAGTGTACAGCTCCAAATTTTTTTATAAAATGCTGTGTTTTATGAGGCAGCATTAGACAATATTAAATTAAGGCTGCGATTTGCACATGGCATAAACAATGCATATGGATTCTTTTCCAGAATCAAAGCTTGTACTCCTCAGTGAATACTCTTCATATTTGATCTGTTATCGTAACATTGATCACAACAATTCAATAGGTAAATCCCAACATTTTCCAATGTGGCAATTAAAGTCTCCACAAGACCTTGACCTGTTGTGTCACTAACTGCGCTGACGCCCACAAACGATTCCTCTATCTTAGCTACTTTGCTCATTTACATTTATGGCATTTGGCAGATGTCCTTATCCAGGGCGACTTTCATTTATCTCAATTATACAACTGGGCAATTGAGGGTTAAGGGCCTTGCCCAAGGGGCCAACAGTGGTAGCTTGGCAGTGCTGGGGCTTGAACTCCTGACCTTCTGATCAGTAACTCAAAGCCTTTAACCACTGAGCCACCACTGCCACATTGTTCACATCAATGTCAACATGTCGAATTATGACATTACAAAGCTTGCTCTTGCTTGGATATGTCGGGCATGCTGTCAAATTCAACAGCAAAATATTTCGCATCTCTCACTTGTTTGCTCATTTTATCTAACACAATCTGTGATGCATTTTAAGAACTCATTTTGTGTACACCAACTTAAATATGAAGTACATTTTTCTGTTGATATTTTTTGGATGTGCTGAGCCATGACAGTGCCATAATTGGCTAAAGGCTTGATTAAATCAAGAAAGTTTCAATTTCTTGGATTTCCAATCAGGGCATTTTTACCTCGTAAAGGTAAGTTCCTCTCTGCAAGGAATAAAATGCAGTCCAGCACCCTGCTCAGCACTTTCTTTCATCTCGTCCTTTTTTCTTCCATCGCAGCTTGTAGTTGATGGTCAATACATTTTCCCAGTTCCTTTCATGCTAGGTAAGCATCAGTGTAGTTGGGTCCTGTTTCGTGTTTCTTTAATTTACTTGATAGGATACGGTAACTGGCGATGTCTTTCACGAAGCGGCTGTTGTGTTTTTTGTTCTTCCTGAAAATTTGCACGCAAAGTAGTATACTTAGTTTGCTTTATGGGAAAACATCAACCAGTCCCATTCCACTCGTTCTCCATTTGTTAATCGTCTATAGCAGTAGGCTTTTGAAAAACATCTGTCATCCGTTACTGTCTTGTGATCTACAGAATGGACCGTCTGGGAATTTCGGAGAATCGTGGTCAGCATCATATGGAATGAATCAGTGACTTTATCTGGGCAAGGCCAGTTTGAGGGATCTGGATCATGATCGCACATGGATATTTCCATTGTCTGCTTTACTTAGCTGTTCCATACCATCATCAGTGACAGGGGGCATGCTTGGTCTACCAGCGGGCTGTCCTGCTTCACTCTCACCGACAGCTGGTGTATCTTGTATTATTGGCGAAATCAATCTGAAATATTGCGGCCGTACTCTCGCGAACCTTGAGTCCTGTCTCTGTGAGGTCGCCATCGCTGGTGCTGCTGCTGACTTGAATACTGTCCTTTCATACCGTTTAGTCTCTGCAGATTGTTGCTTGTATATTGCTAATCTGCGGTCCTGTTTTGCTGCTAGCATCCACCCTGAGGCCATAACAAATAGCAATATTTTGTTTATTCTGATTTGTAAGGACCCTATTCGTAAGGGAAACATTCATCCTTTTAACGTTTTCATTCCTTTTTTTGGTGTTTTTTACATTTTCACTTTTGTGCTCCTGACAGGTGCTTCTTTCCATCCATTGTATTCTTTTTTTTTGTGAGGTTAACTTCATGCCCTGTATCTTGAAGTGACAAGAGCATGCTCCTGTTCAGTTCTTACTTTCTATAATTCACAAAATTTTATTGTATTTTACTATAATATTATTAGTTAACACGTTCATGTATGTAAGAAAAAAAAAATCACCAAAAATAAATAAATAAAATAAAGTACAATAGAATAATCCAAAGTCAAGGATCATGATTTGGGGCCCCCTAGTGTCCTGGGCCCAAATGCTTGGTATACTCTGCACCAACCGTAACGGCAACCCTGGGTAAACCTCAAATTTCCTCATGATACGATTTGCTTTTTATTCTTTAGGAAATGAACAATTTTTATAAATATCAACAGGTTGCTATTTGATGATGCAGCTGAATCTGCTATGATAAGATACAAATTAGTAGTCTCTGGTCAATACATGATCAACTTTGCTCAGAAACTAGAGTAGACCTACAGTAAATTCATGACTGATGATGATGACAACATGGAGAAGGGCTATTAAAATTATCAGAACGCCAGGTAAATCACCCCACTAGCCCGTTGTAATTATTTACACGAGACGCATGATATGAATAAATTTTTACATGCCAGATGTTTCTACACCTTTTCAACTGATTTTTGATTGTTGCGATGTTATGATTGTGGATAAAAAACCTTTGATATTACTGTAATTGTTGGACTATTGAGCGCACCTGAATATAAGCCGCTAATTTTAAGAAGAAAAACAATTTTGTACATATATAGGCCACACTTGTCTATAAGCCGCAGGTGTCCACGTTGTAACTGTCACGATTCGTGACGTAAACGAAGCAGGACGGATGCAAGTGCAGTTAGGACGAGAGCTTTTATTGAAACAGAGGAGAGCAGACTCAAGAGAAACAAGAAACACAAAACATTACCAACTCAATGAACTAAGCTAACTAAACCAACTAACCTAAACATTAACTATGACATGAAACGTGACAATGACTATGAACATGGCATGGAACAAAGACTCTCTATCTATACTCTATAAACCACTTCTACATATATATTCTAAACTAAGTCTATACAACTCTAAGCTATACTATCCGTTACTAGGCTATAAGCTATGCTACAAGCGACTAGGCTATAAGCTATGCTATAAGCTACTAGGCTACAGGCTAAGCTATGCTATAAGCTAACTAGCCTTGACATGAACTCAGACATGGACTATGGCTAGGAAACAAGAACTAAGACACATGGCATGAACAAAGATTAACAATATTCGCTATCTAATTCTAACTCCATATCTAATTACCCGCGTTGTGTGTGTCATGGCTCCCAGTATATATACACACCAGCCAAACTGCTAACAGCTGCGGGCAATACCAAAACACACGTGACAAGACGGGGCGGAGACATGACGTCAACTAATATGCATTTCTTCGCGTGTTTTCCCTGATGAGGGGGTGTGCATGAAGCGCAAAACGACTGATCTGAAGAATCTAGTGTGAGCGCGTTAGATTTAATTTAATTTTTTAGGAAATTGTTCATCCATGACTTTCTGTTTCATGAAGATATAAATATGAGGGAACACACAGGCCAAATTCCCTTAATCATTCAGAAGAATGGGTAAGATAAAGGAATACAGCTGTGATGTGCGGCAAAAGTTGTTGAGCTTCACAACATGGGAAGTGGCTATAAGAAATAGCACAAGCATTGAAAAAGTCAATTTCCATCATCAGGGCAATAATTAAGAAGTTCCAGTCAACTGGAAATGGATGTGTCTATATTGTCTTAACATACTGTGAAGAGGATGGTTCGAGTGGCCAAAATATCTCCAAGGATCACAGCTGAAGAACTGCAGAAGGTAGTTGTGTCATGGGGTCAGAAAGTCACCAAAACTACAATCTGAAGTCACCTACATCACTACAAGATGTTTGGAAGCATTTCAAGAAAAAAGCCTGTACACTCATCCAAAAACAAACTCAAGCATCTTCAGTTTGCCAGACACTACTGGAACTTCAAATGGGATCAGGTTCTATGGTCAGATGAAACCAAAATAGAGTTTTTTGGAAATAAATGCCAGAGGTGGTTTTGGCCCATAGTTAAATATGGTGGTGGCTGTTTTTCTGCCAGAGGACCTGGACATTTTGTTAGGATACATGGCATCATGGACAATCAAATATTAACAGATATTAAATGAAAATCTGATTGCCTCTGCCAGAAAGATTAAAATGGGCCGTGGTTGGATCTTCCAGCAGGACAATGATCCAAAATAAACATGCCAGAATCAACACAAAAATGGTTTAATGACCACAAAATCAAGGTTCTGTCATGACCATCCCAGTCCTCTGACTTGAAACCCATAGAACTCTGGAGTGAACTGAAGAGGACAGTCCAACAACGTGGAACTCAAAAATTTCTGGAGAGATTCCGTTTGGAGGAATGGTCTCACATCCCTTGCCATGTAACCTCATCAGGAATTATAGGAGAAGAGCTGTTATCTTGACAAAGGGAGGTAGTACAAAGTATTGACTAGGGTGCCAATAATTGTTGCACACCTACATTTAATTTTTGCAAATTTATGTTTTGTTTGCAATTGTTTGATATCATGAGAGCAGAGTATTTTTGTGAATTTCTTTAACGAAAGATCTAAAGGTTAAACAACAATGACAATTTTTAACTGCCTTCTTATTTAACAAGGGTGCCAATATTAGCGGAGGAAACTGTATCTTTACATCGATCTGCCATAACGTTAAAACAACTGACAGGTGAAGTGGATAAGATTGATTATCTCATTACAATGGCACCTGAGATGGACGGTGTGTTCCAACACCTTGCTATCATAGCAAGCATTAACGTTGTCGGCAATTTGTGCTACAAGTGCTCTTCTGTGGGATCGGACCATACAGGCTAATCTTCACTCTCCATGTGCACCAACAACCCTTGGGCACCCATGACCCTGTCGTCAGTTGACCGGATGTCCTTCCTTGGACCACTTTTGATGGGAACTAACCACTGCAAAGCCGATTTGTCGCTGCACCAAGACATCTAGCCATCACAAGTTGGCCAATGTTAGTCACTCAGATCCTTACGCTTGGCCATTTTTATTGCTTCCAACACATCAACTTCGAGAACGGACTGTTCACTTGCTACCTAATATATCCCACCCATTTGACAGGTGCCAATATAATGAGATAATCGGTGTTATACATTTTACCCGTCAGTGGTTTTAACAGTGTATATCTATATACCTGGTACACACTTACTTTTCTGAGCTGGCTGAGGACGGTGATGCGTTCAGAAGCTGTTGTCATTGGTCTGTAGGACATCTCAAACAAGATGATGCCCAAACTGAACAGATCCACTTTCTAAAGAGAGAAAAATATAGGTTTTAAAGAAAAACTGAATAGATCAATATGTATACCATGACAAAAGGTTTTAATTGTACCTGGTTGTAAGTTGCTTTTGTGTTTCCTTGGACCTCTGGGCTGACATACAGGGCCGTGCCAACCATACCAGTCATGTTACCTAGATCGACAATGAATTAGAAAAACATTGTGTGTTTTAGAACAGCGGTCCCCAACCTTTTTTGCGCCACAGACCGGTTAAATATCAGACAATATTTTCACGGACCGGCCTTTAAGGTGTGGCGGATAAATACAACAAAATAAAATGATAGGACCGGCATAAAAACTGGGATATTTTTAAAATATAATAATAAACGTGAATCCAATGTGAAATCGCAACTTTATTAGCAGCGTCCTCGTAACATCCTCTCTCCCCCTAACGCTCTCTGGTCTCTATGGTAAGGTTTCAACGGATCACGTGACCGAGACAAGCGTCTTGAAATGCCTCAAGAGTGAGCGTAGAAGGATGTAACGAAGAGAATCCGCTCATTTTTCAGATCCAGATAATAAATAAAACGGAAATAATGCAAGTTATTTATTCTTCCTGTGCGGCCCGGTACCAAATGACCCACGGACCGGTACATTTCCGCGGACCGGGGGTTGGGGACCGCTGTTTTAGAATACATACGTTATTTGAAAAAACAAACCATTTATTAAATGTGGTGTAAACAGTAAAGATAAAAAATAATTCTTTGCGGCTTCACCTGTTGGATCTGATTTTAGGATGAGACCAGAGCAGTTGTCCTCTACTTCCAGTATGCCAGAAGCCTGTAAGAGACGTGTATGTGGTGAAACTTTCCAATGCATATGACATTGACAAATGACATTAACACTAAACTAATTAAGTTATATTACACTGCAATTTAAGCATGCAAGATGGTCCCATTATGATTTTTTTTTTTTTTATAGGAGTCATGGTGATTCCTTAATTCCTTCACATTGCATCACTTTATACAGTAACTCCTTGTATAGCAAAGCAACTAATGCATACACAACTTATAACAATTCACTTGTACAATTAATTACAGTACAAATGACTCAGTGTCATCAGTCCATATTTTAAATTAAGTGTTGAAAGGATGTTCAGTATGAGTATACTGTGAATAAAAATCCTGTATAGCTTTCTACCGTGCTGGCTGGATGGTCAGTAGCCAAGCCAAAGTCTCCGATCTTGACATGGTCACGAGAGTCCAGGAAAATATTGACAGGCTTCAAATCTCTATGTATCATTCCCTAAGGATACAGGCAGAACAAGATCATGCAGTCCATGTTAGCTAATTGCTAAACCCAAAATAACAGATTGGGTACCCCAAAAAGAACATGACATATTTCAGTTGAAATGAGTCAGCTCGACCATCAGCTTCTTTCTGGTTATGTTTCAGTGTAACAATTTATGACTATCAAAAGCACTATTACCAAAAACTATGCAGGGTCCTTCTGTTTGTATGTGGCTGTGGCTTCAGATACAGGTTACCTGTTCATGAATGTATGCGATGCCATCCAGGATCTCCCTGAAGAGTCTCCAGAGGCGACTGCAGTCCTGGTAAAGGCCCTGGTCTATTGTGTCCCTCAATGTACTTTTTTCACAGTACTCCATCTGGAGACAGAGAGAGAGAGAAAAACACACAGATAAAGAAAATCTCCAGAGAAACCTAGGCCTAAAAATGCAATTCATCTAGGCTTTATGTCTAAAGGTATGTGGACACAGACCATTAAACGCCACATTTCAAAACTATGGGTACTCATATGGAGTTAGTCCCCAATTTACTGCTATATCAGCCTCCATTTTTCTGAGAAGGCTTTCTGCTAGATTTTGGACTGCGGCATTGGGGACTTGCTCGTTCAGACACAAGAGCAGGTTGTGCAATGATGTCAGGCGAGGAGGTCTTGAGTGCAGCCTGCGTTCCAATTCCTCACAAATGTTCAGTGGGGTTGAGGTCTGGGCTCTATGCAGGCCAATCAATTTCTTTTACATTTACCATGGTAAATCCTTGTATCAGTGGACCTCACATTGTGCACAGGCACATTGTCATGCTAGTACAGGTTTGGGCCCGTTAGTTCCAGTGAAAAGAAAATCTTAAAACTATGCACACAAAGACATTCTAGATAACTGTGTGCTTCTTTTGTGGCAACAGTTTGGGGAAGAACCTCATATGGGTGTTATGGTTAGGTGTCCACATACTTTTGACTATATAGCATATATCAAACCGTTTGTATTTCTAGTAAATGAAAAAAATTCTAGGTTATGGTGAAACTAATGTGTATGTAAAAGCTGTATCTTATTTTTCATATACTAAAACCAAATGCCATACTCTGCCGTATATACTAATTATGCACAGTGTTAATTAAGCCCTCAGTAACATCGAGTGTTAGATGCGCTGGATCTGATTCAAACAGGTTCAGTCAAAAGTATCAAAAGTAGCACTGTTGACCGAGTAGCAATCAAGAAGTACACAGTGTCCTTCTGTATTCTCTCCCTTGACGTTAATAAGAGAAAGAATAATGCAGCTTGTCATGTTGCTGAGAAAACGGAAAGTGCAAACTACTCTGTTCTGAAGACGCTCCTGCATCAAGAAAATGACTGTTACAAAGCTCTGACACACGAGACTCTTTCCTTAACCCTCTTACCCCTTAGTTCCCACAGTATTATGTCGCACAACCCTAACAGCATGCCAACCCTGAGTTCCCAGGCCCCAAAATCAACATTTTAATTTTAACATGTTTAGGCCTTGAACCAACTTATTATAATGTATTTGTGCAATATTACTTTGAAAATGAAGCAGTTCCGTGTTTTTACTCCACTTAGAGCACAATTCTTAACTAGAGAAATTATGTTCGCTAAAATCCTTCTACTCAGAAGTAGTAGAAGTACCATACGAGCATCAGCGTGGTCGATGTCTTCAAATAAATGCATTTTGGCGCCAAAAGTCAAGTTTCTGGTGATAATCAGACCAGCAGGTAGTGTTTTCACGAATGCACAGAGATGGTCATGTTATGACTCCAAACCCCTGCAATGTCAGTCGCACTGGTTGATGCTGAAGATGAAGACGGATCAGGGTCTGAATCAGGAGAGTTGGCGTCACTATCAATTTCAACATTGCATGAAATTTCACTGTTGTCACTATCTAGAATCCTTGCTCTCGCCTGTGTAACTGTGTATGTTTTCTTTTTTTCACTGTTTTAGATGTACCTGTGTTCACTATAGGTTTAGCTTTTCGATTCACGATTAGCTTTTCGCTTTGGCATGTTTGGTTAACCAAGTTTATCAACAACATTCATGCTTGGATCAGCTTCATTGTAATGACGGCATAATGTCATAATCACGTCGTGACGTCATGAGCCTTCTGGATCAAAAAATAATAATTAAATATGTAAGGAATCATTGCAGAGTAATGCCGGTATACCAGCCTTACGGGGATTGATCAAACACGGGCAAGACGGTTTTTCGGCCTTACGGGGTAAGAGGCTTAAATGTTACATAAACTGATTGTACCTAACAGAAATCTTCCATCAACAATTCCACGCTTCTCTTTGATAAACAGCAACATACTGTGTAAACACGGCTTAAGTGCTCTGCCTGCATGCGCTCACCTGTATGTAAAGATAATGTGCAATAAGAGGAGGCCTTTCGGATATTGAGCTCTCTGCCGTGTCCACTCCTGGCCTTTTACTCAATTCTTCCTGAATCGGATACAGAGGCAATAATCACGTTTAATCAAACATTAACGAATATGGTGAAAGTTATAAACGCGTTAATGTTAGCTTCAGAGCATGTTACTGACCTGCACAATACTGTCTCTGCTCATGTCACCGTTGTCAAATATGATGTCACTTTCCGAGTCACTGTTGGACGGGCTGTCAAAATTTAGCAGAATCAGATCAAACTCAAAGCAGGACATAATTCTGACAAGTCTGCTGTCCTGAACAGATTTTAATGCCAAAAGACAAGCAAGGATCAGACTTTATACAGGTGAACTAGCAATACAAGTAATTTGTTTAGAGTTATACCTGACCAGGAATGTGAAATCTCCCACTCATTATCCCAACCGTGCTTTATTTAAAATGATAACAGTCCACAAGGAAAGGTTATTCATTTGATATATTAATGAACAACACTTACTTTTTCACTGTTTATAGTTACATTTAACATTGTGGAATAAGTTCCTGTCATATCTTTCGTCATACGCTCCTTATAACAGCAATATTAACAGACACTCTTTTTTCTCTCTCGAAGTTAATAAGAGAGAAATAACACAGCTTTTCATATTACTGAGATACCAGAAAGTGCAAAGTCCTCCGTCCTGAACACTCTATTATGGTGGAAAACTTTGACCGTTACAAAGCGACACTGGAGACTCGTTCCATGAATCTTAAATAAATCTCTCCTTGCAGAAAGCATCACCATATCAACAATATGTATTAAAAAAATCTATCCATCTATGATTTTTTATATATATATATATATATATAGATAGATAGAGAGATAGAGAGAGAGAGAGAGAGAGAGAGAGAGCACTTTTTACAACTATTTATCATTATTCTTAGATTACGTGGAACATTCACTGATCAAGTTCCTAGGCAAGCTGTTACTACAGAAATGAGAACATATTAGAACAAATATTAATAATAAAAACCAGGCAAAGCTGCTGTTGTAGAAATTTACTCGACACCTTCTGACTAATCAGACTTGATAATTCATCAGTGCTGTGGTATAAAATGGTCTAGTGACAGACTGCCGTCTATTTTCTGCCATCTATTTTTATGGTGTTACAATGCTTATTTTTATGCAGGATGGGGAATACCGAGACTGCACAACAATTCTGTACTCTTATCAACTTAATTTAGTAGAAATGTGCTTTGTTATATAAAGAATTATCAATGCTGGGGAAAAAACGTTATATATGCAATTAATCTACTAGTATAAATCTGACCTGTCAGGTAATATCTCCAACCCATACATCACTAACATGAACTACTTCACTATGTTTCGCTTCTAAAAGCTAGTACCTGTTGTGTCCAGCCCTGATCACCAGAACACCAAACCTAGAATAACTCTGCCACCTACTGGACATAATTTGAACTACAAAATTATACAAGCTTTAAGCTTTCTTTAACAACAAAATAAACAGACTATTGTCGGTTTTAAATGCTATTTTTCCAAAATGAATATTTAAATTCTTCAATCGGAAAAATTACTTACAGTGCCTTGCATAAGTCTTTTGAGTGGTACTCTCAAGAGTACATCTTTTGTACCTTTAGGTCTTTCAACTGGTAAAGTAGATATATTGCATAATAAAAAATGTTTTAAAGGTAGATAAATAGACTAATTCATAATGCTTTAAAAATGTACTACATGCACATTTCTAAGTAAAAGATACATACTAAAAGGTACAAAAAGTATACACGTGAGGGTACCACTGTATGTTTTTTTTTTTTTCTGGGAGTGTAGTAGTCTATAATGTTGAAGTATGGAGAAAAAGCTGTGATTGCAAAGCATTCATTAATAAAGACGTAACCAGCTGCTATCAGAAGTGACTAAATTAATTAAAATAAGTCCCACTGTGTGCAATTATTGTATCACATGACTTCAGCATAAAAACACAAAGAAAAGTAACAATTAAGGTTTGATTATGAAAAAAATATCCCGTTATGGCCAAGCACAGATAAAGCCATTAGTAAAAAATTTTAAAGAAACTCTGCAACTCTGCCTTTAAACATATGCAACCATCAAATGT
The DNA here is from genome assembly GCA_012411365.1 of Ameiurus melas. Classification (NCBI taxonomy): domain Eukaryota; kingdom Metazoa; phylum Chordata; class Actinopteri; order Siluriformes; family Ictaluridae; genus Ameiurus; species Ameiurus melas. The sequence goes on from CM022761.1 coordinate 8,544,264, forward strand.
CTGCTGTTTCGCTTCATTTTGTGCAACAATAACAGAAATATTCTGAACATTGAACTTTCAGATATATCTACATACCCCTGTTAAAATGACAGGTTTTTGTGATGTAAAAATAAATAAATAAAATAAAAATTCATATCAGAACCTTTTTCACCTTTACTATGAAATTGCAACATGTAAATATCAAGTGAAAAACACTCACAAATGATTTGGGGGGGATTGAGAACTTCCAATACCCAGCTTGTATAATTGTGCATTCTCTTACATAATTAGGAATGTGGTTGATTTTGAACACTGCCAATCACATTCAAATTGATGTTAAATACTAATCAGTATACATGTGCCATCAATTAAATTGACCAATCGCACCTAAATAAAGTACAGCTGTTCCTATAGGGTTTTCCTGACATCATCTTGCTAATATCCAAATGGAAAACACATGGGCCGCAAAGAGCTTACAAAGCAGGTACAGGATCTCATTGTTGAAAAAATATCAAATCAGTAGCAGGTTACAAAAAAAATTTCCATGGTATTGGATATACCATGACCTACCGTTATTTTTGGACTATTGAGCGCACCTGAATATAAGCCACACCCACTAACTTTAATAAGAAAAACAATTTTGTACATATATAGGCCGCACTTGTCTGTAAGCGGCGGTTGTCCAAGTTGTAACATGAGATATTTACACAGAAAGATGTTACACAAAGATATTTTAAACTTTTAATTAAATACGTACCGTAAATGCTTTTATTCGAACAGTGCCTGTAACACGGCTGGTTAAAAAAAATAAAAAATACTGTTGCCTACCAGGAAAAGTCATTGATCGTTATCTTCATCTTCCTCCTGCGCACTAAAACCACTAAAGTCGTCTTCTTCAGTGTCGGAATTCAGCCTCAGAAATACCGGTACTTTATCATACACTTCCTCAGTCTCTCTTTGTCGTCTTTTTGCATTGAGTCAGTTCTTCAAACTGCCGTCTCCACCATCTCACCATCGATTCATTGATGTCAAGCTTACGTGCAGCAGCTCTATTTCCTTCTTCGACAGCCAGATCAATCGCCTTTAACTTGAAAGCTGCATCATATGCATTTCTTCGTGTTTTCCCTGATGAGGGGGTGTGCATGAAGCGCAAAATGACTGATCTGAAGAATGTAGTGTGAGCGTGTTAGATTTAATTCGAACAGTTTCATTGGTCCACTGTGAATTGTTGGGTAATTTCATTGGTCCGATGTGACAAGGCTAAATGTTTTGGCGGCATGAAACTCGCTAGCCCGTAAAAATCCATAAATTAGCCGCATCATTGTTTAAGCCGCAGAGTCCAACGCGTGTGAAAAAAGTAGCGGCTTATAGTTCGGGAATTACGGTAAATTGAATCAAACTTCTGTGGGGTGATCTTAAGACGGCTGTACATAGGAGATGGCCAGCCAATTTGACAGTTTGTCAAATGCTTTTGTAAGGAAGTCAAGATCTGCCAAACTGATTGATTCTTACCCAGAAGTAAAAGTGTAAAATAAAAGGAACAAAGTATTAGTTTAGGGGTGTGCAACCAGGTTATTGTACATTCACCCCCCATTTACTTCCCTTAAAATTATTACTGTTTTTCACTTTAATTAATAGAGTAAAATTTTACAGTAAAAGGTAGAAAAGGTTCTGACATGATTTAACTTGGTTTAATTTATTTTTTTTACATATCAAAAACCTGCCATTTTAATAGGGGTGTACAGACTTTTTGGATCCACTGTATAGTGTCAATTAAATAGTAAAAATCCCAATTGTAACATTCCAAATTGTAGAAATGTTTCGTGGATGGTGCAAATACTTACGCAAGGCTGTGTAGTATGTAAATATTATGTAAATCTTAAAAAAAAAAAAAAAAAAAAAAAGGAGCAGCTCAGCTACATGTATATGTAATTCCTGACTTCAGTGTAGGAACTTACAGGAAAGAAGGACAGAACACATCTGCCTCATCTTCATCATCCTCATCACTGGAGTCAGTGGGGTTGCATTTGGCACTGGATGACCTCTCCAGAGATGTGCTCCACTCCACCGAACTGGCCAGTGCAGGCGGGGGTGCATCGTCTTCCACATTGTCGAGGAGTCCGAGCTCATTGAGGCGGGACGGAACAGCAGGTCGTGAAGGCTGCTCAGGGGTGCTGGCTGGCTCTGAGGTGTCACTGCTATCCACCCCTGCAGAAGGGGCCTCGTGTCTCTCAATCCACGCATTATAGTAGCGCACAATGTTCTCATGGTTCAGGCGTGAGAGGAGGGTCACCTCTCCCTTAATACGGCGGAACTGCTTGCTGGCCGGGTTCACCTGGATCCGTTTGACGGCATAGTAGCAGCCGTCCAACTTGTTTTGGACCTACAAGTACGCAGAAGTCCACGAACACACAACAACGGAGAAATGAATACAAAAAAAAAAATCATCATAAGAGCCAATGTCCCAATGAACAAAAAGGTTTCTCTGAAAAAGAAGTGATTTCTCAACACAGATGAATTAATCACCTTGATTACTGCTCCAAAAGCACCTTTCCCGAGCAGCTGGAGCTCCTCGAACTCACTGAAGTAACGAGAGAACTGTTTCTGCACCACTGCACTGAAAGGGGCGCTGAGAAGGTGACTCTGCGGTATAACCGTAGATGCAAAATCCACATCTATGTCTGAAAATAAATGTATTTCACAAAACCATTTAAGTATATTTAAGTGTATCCATTTAAGGTCATCAAGGTGCTTGAAAATTTGTGAACCCTTTAGAATTTTCATTATTTCTGCATAAATGTGACCTAAAATCAGATTTTAACCATCAGATTTTAATACAAGTCCTAAAAGTAGACAAAGAGAACCCAATTAAATAAATGAGACAAAAATATTATATTTGATAATTTATTTATTTAAGAAAATTATCTAATATTTGTGAGTGGCAAAAGTATGTAAACCTCTAAGATTAGCAGTTTAGTTTGAAGGTGAAATTAGAGTCAGGTGTTTTCAATCAATTGAATAACAATCAGCTGTGAGTGAGTACCCAGTTTTGTTTAAAGAACAGGGATCTATCAGAGTCTGATCTTCGCTTCATACGTTTGTGGAAGTATATTGTGGCACGAACAAAGGAGATTTCTGAGGACCTCAGAAAAAGAGTTGTTGAGGCTCATCGTTACAAAGCCATCTCTAAAGCTTTTGGACTCAGACAGACTGTGTACAGGATGGAGGAAATTCAAATCCATTGTTCCCCTCCCCAGGAGTGGTCGACCAACAAAGATCACTCTAACAGCAAGACGTGTAATAGCCCACGAGGTCACAAAGGAGCCAGGGTAACTTCTCAGCAACTATAGGCCTCTCTCACAGTGGCTAATGTTAAAGTTCATGAGTCCACCATCAGGAGAACACTGAGCAACAAATGGTGTGCATGGCAGGGTTGCAAGGAGAAAGCCACTACTCTCCAAAAATAACATTTGGTAACATACCTTCTGGACTGGGCTCAGGGCATGGAGGAAGGCTCTTTGGTGAAGGCGGCCGCACGAAGGGGTGCTCTAGCAGCTGCTGAGTGTTCCAGCGGTCAGCATCGTTAAGACACACACACCTGCGAAACAAAAGTCAACATCTCACACACCTGCAGATATGCATACACACGTATACGGCTCCACCAAGCTCCTGAAAGGGTACTCTGTCTGGGATAACCATTAAACGTTCCATACAGAACCATACAACAAGAATTACCCTTACATAAAAGGTTTCCAGTAGAGCATTTAGAAAAGAAAACTCATCTTAGAGGTTCGGTTAATTTGGTACTACGAGTTACAGGGATATAAATGGACAGCTTGGGATTTACAGTGATTTACATGAAGTTCGAGTACACGTGGACAAATCAGTAACCTCGACGAAAGACGAGCCTGGGACAAGCAGATTGTGTCCAGGTTTTTCTTTTTTTTTTTTTTATGTATTTTTTTATTTTATTTATTTATTCATAGCTCCTTTGAGGACAAGTATGTTCAACAACCAGAAACCTACTCCTAACTGACTTTCACCAAACAACACGTTTCATTTGGTATATAGTAAATGTACAGCATGTATACAATGTATAGCATGCACATAAAATTTCACTTAAGGTCTATATTTGGGTTGCAGCCATATTCCGAATACAATGCTTATATGCATACAGGCATCAGAATATTCCTGTATACATGCTTGTTGCAAAGAGTTGTCATTCCACCCGTTCATTTCCACAATTCCTTGCGGACTGAGCATGTGCATATATCTCCTTTCAGTGGTTTTCTGAATAAGGTGTTTACATGCAACACAGTTACGATTAAAACAGGCATCTTCCAGAATTTGGGGAGCTTTTACATGACTCAATACTAATTAGGGATGTCCTGAGAACCGATACGTCGGTACAAACATTCTTAAAACGTGACAGTACTTGTTTTTCTGCAGTAACGTAGGTACCATTATTAATGAAGGTACTGTGGTTGCAATTTTTCCGGAACTAAAGGGTGTAGCAAATACGCGCAAGTGTTTTAGTCTGTCCACAAGTGGTGAAGAAGAAGAAAAACACCAACAAGCATACAGGAAAAACTACAGAAGTTTAGCTCCGCCCCGACTCGTTAAGAGGAAAAGAGAGGAAAGGTTCATTTCAAACAAAGTGAGGAAACACCTGGAATTTGGCGAAGCACCTGAAAGACGGGGCCTATATTATGTTTGTTTGAGGCAGCTGGTATTGTTACTGTGAAACCAGCTAACGTTATGCTCCATGTAAATGTTAGTGATAGCCAGTTATTTGTTAACGATGCCATTGCAACGCATTATAAACTACCTCCTAATGGGCCGCCATGCATCACCGTTCAGCCCGTGTCCTGTCAGCTAAATGTAGCCTAATGTCACAAATAATTATTCACATGCTTTCAAATAAATCTTTTTGGCCTTTTAAACTAATGCTTGCATTCAGAGTATAAGGGGTGTGTGTGTGCGAGCATGCATGCAGGAGTGCACCTTAGCACTTGTTTTTAGCCAGAGGAGGATGTCCTCCAGGAGTTTTTTATTTTATTTTATTTTTAAAACCACACCGTGGTATTGACTTTGGTATCGAGTATCGTGTACTTTTGGTGGTATCGTGACATCCCTAACACCAATTAGAAATTAGTACATAAATGTAGTGCATGTTTAAGACAGGTACACTTTATAGTGTGACACAACTAGATACTTGATAATATTAGCGAATGTACACATCAGCTGCGGATCTGGCTGTCAGTACAAAGTTTTTCACTAGATGGTAAATTAGTGTACATGGATGACAGAATCAGAAACATGCAGATATGTAGGAACACTGATCAGAATAAAGTGCAGCGCAAAGCAGTCATAGAACTCTCTTGCTATGAGTAACAGTCACCAAAATAAACATTTTAGAATAGGATATTAATGATTATGATGATGATGGACAAGCTTATTGTAGCTTTTACTTGCCCTGACCATTAGAAATATTAATGCAGTGTAGCAACACAACCACCTCACAAATTCACTCAAGAATAAGCAACTGTACTTTTTTTTAGCCACGATTTAGTATAACTTCTTCAAATGCATGTTTGACGTTGCTTTAGTGTGCCTCTGGAAGCAAGCCAGGGCAGGATAAACAACATCATCAAAAGCACCCCTGTCAGCATCACTAAAGCAAACACACCTGCATGACAACTCTCACTGGGGGGCCAAGCATCGCATGGGCAAACATAGACACACACTTTGCTACTCAGCATCTCCAAGCTCCATTTACTGGCAAAGTTAACGCTGATATAGCCAGAATCTCGGTCATAAAAAGAACCACACAGTGGTTGCCTACGATCGTTTTATTTACAGAGTCAACGGTTATTGATCAAAGGCATTTGTGGCAAAAAAAAAAAAGACGGCTGTATAATATTATTTATATTTTTATATATATATATATATATATATATATATATAAAAAATAAGTAACAGTCACCTCACAGTTGAGCGAACATATTGAGAGAAAATAAACACACTAATCAGACTTGAATAATCTCATTTATGTTTGATGAAAGGACAGAAAACCACAAGCTTGTAGCGGAAATATTTGGCAAAGACCCACTGACTTTTTGTCGAGAACGCAAACACAATGTGCGTTAGCACCTGCGTTAGCACATTAGTCATTCTTTTTCCTTACTCTGCATGAATGCACTTAAAAACTAACCAATTCACAATGTTATTTTAGTATGTTAGATACCCTTGACAGTTAGGTCTACGGGCAAGCGAAGCCTGAGACTGGGCAGCACACTAGAGCCTTCACTTGCCCAGTGGGCTGGCTAAGTAATTTATCATTTGTCAACTCCTGGGGGTGTTCCAAACTTATTAAAAATAAAAATGTTAATCGAATACAATAAAATTGAGGAGTCAAATAGGAAGTCTTCTACTCACCAAAAGAAAGAATGTCTATAGCACATCACAGATCTAAACTGCAGCTATTAATATTCCTTACCAAAGTTCTACCACAAACCCAGAAGCTTTCGGATGCATGCGTGGCATTTCTGAATGTTTATTGTAAACTTACTTCTTGAGGAAGTCCTGAAGATCAGCAGGTAGGCTTGAGGGAACAGTCACAGGATACTCCTTGACCTCACGTCCCTGAGTGAGTGCCATGAGAAGAAGCCCAAGGCTCCATATGTCCCCTTTCTTGCCGGTGCGTGTGGGCAGTGTGTCCTCGCTGAAGCGCACATGAACCTGCTCGAATATGTCCTCCTTGCACACATCCCTTAACCGTTTAGCCAGGCTGTAGTCAGCCAGTCTCACATTACCCTGCGCATCTAGAAGTACAGAGGAGGCTGCCAGCTGCTTGTGCACCACAGAGTTGGTGTGGAGGTAGTCGAGTGCAGAGAGTAGCTGTGCGGCATGGTGCCTCAACTGATCAGGGGGCAACGGCGTTCCTGCAGAGAGGCACTGAGCCAGGCTGCTACCGGGCACGTGCTCAGCCAGGAGGTCCACCACCAGGCAGTCCTCACGCTCGCTGTAGCTCAACGCCTGGTAGTGCACCAGGTTGGGGTGGTCCAGCTTCATCAGTGAGTTCAGTTCACTTTCAGCTCCATGAATCTGCAGTGAACAAAAAAAGAGCAAGTAGGTGAATGACGTACTTAAATGAGAAATATCACAGATAATATTAGTGATATGTTATGATCAGCATGTTGGTTAAACTCTTGAACATTATACATTGAACGTTAAATTTTTTAATGTTAATTTTAATTTACATACATACATACATACATACATACAAATATACACACACTGTTAAAAACAGTATATTTTTTTCCGGATGACCGCCAGAGGCAGTGTAACACCATTGGATTATCGTAGCGACAGCCAGATAGGTCGACAGAAAATACCAACAAAGTCACGTAGTGATGTATACTGAGCCCTGCGGGTTGTAAGTCACAGTAGCTCCGCACTCGGTATGCCTTTCACGCGTATTCCAAGTGACTAAGAACGCGGACAGTCATCCGGAATTCACAGAACCACAATTACATGCCTAACTAGTATTCGGTCTCAATATTGGATGACACATACCAACATAGTCACAAGAATGCCTGAAAAACCGCAGAACTAACAGCATGAAGAGCAGCAACATTGACCTTATAAAACCGAGCAAATGTGCAGGTAGCGGCAGTGCAGATATGCGCCATGGAAACTCCTCTAAAAACAGCCCAAGAAGATGAGATGGCCCTAGTGGAACGGCAAGTTAGTCCCCAGGGCAACGGTCTCCCTACCGCCTTGTAGGCCAGGGCAATGGGCTCCATTATCCAGTGTGAAAACCTCTGATTCGACATTGGAGCACCTTTCTTCACACCACCATAGAAGACAAATAACTGGTCTGACTAGCTAAATTGAGCTGTAAATTTCACATAGCACTTCAAGGTATGAACAGGACAGAAAAGCTGGGCACTTGAGTCAGGCCCTGGAGAAGTCTGAAGAGAGGCCGGTTCAATGTGCTGGTTTATGAACTGAGAAAGAAGGACCTAGGATTTGGCCGTAGGACCACCCCGGAGTCATCCAGCAATCAACGCAAGCACAACTTGCCAACAGACATCACAGGCAACTCACTGACTCAATTTCAGAAGCAATAGCCAACAAATAAAACTTCAAGGACCGCAGAATCCATCACCATCTTCAAAAAACAGCTAAAGACCCACCTATTTCGTGAACACCAAACCAACCACTAAAAAAAAAAAAAAAAAAAAAAAACAACAACAAAAAAAAAACCTTGCTCTGGCGCTTACACCTCTACTCTGCACACTTTGCTTCTTCTGGAACTCAATTAATGGATCTTTTATAGTAGCACTACTTGTGTTGTCTGCTTGATATATCGCTATTTCTCATTTGTAAGTCACTTTGGATAAAAGCATCTGCTAAATGGATAAATGTAAATGTACTGACATTGTCTATCGATAACATACTAATTAAATTCAACTGAATGACTATTGGAACTAGTATTTTACCAACAAAAATTCACTGTATTCAGTATTGTAAAATAATATTATTATTATTGTATAATAAAATATACAGTGGTGTCCAGGTCTGAGCTCACTACAGAAAATGTTTCTCTTTTGCATTCTTTTTTTAATTTAATACAACAATTCACATTACAAACTATATTATTGACAACAATTAGTGAAAAGTAGAATGTTTGAAATATTTCCATGAATTTCAGAGTCCCCTTTTCGCTTTAATGACTGTGTGGACTCGAGCTCCACAAGTGGACTCCACAAGTTTGTGTAAAAACGTATGATCCGTTTTATATCAAATCCAAGTGTTGTCTGAACACATGCTTCAGTAGAAGAGATTAAGCTTGAGGACCTTTTGTACAAAGCATTTAGCATGGTCAATATGACACCTCTGCTTACATTTAAATAGGCAACCTGAATCTTGAATATTAAGTATTCAAGATATTGAACATTAATTTTGTTTGTTTTAAATATTTAAAAATTCCAAAACGTTCTTTCAATTTCCAATTTTAAATGAAAAAAAAATCACAGATTTTCAATGTAGTCTCAGTCTTTTGGACTTCACTGTAATTTAATACAATACTGCACTATTGCTATTATAAATAGCAAACCGATCATCAGAAAACAAAAATATAGGAGACATTTAGTATCTAAGCACCACTTCAACTTTTATTAAAGTGGAAAAACATAAGAAGTATGGGATTCTCCGCTCTGGAGAACTTGGACACAGTGACCGGATAAAACCAAATGCCTACATTCCTGTAGTACCGGTAATATATTTGGTGGAAAATGTTTAAAGCAGCAATAAGGAATCTGGATATATGGCTACATCATAGTCTAATGTTACAATAATAATGTAAAAAAACAAGGATACAAATATTTCTCAGTAAATAAATAAAAAATAAAAACAGTCCCTACCTGTTTTTTACATTTCTCAATCTTTTCCTTCTCCTGGCTGGTGAAGAATTTCCCGATCTTCTTGTTCCAGCAAAGGATCCATTCATACACAATAGCAAACTCTCCCGAGGTGGCATTGAGAGCATAATACACACTGCGGCCCAGCCTCTTACTCTCGCCTTTTACACACACACACACACACACACACACACACACACACACACACAACGTATAAACTTACACCGCATGGTTGATGTACACTTCATGTCCACAATGATTTAGCACATAGTTTCTTAACTTTGGGGTCACCCAAGATGCGGTGGGTGGGGTCACAGGATATTTTTACCAAAGATTATTTATAATGTATTTCTCTGCTCATAAACTTGATTTATGTGATAATTAAACGTTCCTTTAATTTGGAGTTCAACCAAGTGGCGCTGTGTGCATATTGCTGCCATGTTAATCATTATCCAAATGCAGCAGCATCCATTCCAAACTTCATGAAAGTTCAAACTGCAAGTGATCATATACAGCGGTATTGTTTATAATATTTACAGGTATTTTGCGTCTTATATTTACTAAAACAGAACAATAGCACAGAAATGAATGCTCCAAGTCACAACATGCACAGGCCACTGTGCTTTTTGGATTAAAATGTGCTCTACGTTCATAGCCGATAAACCAAAACATTTTCTGGCTCCTATTTATGGGAAATTTTGCACCCTTAAAATGGCAAAGAAGGAATCAAAAAGACACTGAGAAGGACTTACCTATACATTTTCCTCTGTGAACCAGGATCTCACCCATGGCACTACTGCTGAAGTGCAGGACTTCATGAGGACTTGGATTGTCTTCACTGCACGTGTCTCGCCTTATCAGTGGAAATCGATACAATGTATTCAGAGATCAATTGATCAGGTTCACCAGTCAGTAATTCCCAATTGAACTAACCGATGAATAGTGCTGATCAGCTTATTAACGTTCTCCATAATTGTTCTCCTAGCTCATTAAAAATTGTCAATGTTTTCAATCACATTTTCATATTGGTCGGAGTTATTGTAAAACAAATAAAGGCAACTTGCCCACACCTGTGTCTGCTGCTGGAAGTGGTGCGACGTCTGTTTGAAACTCCTTTTCTGTTCTCCATTGCCTCAGTGGGAGGTACAGGGGAACTGGCGCTGCCCGACGTTGGGCTTCCTGCAGTCGGCTGAGCCACGCTCTCCAAACGCTCCTACATGAGGAACAACTTGAGTTGTCAGCATCATATTACAGAGGTGGACAAACCAGTAGCCCAGACAAGGAGGTTTTAATTAGGGCTGGATAAAAATTTTGTAAAAATTAGATTCTCCGATTTTAAGCGATTTTCAATTTAATGAAACTATATGGATTCTGGAAATCCCCGAACCGGTTCTTAATGCGTGTGCTTTACTTGAGAGGGTGTGAAAATTATCTGTAGATCGCCTCTTGTCCCGAAAATGTCGCCATCGCTCATATTTTGAATTTTGAAAACTGTTTTATTTCTTAACCATGTTTCAAGTTGTTAATGAATTTTACTGTTGCACATTTACAATGTTTAGATTGAATTTTTTTTTTACAGTAATGTGCAGTATCAGTTTGTGTTTACCTTGTGTGCACTGATGCACATATTTATAATTTCTTATTACAATGTTTGTTACTCAAAGTAAAAGTAAAAAGTAATTAAACATAAATTGTGTGGGCCCTATTGGTATGTGAAAGTGTATTTCAGTAATGTATCTAAGTAGGGTTTCAGTTACCAGCATTTATATTAAAACATGGACTCCATGTCTGCAAAACTAACATTGGAAATGAAATCGATTATTTATCGATTTAATCGATTTTTAATCAAACTGAAACCACATAAATAAGAATCGAATCACCAAATTAGTCACAATACCCAGCCCTAGTTTTAATGTTTATATGGCTTTTTATTCATAATTACTTGGCAGACGTGTAGAGAAAAACAACCAGAGAAATAAAACAAAGTATACTTCTTACAGACCTTTGCCAAACAAAAGTTTTCATTTGGTATGCATGTTGCAATTTAACAGTCATGTCAGGTTTTAAACAAATCAAGAGAAAAATACTCAAATTATATGTGCAATGCAGGAGCAGAACACCACATCTTCTAGCAGAAAAGTTTGCCTCTAAGACGGGGTGACGTTTTGTCATGAACTCAACATGCTACATGAATAATTTTTTTAGGAGAGGATAAGCACTATGCCTACAGTTGCCACCCTTATATTTTTATTCTCATTTCTCTTAGTCTGTGCTAACCATCATGCCATACATTAGAACGTTAGCTACCACTTTTCTGAATGTACAAATCATGAATGAATGAATTTATTATTTGTGCACCCTTGTATTCATATTTAAGATCATGCAGCCATTGAGGTCTATAACTAAATAGATATACAGTGTACACCGATCGGCCGTAAAATTAAAACCACTGACAGGTGACGTCAATAACTGATTATCTCGTTACAATGGCACCTGTCAAGGGGTGAGATACAGTGCCTTGCGAAAATATTCGGCCCCCTTGAACTTTTCAACCTTTTGCCACATTTCAGGCTTCAAACATAAAGATATAAAATTTACATTTTTTGTGAAGAATCACCAACAAGTGGGACACAATTGTGAAATGGAACGAAATCTATTGGATATTTTAAACTTTTTTAGCAAATAAAAAACTGAAAAGTGGTGCGTGCAAAATTATTCGGCCCTTTTACTTTCAGTGCAGCAAACTCACTCCAGAAGTTCAGCGAGGATCTCTGAATGATCCAATGTTGTCCTAAATGACTGATGGTGATAAATAGAATCCACCTGTGTGTAATCAAGTCCCTGTATAAATGCACCTGCTCTGTAATAGTCTCAGGGTTCTGTTGAAAGCGCAGAGAGCATCATGAAGACCAAGGAACACACCAGGCAGGTCCGTAATACTGTTGTGGAGAAGTTTAAAGCCGGATTTGGATACAAAAAGATTTCCCAAGCTTTAAACATCCCAAGGAGCACTGTGCAAGCGATCATTTTGAAACGGAAGGAGTATCAGACCACTGCAATCTACCAAGACCTGGCCGTCCCTCTAAACTTTCAGCTCAGACAAGGAGAAGACTGATCAGAGATGCAGCCAAAAGGCCCATGATCACTCTGGATGAACTGCAGAGAACTACAGCTGAGGTGGGAGAGTCTGTCCATAGGACAACAATCAGTCGTACACTGCACAAATCTGGCCTTTATGGAAGAGTGGTAAGAAGAAAGCCATTTCTCAACGTTTGGTGTGACGTTTGGTGTGTCTCCCAGGTGGCTTGTGGCAAACTTTAGACGAGACTTTTTATGGATATCTTTGAGAAATGGCTTTCTTCTTGCCACTCTTCCATAAAGTAGCACTTACAGTGATTCTGGTATTGAGAAATAGAGGTTTGAACACACTGAAATAGAAGTTTTTTTCCCCCCGATTGATTATTTTTTGGCCTGCAGATGCCAACAGCTGAGAGCTATTAGCTGGAAAACACAACTGGACCACAGCATGAAGCCTTTCCTAGTCCAAGTTCAAATTTGATAATTCCAAATAAAATGAATATTTTACAAATGTTTTTGTAAGGGTATGTCCATGTGTTTTTCTACAAAAACCTTGTGGAAACTCCAAAGGGCCCTTGGTAACCATGAACAGATAACTAGGATAAAAAGGCTGCTGCTCTTGATTTTTCTTATAATTATCATATCACATATCCATCAATCTACACAATGTATATTTAGATGCATTTTCATATGTATATTCATAATTGAAACCTTTGTGCACTTTTACGCACTCTTGTGCCATTGGTTACAGAGCTATACGCAGAGCTATACTTTTAATTTGAAATGTTGAAACACACCCGTGAAGCAAGATACTCTTTTCAGCAGTTCACTGGCTACACGATCTACAGGTCATCTCCATAATCATCATTACACAGCTCACGATTTTCACGTAGGAAAGGGGGAAGGAGCTTGCTGAAGCACAGACTCTCATTCAATTTTGAAGCCTGTAGACAGGACATGGAAGCTCCTATTGGTTCAAATGAGGTGTCATTCTATAGGTCTGAGCCCGGGGGCATTTTGAGCTCTAGAGTTTAGGTTTGTTCAACCACACACTATGGAGATATGGAAAACAACTAGGTCTTCTGAGATGATTTGGAACAACGCAGCAGCAGTTCTTGTAGATTTATTGATGTAAAATGTGTTTTGGACTAAATATTTTTTACATAATTTGATTGCTTGTACCTTTGGCAGTGTAACAAGACTGTTTTTGTCAGGATGTTATCCATCAGTGGACTGCTATCTGGCTTCAAAGGTGAGTTGGCTCCGTTTGGTGTTACTGTTTGTTTCTTTGCTAGTTGTTTGACACAGATGGTGATTGTAGCTGCTGTTGTGATTGTATTTTTAAACGGTTTATATAAATCGAATCACAAGATTCTTAGCTTTCCACATTGCATGCGTACATATGTACTACGTACAGCTGTGTAAATGGCAAAGTTCTCCTAATAACATTGTATAAAAGGACATTACAATCCCTACAGCCCACGGGCGGGCTATTAATTTCTTGATGAAAGAGTTCAGGGGAGAATGTTTAGACTGAAAAACTAACAGAAAAACTATGGTAACTCCCTCATATAACTAATAAGTCAGTGAGATCACATTTACCCCATGTTGAACATTAACTGAAAGCTCTTGACCTGGTTCTGCATGATTTCATGCACTGCAGCAACATAACTGGCTGATTGGATCATTTGTATGAATGGGCATGTGTGTAGATAAGTGTATCACAAGGGAATCATAAGTGTGCTGAGCATCTCTTGCCAAGGTCCTGCAGTAGTCTAGTTACTAACATTGACATGCAGAATAACTTTATATGCAGGACAAAATCTTACCAACTTGGCCAACTCTTTCTTCCTCTTCTCCTCTCGCTTCTCCTCTTCTCGTCTCTGGATTTCAGCAAGTATCTCATTTTGCTGTTTAGATATTATAAAACAGTTAGCACACAGTGGAATGTGGGAGATTTCTAACCAAAATCACATTCCTGTTTGTGATACGTGTATGGAGACTAAAAGGATCAGAGTTTGGCTAACATCTCTGTTACAAAGCTACTGTACGACAAGAAAACTGAGAGTAGAACATGAGTGCAACTGGCATTTACTTTGTCAGTAATTAGAAACCATGATACATACAGTAAGGCATCGTTAAAATTTACTAAGTCGTTATGTAACTGTGGAAGTGATGTACCGTCTGTTCTTCCTGCCTCCGACGCTGATCAATCCTCTGCTGCTCCTCAAGGGCCAGGCGTTCCTGCTGCCGCTGTTGATTCTTCAGCATCTCCTCGTGAAAGGAACGAGAAGGTGGAACATTGTGTTCTGTAAGGAAGCCCTGCACAAAGTCTGCTAGCTCATAGATCATCACCTGCAGAGGGGAAGTGGAGAGAGACCGAGAAAGACAGAACTGATTAGTCTTATGTCTGGCATGCATCTATTCGACAACTTGACCAAATACTGACGTTCACGGTCTAAAGAAACAACACATGTTTAGGCAGACTGTCTGTTTTTTACTACTAAGATCTGATGTGACAGCCTAGGCAAATGAAAATAATAATAATAAAAACAAATACATTTGCATATTGTTTTGGTAAAATATTATGATATAGGCATAAAAACCTATGTTTTCCCCCAAACCAGATACCTTTTGGAGATTTATTTTTCTGTGTACCAGAATTCAATCACAGCAATATCCGACGGGTTTTCCATGACCACCACACGAATGTGCCAAAGAATCAGTGATAAAAAATTGACACTGATGGAAATACCACACAATTAGGTTTCCACCAGAAATAAGTTCAAGCTGTGGTGTTTAATGGCCTGAAGGACGAAGCTTTAAAAGGATATTAAAACTAATTGTACAGAATACTGAAAAATGATTCATCTATCCATCTTCTACCGCTTATTCCTTCTTCAGGTTCACGGGGAACCTGGAGCCTATCCCAGGGAGCATTGGGCACAAGGCGGGGTACACCCTGGATGGGGTGCCAGTCCATCGCAGGGCACAATCACATACACAATCACACCCATTCATACACTACGGACACGCCAATCAGCCTACCATGCATGTCTTTGGACTGGGGGAGGAAACCGCAGTACCCGGAGGAAACCCCCTCCCGCAGCACGGGGAGAACATGCAAACTCCACACATACAGCCCCGGCGGGACCCTAGAGGTGTGAGGCGAACGTCCTAACCACCAAGCCACCGTGCATCCCATTATATAGTCAAAAAGTACAATTGTGTTAACAGGAACTTATATGAGCATCAGAATAATTTCTGAATCCATTATAGTTTTAGCTTGAAGTTTATTGTATCAAACTGAAGTTATTAACTGCTTAAGGACTACACAGTGCAAAACTGTTCTGAACAATTGCAGTCCTATGTCTATCCAAGGAAGAACATCCACAGTCATCTTAACAGTGGTATGTAGTACCATCCAGTTATCTCATGGTGATCTTTAGGCTTTGCATTTCAGGCCATCCTTAGCTGCAGAAACCATTTCATACATTTTTATTTCTAATCCAGGAGTGAAATACAAAACAGGCACAAAACTTGAAAAAGTTAATATTTTATTTAAAGATTTATTTATTATAAAATAAAAACACACCTCCAACTCCCTGCCAACTAAGGACATTTTCAAGCTTGGTCCGAATATCTGACACCACACCCAGGACTGGTTCTGGGCTCATAAATCACAGATTTCCTTTCATACAGAAGAATTCCTTCTGAACCATGGATTAATTACACAATTCCATAAGTAACTTTTGTGTATGTAGACTTGCAAAACAGTAAAACACTCAGTTGTCCTTTGGTATCAACGGTCAAGCATGAGAGGTGCAAGTATTCTCGCCACAAAGGTGAGCTAATTACAGTGCTCCAGCCTTCCGAAAGTCTAATTAGTAGATAGATATATAGATTGATTGATTTATACGTCAGCAGCACAGAGAGTTCGTAGTATATTTCATAATAAAACAAACAAAATAAGAAAAGAAATGAACACAGTGTAAGACTGCGATGTGGTAGGGCAGTAGGGTGTAAACATTGTAGATACAAGAAGCACACTTATGTGGAATTAAAATGGCAGTGCAACCATTGTAAACAATGTGAAAACAAAAAACTGAATGGAAGTAAAGAGACTACTGTCCAATGAGCTGATCCTAAGACTGGTTCAGTGCAAAATAGTATCCCAGCACAGTGATGAGCTGCTGTACAGTGTGATCACTGCTGGTACAAACAACCTCCTGGGAGTCTTAGGGAGTCTTCTACTAAAGGAGCTCTGCTGTTTAACCAATGTTGTCTCCTTCACTGTCCATAACAACACTTTCCTTGTCATCACAAAACATTAAACAGGAAGAAATAGTACAATTCGAACCGATCACATTCCTTGTCATGCAGTGCAGAGAGTAGATAGATTGCACTCTTCAGTGGAAAAGAGCCCCAGACCAACGTTTTCAAGAAAAATTGGTTCTCTGGACTGCCCCTGGCCTCTAAAACAGCTTGCACACTTCACCAAACATGTCTAACTCTCAGGTCAAATGGATCTGGAAAAAATGCAAGTTTGAAACAACCCATTTTTCTACTACCTCATTAGCTCTTAGTAATGAGCACCCAAGGACCCACTCCCAGAATACAGCTCGCTAGGTCCCCTTCAGGCTGCTAAAAAACACTCCAGGCTGATAGGTAGGAGCCTCTACACACACACACATTCTTTCACACACACTTACAAAAAAAATCAAAGTCAAGGCTGAGTGGAAGTACAAGCAGAAAAATGTATTTCCTTTTCACACAAACACTGAAGAGTCGTGTGTACCTGGTGTTGGATGTGATAGACATAAGCTACATAAGTCACATTTAAAATCTGGGATAATCAGCATCCCTTCACTGGTATGTTCAGGCTTTCTGTCATTCAAACCTGTAGCCTTTAAACTTTTTCCCTGGGATTAAACCATGCAAAGTCCCATTATAAACAAGAAAGTGCGGTGTCTAGGGGCACCCAGGGTATGCAGATACAGATCATGTCCAAACAACTTGATTTTTAATTCTTAGTAGCCTGATGAACAACTAGGTTCAACCAGGCAAAGAAAACGTGTTCCGTTTAAACAAAACGTGCTTCATGATGGTATGACGCATCTTAATGCTGTAAATATAGCGCATGCTACTTGTTCCCACCACCTGCTGCACTATACACATTGGCTGAGGCAATCTGGCTGATGATAGAACAGTATTTATTAGACGAATTAATTAGAGAACACAGAAGACTTTTCATCTGGATCAGGAACACACAGGTAGGTGTAAAAAGACCAAAGCAAAATTAAGCACAATACAGAACGGTCATATAACCTTGTGGTTAAACATGTGATCAGAACTGGAAAACACCACAGTTCACAGGTGAAACGTTCACCAATGACTTCTTGACTTTTAATCAACAGCACAAGCACAATGTGCTACATCATAAAACGTTATCAGAAGAACAGAAGAACTATGGCTACACAGTCATCCCCTCCTGGGAATTCATTTCCCGAAGACCCAGTCTACATAAAAACAGCATTTTAGGTCAGTGAAAACAAAAACAAAAAAAAACTTGTAAAACTCGATTTTCACTGTTTTTGTGTGGTTAGGGAAAACCTACGTTTTCCTCGAAAAAGCGAGGTTGTTTTTTTTCTGCCATTCTGCCTTCATGTCATCTCCTCAATGCACACGCTTAAGTTATTCTTGATGTTTTTAACAAAACAGTTCGAGACATACTACCACTGGGCTGGTGTACTCACCTTACAAATCGTTTTTGCATTTTTTGCATACACGCAGATATTTTTGAAAACAAAAAACGAAAGGTAAAAAATGTCAGTAATATCCCTCATCTGTATTAACGCGCTGCACTAGCTACCTAGCTCACCATACATTATTATATTACTTTTGCGACCACTTTTTAAACTTGTCAATTGAGTGTCCAGTCAACCAGAAAACATGTCTTGGCAAATACACTGAAGCTTTCACTGATCACTCATGATTATATCAAAAGACCCATCAAGACATAGTCCTGTTTCTTGGTTTTAACTCTGTTCACACACAATACACACGATAATTTCCCGTTTTCCTCTCAAGGTCTTGCCTTGTTAACTGACTCACCTCTCCACATCGGTCCAAGGCCAGCTTGGCCAGGTCACTTTGCAGGTTTTGAAGTTTGTCATTCGAGAGACCTTTGGCATGCTTCAGTTCAAGTTCTGGAGGCCTGGCGCACAAGAGAAAGCAAGTAACAAAGTGACCAGAGACCATTCAAAAAAACATGAGCAACAGTGACCATTGTTGACTAGACCTGGTGTGTATCCAGCAACATGACAAAGTTGAGAAAAGTAGAACTCTATGCAAATTTGGAGAGACTTGGTACAGCGACTACCAATGGGAGTGAAGACAGTAGAGCACACATGATCCGAGATCCACCATGCTGCCTGCAAGTTCAAATTGTTTCATGGACCTAGACAGTCCGGTGCTTGCGCTTTGTCCACAGATAGATGACCGCATATATACACTGGTGAATTTTATATACATAAACTCCCCTTCCAGGAGGTTGCTTTATTGTCAAAAGTGGAACGCTGGTTGCGCTGATAAATGTTACTATGGCAACAAGTAGTAGGAACACCTACAGACGATTTCATAGTGCAGCGACAGGTGACTTAGGGCAGTGATAAAACTGTATATGTGTGAGTGCACCTTCAAACTAACAAAATGCAGTTGTTGGTGGGTGCTGCATTAAAATAGAGTTTTCCCATGTACAGAACAAACCACTGTGTGACTGCTGGGGTTATAATAAAGAAGAAACTTCCAGAACCTGAGAAATACAGATATGCAGATGATGTACTGATGTACTGTGAGCCAGTCACTGTTGCTCAATTTGCTCTTACATAGAATTCACATTGGAGGCATCTGTATCGACTTCAGAAAACTGATGAGAACATCCATCCATCTATCCATTTCCTGTACCACTTATCCTATACAAGGTCGCAAGTGAGACTGGAGCCTATCCCAGGGCACAATCACACACACATTCACACACTACGTACAATTTGGATATGCCAATCAGCCTACAACGCGTCGGAGAAGCCCCCGCAGCATGGGGAGAACATGCAAACTCCACGTATACAGGGTGGAGGCAGGAATCGAACCCCCAAACCTGGAGGTGCAAGGTGCCCTTAAATTGATCAATTTAAACAGTTTAATGGAGATTCGCTCGCTGTCCGGACGAGCCTTGTAAAATGTAAAACAGAAATACTGACGTGAATTTCTAACATTTACAGATAAGGATATAAAAGGTAAAAATGTTGTTTCTGCACTGAAGAAAACATGTCGAACACATTAAACAGCACACGCATCTGTCGCAGCGTCTGACACAACAAGCCACGTCAATACACTTACGAGTTTGTATGACGGGCTTGATATAAAAACATATCATGTATAGCTCACTCTGTGACCTCCACTTTCCAGATGCGTTTTATTCATAGATATGCATTATTCACCATTGTGAAGTGACATCACAAACCCAACTAATCAAAATTGAAATTGAAATAAATCAACAATGAATTATCAATTATTATCAATTATATCGATTAGTTGTTGCAGCCCTAATCAGGCATGAGTGAGCACCCTGTTTTATTTAAAGAACAGCACAACACCATGTCTGAGATATATGCAGAAAAGATGAACATCCTTAAGGGTTCGCAAACTTTCAAGCACCACTGCACATTTTAATAGGTGAAAAAGATAATTTCAGGACCATTTGAATTTCCATTCTTTAAAAAGTGTGCTTGAAGTAAGAAGAATATAGCACACACATTTCTGACACTGCCAGAATTTTTTCCATCAGGTTTGTTTGGTCACAATGGCACAAAATTACGATGCATTTTAAGATGACTGATCTCAACTTACAGAATTATTTTGCGGTGTGATATTTTATGTTGTGTTGTCTGTGACAACAAAACTTAAATTCAATTCAGTTTCATTTGTATAGCGCTTTTTACAATGAACATTGTCTCAAAGCAGCTTTACAGAAATATCAACACGGTATACAGATATTAAAAGGTTATCGAATTTATGGGGTGGTTGTGGCGCAGGTGGTAGATCGGGTTGTCCACTATTCGTAGGGTTGGCGGTTCGATTCCCAGCTCGGACAAGAGGCTGCTCCCGATGCCAAGTTAGCGCCTTGCAACGAAAGCTGCAACCATTGGTGTGTGAAGGGGTGAATGAGACACAGTGTAAAGCGCTTTATAAAGCGCTCTATATGTGCAGACCAGACCATTTATCCCAACTGAGCAAGCCACTGAGTGGCGACGGTGGCAAGGAAAATCTCCCTAAGAGGAAGAAACCTTGAGAAGAACTAGACTCAGAAGAGAACCCATCCTCATCTGGGTAACAACAGATATTGTGAAAAAGTTCATTTTTGACTTATAAGAAGTCTGTATGGCCTTAGGAGCAGCCGTAGTCCCAGCAGTCTGGAATTGGAGAAGATTTGAGCTCCATCCAGAGGCAGAAAGGATCTGGATCTCGAGTATCTCCATAAAACCGTGTGTGGCTCGGCAGAAGGAGAGAGGGAGAGAAAAGATAAACGAGGCCGGGAATAGCAGTGTAAAGATGGGACTTCTATGAGAAGCAGCAGCGGAGGTGGGTGCATGCAAACTTACGCATCAGGATACGTTGGTGGACATCTGACATGCAAGTCCACAGTCACGTAACACTCCTGGCCATGGCTCAGACCTTTGGGCCGCAGGTACAGGTACACTTCTGGAGGACGTTTAATCTGAATTTGGGAACAACAGAAAAAAAATTGTGTCAAAATATATAGACGTACGTTTATGGTACTTTCTGAACACCTCAATAAAGGCACTAAACCTTACTTCTCCTGGTAGCTTTCACCTGGGGATGTGAATATAGAGCACTTTTTTATTATTATGATTTTAATCAGACCTTAAGGACCAGTTATGCACTTTTCAAAGCTAAATTTATTGAAAAAGCTTATCATATGTACACCACAATCGGTCGACCTGTAAAATGTACTTGTTGGAAATCATCAACCGACTGCAGAGGAAGACTCACTGGTCTTAGCCAGAACTTAGATCCAGACAGTTAAAACACACTGGTTTCCACCAAGATCCTGCACATTTTGAGTGTCTCCTGAGTTTCCTTCACTACACAGCCCTTCCTGAGTTAAAGTGGGCGTGTCAGGGCAGGGAAAACACTTCAATGTGCAGGATAACCCAGAACCAGGGAGAACTGACAACACATGTTTGTATGATTGTGGGTCTGAAAGCTCTGAGCAAGCTGGAATTTCTTCCTGCTACTTCAATCTACTCAGATGACTACGTCATCACTCGGCTACTTTGTAGCACCTTCCACGGATGTTCAGTCCGGATGTCCCGAAAGTCATCTCCGAAGATTGACGCGAGGGCTTCCAGCTCGTTTTCCTGCTGCACTACATAGTCTTCATTTCCCTCCGCAGAGTTAAGAGGAGAACCGCTCATTATTCTGTGACACTGGACACATATCTCGCTCGCGTCCCTTTCAAAACAAAGTGGCGGAAACAAACTTTTCACGCTAACACATTAACCGTTTCTCCGCAACGGAAGTCAGCAAAAGCCGCGGATTTCAAAAACATTGCGACGATCAACTTTAATGGATCATACGAGGAAACGTCGTGCAGTAAAAACATATAACATTGCAAGACTGGCGCGTGGAAGCCGTCATGTCTTTCCCGTCGCAGGACTGACGTAACACGCTGAACGTTATTTATTTCCGCATCTTTTTCGCAGACAAATCCCGCCTTCTGAGCTATGATTGGCTATTAGTTCATACTCACACACAGTCCGCCAATAGAATGCTGTCCAAAAATGGCTATACTTGTGGCATCTTGAATTATTAACCAATGGCAGCGCAGAACGAGGAGGATTCTCTTGACCAATCCTGAGGCAGTAGATGAGACGCGTTGGTGTAATGGTGACCGGGTTACCAGATTAATATATTTAAAAAAAATCTGTTTCTGAAGTTTTACTGAATATAACTATCCACGCGTGCATTACACACACACACACACACACACACACACACAAACACAAACAGAGCTGTGACTAACAGCTCTTGTGTCTTAGTCATAATACTGATTCACAAAAATATTAAAGGACGCTTAATATCCAAGTAAACAGTATTTTACGCAAACCTGGCAACCCTGCAGACAACTCTATCAAACACTTTGGTCTAAATTGACTTCATTTGACAACATTTAACCGTGATAAAATAACACGAATTGTGAACTGTGAAATGGTTTATAGCAAGATGAGTTTTTTTGTTGTTGTTGTTTTTTGGTTGTATTGATAGATCATTTATATCTCTTTATCTCCTATGTAATTGTGAAATCCTGTGTATTAGCCACTGACACTGGCAATGCACTGGAGTAAAGTTGGTGTGACGTTCGATATTTAAGGGACTGTCTCTAAAGTTACATACGACATTGTAAACATTTTACATACGACATTTTGTTTGTGGCTCAGCATTGCACTAAGCCTAGCAAATAAATGCCTCTGTTTTGTTAATTTCCTGTTCATATTTATTCATGCACATTCTATTTCTCTTCTTTGTGTTGTTCAGGCTCCACATTGCACTTGCTGCTCCCCTGGGTGCTTGTCCACTTTAAACGCTGCTTGCAGCTTTTTCTTCTTCTTCTCCTTCTTCTTCTTCTTCTTCTTATTATTATTCTTATTATTATTATTATTATTATTATTATTATTATTATTATTATGAGCAGCACAGAGGCACAGTGTATAGCATTGTCATCTCATAGCTCCAGGGTCCCTGGTTTCCTGGTTTGGTCCTGAGCTCAGTTTACTGTCTAGAGTTTCTGTTCAAGTTCTCCCGGTGTCTCCCTGGGTTTCCCTCTGGTCTCCGTTTCTTCCCCACACCAACAAATATGCCAATTTGTGGACTGGCTAAGATAAATTGACCCTAGTTGTGAATGAGTGTGTGAATGTGTGTCTGCATCCAGTGCCCTTTGATGAACTGGTGTCCCACCCAGGTTGAATTCCCATCTTATGTCCAGTGATCATAGGATAGGAATTGGATTCATTGCAACCCTGATCAGGATAAAGTGGTTACTGAAACTTAATTTATATTGCACTTCTCATACATAAAAACACAAAATATGCCAAGAGAAATAGTAAAACGCAAACTTACTTCAAAGAAAAGCATTGTGTAATACTGATTGGTGATCATTAAAAAAAGAAAGTTAATGAAAACGTAAATAAAAAATAGCAAATGAGATATTTTTGGAAAACAGCATATTATGAGTCACATAGAGCCAAAGTATTGCATAAAAAGGAAGCTCTTAAGCATATTTCTTAAAAAGGACACAGTCATTAGGCAGTGTGTATGCCTCAAAGTAAGACTCTAATGACTAAAAGCACTTTTACCTATTTTAGTTTTAATTTGGGGAATGACAAAAATGAGCTGATGACAAAAATGACCTGGCAGCTGATGACCTGAGAGTTCTGCTTGGTTTATACACAGAAATTCTCATTAGAATAAAAAGTTGTGAACTGAATTTGATCAATTAGAGTTTGAAGGTAATCTAGTTATAGTACTGAACTGTATGGTTTAATAATAAGATCATTATAATGCAGTGCACTTCATACATGTGCACCAAACAGAGGGACAAATGAAGATCTTCCATTATTTGAACAACAGCTTGCTTGTTTTTTTTTGTTTTTTTTTTTTAACTAGAATCTCATTATAGGAAAGATTTTGATATGCAGATGTAGATGTCAAACTTGTGCATTTATACAGCATATCACCACAGAAACATATGCTAATTGGAGCTGTAAAGGTCAACACAAATAAGGAGCCCTGCTCTCACTCTCACTTCTACAGTATCTCCCTTACAACACCTGCTTCCCACCATAACCCTAAAAGGAGAGATTTCAACCAATCAGAGTTTTGCTACCATACCGCCAAGCCAATCAGGAAGCATGTAAGCAGGAGACAGCCAAATGGATTTACCCCCCTCCAGCTGTTATCCACGTTTGGGGTTCCAGACTACATACCAGTCAGCCGACTTACTGACATAGAGTTTCTCGTCTTGGTGGGAGGCCGAGAGGCCAACTGTTTCAGTTACCCTGAAGCTTAATGAAGTACTTCATTATTAAATGAATGATTGAGAAAAAAACTTTCTTTTTTGGAATTTAATATGATATGTTTCATCACATATGCATAATATGATAATTCAGTTTAGTACATTGAGATTTCAGATTAGAAGTAATAGCAGGATTCTTACACTATAATTACAATTACAAATATATTACAATTATAATTCTTAAAGTATAATTAAACAAAATTCCACTTCCGAAACATATTCTGTAGAGCACAAGATTGACCCATAGAACAAACACTAAAGCATTTGCAGTTAAAGCATTTTACATCTATCATCCATCTTAGTTTTATGTCTGGCAGAGCTGCTATTTCCAAGGAAATGCTGCTCCATTTGGGAAGGATCCAGTTGCTTCATCTGATCAAGATAGATACATGGAGTGATGGGGAGGGCTCGCCTCTCTTTTTTCAAAAGCTCTTATTTGGGCTTCTGCAAACTCAACGCCCCACCCCAGACCCCTTTGCCTGAGTCTTATTTAAGGGGAGCTGTCTCACCGATCACATTGTCCCAGTGGAAGCTTCAGTCCCGCGACACAACTTGGTAAGTGCTTGATGATGTTGGTTTAAGTAAAAAAAACTAATTAGTGCATAAATATTTTCACAGGCTGTTGAATACTTTTAATAATTGGTGATAATAGGAATGTTTTAATAATGACTAGATGGCTCAAATGTGCATTGGAGTAGGCACAAATGTCAGCAATTAGTAAAGCTTTATTAATTTAGTTCTAACTAAGACCTATATTGCATTTAAAACAAGGTTAGATCTCAAGTCTGAGTTTCTGTCTGAGGATGACAATTACAAAGCTGTTAAGAGTTTATACTTAGTTATTTCCTATACAAAATACAGGATTTTGATAAAGTGAGCTGTCATGATACATTTTCTTAGAACAGCACAGCATGTCATGAATGAAGCCATTCGGAATTGAGGGGACAGAGGCCATGACATAAACCAAGGTGTTAAAATGTGATGACAGCTGTTGAACAGGCACCAACCTCAGATAGGAAGCAGCATGAGAGAAGAAACACTACAGGCCTTAACACAGCAAGAGGCATAGGCCTTTAAATAGACATCTAGGCTTCAGCCTGGCCCCATTTTTGGCTCTACATTGACAGCATGAAAATCTTGAGCCACTTGGCTATGGAGATACAGTTTCATTAACCTTTCAGGAAAATGGGGGGTGAAGATCCAACAGGGGATGGAGAAAATGAGGGTCAACAAGTTCATTAGTCCACTATTTATTCTTAAGTCTTTTTGTCAGTACTAAATAGTTTGATGAGACAATTATATCAAATAAGTCATACTGTTATTTTATGCATCCACAGTTTAATGTAAAACCAACATGGAATGACTCAAATCCAACTTAGTTAAAAACATTATAACTTGTCTATCTTATATACAGCTTTAAGTATTAAATAGATAACACGTAAACATTTCCACTATCAATACTGCTCTACTTGCTTCATCTCATCAAGACAAACTGGTGAGGGATTTAAACTTTTTTTTGCTTTAGTTGGGTTTTATTGAACGTCATGCTCCTCTCCTGGCCCCCTAGTAAAGTGATATTATGTTCACTTGGAAAGCATTTGTCCCTGTCATAAATATGTCATCTCTTTCTTCCACAGACCATCTCAGAAACCAACCATGTGCGACGACGACGAGACTACCGCCCTCGTGTGCGACAACGGCTCTGGCTTGGTCAAGGCTGGATTTGCCGGTGATGACGCTCCTCGTGCTGTCTTCCCTTCCATTGTTGGAAGACCCCGCCACCAGGTACACCACCTTCTTTCAACAAAATCTTCCAAATATCTTCAGCTGGATTGTTAAATATACTTGTAAATATACATGGTTACATTTAAAGTGAATTATTTTTCTCCCATAGGGTGTGATGGTAGGTATGGGTCAGAAGGACAGCTACGTTGGTGATGAGGCCCAGAGCAAGAGGGGTATCCTGACTCTCAAGTACCCCATCGAGCATGGCATCATTACCAACTGGGACGATATGGAGAAGGTGGGTGGAGAGAGAGCAACCTTTAAGCTTCCCCATGTAACTTATCTGTCAACTTGGGGTATACTACAAAGTAATATCACATGTTTGATTGCATAGAGTGGAACCATGTTTGTTAATTCCCTTCAGATCTGGCACCACACCTTCTACAATGAGCTCCGTGTGGCTCCTGAGGAGCACCCCACCCTTCTCACTGAGGCTCCCCTCAACCCTAAGGCCAACAGGGAGAAGATGACCCAGGTACGCAAACCTCTATGACCACGCTTCACTCTGTTTAATTTAGGTGTGCTGACATTAACACATTTCTAATCTGCATTTCTAGATCATGTTTGAGACCTTCAACGTCCCAGCCATGTATGTAGCCATCCAAGCTGTCCTGTCCCTGTACGCCTCTGGCCGTACCACTGGTCAGTATTAGCAGTAATTCAGTTTCACTCTACACTACTGTATGAATGTATATATAAATATGCTAAGGTTACTGAATGCCAAAATCAATCATGCTAAAGTCAAACAAAATGTTATCTAGTCAGGTCAAGGCACATATTTAACTGGCCCTTGATAACAGAATTTAGTCTTAAATAATTATTCATTATGTAACCCTAGACAACATTCTTATGACTCTATAGAGACAAAATCTAGTGGTATTACTGAGTAATTAATAATGATATTAGTGAGAGCTCCATATAAGTTCTCATTATCCTGCTGTCAAGAACATTTTCTTTGATACATAGAACAATTAAACATGCACTGCACCTTATTTAACAGACAGCATGACAATTGAGCGGTACATTCTATAGGATTAGCAATAATCCCTAACGTCCTGGAATGAAAGCTGCACCTGTGGTCACTGATGTCAGCAGCATGGTTCATTTATTATGTTTCACATTCTCTGAGGGACTTTGGTGTGACAGAAGACATGTGTGGCTGAAATCTGCCCCTGCAGGTATTGTGCTGGACTCTGGTGATGGTGTCACCCACAACGTGCCCATCTATGAGGGTTACGCTCTCCCCCATGCCATCATGCGTCTGGACCTGGCCGGTCGTGACTTGACTGACTACCTGATGAAGATCCTGACTGAGAGAGGGTACTCTTTTGTCACAACTGGTAAGTTGTTGTGCCAAACCAAATATGTTTTACATTTTTCATGCTTTTTAGAAAGTCTCTAAAAAGCTCAAACCTGAAAGTGTTTTTGGACATAATGGCAACTTTAGCCCTTAAGGACTCCAAGAATCCTTGAGGAACCATTTTTTTCTAAGGATATACTGTTTTGTTTTGCTTTTTGTTCAAAGGGTAGGATTTTGTGAAGGTTGTACATTTGGTTCACTCAATTTTTCTGAAACTTGCCCTTCTTAGCTGAGCGTGAGATCGTGCGTGACATCAAGGAGAAGCTGTGCTATGTGGCTCTGGACTTCGAAAACGAGATGGCTACTGCTGCTTCCTCCTCATCCCTGGAGAAGAGCTATGAGCTTCCCGATGGTCAGGTCATCACCATTGGTAATGAGCGTTTCCGTTGCCCTGAGACCCTCTTCCAGCCTTCTTTCATTGGTGAGTTCTACTTTTATATGAAGATGGTAATGATGTTTTTTCCATCTTAGAGTAAAATGACAAAATGGCCAGAATGCCCAAATTCTATTCACATAACCTGTACCATTGCTTATTTGCCAACTGAAATATTATTAAACCACAGGTATGGAGTCTGCTGGTATCCATGAGACCGCTTACAACAGCATCATGAAGTGCGATATTGACATCCGCAAGGACCTGTATGCCAACAATGTCCTGTCTGGCGGTACCACCATGTACCCCGGTATTGCTGACCGTATGCAGAAGGAAATCACTGCTCTGGCTCCCAGCACCATGAAAATTAAGGTAAGAGGACATTGACATTAGGGGATATAACACTTACTACATGTTGCCAAATAAGTTTTCATTAATAAGGAAAGTCTCAAGCCAAAAATGTTGTTTCTAACAATTATTAGCATGAAAGGGATTAGTTACCAGGCAGCTTTATGACTATAATAAGATTTGCGATACCTGTTCCTCACTAGCATTTGTGAATAGTAAGTCAAGCTCTAATACTTTACTGGCAGTGGAGTTTAATGATAAAATGTACTTGAACATTAGTCTAAAATCAATCTTCTTTTCCTCCAGATCATTGCTCCCCCTGAGCGTAAGTACTCTGTCTGGATTGGTGGCTCCATCCTGGCTTCCCTGTCCACCTTCCAGCAGATGTGGATCACTAAGCAGGAGTACGATGAGGCCGGCCCCTCCATTGTCCACAGGAAGTGCTTCTAAACCAGCACCCCTTCCATTTGTACTGTCTCTTTTACTGTATATACGTTGTGTTGTAATAAATGTGGATCAGTATGACAGTGTTTTGTCTCCATTTATTGCTCTTATATTTCAAATGTAATTTGTCATTGGACATTCAGTAATGCTACAAACGTACATATACATTTACATATAAGACAGTAGTAGTAAAAAATCTATCATTCTGAAATAATAATTTAAACTTTTGATGCCCTTATATGTTGCCTAATACATGTTCATGTATAATGCAGACTAAATGAAGTATTCCAACCTAAATAGTATTTTCATTTAATTGATTTCCCGCATCGTAGACTATTAAATCAGTTTAACCATATTCTACAAAGTCTTTGTGAAACTGTTAAAATGACATTAAATTCACAGCAACACAGTGTTGCTCTTTCTGGTTCAGTCACTAAACTCAGCTTCTCTTCCTACCAAAATGTACATAATGTCCACAGCTGGATGACACAAGATGCAATTTACAATATATGGCCATTTTTGAGTTTCAGAATGTCTGGCCAGCAAAAACACAAGATTCATAACTTGTAGTTGGGCTCAGAGGTACTCAAATTCTTTACTTAAATACAAGTAAAGAAACATTAAAAGTACACACTCTTCAATTTATTTAACATATCAAGAAAAGTGCAAGAATCACAAAAGAAAGAGATGTCTACTTCAAATCATACCCTGATTTTACATATGGATGGTAAATTGGTGCCTCTTTCACCAAGTAACCAAAAAAAACAAGGAAGGGAGAGGACATTAGCTAAAGCTAACTAACAACAGCTTTATTACTAATCTCTTAAATGTTTACTAGCATGATAATAGTTGAAACTGTCCTGATAAATACAAAGTGTCTGTGACAGATTCATTAAAATGATAGGTACTAGATTGAACTATAAATACTTGTATACTTGTTAGGGAATTATATGCTTCAAAGTCATATTATGACAAATATTTTACTATAGAGGCTATAGACAAATGTGGTAAAAATATAATTAAAGATGAACATAGTGAAAATATGCCTGTGTATAAACATTATACACAAATGCAAAAAAAAAAAAGATTTAATAAAAGAACCCTGAATAAATAAAGTAGAGAAACATAATGACTGCAAACGCTTTCAGACAGGTACATTGCATTATACAATTAAGAAGTGAATATCTTTCCCTGGTCTGTGGCATGTATAAAAATGTTGACATCAAATTTGGACCAAGCTAAATAGGGAATATATAAGGTGTATAAAATGCCTGCAGTGGGGAGGAAATACAGAGTTAAAAAACAAAAAAACAAACAAAAAAACAGTAATGTATTAGAACTAAGTGAATAAATATTTATACAGTTGTTGCACTTACAATTGTAATAATAATATTGCACTTGTTGCATGGGGTAGAGTCATACTATTCTTTGTATTGTATTGGATTGTGTTAAAGTGTAGTCGGGCATTATGATCACAGTCCTAGGGGGGCTGGGGGTGGCGGGGAATAGGGTAGGGGGCATATGGAGGAGGGTTCTCAGTTAGACATGGCTGTTCAGAAGACAGAAGAAAAAAAATTGTTCCTGAATCTAGACCAGGGGTGGGCCATCTTATCCGGAAATGGCCAGTGTGGATGCAGGTTTTCATTTCAACCAAGCTGAAGCCACACCTGATTCCACCTGCACCCACACCGGCCCTTTCCGGATAATATTGCCCACCCCTGGTCTAGACATTCTGGCCTGAATACTTCTTAGCCTCATCCTGAATGGGAGGGGTTTAAACTATTTTTGAGCCTCTTAGCCATTGGAGAGCATTAAAAACAAAATTACAAAAATAAATAAATAAATAAATGGGGTGCATCCATGCTAAATCGGAAATTCACTTTAAACCAGATTTGCCATTTTGGGAGATAATTTGAGGGAAAATATAATTAAATGAAGCACTAACCTTCAAACAATGAATAATGACTACACTATGATGTTAAAGCTAGGGGTTACAGGCTTAATTCCAATGGTTTCCAACTCCAGTAATAGGTCCCCAAACTCTGAACATGGATTTTCCCTTGTGTTGTCAATGAGAATGGAACTGGGCTTGAAAATACAAACTACATACAGCAATGTTGCCACTATTTCAGCACAATGTAAATGAGCACCATAACCTGATAAGGGCTCTTCAAATCAGACAACTGTCTGGAGGGATATGGATCTCAGTGACTGTTGTCTACTCAGAGTCATTCTGCCACCTACTGTTCATTTAAATGTAGTACAAATGCCATCCAAGCATAAAATACAATGACACCCTGCCTTTCGTGACCGAACCCCAAATGGCTCCAGCAGGAAGATGGTGTATTACAACCCCTAGCAAAATTATGGAATCACCACACTTAGAGGATGCTCACCTAGATAATTTTTTACTACTTAGGAAATAAACAAATCACAGATATGACACAACACAATTATTATTTAATAACTGAGCATTCTGGCTTCGAACTCAAACAAATTAAATAAAAGTTTTAATTAATGGCATATTTCTTTACAGATCAATTAGTACTTTGTTGCTCCTCCTCTGGCTTTTTTTTTCTTTGAGGCATGGACTTCACAAATGAAACACTATTCTCCATCAAACTGGTTCCAACTTTCTCAAATAGTGGTTGACAGATCAGTTTGCAGGATGGAGCATTGTCATGGACCAATTTTTTATATTTCCTCCATAAATATTTAATCCAATTGAGATCCAGACTGTTTGCTGTGCCAAATGTTCCAAAAAGGGCCAATTTGTAGACTTTGTGCTAACAAATTATGCTGAAGAAGACATTTCACTGGACTCATTTTCCAAAAGATATGCTTGCTTTTGTGTGCACAAACATGGATAGCGCAATGGTTCCCTTGAGAGTCACACTAAATAAACCTAAAAGTATATGCAGATACATAGGTACATTTTAGCTGTGTAATAACATCCACACAACCAGAAGAATCAGAGGAGCAAATCTGCCAGAAAGAATAGGCAAAAATCACTAGAAACGTACCCCAACAGACATAATTCTTTTATTTTCAGCAAAATGTGGTTCTACCACGTACCATCCCGAAGGAATTGAATACTTATACAGGCTGTATTTTTCAATTTGCAATGTTTTAAAGATCTGCTGACAAATAATGAATTTTGACCTTGAAAAATTAACTTGGCATAAGAGCACATCGGTTTGAAATCCAGATGAATCTGATGACTTTTAAGGGGGATGAATTCTTTTGAGGCACTCTACACATGTTCTCTTCCCATATTTCCTGTGTCTTGCAAAATGAGCATGAAGAGTATATATTGCAGTAAAAAATATATTTGTAGAGTAGTATATTTCATATCTAGTTAAAGAGTAGTATATTTCATATCTAGTTAATGTTAATATATAAAAATGTATATTATATATTACCAGTTTGATGTTCAATGATGAAGTAGAAATACTTTAGTTTGTGGTGAGTGAACATGAGACTAACAGGTTTTTTATTTTTTATTATTCAGTCAATGTTAAAATGAATTAATAACATTCAATAAGTTAAGAAACAACTCTGAAACAACTTGTTGAAATAGAGAGAATAGTTTTATTTGCATTCCCTTAAGAATTGTGGAATTAATTAGAAGGTATAAATAAAGAATTAAAAAGGTATAAAAGGCAGAACCACCAAACTATCTGTCTGTATTGGTATTGGCCAATGTCACTCTGAATATTGGCTATTGGTATCAGCTGATAAATTTAGCATCGGTACATCTCTAATTTTGACACAGATTGTTGTTATCTTGTTTGTGGAAGACAGTGATACCAATTATCCTTTAGTTAGAGTCGCTGCAGCCTCCTTTTTTGCAACTAGCACCTTTAACACTCTGACATATATTATATATCGCTTTACCTCCTGCATCACATAAGCTAAAGTTAAAGGACCATCCCTAACAGGCAATGACTGATAGTAATGTAAATGTCCCATAACCTTCTGCACCTGCTCCTTGTAGCACTGTAACTGCTGCTCTAGAGACAGATAGGTGGGGAATGAAGGAAGGATCTGAGGGCAATGCACATTAATGTCGCGCGAAACAGGAGTGATTGGAGGAGCAGAGAAACGAGCGGCGACGTAGTTAATGGCCACAACCCATGATATCTGCTCTTCTGCACTCTTGGCTTGGAAGTAGAAGTGTCTGGAGTCTGCGGTCCTGAGGCTCAGCACATGGGGCCTCTTTTTGCACTCTATAGGGTATGCTATGG
Organism: Ameiurus melas; assembly: GCA_012411365.1. Lineage (NCBI taxonomy): Eukaryota > Metazoa > Chordata > Actinopteri > Siluriformes > Ictaluridae > Ameiurus > Ameiurus melas. The sequence continues at coordinate 8,577,460 of CM022761.1, forward strand.
CATGATGCAGTTCAATGGCATCATCTGTCTTGCACAAGTTAAATGTGTCTTTGTGTAAATGAAGAACCATGCCTCGTAGAACTGCATTAAACGGCTTCCATGCTCTCTGGTCCTTTCTGGATTTAGTCCCATTCTCATTTGTAACTATTCTGCAGATGAGATGTCCTATTTTATGGACAGGTTCTGTGGTCACGCCCTGAAAGTTTGTTGCCTCTTCCACAGCGTCTTCCCTCTCTGTTGCGTCATCCATGACATCTTCCCTTTTTGTTGCTTCTTCACAAACTTCTTCTCTTTCTGTTGCTTCTTCCCAAACTTCTTCTCTTTCTGTTGCGTCATCCACGACGTCTTCCCTTTCTGTTGCTTCTTCCCAAACTTTTTCTCTTTCTGTTGCTTCTTCCCAAACTTCTTCCATTTCTATTGCTTCTTCCCAAACTTCTTCCCTTTCTGTTGCCTCTTCCCAAACTTCTCTTTCCGTTCCTCCGGCTGCACCTTCACCCTGTTCCTCACTGTCTGGGTTTTTTAGCCAGTTTTTAAACAGTGAAGGCAGAAAATAATATAACTTCTCCGCCATCTTTCATGCTGTCGTTCTGTAGCAAGAACTCAGCTGTAAAAACGATGCACCTTGCTTGTCTGCGTGCTTTTATATATGTGTCATCGTGACGTCATACCGGGTTCGGAATTCCAACATTATGCTCGTCGATCGAATATCTGAATATTGCTCGGAGTGTTCTCGCTAAGTCAGAGAGTCACGTGACCCCGATAACGCGCCCATCTGCAATTTCTCAGCCCCTGTGTACCCCATCAATAGAAAAACCAGCTCCAATGGTGGAGCATTCACAGCCACATACAGTACACCCTTAGGAAAATGTACAATGTTAACCATAGCATGGTTTTACTGTGGTACTTTATGGTAACTACAATACTACCATGATTTTACTATGGAACTTTGTGGTAACTGCGCTGTAACCATAGTTTTAGATAGTAACTATAATACTACCAAGCTTTCACTGTTGCACTTTATGGTAATTATGACATTACCATGGTTTTATCCTGCTCTCAGAGTAGAGTGAATACGCGTATACATATGCTGACAAAACGAGCAGTCTAGTAGGTTGTTTTGTGTTGAGCTCGTTACGTAACGGCTTTCCGCCACAGGCTAGCGCTGCTGAGTATAAACGCACGTGACGGGTGATTGACCAATCAGACAGCCGTGATGTAGCGCCACGAAATTTGAACATTGTTTGTGTAGCCAATGGCGTTGTGTTTGTGGGGCGGCGCTGCCGTTTGAAACACGTCCACAAAGGAAGTAGTCAGAAAGCTAAAAGTTAGCTAACGGGTGCGTTAGGACGGGAAAATGTACCGTTGTTTATATAGAGGACGGTTATAATTCGTATTAGGTGTAAATGCAGACGGAGGAACGTTAAACGGGTACGGTGGCTAGTTAGCGAACAGCGCTGCGTGTTGTTAATGTGAGCGAGAGAGCCTACTGTATGTAGCAGCGCTTCTCCAGGTGTTTCGACTGATAAGACGCGCTTTAATTCCGCGGCTGGAGTTATTGGTTTCGTTGAGCAGTCTTCTGCTCTGTGGGAATGGAGTAAGAACTGCTAAACCCGCAGACTAGTCAAACTTCTCCAGGACGTTGTTTGCTGAAAGTGTGTGTGTGTGTGTATGAGATAACTAACTAACTAACTAACTAAATAGAAGAAGTATGAAGACCGCAGAGAGAAATGTGGTGCGTCTTGCAGTTGTGCAACACCTCCGGGCAACTTTCGCCATCAAGACGAAGAACTGGAACAAATGCAAAAGCAACAAGTTCCCAGCAGGCAGTGCGGTGAGTGGACACAGCCAATCTGTGCGACACCTCAGCTGTTCAACATTTTGATTTCTTTACTTCAAGTAGAACCGTTTCATCTGCGCGCGTTTGACTCGCACGTGTTTTAGATTTACAGAAGGTTTTCACTCACTTCATCGTGTGTGATTTATTTCAGCACGTCACTTCCGTGGAAAGTTGGCCAGTTTCCTGCTTAGGTTTTCAAACACGAGAGCCTCAGATTCAGTTTCTGGACACTGCACCGGAACAGTGTGTGTTTCTACTGAAATGCAGAACAGTTCTGCAGTTCAATGCTGGAAAAGAGTTGTTTAAAAAAATAAAAATCATGCAAAAGTGTAATTATGCCAGGGCACTTTGTGTAGGAGATTACTTGGAGCTTATTTCAAGGTGTAGCTTGTGTACAACAAGGAGAAGGAGTTATGTTGCAGAACAACTCAGGCTTTATGCTGTAGATCTACTCGTGACTCTCGTAAAGAGATGGTTCACCCAAAACTGTTAATTCTGTCATCAATTACTCACCCTCGTGTCGTTCCAAACCCAGAAGACTTTCGTTCATCTTCTGAACACAAATGAAGACTTTTTATTTTATTTTTTTATGAAACCGAGATTTCTGTCGCTCCATTTACAGTCCATGTAACCAACACTTTCAAGCTCTAAAAAGTTCATAAAGGCATCGTAAAGGTAATCCATGTGACTCTAGTGGTTTAATCCCGATTCTATGAAGCGATACGAATGCTTTGTGCGTGCAAAAACAAACAAAAAATTGAGATTTTTATTCATAAAATATCTTAATTTCCACATAGATCTCCGACACACGTTCATGGGAGAACCATGATGCGTGTTATGTTGAAGAGAGATAGGGTATAGAACTCGGCATGACGGGTCCCGGAAGCGCTGCACTGTGTACAGCAGAGGAAGAGGGACGTTGGGCACAAAAATGAGTCCCGTAACAATCTTTGTAACAAAGATATCTGCAAATTTTAACATGGACGACAATTTGCTATTTCTTTTGTCCGATCTCAAGTCAACACAACACGCACTCCCCGAGGTTCTCTTGTGAACGTTTGTGGGAGCTCTATGCATAAGTGAAAATATTTTGTGAATAGAGACGATTAATTTTTTTGTTTTGTTTTTGCGCACACAAAGCATTTGTATCGCTTCATAGACTTGGGATTAAACCACTAGAGTCATGTGGATTACTTTTATGATTCCTTTATGAACTTTTTTTTTTGAGCTTGGAAATTTTGGTTACTTGGACTGTAAATGGAGGGACAGAAATCCTGAGTTTCATTAGAAATCTCTTCATTTGTGTTCCGAAGGTGAACGAAAGACTTATGGGTTTGGAACAAAATGAGAGTGATAATTGATGACAGAATTAACATTTTTCGGTAAACTATCCCTTTAAGTGTAAGTCGCTTTGGATAAAAGCGTCTGCTAAGTGAATAAATGTAAATGTAAGTGCCAGGCGAGCATAATTACTATGCTATAATTACTAATACCACAGAGTCTCTACTAGTCTATCGGTCCTGTTGCTAGCAATCACTGCTTGCTTTGTCGTTGGACCACACAACCCCATGAGCAGCCGTTAGTATTTCACCTGTTTCCACCCAAGTGGAAAAAGACCCTGTGATCTTTAAGTTCGCACTTAAGCAGTAATGAGGTCTAGGACCTATTTGTGTTCACACTGTTGCCTTTTTCCTCCTCGACCTCTTGCTTGTTTATTTATTGTAGTTTGTAGAAGTATAAAAATTGTTGGCTCTGTCAAAACTTGCCATATGTAAAATTTTCTGTGGTTAAATATTCTGTATACCCTGTGGTTAAGAAAACTAGACGTGCAAATTATAAAAATGTCATTAAGGTAGTTTTTCCACTCTGGGCATGTGACTAATGTTTGCTGCAGTCCGAATGATGCTGATCATCGGCTAAATGATGTCGTCATCGGCTAAAACGCGTATGGGGGTTACTTCCTGAATAAGTGTGGAACCGAGTACGAGCTGTGTTCCATCACTGCTCAGTTCCAATGCAGTCGAACTCGGACCACCTCCTACAGGTAGTCTTGGGTTCGGGACCGTGGTGTGATTCCCGGTTCGCATGACCGCATTCGCATTACCTTTTTTTTCCCACGCAAACCATGCTCTGTTTCGGACTAAACTGCCAGTGTGAAAGTCTCCTTTCTGTAGTTTCTCGAAGTATCAAAAGGAATGGCTTTGTAAAGACCTGCTGCATGTAAAGTATTCTGACCTGTGATTTATGGAAACCAGACACGCAAATGACAAAAACATCACAAAGCCAACTTTATCATGAAAATAAGGGCATAACAGTTCTATGAGCAGCTAAATAGGTAAAGCAAGTTTGCAACGAACGTACCATTATCATACTCTCTGATGTCCTCCCTCTACGACATCCATTGGGTTTGCACAGGGGCTTTGCACAGTACCAAGAATTTTGTTTAGCAAATTATAGAGAGACTGACTTGACATCAGCTGACTGTCCTCTAGATCTTAGATTATCTTGTGACCATATATTTCTGCTGTAATTTTTTTTTTCACTTTAATCCGGCACTATAAAGCGGTACAGGTAAGTGAGCCTGGAGCGATTTGTGATCGCAGTGCATGTTTTTAGTGAACTATACTGTAAGCTGTAAAAGGGCCAAAAATCCAGGCGAATCGCACTCAGACCCCTGAAAAGGACCAAGTGTGACAACACCCTTTAAAGCATGAACTGAACCACTTTGTTTTCTTAAGATGCAAATCCAGTGGAGCACATAACAAACCATAGAGGCCATCTCTAGAGGTGGTCTGAGTAATGTTTGCTTGTGGATTGTTTTAGAGGAGTTTGTTTAGTGTGTTCACATTTGCAAAGAAAAGTCATCACACAGAGTGGTGTTCACACCTGGCTTTAATATGCTTCCTGGATGATCTGATGGACAACACTAAGTACAGGTGTGAACATGGTGTCAGTGTGTCTCAGAGAAAAACTGTGATCTAGGGATGCACCGAAATAAAAATTCTTGCCCGAAGGCCGATTACCGAATACGTTTTTTGCGTGTTTTTTTTCCCATTTGTTGTGCCTTTTTTTCCCACCGTTGCATAAATTAAATAGTCAAAATGTGTTATTTACTATTTTGTCTTGTTTTTCAAAGAAAAAATCAATTACAAACACTACAATTTCAAAATATTTAACATTGAACATTTTTTTCATTCCAGCAGGCATAGGCTACCAACAAGGGACAATATAACTTTAAATTAATAAAATAAAAATATTTTTATATGTGGTCATCTTTGAGCCCCCGTTGAATAGCCTATGTTAGGCCTATAACTAACTGTCTGAAAGAATGTAACGCTCTGTAGCCTACAACAAAAAAGTGCATTGACAAAAGTGCAAAAAAGTGGATGGACCCACAACAAATGAATAATTGTCCTAGACATATGCCTACTTCTTTAACGCCCATCCTTACATCTTTCTCTGACACTTTAAAATGCTTCCACACTGCCGACATGTTTGCTGCAATTAAAGCTTTGCATGTCTCACTCTGGTTGCTAGGCTATTTGGTCACACTATCAAACATTGATCATTGTTCGGTCAAATTATTCGGCCTTTTCACTTATTCGGCCGAAAGTGGTGTGTGTGTGTGTCCTTCTCTTTTCTGCTGATTAATTTTGGTTGGCGAACATTCAGTGCATCCCTATTGTGATCTGATCACTCAAAACACTTTCAAATGTGGTCTGTTACGCATATGGCCACATCACATTTGTAGTGTGAATGCAAAAGCATGCCAGACAGCACCACATGACTACCCTAGCTGGAAAATGCATAATCATTACAACAGCAGAGTTTAAAGTGGCTGCTTTGCATAAGTTCCTTTGGCGTCTAATCTCCCATTCGTTTGTACATTTCATTAGCAGACCCCTCGATTGAAACTTTTCAGACATTTCTGCCTGATAACCTGTGCAGAGGAAGTCTGACACAATAAATGTGTGTGACAGCTTTCCTCCTGCAGAAAAGATGTGTACAATCTGATCACAAGTAAATATTGGAGGTGCATTCAAATACCAAGTGTATGTGACTGAGTTTTGGTTGTCATATACACAACCTTGAAACATTAATTCATTTGGCAGACCTGAGAGACCTGTTCAGTTAGATTGGAAACAGGGTTGTGCCCCACAGCTATGTAATGTCTCTCATCAACAGCCATCTTGACATACTTCTCTTCTGTTGGCTTGTAGTAATGAGAGTCTGATGTATTGCAGGTGCTTCATTAAAAAAATGAATGTAGGATTTGTAACCTGGTGAAAATAAATTAGAATCACATTTGCAGATCCTTTCAATAAACTGAAGGCATGCTAAATTATTTCTTTTCAGACGAAGGTCTTTGGAGTGGCTTTGGAAAGTCTTCCACATTGTCATGTGCTAGACTATGGAGATCTACCCTGGTGAGATGGTTTATTCCGTTTAAAATCGTTGTACTCGGTTTACTTTAAGTTTTCTGACAATTGATCGTTTCCACTTATGCAGTTGCACCCCAGTTAACCAGTTTGCTTTTATTTTTAGTCAATCAGAGGTTTAGAACTAGATTAAAGTCTGTAGTAAAAGTACCACATGTGCAAAATAAGTGTTTCAACAACAGTGCTAACATCTGTCTCCTCATTAAGCTTCCTAGTGGATGTCTGTACATGCCTTCTGGGCCATTTGGACACTGAGGGCCTGTTTAGAAAATCAGGCTCTATTGTTCGAGTGAAGGCGCTTAGGGTAGGTGACCTATCTTGACTTTTTTGACTTCACATTCAGGGGCCTTGACTGCGATTTCGTGTTAAACAGTGTGTGCATTGTTCTGACTCTGTAGGTGAAGTTGGATAAGGCAGAAGAGTGCCTGTCCACTGCGCTGCCATCGGATATAGCCGGACTCCTGAAGCAGTTCTTCAGGGAACTGCCTGAGCCTCTTGTAGCCACAGACATACAGAGCAGCTTTCTAAAAGCCCAGGAGCTGCCCACTTTGGAGGAGAGGACCTCAGCAACCCTCCTGCTGTCCTGTGTGCTGACACGTGAGAATTTAAGCATTCTACGCTACTTCTGCAGCTTCCTGAAAATGGTTTCTCAGAGGTGAGCTAAAAATGTCTGTGTGACTTCACCACTCATTGTCATTATTCTTGTCTGCTTTAAAGTTTTAATGATTAAGTGCCCATGTCTAGGGCTCTGATTTATCACGTCTAGTTACAACAGGAGGTTAATTTCTTCATGGCTCATGCATGTTGATGAGGGAAGAGGAGTTTGAGCAGTATTTGCCATTTGAGCTACAGCAGCAGTAGCTGCCATAGGTTGCCATTTAATTGGTGTTTAGCTAAGAGAGATTTTTAAAACCCAATTTTCAACATTCCTTGTAATTGTATTGAGTATTGTGATTAAACAGCAGTTCCTGTGTAAGGACATTTGGTAAAACCTCCTCCAGGGCTCTACTGTAACAATTCTTTTTAGGAGCACTCCTAATTACACAAATTTATATGCACAGTCAAAAACCTAAACATCAAACGTATTCCTAAATTTTTTGGCGATGGTAACATTAACGTGCCACAATATAATGCACAAGTAGGCATGAGAAAACTTGAGCTTGTCAGTTATGACAGAATTTAGGAACATAGTGTGAGCCATGACAAAATAATCTACCTTCTGATTAACTAAATGTAATTTTACAGACCGTATGCAAAAAAACAAAACAACCATTAACATGTTCTACCTTGTAAACAAATACAAAAAACCTCAAGGTTCAGTTTTTGAAGTCTGCTCCTCTTAAATATTTATCAAGCTACACTATTAGACATTTTCCAAATTCTCCAAAGCCAATTCTCAAACCGCTCTCTATATATTGTGTATATATCTGAATAATCTCATAGGATGTGATTGAGTGAATTCATTTACCTGCCAGATGCAAAGCGCTTTAGTTTAATGGTTTTCATTACTAATGCTCCGATTTTTTATTTTTATTTTTTACAGCCGATACCAATTTCTTATCATGTTGACTGACCGAAACCGATCCAGATAACAATCTTTTTTTTTTTTTTTTTTTTTTAACTTTAATCAGGAGGTCTATCATGAACAGTTAAATGTAAACTCTCTGCTCATGGCCACTATTAATTGAATTAAAATAATAGCAATGACAAATACTGTTGGTTAATTGATGAATAAACAAGCATAAATTATTTCATTTTTAAATATCTTAAACCGGAGAATTCTAATTTAAAGTAGAGTTTCAGGTCTTTTGCGCGATCGATAGAAGATGGTTGTTTTTTTGGGGGGGGGGGGTGGGGAGAAGAGGGGGTGGGTTTTTTTTTTTGGTTTTTTGTTTTGGTTTTTGGTTTATGGCCCGATGAAAAGCAGTGTAACAGTAACTGTTGCTCATTTTGGACTTCCTGTAGTTATTATTCCGATTGTATTATACTAGTCCGAACAGGTCACTTGCACCGGTGAGCCTAAATATTTGGTTACAGTCGCAAAAACTACTTTTCGGTCGCAAATGCGAGTGAAATGGTTGCACTTTTTTTTGGTATAATTAAGTGAAAGGAACAATTCACCTGACTATGGTATGTATAGAGAATCAGGACTGCAATCAGTCTCTCCTTTGTCACAGATCTGCTGAAAACAAGATGGACAGCAGCAATCTTTCAGTCATTTTTGCCCCAAATCTCTTTCATTGGGGGGATGGAACAGAGAAAGTGAACGCCAGCACAGAGAAAAGACTAAAGCTTCAAGCTGCTGTGGTGCAGTGCCTCATTGATAACGCTCAGGATCTAGGTATTTAATTCATTACTGCTGTTTAAGATTAAGATCAAGAAGAATCTTTAGCAAAAGGAATCTACTGTTTTATTATCTACAGTATAGCTTAAATCTATAGTTCAGCCCTAAATGATATGAAGTTCAATTGTGTTCTGAATGAGTTTGTGCTCTTTATTTTAAAATTATTATTATTTATTTTTATTTTTTTTTAGGTGTGGTACCAGAGTTCCTTATGGCCAAAGTTCCAGCCATGCTAGGTTGTGAATCTGGAGTGTTTTCCCCTTCGGATGCTGCGGAGGAGGGAATCACACCCTCAGGTGTAAAGAGATGCAGGCGCAATATTGGAGGTAAGAGTTTGATGTGTGAAAGGACAGTGGTCTTAGTTCCCCTAACCCCACTGTTTGAATGTAAACTACTGGTTATGAGTTTGTAACATGACATACAATGGAACAGAGGCCTGTCTTAACTAGGTGTTTTAAACATAGGCCTTTACAGATGAGTGATTTTGTCTTGCATTCCAGATATGGTAAATGGAGCTCTGACTAGGTTAAAAAGTAGTAGAACCCCTTCAGATACACCTCAGCCTGATGGAACAGGTGGGTATGCAGTACACTCGGGTTAGGCTTTGCTGCATGTCCGTTAAATGCATAAATGTTATTTTACCTCAATAGCTAAGCTACAACACATGTGTTCAGAGCAAATGTTTCTCAACCTAGTCCCTAGTGGACCACAGTGTAGATGTTGACAGCATTTTAGTGGACCAAACTGTAGCAAGGTGCACATTGTATGGACGAAATGACGACAGTTCAACAGCGACCACAAATTTCTAATCATAAACCAGCACAGTTTCTGTAGCAGATCCTCTGCTGTGATTTATCCAATCACATGCATTTGTGTAAATTGGCTGAAAGCAGCTTATCAGCCTCGAGACCAGCAAAGGGAGAGTTTACACAGATTTTTAAAAATGACTTTAAACTCTCTGGTCTAAATAAGGAAGAGCAGACTTGTACAAAAACAGACAAATGTACAAAGAAGTATGAGTTTATCTTTCCTGCTTCAAGTCCAAAATTGATATCCTCTGTTCATACTGGTGATGTGAAACACCAGGACCACTTCTCATTTTAGTCTCATTTATATCCATGAACTAATGGTTAAACTTAACAAGTTAAGTTTTGTTACTTTTCAGTCACGTTTATCCAGATGTTTGTTAGGAAAGAATTTTATGAAACAGGACCTTCACAAATTTTAGTTGAATGTCCAATAGCACTAGACTGTCCAATTATTATTTTTTTCTTCTTTTTTCTTTCTTAGCATTTAATACACAATAATGAGTGATTTGAGTGTATTGTATTGCTTCATTCATCTGTGTTGGGACTGGAATAAAGCAAACTTGCAGCTTGTGGGGCTCTGAGGAATAGGCTGGGAAACAATGATTTGGATTGTTTCTTTATAATCTGCTTGCTGTGGCTTTTTTTTTTTTTAATGGAAAACATAAGTTTTGCTGTACATAATTACTTAGGTTGGAAGTTTTGTTAAAGATTTTCAGTCTTTATTTCTGGTGCAGACATGCTTGCTCTGCTACATAATATAAAGGGCTAGTTCTTAGCTTGCCTGATTGGTCTTGCTTGTGAACCGTCTTAAAGACTGAGAATGCATAGCATCTTTTATTAAATAAAAATGGATTTCCTTCAGATGCCTCGAGATTATTTTGATTAGTCTGAATGTGCCTTGCTTATTCCTTGCCTTTTTTCGCTGTATGATTTTTCCAAACATTTTAAAGATTTTCCTTAATTGTTTGTATTTATTCAGTTTGTCCAGTGCCTTTCTAACAGCCACTGTGTTTCTCAATTACCCGTCCATTACACATGCGGTTATTATTAGGAACAAAAAAAAAGTCTATACTCCGTATACACTGATCAGCCATAACATTAAAACCACCTGCCTAATATTGTGTAGGTCCCCTTCGTGCTGCCAAAACAGCTCTGACCCATGGACTCATGGACACAAGACCCTTGAAGGTGTTCTGTGGTATCTGGCTCCAAGATGTTAGTAGCAGGTTCTTTAAGTTCTGTAAGTTGCGAGGCAGGACCTCCGTATATTGGACTTGTTTTGTTTGGCACATCTCACAGATGCTCTATCGGATTGAGAACTGGGGAATTTGGAGGCCACGTCAATACCATTAACTCTGTCATTTTCCTCAAACCATTCCTAAAAAATGTTTAGGTAGGTGGTACATTTCAAAGTAACATCCAAATGAATGCCAGGACCCAAGGTTTCCCAGCAGAACATTGCCCAGATCATCACACCGCCTCTGCCACCGACTCCGCCTTCTTCCCACAGTGCATCCTGGTGCAATCTCTTACCCAGGTTGTCCAGAAGGACTAGCCTTCAAGAACATCAGTGAGCCTTGGGCACCCATGACCTTGTTGCCAGTTCACCAGTTGTCCTTCCTTTGACCACTTTTGATGGGTACTAACCATTGCATATTGGGAACACCCGACAAGACCTGCCCTTTTGGACATGCTCTGATCAACTCATCTAGCCATCACAATTTGGCCTTTGTTGAAATTGCACAGATCCTTATGCTTGCCCAACACATTAACTTTGAGAACTGACTTTTCACTTGCTGTCTAATATATCTCACCCCTTGACAGGTGCCATTGTAACGAGATAATCAATGTTATTCACTTAACCTGTCGGTGGTTTTATTATTATGACCGAACATTGTTATCGTGTTGTATTAATGGTGTCAAGTAGACAGACTTTTAAATTATGTCTAAACAAGAATAACCAGGAGATTGCTGAAACAAATCATATTCTTTTACAACGAGCATATCTGTAGGCTACTATAAGTCATACTGTGTGTTTATGAGAAGAGACAAACATGTGCCATGGATGATGTGGTTGAGAAATGCTGATTTGCTTAGTAGCTGCTTAGGCAAACATGCTTCTGCTCATGTTATCATTAAAGCTAACATTTAAATTACATTTTACATTATGTTAACTGAATCAAATCTTAATGTCTAGTAATTTCCGCTGAGACCCCTGTTGTTGGAACGCCTAAGCGCAAACTGCCTCTAGAGTCAGGACACAGTTATGGACTCTCCAACAAGAAGCGGAGGTCTATCAAGAACCTCGGGCTGGACCTTCTACCGAATGTCTTTTTTGGAGGAGGCTCCACACCTGGATCAGGTACAGATTATTTAACATGGACGAGGTCTCAATCAACATCAGATGCTATCTACCGCCAGTTAAGATGGCTGGTCACACCAAACTTTTTTTTAATGACAAGTTAATGTGTTAACATTTTTGAGTTCTATTAATGAATAAATATTTCTTTTACAGTGGTTATAAATGGATATTTCTCAGAATTAAACTCTTGTGCCTTAAGCTCTAGTTTTAGTAACATTGTGTTAACATTGTATCATCTTCAATCTGTCCGTACAGGATTTCAGAGTTGTTTTTTTTTGGTGACTGTTGCAGCCAGAAATGCTTGATTGTGCTGCGGCTCTTTTCAAATTTGTGATTCAACTTGCAGGCGTGTTTGTTTGGCATAAAACTAATGAACTGATGTGAAATTGCAACTGCATGAAGTTGTTTTGCGCAGTCTTTCGCAGTACTGTTTGCTGGTAAATAAGACTTTTTAGGGTTAGGGTTTACTTGTTCGATGCACATGAATTGAGGGCTTTGGTTGTATGTGTGCTGTGATGTCACATGATGCATCTTGGCCCAAATCTGCTACAGTTTGCTGTAGTAACTTTGAGTATTGCAGAGTTTTGAGTTTTGCGTTACCTTCTGTGATCGAAAAATCTCAAAATCCTGTACGGACTGTTTAAAATAGTTCTTATTGATCACTGTAATAGGAAATTGGCACATTATTGTGAACAGATTACGTTGTTGGTACATCTACATTGTTGGTTCTCTCAGTCCACAGCGCTTCAGGAGCCCTGGATTCATGTGGCTCACCTTCAATTGGTAAAAGTAGCCGTCTGACTGCCAGCTCAGCAAGAAGAAAGAGCAAAAGACTGAGCCACAGAAACATAAACAGGTATGTTACCTTCTGACTGAACAGGGAAGAATTTTGCATTACATTGCGTTGCAACAGCGATTTTGTGATTTTGTCTTAAATGAAATGTGCTGTTTTTATCAGAAGTCTGCTTATCAGAAATAAACAAGTCCATAATTATTAATTGTTTTCTTCTTTTTGGATAGGATTAGATTTTCATTGGGTTCTGGAGTAATTCCTTTGTGTTTAGGTGCTTCTTGTTTGTGTCAGAGTTTTTCTCCTTCCTGCCCTGAGAAATTCACAGGTTAAATTATGTGGTCGTCCGATAATGTCCTCTTCAGATAGACGTCTCTGTAATTTTCTTTTTTCACGCAGATGTTATCTTTTCTGTTGGAGGAAAAAACGTTTTGAACATTTATTCTCATCATATTTAGTTAGCTAGCGCATGTATTCATTTTCTAAATTGCAAAAAAAAGGATTTGTTTTTGACGAATCTCCTAGCAGCTTACTTGATGTGGGTTGTCTGCACAGCGACTGCGTGGGGGAGGCCGTTAGCAAGACAAAGAATAAAAACAATCAGAAGAACATGATCCTGTAAAGCTGATTAAAATTATTCTCATATATCAGCTACACGCATAAAGCCACTTTATATTCACATAAAGTACCCTAATATCATGCATAGCTTTCTAGAGATAAATGATTAGAGATAAACAGCTGTTTATTCAGTTCAATTCAATTTTATTTGTATAGTGCTTTTTACAATGGACATTGTCTCAAAGCAGCTTTCCAGAAACATATAAACACAGGATACAGATTTTAAGTGTGTGAATTTATCCCTAATGTGCAAGCCAATGGCAAGGAAAAACTCCCTAAGATTATATGAGGAAGAAACCTTCCTCAGAAAGGAACCCATCCTCATCTGAGTAACAACAGATGGTGTGAAAGTAAAATAAAGTTCATTATGGTTTTTACATGAAGTCTTTGTTGAACTAGTCCACTGTTCACTAAAGGAGACCTGTAAAATTGTATGTGGTAATTGCAGTCCCAAGGCCATAGTAGCAACCATAATCCCAGCAACACAGCGAGAATGTCCGTGTGGAATTGAGGTCCAAAACCATTTGATTGTACTTCCAGCTTTACCATCCTAAGCAATCTCCAGGCTGTAGCCTCCAGTTGATGAGAACTCCATCTAGAGGCATGGCATCCAGATGGATCAGGCAGGTCCAGAGTGCAGAAAGGGTCAGGATCACTGGCATCTCCATAAAATAATGTGTGGTTCAACAGAAGGAGAAAGGGAGAGGGAGGTAAAGAGAGGGGTAGACCATTAAATATGCTTACTATCCTGTGATAGATAAGACTGTGTACTTTGTGTAAAAGAAAGTCTATTCATGGTAAACTTAATTAAACATACATATTTAGCCTAGACTTAAACACAGAGACTGCGTCTGCGTCTGGAACACTAGTTGGAAGGCTGTTCCATAACTGTGGGGCTTTGTAAGAGAAATCTCTTCCCCCTGCTGTAGCTTTCACTGTTTCAGGTACCAACACATAGCCTGCACCTTTTGATCTTAAGTAGACGTGGAAGATCAACTCCCTAATCATTTCATGCTAGAGGCTGCCAAATATATAAACACAATTTTAGATTGTGTGTGTGTGTGTGTGTATTTCTCTCTCACACACACACACACACACACACACACACAGTCATCCCTCTCACATAAATTTAATTCATGTTAAAGACACTAATTTCATTCAGATAAATCTTAAGTGTGAATTGAAATATTTATATGCCATACTTATGTGTCTCATGCTCTAATTAAGACTGGTTAGCCTATGTGCGTCAGGTCAATGCACAGCTCCGTAGCCCAATGATTGCAGTGACTCTTAACAGCCTTGTGGAAATTTGATAAAACCAACTATCTGAACACGCTCTCATATGACACAGCCCTGACTTCTCCAACACAGCGAAGATAACAAACATCCCCACTTGGGTAGAAAAAGGCATCACTCACCTTAAACACATGTTAAAACAACACCTTTTGTATAATAAAAATTAAATAATCCGTAGAACTCACTACACCTGTCATACTAACAAACGGGAAATCAAAGAACAACATTAATATCACACACAATTCTCTGCCTCAATCAAAAATAAAACCAAATTGAACTCTGTTTGGACACCACCCATTAACTACATCCAACAGGGGATTGCTTCGTAATACATTCCCTACAGACAAACCACATAACCTAAGCCATTGCACACAGCTCCAGCATAATACTCTCAAGAACACAAAATTAAATTACACGCACATACACTCAACATTCACAGAAACCAAAGTTGGTGTTTTACATGTTAATTAACTCAACCGACATTCTGACATTTACTTTGCACATCCTCTCAATATGTCCATGTCACATCAACTTCAACTGTCTGTTCTGTCTCATCAACTGTCCCATGTCCCAAATCCAACACATTAATATTTTTTTAAAGTAAAATAATGTCTCAATGGTCACTGAAAGAGGGGTGATGGGGTGGTGGATGCCGGCAAAAAAAACAAACAAACAAAAAGAATATGGTGGTCTTGTACAAAGTTAGCCATTAGTTTTCGGTTGCTATAATGGCATAATGTTCATAAATATCAGGTTTTAAGAACAATACATAATCTGTGTCTTATCCACATGACTTTGCTAATACTCATACTTTTATAGTACTATGATATTGACTGGTCTGGCTCTGGTATTAAATTTCCTCATGTGTGTTTATGCATGTAAAGTATTTAAAGGATTATATAGAGCTTGTTGGATCATGTTACTCATTAGCATTGATACAATCATATGTCCACCATTAAATGTTTTAATTTGGGAAATGCAGTGGGTGAAATAAATATTGGATTCGTTAGCATTTTTCTTTTTTCTTTTCAGTAAATATATTTCCAATGAGGCTATTTACATGAAATTTTCACTAAACCTCAGTATTTACTCAAGAAATCTGAAATATAAAGAATTCACAACATTAAAGTCCATAAATAAAGTTGTGTGTAATAAAGTGGAATGACACAGGAAAAATAAAAATGTATTGAACATGCTAAGAAAAAGTAGTTCTCCAAGGGAAGGTACCAGCTGAAATCCATAAGTAATTATACCCCCTATCTGTGCAGATTAATATCATCTGGTTTAGTAAATTGATGGTCTATAAAAAGGCTTTTCATTACCACATTGTCACACAAGAAACATCTCATGATGGGTAAAAGCAAAGAGCTCTCCCAAGACCTTTGCAAACATATCAATGGAATCATATACAGACATATTTAGAAACTTGTGAATCCTCCTGTAAGCACCATTGGAGCCATTATCCGCAAGTGGAAGCAACATCAGTCATTACAAAGGCACTAAGTATTGTTTAATACTTTTTTTCTGTGTCATTCCACTTTATTACACACAACTTTATTTATGGACTTTAATGTTGTGAATTCTTTGTATATCTAGATTTCTTGTGTTAATACTGATGTCTGGTGAGAATTTCATGTGAATAGCCTCAGAAATGTATTGTAAAATACCTTGAGTGCTTCAAACCAGTTTCCAATTTGTGCCCAAGAAGGATTAATTGAGTGTTAATAGTTCCCTCTTGTGGATATGTTTTGTAGTTCACTTTTTTACATTCAAGTCCATGAATTGCTTTGCATGTATAAGAACAAATATGATCTAAATCACTTGCAAATAATTTGTAAATTGAAAATTTTCAGAGTTGAATCAGGAAAGGCTGGCTGCTTTTCCCCAAGGGTAGCCAAAAAAGAGACGAGAAAGTCCCTGCGTCTGCGCTTCAGCTTCGGGAAAACCGGCCGAGATTGTGTAAGTCCATCTCTGTCTGCCTCCACAAGAAACTGCACAATTCAACTTTAATCAACCTCCTCAGTCTCCTTGCTCAACAGTGCTATACAGATTTGCATATTTGTTTAATGTGCATATAGAAGTGTGCATGTTGGTAATTTACTTGCAGTTAATAGATTATGTTTAAAATGCTGTACAATCATTAATATTATGCGGTTTGGGATATTTTGTGACCCTTGTGTCTGTCAACTTCTTTGATTTTTACATTTGCCTTTTGAATTACTGCTGTTTTGTTAACTAATAATTTGTTTTTCTTTTTCTTTTTGGCACTAAAATAATATAGTAACTGGAGGGTCTAAACCGTTTAACAGCCAGAATCGATCAGTGTTCGAGAAAGCAGGTGGATAATAATCAGGCACTGGACATCGTCCTGATTCAGAAAGCTTAAGCCCTCTGTGCAGAGGAATAGTTAATTGCTTTCAAAGGGTGCAGTATCTGGAAATCTGAAATCCTGAATTGCCTGCTACATCTATTATTATCCAGCTGTTCATGTACTGTAAATGTGTACTTTTCGCAGTAAACACTACATTTCAGTCCCTGTTTAAGTGAACAGGCTGTTGTCTTCTGAAGGTGTGACCTCAGTGAAAATATGGACACAACACATTGAGCTGTAGCACCTGTTTAAATGCCATGCACAGCACTTGATATGAAAATGAAATGGTTACTGAATGCTACATTTTAGATGGGGAATTCAGACGTGTTGGTAAGGGTTGGGTTTTTTTTTTTTTTTTTTTAAAATCTGGTGCTTTTTAATTTTTATAACTACCATCTGGACTTGGGAAAAGATGAGCAATAAGTGTGTTTATTTTAACAGCCAATTTGTGATGTCTTTGTGACTTGTATCTACATGTTATGGTTTCTGTGGCGGTGGCTAACTTTGCACATTTATGTCCTATTAAGAGAAGAGGTGATTGTTTATTAGTTCTGTCTAAACTATAACTGTGACCACTAAAAATAAATATATTTTAAGAATGAAAGACACTAATGGTTAACCTTTTACCTGTTTAATTCAAAGCTTTTTAATAGAAAGCTTTTCTGACAGATGGCCTGCTTTTGGGTTTGTCTTTATACTTGGTATCTTGACACATTATACTGAGATGTCTATTTGCTCCAAAATAAAAACTATATCTTAATACTTGCACTCATTGGCCACTTCATCATTATTTTTTTTTAATTATTATTATTTCTGATGATATAGTTTTGCATCTATGTAATGTCTCACAGCACTTCAAAGAGCAGACACATGGGTCTTGTATATAGTCAGGATTTAAAAAGAAGGTGCCTTTATTCCAACAGAGTGTCATTTCAAATTCTCTACCGGTGCCAAAGGGGTCAGAGGTCATTGGCTGGCGCCTAGCGACACAAGAGAGCGTCACCGGTTTTCACTTCAAAGACGCTACATTTAGTCCAGCTGTACTTACGAACAACACTTCACAAGGTCAGTCTCTGTGTTTTTACTGTATTTTACTGCACTCTTTGAAAAGATTCTGTTTGTGCCTTTTGTAGATGCATGTAATAGCTAGTTAATTACAGGGGCACTTCAAATTTGTTAGGGACCCCTTAGCTTTTTAGTTTTAACCTGGTTAAAACCATCCAAATCTGACTAAGTGGCAGACACTATTATATGTAGTGTCTAGTTATTTGAACTGCAAACCAGACCGAGAAAACGGCCCTCCAAGCAGAGTCTTGTTTGTTTTTGTTTTTTTCAATTTGGTTTCAGAAAGGTATAAGTAATGAAGTAAGTACATCAGCAATTTTAAGAACACTATTTTCATTATGTACTTAAGTAGGGCTGCAACAGCTAACCGATAACTAAAATAATCGACAAAAAAAATCATTATCGATTAGTTGGGTCTGTCGTAAATGTGGATAACACTGGTCAGTGATGTCACTTCATGATGGTGAAAAACGCATTTCTATTAATAAAATGTATCTGAAAAACAGTCAAGGTCAAAGAGTGAGCTGCTTCAGGAAAAGTGCACAATCCAGATTGCCAAAAACATGAGCATTTGTTTTATATTAAGTAGAGCTGTAACAACTAATTGATAATAATCGATTATCAAAATCGCTGGCAATGAATCTCATTATTAATTAATTGGTCTGTCCGCGGTAAATTTACTCACTACGTTACTTCTGTTCCGAAAACAGGCTTCAGAGAGTAAATATTACAGTTGTGTCCCAAATGACGTACTCTACATTTACACTATGTGAACCTCTAGTGGCCAGTGGTGTACTTGCAGGGGGTCTGTAGGAAAGTTTATATATATATAGCGTTAGAGGATGGATGGATGGGTGGATGGATGGATGGTTATTCATGTGCATTCACAAATATCATGTTAACCGACGATCGTTCATTGATGGATTTTATTAGAAATTTATTTGCAAATGAAATGCTAATTTGCAAAAAGAAGTGGTAGACAAGTTCAAGTGTTGCATTGATGGATAAAATAAACAAAAGCTAATTCAGAGAGTCAAATTAAATGTCACACAATGGTCATTCAAAAATGAAGATTTTTTAAAATGTTAATAGTAAAATAAAGTAACGTATAAAAATGACTGTTCAATATATAGCCTATAATTGTTGTGGAGTGAGGGGGTCCTTATGGATTGTTCAAAATATGCTAGGGGTCACAAAAAGTTGAGAACCACTGGTCTAGTGCATGAATTCTAGTAAAAAATAGAAAAAGATAAAATTTTATAAAGTGGAGTTTGTGTAGCACTGAAGCACGACAGTGATGCACGAGCACAAACTAAAATGCACCACAGTTTGCAATGGGTTGAGGAAGCTGGTGCAAGTTGCTTAAAAGGTTTACTTTGATTTATTTAAGTTTATTGTAATTATATGCTGTATTTGCGCACTTGCACTGTAACTTCAGATGTTTATTATAACTGAAGTGATCTGTTCGTGACGAGGCTGCGTTGCACCTCACTCGCAGTGGGAGCACAAGTAAGATCTATAATGTCTAATTAAAACTATGATCAAAAGTATAATAATATCTCAAAGTAGTGAGTAACAGAAACCATAAGGTGCAGTGAAAGGGAGTTTGTATTATTATTTAGGACTGTAGTTTAATTCAGTGCTTTTTGTGCATCCATAAAAAGTAATGTGTAAATACAATTTTATTTTTATATATATTATTTCATATTGGAGATGCACAATCCAAAATTTATGAAATTTACGAAAACCTGATTATTGATATCGGCCGATAACCGATAGTTCTGTCTTTTAAATAACTTTATAATTTTCACAATTCTGAAGGAAATTCAAATAAAAACTTTATTCTCTCCATTTCAACAAGTTGTTTCACAGTAACTGGTGTCATAAACGGAAAACACATTACTCTAATTAACAAACACATGAATTAAATTCTGAAGATTAAAGTAAGATTTCTGAATTTATTGAATGTTATTAATCCAATGTAACTGACTGACTGAATTCTAAAAATAAATAAATAATAATAATAATCTCCTGTTAGTCTCACATTCACTCACCACAAACACAAGCATTTCTACTTCATCACTGACATCAAACTGGTACTATATAGGCGTAATATACATTTTTTTTCTTTTATCTAAACTGCATATGAAACATACTTCTCTCTCTCTCTCATATATACATATATACACACACACACACATATATATATAATAAATAAATAAATAAATAAAAGGAATTAGTCCGGGGGACAGCGGCGCACAGAGACCCAGAGGGCCAGTCAGCGTGAAGCAAGGGTTTTAACTTTGTTCTTCTTTTCAGTTCTCACAGGGGGTAGAGGGTGTGTGCGTGGGGAAGTCGGGGCGGAGGGCGCTGATGTAGCGACGTTCCGGGGGTGGGGGGGGGGGCGTGTTGGGGTTCCCGGAAGAAGCCGAGGGATTGCCGTGCCGTCTGTTAGCATCTGCATTTCCGTGAAGGGCCCCCGCCCGGTGTTGGACTTCGAACGAAAAGTCTTATAGGGCGAGAAACCAGCGAGTCACCCTGGCATTCGTGTCTTTGGCCCTGTCCGTCCACTGTAGGGGGGCGTGGTCCGTCACGAGGACGAAGTGTCGGCCGGCCAGGTAGTATTAGTAAAGTAGTATCAGTTCCTCCATGGCCCACTTTATCGCCAGGGCCTCCCTTTCCACGGCGGCGTATTTCTTTTCAGCGGGAGACAGCTTCCTGCTTATATACAGGACCGGGTGCTCTTCCTCCTCATAGGTCTGGGACAGGACCGCGCAGCCCAGTTTCGGATGCGATCGTCGTGCACCGTAGCAGGAGGTGAAAATCGGGGTTCCGCAGCAGCGCGGCCGCTGGTGAGGACTCCCTTTAGGGCTCGGAAGGCCCTCTCTGCCTCGTTCGTCCATTTCACCCGGTCCGGTTGTCCCTTTTTGGTGAGGTCGGATAGGGGGGCAGCTATTGCTGAGAAGTTGGGCACAAACCTTCTATAGTACCCCGCCAACCCCAGGAAGGCCCGTACCTGTCTCTTTGAGATGGGACGAGGGTAGTCTTTTACCACCTCGATTTTCTCTTCCTGTGGCTTCAGCATTCCGCGGCCAATGCGGTACCCTAGGTACTGGGCCTCGGTCAACCCTAGGTGGCAGTTCTCCTTGATAGCATTGTGCTGGGCTTCTGGGACCCGGTAAGGTCTCTGCCTCACCACTACACCGGGGGGAGTCTTTATCTCAGGTCGGACCAGCTGTGTCATTCCGGGGACGGTAGAAAAGACGTCAGAGAATTGGCTCACCAGCTCGTAGAGTTCTTGTCCCTGTACGGAGGTGAGGTCCTCCCCCACCTTCCGCGTCCCCTTTGGGACGCTGGGGCGGGTTTCCTGACTTGATATCTGGCGGCGATTGGGTAGGGAGGGTGTACCCGGCCGGCCCCCGTTTCTGGATCTGAGCGGTGGGTTCTATCTCCGGTTCTGCGTACATGGGCTCGTCAGCGGGGGTTAAACAGACAGGTGATCCCCGGCCGGTCCCCCAAGTGCGCTGCCGGTCGAGTCGGGGTCCCAAGGGCCTGCAGGGCGTCTCGGCGGACCCCTGCTCCCCCTGGTCGAGCTCACGGGTGGCGATAATGCGCTCGAGGGCTGTCAGGAGCGCCTGGGGTGTTTCCGGGGCGTGCACCCCCACAGCTTGTCGCTCGATGCAGGGTAATGCCCTCAGGAACCGCCCCATAGCCACTTTCTCCGCCACCTAAGTGGCCGTACTCCGGTCTGGTCGGAGCCACCTGTTCGTAAGCCAGATCAGCGCATTTAGAAAGGCCCAGCAATGGAACTCTGTCGCCGCTAGGTAGGGGGTTCGGCCGCACGACGCCAGGACACTCTCTTTCACTGTCGGATAATCCGTGGCGTCCTCCGACTCGAGGCTATAGTAAGCCATACGTGCCTCTCCGGTGAGCAGGGGTCCAATGGCACGGGGCCATTCATCCCTGTCCCACCCCTACCGGCGGGTAATGTTCTCAAAGGTCTCGAAATAGGCCACAAGATCTTCTTCGGGAGAGAGGGGGGGCAGCAGGCGGCGAAGCTCCAGAAGGGGCGTGGAGGCTGCGGGGGTCAAAACCTGTAGTTCCACCAGCGTTTGGATCATGGCCTGGAGGCTTTGGGCGATTTGCTGGGTGATGGCCTGTTGCTGGACGCTGGCCTCCAGTAAGTGCGTTATGGTTTGTTCCATTTCGGGTTTTTTTTTTTTTTTTTTTTCCCGTCCTCTTTCTCTCTCTTTTTTTTTTTCTCTTTTTTTCCGCTATGGGCAGATCTGTGCTGCCTGCATCCTCCACCAGTGTAAGGGAATTAGCCCGGGGGATGGCGGCGCACAGAGACCCGGAGGGCCGGTCGGCATGAAGCAAGGGTTTTAACTTTGTTCTTCTTTTCAGTTCTCACATGGCCTGGTTAGCGGGGTAGAGAGGTGTGTGTGTGTGTGTGTGTGTGTGTGTGTGTGCGTGGGGAAGTCGGCGGAGGCGGGGCTGACGTAGCGACGTTCTCAGGGGGGGCGTGTCGGGGGTTCCCGGAAGAAGCTGAGCCGTCTGTTAGCATCGCGTGGCTTCAGCCGCGGTCGTCCTCGTCCGATGCCTTTGTGGGAAAAGAGGGAGAGAGGTTAATATTAACCTGGGATCCGCGTCAGCGGATGGAATACCTTGTGTTAGCTTCACGGACGGGTGCAGTGTCAGTGAGTTGGTACTCAAACCCGCGTTGGCGGAAGGGCGTCCTTTTATCCTTTTCTTCCGGTGTCGGAGTGGTGGAATTCTTCCGTCTGCCTCTCCAATCACCGGGCGCTGGCGGCTCCGCCTCGCCATGACAGCCCTTCCGGCGGGTATGGGGTCCGGCACGAAGCTGTCCGCTTTGTGCTGGTGCGGCAGTCGGGGAAGGAGCGTTTCACCCGTCATACCTGCCAGACCGGCGTCCGGCGTGACAATATATGTATATCTCACACACACACACACACACACACACTACTACCTCATCACATATCTTCATTTAAATATTTCAACGGTGTACTGGCCCTTTAATTTAGCGCACAGAAAAAAATTATTGGTTAATTGCTGCTCACTTCCTGTGTAAAATTTTAGCGGTGCAGAGATTATAAACTGCAGTTTTTTCATCATTTTACACAAGAGACATCATCTTTACACACAGTGAGAAAATGATGTGTTTGCCTGCCCTCTTTTGATTGACAGGATATAATTGGCACTGATCCTAGGATGTTTTTTTTAACTATCAGCCAATAGCGGGGAAAATAGCCTTTATTGGCAGATACGTCAGTGCATCACTTGTTTGTGTGTGTGTGTATGTATTTGTGTGTGTGTGTGTGTATGTGTATGTATGTGTGTGTGTGTGTGTGTATGTGTGTGTGTGTATGTATGTGTGTGTGTGTGTGTGTGTGTGTGTGTATATATATATATATATATATATATATATATATATATAAAAAGTTATATAAAAGTTTATATTATATGCAAGTATTTATACATTACTTTATATGGATGCATAAAAAAGCACTTAAAGAATTTGCAGTCCTGAATTAATAATGCATATTTTGGGGTGTGTATGTTGTTTTCTTTTCAGTCTTATATAATTGTACAAACAGTTGTCAAGTTTTAGTCTGAAGTTTATATTTGTAACACTCAGTTGTATTTTATTTTAAATAAGCGAAAAAAATGGCACCCCAATCCGATTAACTGAAAAAATATTTGGCCAACTAATCGATCATGAAAATAATCATTAGTTGCAGCCCTTATATGAATGTTTTCTTCGGTGCAGAAAAGAAAATTTTACCTTTTATATTCTCATCTGTAAATGTTAGAAATTCACACCGGTATTTCCATTTTACATACAGCGCTCGTCCTGACAGCGAGCGAGTCTCTGTTAAACTTCACTGAATAAGTCCACACATTTGTCACACAGCGTGCGATAGAAAGGAAGTGCAATAACTGACTAAAATATTAATTTAATCAAATATGCTTTGCTATGTTTATCTATATTTAGAAACAAAAGTAATTGTGTTTTTATGAGAGCAGTAACTGTAATGGGGTTTTAACATGTATATAAATGTAGGAAGTGACATAAATTTACAGAATAAAGAAACATGTTACTGTGTTCACATGAGTGAATGTGTGTGGTACTGCAGAACATTCTTCTTACCAGTTAACGCTTAGTTTGTGCTTCTTTTTTTTTTTTTTTTTTTTTAGCATTTTTTTTTTTTTAGCATTTTTAATATAGTTTAAATAACTTTTGGACAGTCAGTTTTTTATAATTTTTTTTCTCAATATATTATTTAAAAAAATTTTTTAATGTTCTGCTGTAACACACACATTCACTCATTTGAACGCAGTAGTGTTACTTATGTGTATGACACTACTTACATTTATATTCAATCACATGATCACATGTTATAACCCCATAACAGAAAATGAAAATTTCTATTTTAATCCAATTGATTGATGAACCAATAGAAAGATTCATGGATTATCAAAAATAATTTAGTTTTGGCCCTATACATAAGCTGAATTTAGAGTTTTGGCCCTTATTCATCAAAGTTGTGTAGAAATAAGCATTGATGTGCATGCATATACTAACACAAACTGATCTGCTTGTGATTCAGAAAACTGTCATGTGGCATCAGGACAAAAGCTGGTATGAGTATGAACCAATAAAAGCAGAGCAGATTCAGTCATTTAGCAGATTAGTTATCCAAGATCTGAGTACAGAAGTAAACGTAGAGTGGGAAATAAAGCATTTCAGTGATGCTAAGGTAGAGGTGCTTGTGTTAGAGTTTGCTTCAAATATATTCTTTTTGGTATCTTCAAAAATTCCAAAAAAGTTTAGTAAAAAAATAAATCAATAAAATCAAAGATTAACAATTTCGACAGGAAATCTTGGTACAATACATCAATCCGTTTGTCTTTTGCAGTCCTTGCTTTCACTGAAATTAATAGTATCGTAGGTGAATGTTGACATTTTATAAGTGTGCTGTTTTCATGTGTGCACCAAGATCAGGCAGAATTTAAACATTCCGACAGATTTAGGTTCATTTTAGAAGTTCATTCTAAATTAGGCAATTCTGAAATCAGATTTGTTTTGTTTTTTTTAATAAATATTTTTGAGCCAATTTTCTATTCTGAACATAATTAACAGACACTGACATGCAGACAGCCAAAGTGGTTAACACGGTTGCCTCAGCCGGTTTCCATTTGGTGGCTCGAATCCCGCATATGCCCTGTGTGTGCAGTTTGCATGTTCTCCCCATGCTCCAGTGATTTTCCTCTAGGTAATCTGGTTTCCGCCCCCAGTTCAATGACGTGTGTTGTAGGCTGATTGGCATTTCCAAATTGTCTGTAGTCTGTGTGAACCCCGTTAACCCTGCCAAGGGTTCCCCGGACTTGTGCCCCAAGTTCCCTTGGATAGGCTCCAGGCTCCCCCATGACCCTGTGTAAGATAAGTGGCATGGAGAATGGATGGATAATACAAATACCATGTGTGATGACATCTTTTAAGGGACACCATCGCGCTCTGACTCAGATGGAGAAATTTTGCACAGACAGGATACTGAAAGAGGCCTGGATGTCATCACACATGGTGTTTGTATTATCCATCCATTCTCCATACCACTTATCTTACACAGGGTCATGGGGGAGCCTGGAGCCTATTCAAGGGAACTCTTAGTTAAGAAGCTAATATATGTTTTTGACTATCAATTATACATGTTATTATTATTCACTGGTTTTAGATTTGTCTGTACATAACTGATGAGTAATAGTTGTACAGCCACTGTTATTTAATAAGATTTTGTTTGCTTATCTGAAAATTTGGTCCGTTTTTGAAAAAGCTTTGTGGGATTTCTTCAAATTATATTACTTAGAAATTTATATTGTTTATATTTAGGATGTTAATGTGTTGCAGCTGTTGTTCACATGCCTTCATATTGAGCTATATTAATGGTCTAGTTTGCACAGTTATACATTTTTGTATTTTGGTGTTGTATGAATGAAAGCAATACAGTGCTGTTGCCAAATCTGCTTCACAGGAACGAAATACATCAGTAAATCCGAAGACAACCTGCTGACCCCTCATGAGGCAGATGAGCCCGGGACATCCTGGAGTAGGGAGACTCTAGACAGAATCACAGAACACTCTCTCTCTGATACGCCAATGAAAGCATACCTCAACTACCGCGCAGAACCATCCATAGTCATCAGCAAACCGGCTATAGTCTGCACCATTCCGAAGAGCCTCTGCTGTGCTGCTAGTGGTGAGAGCTTAGCTAGTTCAGAGTCTTTACAAGAGGATGACTCTCGGGCAGCTCCTAATATTCAGAGAGTCAGAGGAGCTTTTGTTAAATCTGACAGTAAGAGTCATTCCGCTGATAGAGAGGAACCCAAAGAAAAAACAGGGGAACCTTCATGTTCCTCTTTCATTTTGCAAGCTTCAGGTGAACTGAAGAAGAATGTTGAATCACCACAGAAGGTTTTGAAGGATGGTAGTCATGATATCACTTTTGGACAAATTGAGTTTGTTCCCTTGTCTCCTCTGCATATAGACAGCACTGTGTTTGAAGCCGCAGAGAGTTCAGATTTAGTCAAAGATACCCACCAAGTGTCTGTGAGTGCTGACAATGAGTGCAGCTCGCTGTTTCGAGACATCTCTGCAGCTTCTGCAGACTGCAGCCAGCTGATAGATGCTCTAAACCTCCAAAGCCCTGTGGGCTTCAGGCTCAACAGCTCAATCACAGTTCAGTCTACACCATTTTCAGGAAGAGAGAAAACTGAGGAACGAAATACGTTGCAGTCTATGAAGTTTAAAGAGCAGTTGTTGTTGGAAAAGTATTTTGAGTCTTCAAGTCAGCATGGAACCAAACTTGGACCCATTGGACCATGTAAAGTGAGAGTTGCTGACCATGTCCAGCGGTTCAACATGCTGACAATTAATTCGCCCAAAGCCCAATCTCGATCTCCTTTGAAGTTCCAACGAACACCCGTGCGGCAGTCAGTTTTGAGGTTCAACTCTTTGAACCAGAGGAAAAATATCCGGTCTGGGTGGTATTCTACAAGAGGAGGTTCCTCCATGGTTAACGCGGTTAGTTTAGAAAGTGATGATTTCAGTGGAGTTCAACAATCTCAACCTGGTGAGGTCTCCTGCCCATCTCCTAATGATAATGAGGTTTCTTTAAAGCCAAAGCTACCAGTGACAGCCAACAGTAGGCATCGTGTCTTGGGGGATGTAACCAACATGGTGGCACCCAAAGCAAAGGACAATGGATCATCAGCCCCTAAATGTGCCACATCTGAAGCGGCCAAGTCCGTCCTGCTTCAAACAGCTGAGAAAGGGTACCGAGGTTCACCCAAGAACCCCCTTACACACAGCACACTTCTCTCAGCCATGAAACCTATAGATCTGTGAAAGTATCATACAATTGAAATGAGTCATTGCTTATTGCTTTTCAATTTCTTAATTCCATCTTCAGGGGTCTTAATTTATTCTTTGACGTTGCTTTTAAGCTGTTCTTGGTTTAATGTAGTAGTTGTGATATATGCATTCATTCAGTCATGCCATTAGTTAAGTTATGGGCCAGAAAAATGTGATGAGAAAACACATCTGAACAACGCTGAGACATCGTTCTGGGTGTTTTATTAATTTAGCAGAAGCTAAATTAATAGTGGGTGGTATAATGACAGAGGGCTTAACCACACTTTGCTAAAGAAACGATACGAGAAGCAAGTGAAAGATTGAATGTAGGAAGTGAAATTGTGAAGTGAAAGGATTCACTTCATAGAGTTGCTGTGTATGTATGTGTGACCTGGATGGAAGGATTTTAGTTAGCAGTCTTGTTTACGTTTTTATTTATTTGCTTTTTATTCCAAATTGAATGGTTAAAGTCCTAAGCAGTGATGTTAATGGTGAAAAATACTTTTGTCAAGAAGGCTTTGTATGAATAGAACAGTGTTATAGATTCATTTTATAACAAATTTAAAAATATCAAAAATGTTAATCTGTTATGTATAATGCTTGTTATGGAACTTTTTATGAGCATAAAATTCAGTTACAAACTCATGTTGCAGTCATGTGAAGTTCCTTTGTACACCACAGTATGGCGCTCTGTTTTAATAGAGTTCCTCTGTTGGGGTGTCTTAAGAGAAATGTCAGTGTGCATATATAAAATCAAATGTATGGTTATTTAACATAAAGGGGTTGTGTTAAAAGCTACAAAGGAGATTAGAGAATTACAAACTGACCCATGCACAAAATTCTCTGAAAGCTTTAAAAAAGAAATTCAAAATAAGTGGAAAAAGAATGGGCAGAACATCACCCTTCGAGTCCTGAATCCTCAATACACAATGTTGTTACTTCTGTATTTTTTATAGCTGGGTGAAGATAAGACACTGATATAAAATAAGCATGATTCATGTTGTGCAAATAACTATGTTGATGCATTAGGTATTTTGTAATGGAGTTTTATACCGTTGTACTGTTGAATTCTGGAATCCGATTGCTCGGAAGATGTTGATTAATTTTCTATAACAGCAGCCAGCTATAATTCAGAGCACAGGTTTATATTCATGTGCTCATTCTAATACATCATTTCTATAGTAACATCTCGTTTACAGGATGCCGGATGATCTCCTTAACCTTAGCGTAGTAATAAATGGAATTAAAATGCGTTATTTAATTAAAGGGTAACTTCTAATCATCGATTTGGTGACATTTTCTGCCATGGAAGAGTCTTGCGCAGAGGCCATTATGCTTTCTGGTTTCTCAGAAACATGATGCATTTTTTATTTTTTTTTAATTCAGGAAATGAAAAAGAGCCTGGTGAGGAAGCAACTCTATTCCTGTGAGAACCAGAATGAACCTGTCTCATGTATGTTCCACAGCATTAAATGTAATTGTTAAGATGCATGTAATCACTCATAAATTAATTTTTTAAAAATGTAATTGTTGGCAGATTTCTGTGGAATAAATCACTTCAGGACGTGTTATTGGAAAACAATCCACTTCAGCCCCTATCTCAACACCCTGGCTTGAATTCTTTTACTAAGATATTTTCTAATCTGTATTAATAAATCAAAAGCAGGAGTTGAGGGCATGTGTTTTACTCTCATACACTGCTACAGGCCGAGTCAGAGGGTGTAGCTGGCTCAGGGTCCGAGTCTGGGAGCTGATTGGCACTGGCCGTGTTGAGCATGTAGCTGTAGATCTCCAGGGTGATTTAACTACATCCGCCCAAGTTTAATGGAGCGCACCCGGGCCTCCCTTTAGCTCCTGCCTTATTAAAGGCATGTACAAGTTGTAGGGTTGCGGATGGTTTCATTCCCATTAGAGGGGATTTGTACGCAGTTTGCTTCCGATCTGCCTGATAAATTCGGAGCAGTCTGCGGGTCTCGGTTTGGATTTCTTTTCGAGACGACTTCTAGCTTTAATCTATGAATTTCTGTGTAATGTGTTTCCTCTGAATGCGAGGAGTTGTTCGCTTTGACAGAAACACGACCCATGCATTCCATGTGGTCATCAAATCCCGTTTAAGTACAATTATCCCCTGTCATATATTACTGTTTCTGTGCACAAAAGCATCAACAGGATGAAAATCAGTGTGTTTAATTAAAGCCACGTGCTACAGCTTTATAACCTATTGGCAAAAAGGTGGCAGATAAATAAAATCATACCGGCCAGGTCATCCATCCATCCATCCATCCATCCATCTTCTACCGCTTACTCCTTCTTCAGGGTCACGGGGAACCTGGAGCCTATCCCAGGGATCATCAGGCACAAGGCGGGGTACACCCTGGACAGGGTGCCAGTCCATCGCACACCCATTCATACACTACGGACACTTTAGACATACCAATCAGCCTACCATGCATGTCAGGAAAGATTAATACATTTTATTTATCATTACTTAATATATTCCTGTAAACACGCACTTCTGCATTGTACAGGCTCTAAAAGAACGTACGTTTTCCTTCCACGGATTGTATCATTTAACTTTTGTAACTTTAGTGTGCATGTGTATCTCTTACCTGAGGAGAAAGTACCTTTTGATAGCTTTTAGAGTAACGCTTTAAACATACATCAGTGGTCCTTATGACACTACATATGTGCACAGTTCCAGGTTCAATATAGAGAAGCAGTACCCTTGATGGGACCCGGTCAGTCTTAAGAAAGTACAAATTGGTGCATTTTGGTTTACTACACGTTGTACTGTGTGTGAGAGAAATAAAATGGGAAATTATTTCTTTCTCTATTTCTTTTTCTGTCTTGTTTGCTTGCTTGTTTTATTGCTTTCGTTCAATTTCCCTTTTCCTAACTTTGTAAGTTCTATTTTATGTCATGGACAGTCGTAAAATGCATTTCACTACACATCATACTGTGTATGAGTGTGTGTTACAAATACAATTGGAATTTCTTTCCTTTTTTTTGCCTCTTTGCTTGCTTTGACATTTTCTCATCAGGGAATATATTAGGCTACTTTCACTGAAAACAATACTGAAACTGGATTTGCCAGTTGTTGATGTTACATTTGCTCCCTCTAGGACTCTGTGCTTTCCCCAACCTGCTCGATGGAGATGGTTTTCTGTGAGATCAATGTCCAGACATCAGACCTCACCACCTTCCCAACCACGGACACACTCCTCTCCTCCCATCCTTTTCCCTCAAGTGGCTTCGGGGAAGTGATTGGGTGGGGGGATGGGGTGGGGGGTTAGTGTTGGGTGGGGGCGGAAAGTTTGGGTTCTGCTCGCGCCGCGTCTGACCAATAATGTGCGGAGAGCAGCCGTGAACATCATTTAAAAAGGAGGCAGCCGGGCGCTGCTGCGATTTTTATTAAACCTCCATCAGTGTGTGTGTGTGCGCGCGCGCGCGTGTTTGTGCGTGTGTCTGTCTATGGCATCGGTATGAGCTCTGTACACTCTCTCCGGTGCACTTGATCATCTCTGATCTACACATTCGGAACTGGATTTTCACCAGAAAGAAGGATTGATCACACCACCCCGGTCCACACTGTCTGACTCCCTTTATCTTCGGACATCCCGACATAACTGCACTCATTAAGCCTCGGAGCTCTGACAGGTGAGCTTCCTGCGCGCGTGCGCGCACACACACATATTCATACACAGTACTGAACTGTACCTGTCGTTATTACTGTCTGGTAGTGCACTCAAGTGTACCTTTAGTGTTTATCTTTTACCTAATAATGTGAATGTAGTGCACTTTTAAGCATGATTTAAGATGCAAAATTGGACCCCAAGGTACTCTTGTACCTTTAATGGACTATTTAGAGTCATACTTTAAAGGTACCCCATGTAAAAAAAATAAATAAATAAATTATAATATATATAGATATATAGATAGATAGATGCTACCCAGACTGCAGTGACAGGGAGGTTTCTCTGTACTCTCAGCAAACTCCATATGGACTCTTCTTGGAAATCCTGTCCGATATGTAAGCACCTTTTTAAACAGGATTGTAATCATTTTTTCACCCCCAACCTAAGCGTGCGTCAAGAAGCAGGACTATATAAACACTAAAACAGTGTGCGTTGACATATTTGTGAAACCCACGAATATATTTCTAAAAGCAAAATGATGAACAATGGTCATTTCCCCTCCATTATGGCACTTGAGTAGACTCCTGTAAAAATGGCATGTGCTTAAAGGGCACTAGGACTCCATATGATTCACCAAGCGATGGATAAACCCATATCATTGAACACTAATTATCCCAATGCTTAAAGAACGGCTACTCAAACTTGTTTTTATAATCAGGAACCCCCCTCCAATATATTACACTCACTGAACCCAAACCAGTCACACTGTGTTCAGATGTTTTTATAGTTATAGCACAGTTACAGTAATTATAGGCCTGAATATCACATGATGTTTATGTTCCCATTAAACTAATTCCACTTTGTCATCAGTTTTAATCATATTATTTATTAATGTCAATTTACAGTATTTTAGCTGCACACTGGGGCATCTCTTTATTAAATGTGTACTTTGTGTTGTTGCAACCTGTTTCCACACTGCAAATTAGATGATCCTGCCTTAACTTAATAGCCACAAGAAGTCCTGTCATTTTAATATAATAGTGCTTGATCTGGATTTCCACCAGCATCTTGAGAACATGGACAGAGTACTGAATTGTTCCTTTCCTTGTTGTTTGGGTGACACCCTCAAGTCTACATCTTTTTTTTTTTTTTTTTTTTTTTTTTTTGCACTTTTAAGATGTGTCTTTTAGAAGATGAACAGATGTGCAGCAAAGTTCAGTACTCTTTAATTTTTCTGAGTGTAGCTACATCATGGACCCCTTGGGAACCATGTGCATAAGAACTTGATATTTCTTGTATGGCAATAAAATGATGGGCATGAGTCTTTGTCATTTAAATGCACCGTTAATCTCATCCAGAAAGCATCTATCATTAAAAAAAAGGTACATCTGGTTTCTTGTCTTTTTGCAGAATGGCCAGATTGGTGCAGCTCACGTGTGCGATGCTCTTGCTGACGGTTCTTGCGTCCTGCGCGGCGGAAACTAGAGCCACTCAGGGCGCAATTCCTAATCCGGGCAAAAACAAACCAAACGAATCGGAGCGACGACAGAGCGGCTCTTCTTCGTCGTCATCATCCTCAGCCTCGGGCAGAGGCAGAGGGTCGTCTTCCTCTGCAGAAGAGGTGCTGGAGTCGAGTCAAGAGGCGCTGCTTGTGACCGAGCGCCGTTACCTGAAGCGCGACTGGTGCAAGACGCAGCCGCTAAAGCAGACTCTGCATGAAGAAGGCTGCGTGAGCATCACTATCCTCAATCGCTTCTGCTACGGCCAGTGCAACTCCTTCTACATCCCGCGCCACGTGCGTCGAGAGGAAGGAGCCTTCCAGTCATGCTCGTTCTGCAAGCCCAGGCGCTTCACCACCATGACCTACACGCTGTCCTGCCCCGACCTGCAGCCGCCCACCCGCAAGAAGCGCGTCCAGCGCGTCAAACAGTGCCGCTGCATCTCCATCGACCTGAACTGAAGTGTGAAGTCAACAAATGCTACTTTTGAGGGAAGCTTTAAACCGCGTCTGAGGCGTTAAGTTTTGAAGACTTATTTGGATGAAAAGTACAAATTAAAAGCACATTTTCAAGAAGGATGAGCACTGATCTTGCGCAATCAGACGACTCCAGCCAAGGGCACAACTCGCATTTCATCATGCATTCAACATTTCCATCAGTCGTTGTCGCACATTTTTCCTCACTGACACTCCAAATCCCCGCTTCATCCAAACATTAAACATATACAAGTGTTACTTTCCTCACTTTTTGCCATCCAGAGCAAATGTGCACAAAACAAGGTGATGCGAATCCACTGGCAAAACACACAGCACCATATTGCATCATTTTGGAAAGGTTTTGGGACCTTAGAGCCTAATCATTTAATAAAAGGTATTAATAGGTAATAATGTCACGGCTTGGTTTTGTTTTTGTTGTTGTTGTTTTTTGGGAGAGTGCTGGAAAGTGTTTTTTTCCACCATGTGGAAATTAGTGGTGATCTAATAAGACATGTAAAGAAGACTTTAATTTAATATGATAGAAGGACGCTTGTATAATAGCAGGTGTATTATATTGTCCGTTTGTTGTGAATTTTGTTTAGTGTACCAATTATTATTATAATTATTATTATTATTATTATTATTATTATTATTATAAGACCTGCGTGAGAATGACATCATTTTAAACACATAGTATATGGTTTACTTTAAAACAAATCTTGCAAAATGGGTACAGAACTTGTTTATAATGTACTTATTGCGGTCCATTCTGTTTACAAGTCTTTCTACATTACTGTTTAATGGGATTGCTGCTTTATCCTGACTGTAGGCCTGTTGAGTTAATGTATTAATAAAATGTGAAACAAATCTATTTGAGTCTCTTTCTGGGCAGTGTCTAGCCTGGAATCTAGATTGTTTATAATTGTATGCAGCTTATATTAATGTGAAACACAACTAGTCCACTAGTTTGTTAAAAAACAAAAACAAAAAACACCTTTTATCTCTGTGGAAGTAGACAGGCAGGACTGTAGTGCCTTAATGCCATGTGTGTAATATATCTATAATATATCAGACAATATAAAGTGAGAAACATTCCCCATTATTCAGAATGATTTCCCCCCTGAAATAATATACACCAAATACAAAAAAGTGAGTGCCACAAATATGTTTCAAATTTAATGCATGATTGTAGTGTTGGATGGTGTGAAGTGAGGGGAAACATTTGGTATGTGTGAGCTAAGGTTGGTCGTGTCCTGATTTTCCCCGAGGTCACTGAGTTCAGCTTTATGCACATGAACAGACTGAAGTTCATGAAAAGTCTTGTGAAGTTTCAAAAACAGCAAAGAGAAGAAGCCCCTGATTACTGACATTTAGACAATGCTTGTACACACACTACATATTTGGAATAATAAATAGGAACAAACTGTAAGCTTATTAAGGAAATGAATGACCATGTATGTCCATTTGACCCGGTCACTTGTCCAAGACACATCATTTATTATTACAGTCTATGTAAGAAGATGACATCATGAGCAATTTGGTAATGATGAGGAATTTACTTGAGGCAAAAAATAAATCACCCATTGGAAGTTTTTATATATATATATATATATATATATATATATATATATATATATATATATATATATATATATATAATAATATAATATATATATATCCGTCTTCAGTACAGGCTCACTAATTAGTTCACTTTTCAACACATCATTTAAAGGATTTTGGCTTCAGCAAAAGTCTATGAAAATAAATATATCATATTGTACATAGACACTGTGGCTCACAAGCCATAGCTGTTCAGAAAGGAGATTGCATAGAAACTACAACTGAGGTGCATGAAACATTGCAAAGGAGGTAAAATATACAATCTGGTTAAAAAAAGGAATGGCAAAAGGGTTGCTGTTGCAAGTAGGAAAGTACATGTGACTTAGTTCAAACTACACCTTTGAGATTTTGTAGGTAGTTGTATAGTTAAAACCACATTACACATGACACGAGACGAAAACATTAAAACCACTCTAACTGATGCGGGAGTTTTATCTCTCATCTAACTCGGGTTTTTATTTGTAACTTGAGGTGTGTAAGTTAGGTCTTAACTGACTGACGAGATCTGGCAGTCTGCCATTCTGTCTGCACCTATGTATATTTTCTACAGAAAATAAATAAGAGGAAAAAGCCTTATGACCCAGAAGTTTTTATATATATATATATATATATATATATATATATATATATATATATATATATATATATATATATATATATAAAAGCCTTAATAGGCAAAACAGTAGCTCTCTCTCTCTCTCTCCATCCATCCATCCATCCATCTTCAACCGCTTACTCCTTTTCAGGGTCACAGTGAACCTGGAGCCTATCCCAGGGAGCATTGGGCACAAGGCGGGGTACACCCTGGACAGGGTGCCAGTCTCTCTCTCTCTCTTCACATTTAATTAATTAAACCTTACAAGATTGCTAATAAAAGTTTGGTTTGTTTTAGTTTATCAATGCTCTCTTTTTGAGTGAACACAAACCTGCACATCTTTCCTTTTTTTCTGGAGATTTAAGCTTTAAATGAATTCTGAAATTGGAAATGTTTGATAGAATTAGTACGATGGAACCTTTCCCAGACAGGAGCACCTGTACAAGAGACAGAAGTCTAGAATCAAAACTGAAGATATCTCTGTGGAGTTGAAGATGGTTAATTTCCTGATGAATCCCACAACTCTTGATTGCACTTCTTTGTTCACCAAAAGAAGAAACCACAGATCTCTGCTTTTTATTTATGGTGGCCACTATGTTAAACGACATTGTAGCAGATTAGAATGCCGTTCTCCTGTGCGATCTGTCCCTCTAAAAGGTGGTGGAAATGATACTTCATCTGTCTGAACATTCTTCTATCTTCAGCTGGAGGACACATTGGCCTCCTTTTGCTTCAGCCTCTCCTTCTGTAATGTGTGAGAAATGTTGAACACTAGTTCAGAATGTAACTAAAGGTAGAGTGATAAATGTAATTGTGAGTGTGTGTGTGCGTGCGTGTGTGTGTGCATTTCTGGCTGTGACACTTACCAGACTGTTGGCATTGACCTTTTTTGTCTCCACTTTCTTCTCAGCTGTGATTTTTTTAACATTCAGCTGAGCTTCCTTTAGTCTAAAAAAAGTGACATTGTAAAGCTTAAAAAGCACAGTTATAACCATTAAATATATCTTTGTATTTTTGCAGTACAAAAATATTATGTCTTATGTTGTAAGACACTTTGCTCTTTGACTTCCGTGTTAAGATTTAACATGATCATTTAAAACTATTTAAAGTAACTGTAAGGAATAAAGGGTGGAACAATGTGCATATAATTCATGTTATGAAAACTGTCAAACCCAATATAATGGTTTTCAGATTTAGTTTCATCTCGTAACATATGGTTTTGCAGAAGTATTAAATTAAATGTCATAACATTGCATGCTGAGACTTTGGAAGTTATAAAATTATATTGAAATGCCATTAAATACTGTATATGTGAGAAGTTTAAACCAAAATAATGCTCAAATGTGTACAACATTTAAAAAGTTTAAATGATCTTTCTGTTTTGAATTATTGAAGGGTCAAAATTTTATGACTCAATATGTAAAAATCTTAGCATTTTCAGGAATTTTATAATCCCAAGCTGTGCTTGAATATTTATTTAAATTGTTTATTTATTTACACTTCCAATGTGTATAAAACAAAAAGTAGGTTCTTTATAAAAATAAGCCTTTCTTTATTAAATAACGTCCCAATTGGAAATCTATATATCTACGTAAAATAATATGTTAATGTAGTATAACTATTTCAGAATTCCCTATTAATGTATAGAATGATAGCTGCACAACACCATACTGCTAGTAAAAATATTAAATTAAACAGATTAAGTGCTTGGTTCTGAAGTATCTCATAATTGCCATTTCTTTAAACAATCCCAAACAAAATGTCCAAAAAGTGACTTTGCAAATTTACGAAGAATAAAATTTGTATAAAAGGTTATTAATGGTGAGTTACAGTGGAGAAGATTTTATGGCTTCAATCATATACAAATGAAAATCACACTTGTTGGAATTCTTGAAAAAACGAAAAGCTTAATTTCTGAGATATTATCATGCATCATATTCAGAAAAAAGATCATCCATTACCCCAAATCGGTCCTTCCATGTGTCGAAGCCATTAACGGTATTAACGGTTATACGTAAGACCTTATAACAGATAGTTTGTTTATTTTATTTATTTATATTTAATCAGGGACAATACACATTAATAATACAAAAGAAATGTAAAATGTGCCATATTTAGCCAAATTGGCTAATTTTCATCAGTAGTCCCTGGGCACACTCATGTTATAATAACCAAATACAAAACCCACAAACAAAATTAGCTTTCATATTTTTTAAATTAAATTTAAATGTAAACATCCAAAATATTAATGTCTAGGGAGGACAAGTGAGCTAATTTTATTTAAGAGTTTTCTGAAGGTCTGTGTGGACTTTAAACTTTTTTTTTAAATGTTAAAAAATATGAACAATATATAAAATATTTGAATAACTCCTTCAAACACAATGTAACTCATTAGCGAGAAGGAAAAAAGAATCTGAAGTGGCAAACTGAGTTCGGATATCTCCAGTGTGCGCCTTGTGTGAACGTGTACCCAAAGCCGTAAAGTGTCTTCAGACTGACAGTAGCCCTGCTCCTTGAATTCCTCAGCTTCAAGCTTGGTTTTAAAGATATCACCATGTGCACTGGCTTTAAGGGCCCCCCACCCTATCTTATGCCAGTAAAGCCTCCCGGGGGCCGCAGTGAGAGGTACTGTGCCCCCGGCTGAGATGCCCTGGGTCAGGGCCGAAGCTTTGATGCCCCTAGGACCTTAAACAACAGCCCAAAGGTAGTTTATTTTTATTTGTCTGTATCGTCTGCAAAATTTAGCTGGGTCTTAAGTGAGTAGAAACAATTGCAAGTGGGGCTGAGAGTCTGGCATGTGTTATGGGGCTCCACCGCTTTGTTGGCTAATTGAAATGCCGTTACCGAAAGTATTACGGCACATGATGGAGAGTGTGAGAATTTTAATGATGGTAAAGGTGTAGGTTAAACTTCAATTATGTGCGTTAACTTCAAACAACACAGAAGAAGTTAAAGGCTGATTTTAAATGTTCATGTAGTTCCATTCATTCCATTCCATTGATCGAACCATTGATAAATCATTGAGTCTACATGCTTACAAAAGATTTCCTTAAGAGTTATTTAAATGGTTAAAGAATAAAGCCTTCTAAAATTGTCATACTTATTTAAATTTTTTCGGTTCTATAATATTATTCAAGGATTAGGAGTGTAACACAATCTGTATCTGTATTCATTTAGTGCTCCAAATATCCCTATCCTTTTTCAAATTAAATATGAACCCCCCCCCCCAATAACACTAGGCAACCGTGATCTGTGAATTCTGGCTTGAGATCACAAATGGTCTCAACTAGAGATGTGTGTGGGACTGTGTTTATAATCTCACTTGTGTAGTCATTATTTTTGTCCATACCTGCTAATACGGTAAATGTAGTAGGATCTATTTCCCAAAATATTAGTAAACTAGTAGCCTAATTCAATCCAGCGCGAACCTGACCAGGCAGTTAATAAGGACATGAACGTCATCATGGGGTATGAACGTATCCCATGAATTTCATATCTGATGGCTTGCTCACACCTTATGAAAGTTGAAACCTCCCGATTATATACGATTTTTTTGTTCCATCTATCACACTTTAGAAAAAGCAAGCAAACAAACAAATAAACCACAAATGAGTGTGCCTCCTATTCATGTATGCATTTATATATATTTAGAACACATTATCTGCCCATTATGAATAATGCATTTGTATTCGGTTTAGCCGCTATAAGGGAGAAACAACCCGAAGAACCCTTAAGGGTGCAAGAAGGAACATTTTTCTAAGCTTTTAAGTTATGTGAATAGATGCAGAAAAACCACTCGTTCAATATAGGAAATAGAATAAATTTTCACATTTCACTGGCCAGAAATTGGATCTGAAAATTTTAAATAAGGTCCTCTAAAGCTATTCATTGCTTATATTCATACTTGAATGAGAGGAAATGGAACATTTTTTATCAACTTAACTTCTACTTAATACATATACTTAACAAGAAAAATAAACTTTTGGTTAAATTTTCACTTTTATTTCTTATTTTTCTACTCAACTAATTGGGGAAAAGGTTATCCTAGGGAAAAAAAATCAGTAATCTTAGAGTGTGTACTCTGACTCACCTTTCCTGGGAGATGTTCTTATTTTCACGTTTCCAAACACTCTTGAAATCATTGCAGAACTCAAACCATAGTAAGAAAACATAGTCAGGTGAAACTTCCTTCTCTCCCGATTTAGGCTTGAGTCCGAAGTAGGTGACCATTTCCTGGAAGCTAGGGAGAAAAAGCAAATGAGAGTTGGACAAGACCAAGACAACACTGACTGAACAGAAGCACTGACTCATTGGCTGGGGATCCACTACCCTTCCTAACATCTCCAATCAGAGATAAGAGATCAGAGAGAGACTGAAAAGTGAGATGGCAGATCGTAGTCTGTGGTCAGAGTTTCAACATTTTGAGAAATCATAAGACTTAACCTTGGATTTCGATTTGTACAGGCCTGGGACAATCCTCAGTCACCTGAAGGATTCAATTGCAAATCCCCACTGCAGCACAGTATATCAAATAAGAGGGTGTACTTGTAATTCAATAAGAAAGAATTCATGTCAATATTTCATAGCTGTCAAGTCTCTATAACTACACCTCTGAGTATTCGCAAACTCAGTGTACCGCAGATAATTCACTTGTAACTGAACCTGATGTTTTCCCAACGTTCACAGCAGAGTTCCACAAGCTGTAGACACTACACTCTGCTCAACGACCTGCTTTGATTCAGAGATTAAAGCGCCTCTCCTATTGCCGCTGTCATTCCTGTCTTATTGCCAGTCGTGTCTCCGAAGGTGGTGTGGGGATCCACAGTCCTCCCCTGACCCCCTGACCACTGTGCTAATAGGAGACATACTGTGTACCGGATGGTACCACGCCAGTGCCAAGATGCTTCCAATCTTTCTGGACGCTGTGCAGCACAAAACCATAGGTCATTTGTTATTCAGGGCCTTCCATAGCCGTGGAAGTCTAAAAACTCACAGTAACATTCAGTTAGTTCTCTCCTTAGACAAATTCTGAGCTTTATGAACTGTGACTCCCTGATCTATTTTCTCACTGGATCATTTTATGATCTGGACAAGGAACAGACACAAATCACTGGGGGTCATGAACGAAATGGATCCTTCTCAATCATAATGGTACTGCTTGCTGCTAGTAGTTTGGAACTGTACAGACATTCTCCTCATTCCCTCTGAATGGCAGGAAAATGCCAATAACATACAGGCTAAATACAGAGCAGTGAAAATCTTCCGTCTCCCTCCAAAAGCGATATTCCCTGCTAGCACATTAAAACTTTCATATACAATATAGAACAACCTGGTTCACGTATTTTAAAACTATCCAATCAAAAAAGATTTGAGATCAAGTCAACAAGCATTGATCTCAAAATCAAGAATAAAGAATGATCAAGAATAAAGATAGTCGCTTATTCAACATTATGCTTCTGATAAATCTGCTTATCAGTAAAATGGTAGAGAAAATTGTCTTTACAACTATCACTTTTGGCCGTTGTTGCGACACTAGACTTTATCCTGAGTAGTTGCGCTAACGGTAGGATAAGATTAAGGGGAACCAATCTGTTATTGGATGCAGAAAGCCACTGGGGAGCAGTGCATGTTCGGAAAGCCAGAAGTCAAGTGGAACAGTCTGACTAATGGGCACCTGTGTGGCAGCTAAGAATATCACAAATGGGAAAGTTAAAGGACTGTTTAGATTGGATATGTCAGGTCCTGTGAAGCAGAAAATAAAGTTGGCTTTATTTTCTTTAAGACAGCAGATCTGCAAGACTTTAGTAACCGCTTTATACCAGTCAAGATCATGATGGGAATCATTAAAATTGTAAATTAAAAAAAAATGATCATTCAACTATTTTTCACACAAGGTAAAAATAACTGCAGGGGGCACAGTGTCTTAGTGGTTAGCACATTTGGCCCACACCACCAGGGTTGGGGATCCCACCTCTGCCCTGTGTGTGTGGAATTGGCATGTTCTCCCTGTGTTTCGGGGGTACTCCGCTTTCCTCCCCTAGTCCAAAGACATGCGTTGTCCAACGAAATGCTGATTGACATTTCCAATGTGTGAATTTCCAGTGTGAATGTGTGTGATTATGCCCTGCGATGGGTTGACACCCCGTCCAGGGTGTCCCTCACCTTGTCTCCTGAGTTCTCTGGGATAGGCTCCAGGCTCCCTGCGACCCTGTGTAGGATAAGTGGTATGGAAAATGGATGGATGGATGGAAAAATATCTGAAGAAAATATTTACCCATGTATATATTGGTGGAATTAAAAGCAGTTGAATGTGAGGACATTTCTTTTTTTGCTGAGTATGCAATGTGGGAAATAAGTATTGATTGCGTCAATTTTTTTCAGTAAATATATTTCCAATGAGGCTATTCAAATGAAATTTGACCAGACTTTGGTATTGACTCAGGAAATCCACACATGTACAGAAATCCAAACATTAAAGTTCATAAATGAAGTTATGTATAATAAAGAGGAATGACAGGAAAAAAGTATTGAACATGCTAACTGAAATTTATTTAATACTTAGTGGGGAAGCCTTTGTTTGTTATGACAACTTCAAGGCACTTCCTGTATGGAGAAATTAATTGGCCGCAGTATACAGGTGTGATTTTGGCCCATTCTTCTAAACATATTGTCTTTAAATCTTGTTCAATTGGATTCAAGTCAGTTGATGATGAGGGCCATTCTAACATCCTGATTTTTTTTCTATGAAACCAATTGAGTTTCCTTTGCTGTATGCTTTGGATCGTTATACTGCTGGAAAGTCCACCCACGTCTCATCTTCATCATCAAGGTGGATAGCAGGATAGATAGAGTCTTCTCAAGAATCTCCAGGTAAATAGCTCCATTCCAAACTTCACTGCTGGTATAGTGTTTTTACGGTGACTTGCAGTGCCATTTCTTCTCCAAACATGGTGTGGTATGACAGCCAAAAACTTTAATTTTGCTCTCGTCTGAGCAGACAACACTCTCCCAATATTTCATAGGCTTGTCCAAATGAGTTGAACCAAACTTTAAACAAGCTTAGACATGCCTTTTTTTTTCTTTTACTAATGGAGTCTTGCGGGGTGAGTATGCATAAAGGCCATTGCAGTGGAGTGCATTGCCTATTGTTTTCTCTGTGATGATGATACCTGCTGCCTCCAAGAGTTTCTGGATAACTTTCTGAGTGTTCATTGGCTCTTAGATTACTCTTCTGACTCTTCTTCTGACTCTTAGGAGGAGCTCCTTTGAAGTGGCCGGTTGATGACGGAGTGATGTTGCTTCCACTTGCGGATAATGGCTCCAATGATGCTTACTGGAAGTTTTGAAATACGTCTGTATCCGATTTCATCAATATGTTTTGCAACAATAAGGTTGCAAAGGTCTTGGGAGAGCTCTTTGCTTTTACCCATCATGAGATGTTTCTTTTGTGACACCGTGGGAACGAAAAGCCTTTTTATAAACCATAAATTTACTAATCCAGCTGATATTAATATGCAAAGATAAGAGATAAAATTATTTTCTAACTATTTACGGATTTTAGCTGGTTCCTTGCCTTACCTTGCCTTGGAGAACTGCTTTTTCTTAGCGTGTTCGATACTTTTTTCCTGTATCATTCCTTTTTATTACACATAACTTTATTTATGAACTTTGTTGTGAATTCTTTATATTTATGTATTTCTTGAGTTAATACTGATGTCTGGTGAAAATTTTCATGTGAATAACCTCAGGGGAAATATATTTACTGAAAAAAATGTTGACGCATTAAATACTTATTTTCCCTCTGTATACTCGGCAAAAAAATAAACTTCCTCTCACATTTATCTGCTTTTATTTCCACACATATACGTATATACAGTGCCTTGCGAAAGTATTCTTCCCCCTTGAACTTTTGAAACTTATGGAAGAGTGGCAAGAAGAAAGCCATTTCTCAAAGATATTCATAAAAAGTCTCGTCTAAAGTTTGCCACAAGCCACCTGGGAGACACACCAAACGTCACACCAAACGTTGAGAAATGGCTTTCTTCTTGCCACTCTTCCATAAAGGCCAGATTTGTGCAGTGTACGACTGATTGTTGTCCTATGGACAGATTCTCCCACCTCAGCTGTAGTTTTCTGCAGTTCATCCAGAGTGATCATGGGCCTCTTGGCTGCATCTCTGATCAGTCTTCTCCGTGTCTGAGCTGAAAGTTTAGAGGGACGGCCAGGTCTTGGTAGATTTGCAGTGGTCTGATACTCCTTCCATTTCAAAATGATCGCTTGCACAGTGCTCCTTGGGATGTTTAAAGCTTGGGAAATCTTTTTGTATCCAAATCCGGCTTTAAACTTCTCCACAACAGTATTACGGACCTGCCTGGTGTGTTCCTTGGTCTTCAACAGAACCCTGAGACTATCACAGAGCAGGTGCATTTATACAGAGCAGGTGCATTTATAGAGAGACTTGATTACACACAGGTGGATTCTATTTATCACCATCAGTCATTTAGGACAACATTGGATCTTTCAGAGATCCTCGCTGAACTTCTGGAGTGAGTTTGCTGCATTGAAAGTAAAGGGGCCGAATAATTTTGCACGCACCACTTTTCAGTTTTTTATTTGCTAAAAAAGTTTAAAATATCCAATAGATTTCGTTCCACTTCACAATTGTGTCCCACTTGTTGGTGATTCTTCACAAAAAATGTAAATTTTATATCTTTATGTTTGAAGCCTGAAATGTGGCAAAAGGTTGAAAAGTTCAAGGGGGCCAAATACTTTTGCAAGGCACTGTACATGGGTGAATCTTTCCTTCAGTTATTTTTCCATCCATCCATCCATCCATTTTCTATACCACTTATCCTACAAAGGGTCGCAGGGTAGCCTGGAGAACTCGGGGTGTAAGGCTGAAGACACCCTCGATGGGGTGCCAACCCATCGCAGGGCACAGTCACACACACATTCACACATCGATTCACACACTGGAAATTCACACATTGGAAATGTCAATCAGCATTTCTTTGGATAATACAATACTCCATTTTCCTCCCCCAGTCAAAAGACATGCATGCTAGGCTGATTGGCATGTCCAAATTGTCTGTAATGTATGAATGGATGTGTTAATGTTTATGTGATAGGCTCCAGGTTCCCTGCAACCCTGAAAAATAAGCGGTATAGAACATTGATGGATGGCTGGATATATATTATACTCACTGTCCACTGTCCAAACATGGCCACACAACATGCGGCTGTGGCGCAGTTGGTAGAGTGGATTGTCCACTAATCGTAGTTTTGGCGGTTCGATTCTCGGCCCGGGTGACTCCACATGCCGAAGTGTCCTTGAGCAAGACACTGAACCCCAAGTTGCTCCTGATGGCAAGCTA
The DNA here is from genome assembly GCA_012411365.1 of Ameiurus melas. Lineage (NCBI taxonomy): Eukaryota > Metazoa > Chordata > Actinopteri > Siluriformes > Ictaluridae > Ameiurus > Ameiurus melas. Next base: position 8,622,020 of record CM022761.1, read on the forward strand.
GCGCCTTGCATGGCAGCTCTGCTACCATTGGTGTGTGAGTGTGTGTGTGAATGGGTGAATGAGACACAGTGTAAAGCGCTTTGGATAAAAGCGCTATATAAGTGCACATTTACCATTTACAACATGAACGAAAATGGTTAGGTTGGATTTTTCCCAAAAAACTTTAATGTACATTTGGAACACCTATACACCTGCACATTCATGCAGTTATCTGATCAGGTGTACAAATGTTCCTATTAAAGTGGATGTGTGTGTATATATGTGTATATCTCAGGGAGTTTTTCCTAGACACTATTACCTCTGCTGGTTTGTGTGGAGCCCTGGACTTTGGTAAGCCTTCTTTGTGATCATGTCTTTTGTTAATAGTTCCACTATAAATGAAATTAAAACAAACTGTAAGTATTGTGATGGTGGACCAGCGGGCCACACGCACAAAGAAGCGCGCTCCTTTTGCAACTGCCGGAGAGGTGCTGAAGGGACAGCACCATTTAAGCAACTCAATTGGATTGAATCTAGACGCTGACGTGGAAGACAACAACGAAAACATGAGAAAAATACTTCCTGGCTGCATTAAGCTTCACCCAATGCTCCTCGGCCTCCACAATGGCTGCTGGGTTTCTCCTTGCGGCATCTCCAGCCCCCTCATCGCTCGCAAGCGCTCGCAAAACAGCATTTACCCTGCTCTCCCTCCTCTCCCTTGCACCCACACTCCCGCTCCTCACTATACATAAACTAGTACTGTTTTGGCACCATCTCAGCCACCCAGTGTCTGGGTTCCGCCTGTCCCTGCCTAGACGCCTCCCACTGGTGGAGAATGCGGGTAGCATAGAACACAGGCCATATAAAAAAAGAGAGAGAAGAGAAAAAAAATCTAATAATACTATACTAATAATACATCACAGACTGGCAGCATATGCTGGAAACAAACCTCCTGCAGCAGGTGGTGACACAAGAGCTAACCCAGAGCCTATGAGCGGTGACCGAAGAACTACTGGAGTAGTGGAAAAATTCTGTGCTGCTGTAACCTTTCCCCAATGCACACGTGGTTCCACAGCTGGTCATACCGGCCAGGAGACACACCTCTGGCCCAAATGGATACTCTGCTGCAAATAGCCCAATGGTGGCTCCAACTTGACCAAAACATGGCCAGCGTTTTTCCCATGAACCGAGAATCATGGGAGATGGTGACAGCCCTCGAATGTGCCTTCACCATTGTGAACATCAGCAAAGGTTAAATGCAAGGAGATTCTGCTGGGCCTCTGCCAAAGCCCCGCCCACATTTATTCCACAACCGCTGTCGCCGCAAGAAGAAGCCAGCAGTCAAGGACTGGGTCTGGCGAACTTGCCTGGTCCAGGAAGAAGGGGATGCCGCTTGACAAGACCCCACACTCCTCTGTGTTTCACTAGGTCTTGCAGGAGCGAAACTTTGGGCATGAACAGAAGGAGGATGCCCGACTGAGTCACTGCTGGGGCCAGGTGCGTCTGTTTGACAGCATAGATCAGTAGCCAGAAAAGCACCTCCCTGCCAAGCACTTCCTGGTGGCCAACGGCCTCCTGTACCACCGGATGATGTGCTGGGTCCAGCCTTGCAATCTACTGCTTGAACCCCACTTCAGGATGCAGGCCCTGATGCACATGGCCCAAAGTCATCCGTTCGGCAGCAACTCGGGGCCCACAACACACTGGCCAAGCTGCGGGATCGGTTCTGGCATGGATGCCAACATGTGGGCCTTCTAGCAGCAGTGCCCCCAGTGCCACTAGACAGCACCCCAATGACTACCATTATGGGCGTCTTCTTCAAGAAGGTGGGCATGGATCTGCTAGAGCTGCTCCCAAAGTCTGATCGGGGACATGTATACATCCTCATGATCCTTGGCTATGCCAAAAGTTATCCCGTGATAGTCCCCCTTTGAAAGGCCACCTCCCAGAACATCACCAGAGAGCTGGTGCTCCTGTTCAGCCGCATGGGGATCCCCAAATACATCTTAACAGACCAAGGTACACCTTTCATGTCTAAATTAATTGGTTATCTGTGTCGGCTGTTGCAGATGAAACATCTATGGACCTCCGTCTATAGATGCACCAATGAGTGATAGAAGAGGATGGCCAAAACAGGGGCCTCCTCCTACAATATGTTCTGCTTCGCTGTCTGCAAGCTTCTGCAGTGTTGGTGGTGAACTTTGAACCCTTCTTCAGATGATGACCCTGTGGATTACTACATGTGGTCCAAGAAGCATGGGAGGACCAGTCCTGGTCCAGCCCCACTGTGATGGTTCTGAAGCCCAATGGCAGCTACCTGTGCAATGACTACCCGAGGCTCAACCAGGTATCGGAGTTTGACAGCTACCCCCTTCCCCGAGTTGATGATCTGAGTTAGTGGTTGGGGTGACCCAGGTTCATCAGCACCCTGGACCTAACAAAGGGCTATAGGCAGGTCACCCTAACACCAGACACAAAACCTAAAAAGACTTTCAGCACCAACAGTGGCCACTGGCAGTACCAGGCTCTCCTGTTTGGCCTTCATGGAGCAGCAGCGACCTTCCAGCACTTGATGGATATCATCCTGTGGCCCCACAACCGGTTCGTGGCCACTTGGTTCATCCACCTGGGCTGACTACCTCTATCACCTTGGGGAAGTCCTCAGGAGCCTCTGGAAAGCTGAGCTAACTGCCAACCCAAAGAAGTGTTACCTGGGACTGACGGAGGCCCAGTACATGGGATACCACAATCTCTGAGGGCTAATAAAGCTCCAAGAGAAGAAACTAGGTGAGGGACTACCCCAGGCCCATATCCAAAAAACTGGTAAGCATTTTTTTGTGGTTGGAGTTATACCATCATCTCTTTGTCCCTAACTTCTCCTCTTTAGCTTAATCCCTCTCAGATCTCATTAAGAAGGGCCAACCGGACCGGGTGTGTTGGACCAAGGAAGTAGAGTAGGCACTCCAGAACCTTACCAGCTCCCCGGTCCTCCAAAACCCTGACTTTTCACCGTTCACACAGACACCTCTGAGAAAGGACTAGGGGCCATCTTGTCTCAGACCTTTGACGGTGAAGAGCACCCGGTCCTGTATGTCAGCAGGAATTTAACCCTGGCCAAACGTTTTCAATTTGTTTTCAATATTAAACCTCTGTTCATAGCAATGTTTTATTTATTTAGTTTAATACAGACAAAAAATCACATTGGTTTGCACTGTTTTTGATTCAGAAATAAAGATTCTGTTTTTCAGTCATGATTTTTCTTCATTACATTTTTGTTCAAAATATTCTGAGTATCGAATCTGATTGAATCGAATCGTGAAGCCAGCATTGTGAATCGTATCGAAGCATGACTGGAGTGTATCATTACACCCCTAGTTGGATGTGACGTATCCAACATTACAAGTCCATGTGAATGAGGTGTTACTACAGAAATAATGAATTAAATTATTATGAACACATTAATTTGAATTACAGCTGACACAGCTGTCAGATCTGCTGTTACAGAAAATAAGTCAATACTTTCTAACAAATTAGATTAAGGAATCTATAATAAGGAACAGCGCTGTGGTATGAATATATGAAATGACACAAAAAAAATAATGGTAAAGAAACATATTTCTAGTCATATGTCTTGTGTTTTACATAAATGTTTTAATTAAGCAAAGGCCAGTTAGAATTATGCAAATATGTTCTTGGCAATTGGCTCTTGCTTTTATTTATTATTATCCATGCTGAAAATATTTGGCGGTTCAAAATGACTGATTAAAGCTACAGTTTCACCAAGAAATCACAAGCCAGGTCACACAACTTTGAAAAGGTAGATTTCCCTTTGGTATGGACGCCCACCCAGCTCCCGGAGTTTGAGTGTGTAGGCATATCCATCACCAGCATGTCACATTAATGAGGTGTGTTCATGGGAAATTGGGGTGTGCCACCTTGGAATGGCCAATTCTTTGGTCTCGTTTAAGGGCAAAATTAATGGTGAATTAAAAGCTTTTTTAGCCGCTAGGGCCTTTTGATCAACATTAGTCAATTCAACACCTAGATGAGAGGGGACTCAAGGAGGGGAGGTTAACCTCTGCTGTGTTACTGCAGTAAGCTAAGGCTAATGAGGAGATCCTGAGATAAAGCCATGCTCAAAGTTTTGGGCTAAATAATTTGCTGACGATCAGAGAGATACCTTTTTTGGCATGCCAAAATGGATTGATGGATTAATTCCGCCTTGTTTCTATGGTCCATTGTATCTATGTAAACAAGGGAAAATCAATTCGCTTTGTTTGTCATTTAGAGTTATTTTCCATCCATGAAAAATTCCAGATCTACTTTCTGCAGTCTGGCATGTGCGAGTCGAGTTTAATGTTTCTGCATAAATCACCAAAACCAGTTGCATGGGAGTCACTAATGCAAGTGATAAGACTATATGACAAAACAAAAGTAGCCCACCTCTGTGTGTGTGTGTGTGTTGGGGGAAATGGGGGGAATGTCCCAAAAAGGATAGAACCTTTGGATGATCCCCCTGAACCAAAAGCTTTTTTTTTTTTTTTAAAAAGCCATCCTAAAACAGTCAAAGGATTTCTTTTTGTTCACTGAACTTAAGGTTAGGGCTAATGTATGTGTGTTCAGAGATACTTTTTAACCTTTCTAGAGCTTCCTCTGATTTTAGGAGAAGAAAGTCCTGGGTAAACCATAACATTACCTGGCAACTGAGCATTCTTTCACTCTCTCTCTCTCTCACACACACACACACACACACACATGCACACTCACCTGATTCCTTATCACCTAGTGCTAACTTCTGCAGACAACTGTACAACTGTGCTGCATTACTATTATCCGATGCTGAGAGGAGGCGGTCCTTGCTTATCTGTTCCTAACATGTAGAATAGCCAGCGATGCCTGGCTGACATCTCTCATAAATCTCACTTGGCTGTGCTCCCCATTGGATGTCATACACTTCCACGCATAGCAATGCACAGTTTCTCATCCAAACTTAGAACAAATACTGTAAACACAAGGCTCTCGTAATAACTAATGGATCTCCTACCTTTTCTGGGCAGCGTTGAGGCTGTCGTCTTCAGACGCATACTTTGCTTTTGCTGCAGAAGAACAGACAAACACTCAATACTCAATTCATCAAGGTGCCAGAATAATAGTGATGCTATGCATGTAAAAAAAAAAAAACATCTGTTTAATATTTTACTGAGTTGTAAACTTGTGGATAAGATTCTGGAAAAATAGCTGAAATTCTAAAACAATTTTGGTACAGTAGAAATGGTGAGACAAGATTGTAAAGGTTACCCAGACTAATGTCATTGACTAGTCAGCAGTGGAAAAAACAGTGACACGGACACAAGGAGATTCAGGCAGATGATAAAGAACGCAGGCTAAATGTACTGTGTTTCAGACTAGATGAAGCCAATTCAATCAACAGTCAAATGCACAAGACAACACTGGGAAAAGATTTTCTTCTTCCTTTTTTTTTTTTTTTTTAAAGATTTATTTTATTTAATGGACTGTTAACACGCTGTCACTTTGCATGAAGTGTAGAGATCTGTGGGAGACACATATTTTTGAAGTTCACTGTTGCCTACTTCTGAAGGAATTCCTTCTAAGGTCCCTGCACTGTGGGATGCATTCGGAGCCGCGGGTTGCATGTCACTATTCAATCCTATATAGCTCGATTAGAGTCATATCAATGGCATGCCAGCTTATAGAGGCTGATCCAGACACCTTTTCAGATGCTACTGGAGTGGAACGTGGTATAAAAACCTCCCAAATGCTGCTGTAGATACTGCATCCACCATCCATAATAAAGCTATAAGCATCATTTTCAGCAGTGTACTGCGCTCTCAGATTCACAACCAACAGTTTCAGCTAAGTCACCAGCTTGTCCACATGAGTGCATTTTAGCAATGAATACATCATTAAACAATATTATATTATACATAGATTTATTATTTTGCAAATTTATTGCATTGATTTATTTACCTTCGTTGTTACCAGTTTAGCCTAAAAGAATTGAAGCTGTGTGTATATCAGTGAAGTATGGTTTGACAGGTTCTCTGCTACAGACTAAAAATAGTGATGTCCTGAAAATTTTTTGCTTTTACTATGCAAAAGACAACTGATCGACTACTTTTTTGAATGATTTGAATTTTCTGATTGTGTGTATATGCACACAGACAAATTATATATATATATATATATATATATATATATATATATATATATATATATATATTGTCTGTGTGCATATACACAAATCAGAGAAGAAGATCTCCATCTTCTACCGCTTACTCCTTGTTCAGGGTCACGGATATCTCTCTCTCTCTCTCTCTCTCTCTATCTCTCTATATATATATATATATATATATATATATATATGAAACATATATTTCTGTGTGTGTGTGTGTGGGTGTGTGTGTGTGCGGGGGCGGGTGTGTAGCAGGAGCAAGGAGCAATGCTTGAGCACTGGAGGCTGTTGTGGAGCCAGCCATGTAAAAGTGACTAAATGCAAGGCAGATGTGTACGGTGGGCCAGGCTGAGGTGCAAGAATTTATCTAGGGCCAAAGAGAGCCTGTGATCTCAGATTTATTGCATTTTTTCTGATTCATCCTCTTTAAAAAAAAAAAAAAAAAAAACTTTGAGGGGGGAGGACCCTTTCCCACTCGAAAAGATTTAAGGGGGGGAAGTCTCCTCAAAAATTGTTCAAAGGAAGGTTTTTGGGGTCTTAGCTGAGGAGGTTGGGGGTAAAGAGTGGGGGTAGTTGAGTGTGTGCTACAAAACACCCCGTTCCATTCTTAGTATTTGTGTATATGTGCTTATGTGTGTGTGGCTGATTATCAGAGGTGAGCCAAATAACAGGAGAGGGGCACTGTGGTGGGATAATGGGCAAAAAAGGGACGGCCCATGACCAATGGCGTTGGTCTCAGCAGGGGTGGACTGGCGCCGGAGGTCCCTCTCTTTTCCTCGATGTGTGCGTGTGTGTGTGTGTGTGTTTGTATGGAGGTGGCAGCACCACTCATAAGAGCGGTGTGAGAGCGGAGAGAGGGAAAGGATGTGTGAATTTTTTTCCCCCTAGAGCTCCCTCTGTAAACATGAAACCAGTAGTAGCTAACTAGAAAGTTATGGGACTCGCATGCTGAGAGCTACAATAAATTAAAGATTTAAAAGCTCCACTCACTCCTTCGAAAGCACAACTTGCCCCACACCTCCTATAACCATAGTTTCGAAATTCAGTGGTAATTGTGAAGTCTTCTAACTAGGTTTGACGTGTAACACATGTACTTGACTAAAATGATACTTACATTGGGGGATTTTCTAACTCATTACCTTTATCCTATGATGAAAAATTTCTATCCTGATGGAGGTGGTCTCTTCCAGGATGAAAATGCGTGCATCCACAAACAGTTGACCTGGAAGTTTGCTTTGGCACAACACCTTACTAAGGAATTTTAGGTTGTTTTTCCTTTAATTTATCATCAATCTGTATGGTCAGTGAGGAGAAAAAAAATTGGGACATTTGTTTTTGATTATTTAATATACTTATAGTATACAGGTGCATCTAAAAAATATATAATATTGTTGAAAAGTAAATTTTTTGTGATTTAATTCAAAAAGTGGAACTTTCATATATTCTAGATTGATTACACATGATGTGAAATATGTCAAGCCTTTTTTGTTTTAATTTTGATGATTACAGCTTATAGCTCATGGAGATGAGATATTGGAAAAATCCAGTATATCAATATATTCGAATAAAGCATAATGTCATACAGCAATGTCTACCTGAGAAGAGATCTAATCAGCTATTTAACTCAAAACATCTTTTTACTAAAAACACTTGTTCAGTGGTCCAATGTCCTCTTTTCAGATGAAAGTAAATTTTTCATTTCATTAGGAAATCAAGGTCCCAGCGTCTGGAGGAAGAGTGGAGAGGCACTGATTCCAAGTTGCTTGAAGTCCAGTGTGAAGTTTTCACAGTCAGTGATGATTTGGGGTTCCATCTGCTGATGTTTTTCTCAAGTCGAGAGTCAATGCAGCAGCTACGAGGAGATTTTAGAGCACTTCATGTTTCCATCTGCTGACAAGCATTATGGAGATGCTGATTTCCTTTTCTAGCAGGACTTGGCACCTGCGCACAACGCCAAAACTACTAATAACTGGTTTGCTGACCATGGTATTACTGTGCTTGATTGACCAGCCAACTCACCTGACCTGAACACCATAAAGAATCTATGAGACACACTTCCATAACACCTCAGCAGTGTCACAGGCTGATTGCCTCCATGCCTCGCCGCAGTGATGCAGTAATTCGTGCAAAAGCAGCCCCAACCAAGTATTGAGTGCATAAATTAACATACTTTTCAGAAGGTCGACATTTCTGTATTATAAATTCTTCATATTTTGAAATACTGGATACTTGAGATGTTAGCCATAATCATCAAGATTAAAATAAAAAAGGCTTGAAATATTTTTCTTTACGTGTAATCTAGAATATATGAAAGTCTAGAATATATATCCACTTTATGAATTAAATTATGGAAAGAAAATTTACTCACCCACTATATATATATATATATATATATATATATATATATATATATATATATAATTTTATTATGTAAACCCTTTTTTCTCCAAACTTATCCAAGATTATTTCCAGAGTTCTATTTTTTGTTGCTGATTTGTCTAAATGCTTTTACCTGTGCATTTTCTTATGGCTCTGTAGCTTTTTCGTGTTTAATAATGTTGTCCCTGAGAACTTTAGGAACCTCCTTCACCTTCACCTTCACCATGATTGCACCATGATTGTATGAAGTCTTACTGTGTGAAACCAATGTAAAGTATCTTTTATAATAACTTATTTTATAATTTGCTTATATAACTTTTCTTTATTTTACAGAATATATTTTTTATGTAATCTTTATGGATTAAACATATATTTGTTTATGCTTATCAATACATTCATTTTTGTTCATGTTTTAAAGTACAAAGTCAAAAGACATTATGTGTGTCAATTTGATGTGGATATATGCCCTGGAAGTATATTAAATAATATACTAATTTCCCCTCCATATATATGGTATGGGCATTTCATTAGCTGATCTTCTGATGAGCTTTGCATTTAACTTTACAAATGGAATGGTTGTGCTTTAATTTACAGTAGAGTAAGGACTTTGTATTTAGTAAGTAATTCTGTGGTTATTATAAATAACTTCTTGTACATGTTGGATTTCATGTACTACACAGCAACTTATGTGAAAACTGCCATTCAGTTGCACCACAACAGTGGCACCATGCAATAATATCTAAAAATTTCTTATGTAATAAGATAATATTGATATATTAAGTATTATTATCTGAGTAAAATTTGCTCTGTAGTCATTTCTGTATATAGCTAATCATTTTTTTTCAGTAGTTATTATGTACTTGTATATCCAACAAGGTATGTACTGTAAAATTAAGTGTTACTAATAGAACAGCCGCATTTAGGTTAAAATACATTAAAAAAACAACAACAAACAAACAAATAAAACAACCGCATATATACAGCATTCAGTCCCACACTAGTTGAAGCTATAAACAGTGAAATAAAAAATGTTTAGTGTGTGGGTAAAATACCCTGCTTGGCAAGCCTTATTTTTCATCCATGCATGACACATAGGTCTGATTATCTTGTGAAAGCATAAACATCAGAACTCTCTGTAACTATAAACCCAAATTCAGGCTTAATCTTTTTTATGTGTGTTATGTGATCCTTTATAAGTTCTAGGTTCAAGTACAAACTTTAATGAATGAATAAAAGTGAAAAATGTATCTGAGGTATGGAGCATTGTGGGAGTGAGGCACAAGGTAAGCAGATTACACTAGAATAACTAATTGACTGAGTAAATGAGTGAAGCATGGGCTCTCCTATGGAGGTAGCGGCAGGGGAGGTCTGTTAAAGTGGACAAAAGGGGCGGGAGGTCATGGAGCCAGGAGGGGGGAGAAGGTAAACGCATTATAGCAAAATGGATGAATGAGTTTGGAAGATATTAAAGCTGCTCAGATCACAGGCAGGTTTAAGAGCTTGCACGTAGGCCATTCGAGTTCACCTGCACCTCCTGCTGTGAGAGCCCCTGTCATTGAGACCTCACCGTAAAGCATTCATGCATGAATTATGGAGTACTGATATGTATACACACATGGGCACACACATTTAAACAGTGTAAGAAAATAGCACAGGTACAGACACAGAGTACTGTGAAGAACATAAGGCAAGATTTCATTTCTGTTTTTTTTTTTTTGCACTAGCTGTCACTAATCAATGTAAGAGACAGCACATCTCTTCAAAACAAACTGGAGAGTCAAAAAGTAGGGACTTTTAGTTGTAACACACTAAAGACAAACAGCACTTCAGCTTCTTCCAGTCTGTTCCACCTGGCCCACGGAAAACTGTGCCAAACCCCTCAAACCCATAATCCCTCAAAGAAGCTACCCTGAATTACTGAACCACTGAAGCAGAATCAAACAAAACTGCTTCTTCCTTTCCACCGTAAAAGAGCTCTGACTTACAAACAACTCTCTCTCTCACTCTTTCTAATACCTTAATCTCCATTTGTTTTGTGGATTGGAGCCACTGAATTTGCTCATGAGAACGACAATGTCATTGCTAAGCTCCTACTGCTTCAAAAGCTAAAACAGTAGTAAATCCAAAGGAATTCTGTTTACAGAGAGAACTTTTTTGCACTGCTTTAACACCTTTATAAATGGCTTGTAGCAACTATTGGACAAATTCCTGCCTCTCAACCACTGGCGTACTCTCAGAGAACACATGAAGGTGATGCACTGTTTTGTACAGTGTCAAACAGTTGCTTGAGAATAGCAGCAAATGACAGCTGTCCTGAGTTAAAACAATGCCCATGGCCATATAAGGTAATTTTTTATTTCATGTTATCCTACTGCTTTGTATTACATGTTCATTCAAATGATGGCAGAAGGTACACCTGTGGCATCTAATATTTAATTTAATTCCATGGACATTCAAAAGAACGTAGGATAAAATGTAAAACATGGGCAGAGTTTTAGCCCACACATGTTACATTATATTATATTATATTGGATAGAAGGAGTTGTAGAGTTGGAAGGTAAAATGTTTTGTTTTCCAAAATGCGATAGCTTTGGCAATTCTCATGGATGTCTCAGATGAAAGTGAAATTTAGTTTTATTTCAAGAAGTTGGTATTAAGAAAACCGACATCAAAAATATTGGATTTAACTTGCATCTTATATAACAGTTAATGATTAATGTAACAATTTAATTTGTAAATCTGATAGATTTTGTTTTCATTTTGCCATCTGCTTAGCTCTGAATTCTTTTTGAATGGATTACTGTCGCATTACTTTTGTGGTCTTCATAATATATGCTTAAACTGTGGATTTTATTTTACTAATTATATAGGAGTTTTTAGTTGTCTTTGCATTCAAAGAAACATCTATTCTGCAAACTAGCATGTGGCCTTTGGACTAAGATAATGGAAGACACAGAAATGTCTCCTACCATGGTGGTCGCCTGAAATTGTCCCTGCTGAGGCAGGCCAGGCTTTACGAGAGCCCACTCGGAGATGTCCTGCCAGCTTTATAGCACCACTGAGTACATACGGCTAGTTTAGGGCAACCCGATCCCTATTCGGCTGGGTTAAGGCCTCAGGTTGGCGCTCAGTGAAACTCGCTAGCATTCCGCAGCCCTGTGGATGGCTTCTCAATGAAGGGTAAAGTCAAGTCTCAGATGCAATATAGAGGCAATGGGAAAAAGGGTATATTGTAGCAGTCTTTTTTGCTCACTATGAACAATATTTGCCGTTTTGGTTGACATGCTACTGGTGTGGGAGATATTCAGTTTCAATCTATAACTGAATTGTTGTATGTTGTTTAATCTAAACATACAATTAAATAAAGATTGTAAACAGCTGTTACAGGGTCACTATTTGGGGGCAGTCTGAAAAATGTCACCTTTTCTAAATAATGAAAGAAAGAATACCAATTTTCCTAGAGTCACAAAACAGCCAGTTTACAGGCTATCCCACTGGGGATCACACAAGAAACCACAAACAACTTTAAGGTCTGGGATACACACACACACACACACACACACACAAAATGTTAATTAATCCCCCTTGGCTACAAGCTGTGACCAACATGAGGCAAACCACATCAGACCTGTCCAACCTATCATAGCCATAGTTCTGCTCCATTTTGCTGTTCACTTACCAGTGGTGAGAAAAGTATCCATTTTGTCTTTGAATGGTTGGAGATGTTCCTCTGAAGAGTTGGCACACACATTTTGTACATCTTTTTCACAGGCTGCAGGACAGAACAGAGAAAAACAGGAAGGCGTTTAAATATTTGACATCAAAATATGTCTGTGTTAAAGAAGTGAGAAAGTATAAAACAGTATGTGATAATGTGGTTTAGAGTGATGTAGTGAAAAATTGGCACATATTTAAAATAGTCCAAGAAGCATCATACATAACATAGCATAATGTAAATTATATACAGTACACATGGCAAAAATTTCACATGGTCAAATTTTGACATTCTACTATATATAATTTTGAATATTACATGTTTTCCTGAAGAATGTTTCTCTTTTGCATGTATCTCAAACCAATACACATAATTTGTACTATATACGTATGGAAAAACATTATCCCTAATTTTATCCTTATTACTAAACGTAAAAAATTAAGCTTACATTAGGAAATACTGATTATCACTTTGATTATCAGCATCATCTACGTCCCTTTCTCATCACCCGAGGTAAATGTCACTTTTAAAGATGAGCCTTATCGTTGCCTCTACACTCAACTGCTCATGCCAGTAGTAAACAGTTTTTTTCCTAAGGCATGTAACTATCCAACATATCATTTAAATAAAAAACTAACTTCTGCTCAAAACACAATTTTGACTGTTTCACAGAGACATCTGACAGGTTTTCACACATATAACCTTGATTTTTTTGTGTTCAAACTTACAACACATCTGTACAATCTGAAGACAAAGCCGCATGTTCCATATATAAATAATATTCTACTTCAGTTAATGTGATGATGTAGAATTTGTTCAATAGCAATCTTTGTTTGCGCTATACATAAACTTTACTAAATTGAGAAGTCACTGGGGAAGTCCTGACAGCTTGTTTCACCACAGCTAGATGGGTATATAAACTGGTCAGAGATTAATGAAAGGCATGTGAGATTGTGTGTCTCCTTACCAACACTTAAAGCAAGAAAACACATGAGGAGAAATGAGCGGGTATGTACATGGAAACATCCAAACAGATGGCTATTAAAACCTTTTTTTAGTTAAAATTGGGCCCAGTTCAGAATGTAACCAAAGAAACAATGCTTTTCATTACCCAATCAGTCTCCTGTAATCAAAATCACTGCCTTTCATATATTCAACAAGATTTTATAGCAACACAACTTAAAAGTAAACATTTTATTTTCATTAACACTTTTAACATGCAACAATGACACAAGTCTGTTGTTCTTATGGAAACGTTTATTAATCTCAGACACAGATGCCTAGCCTGTTTTGTGTTTTCCCTGTTCAAAGACACCTGATTTAACTCATCATGTAATTACTGAGCTTTTTTGGAGTTTAGCCAGTTTTTCAGCTCATACATACAGTGGTGTGAAAAAGTGTTTGCCCCCTTCCTCATTTCCTGTTCCTTTGCATGTTTGTCACACTTAAGTGTTTCGGAACATCAAACCAATTTAAACAATAGTCAAGGACAACACAAGTAAACACAAAATGCAATTTGTAAATGAAGGTGTTTATTATTAAAGGTGAAAAAAAATCCAAACCATCATGGCCCTGTGTGAAAAAGTGATTGCCCCCTAAACCTAATAACTGGTTGGGCCACCCTTAGCAGCAACAACTGCAACCAAGCGTTTGCGATAACGCGCCAATGAGGTCTTTACAGCGTCCTGGAGGAATTTTGGCCCACTCATCTTTGCAGAATTGTCCTAATTCAGTTACATTAGAGGGTTTTCGAGCATAAACGGCCTTTTTAAAGGTCATACCACAACATCTCAATAGGATTCAGGTCAGGACTTTGGCTAGGCCACTCCAAAGTCTTCATTTTGTTTTTTTCGCCTTCGCCATTCGGTGGTTGACTTGCTGGTGTGTTTAGGATCATTGTCCTGCTGCAGAACCCAAGTTCGTTTCAGCTTGAGTACACGAACAGATGGTCGGACATTCTCCTTCAGGATCTCTTGGTAGACAGCAGAATTCATAGTTCCTTTTATCACGGCAAGTCTTCCAGGTCCTGAAGCAGCAAAACAGCCCCAGACCATCACACTACCACCACCATATTTTACTGTTGGTATAATGTTCTTTTTATGAAATGCAGTGTTCCTTCTACGCCAGATATACTTGGACACACACCTTCCAAAGAGTTCCACTTTTGTCTCATTGGTCCACAGAATGTTGTCCCAAAAGTCTTGGGGATCATCAAGATGTGTTGTGGAGAAATTGAGACGAGCTTTGATGTTCTTTTTGCTCAGCAGTGGTTTTCTCCTTGGAACTCTGCCATGCAGGCCATTTTTGCCCAGTCTTTTCCTGATGGTGGAGGCATGAACGCTGACCTTAACTGAGGCAAGTGAGGCCTGCAGTTCTTTGGACGTTGTTGTGGGGTCTTTTGTGACCTCTTGGATGAGTCGTCGCTGCGCTCTTGGGGTAATTTTGGGCGGCTCCACTCCTGGCCACTCCTGGGAAGGTTCACCACTGTTCCATGTCTTCACCATTTGTGGATAATGGCTCTCACTGTGGTTCGCTGGATTCCCAAAGCTTTGGAAATGGCTTTATAACCCTTTCCAGACTGATAGATCTCAATTACTTTCTTTCTCAATTGTTCCTGAATTTCTTTGGGTCTCGGCATGATGTGTAGCTTTTAAGGATCTTCTGGTGGACCTTACTGTGTCAAGCAGCTCCTATTTAAGTGATGCCTTGATTGTGAACAGGTGTGGCAATAATCAGGCCTGGGTGTGGCTAGAGAAATTGAACTCAGGTGTGGACAACCACAGTTATAGTATGTTTTAACAAGGGGGGCAATCACTTTTTCACACAGGGCCATGATGGTTTGGATTTTTTTTCACCTTTAATAATAAACACCTTCATTTACAAATTGCATTTTGTGTTTACTTGTGTTGTCCTTGACTATTGTTTAAATTGGTTTGATGTTCCGAAACACTTAAGTGTGACAAACATGCAAAGGAACAGGAAATGAGGAAGGGGGCAAACACTTTTTCACACCACTGTATCATCTATTTGCTTTATCCCACATGTTTTAGTTTTGGTGGAAAATGATGCCCTGCATTCAGTGCTATATTTCGCCCTATGTTTGCATTTCAGCTGTAATAAAATATAAATGACTAAAATATTAATTAGTCAGAATTGGTTTGCCCATATACAATAATATACAGTATAACACATCACACACACATATCCATTTTCCATCCATTTTCTGTGCTGCTTATCCTACACAGGTTTGTGGCAAACTTGGAGCCTATCCCCGGGGTCTACGAGCACAAGTCAGGGGTAGACAGGGTGCCAACCCATCGCAGGGCACAATCGCACACACCTCAAACAATTTAGAGATCAGCCCACAGCAAAACCCCAAAGCACAGGGAGAACATGCAAACTCTGCACACACAGGGCGGAGATGGGAATTGAACCCCAACCCCGAAGGTGAAGGAAGATATGCTAACCCCTAACCCAAGTCCATCGACCTTGTCATGATTAAAATAGCACTTAAAAAAAAATTCTATTACAGTCTAATGGGAACAATTATACAGACAAACTGACATCATCTTAGATCATCAAAATTAATCCAGACTTAGTGAATGGATTGGTTTTCACCCATTCTGAGTCTGCGAGACATGTTTGTGTTGTTTGTGCCAATGCTTGACTTTGTTGTCCAGCCAAACAACTGGATTTACACACGCCCACAGAGAGCGAAAAAAAAGAAAGAAACTTGGCACCCTCATTGGCAACTTCATTTCTTTAGTTCTTCAAAACAAGCCTTCGTCGGTTATAATATAAAAAAGTGCAGAGACCCTTTCCAAGTTTATTTCACCTGCTAGTCATTATCAAAGGCTGTAAATACTTTAACTCTGCAAGAACTGCACTGTTAAATAAGCTTTGCAACTCAACATGAACCTAACAAGCACTGCTATGAAGAAGCTGCTTCTAGTGTTAACATGGGGTAGGAGCCTGAGGTGGAGAATATGATGCAGGATCTGAACAGCTTAATGTGGAAAGTGTTTAATGTTTAATATCTGGAATACATTTCACAATAAATTGTTCAGATCCTGGATCATATTTGCAGGTTCTAATTGCCTTCTTAACAAGACTTCTTATCTTCTTGTTTGGCCTCAACACTGCAAAAATGTTCATGTACCACAACTTCTCAGATGAGTCACACTGTGGAACCTCTGACTCTCTATGAAACAAGGTCCTGTTTACTCAGTGTGGTCCAGCCAATGCAGCGTCTACCAGGAGATTTTTATCCTGGTTAGGGTCATGTTGGATGCATTTGTGGGAACACTGGGCGCGAGACTGGAATATACCCTGAATGGGACACTAGTCTATTGCTCATTCACATCTAGCATTAATTTAGAATCAATCTACCAACAGGCGGTTTTTTTGGAGGTGGGAGGAAACCAGAAAACTCGGAGGAAACCCACATTGAGAACAATTCAAGATCAAACCAGAGGCCGTGGAGCTGTAAGGCAACAATGCTACCTTCTGCACAACTGTGCTGCCCCCCTTGAGTATAACAAAGCTTTCATTTAAAACCTAGATTACACTTGCTTTTAACTATGTGCATACATACACAGGATGGCTGCTGCACAACTCCTGTGGTCATTTTGAGTGTCACTTTGCATGTCGTTAAAACTGCTATGTGTCTGCATGGTGCAATACAAACATAATGATGTTTTATCATGTCAAAACCAGAATGAGAGAAAATTACTCTCTGTATTAATGACAAAATTGATTAAATGCCTAGCATATCATCTAGGCTAGTCCATCATTCCATAGGAAACAATAAAGTAGTCTCCTCCACTGTTCGTGCATTCATTGTTGAAATGCAAAACAAGAAGTAGAAGTCAAGGAAGATAATCCAATGCCAGCCAGGGATCTTTCAGCCCTACTCTGCTCCCTAGTGGATACGACTTTTAATCCTCTGGTAATACATAAGGTACGCAGATGACTACATGAACAATGCTGCTTGTACAGAAGCTACATAAGCACATGTACATGTAGTGAAGTTGAAGTACATTTGTTTTATTGGTCGCTATGAATTATATATATATAGTGCATAGGGCTAAAGCAGTAATGGAATGTGAATAGTGAGTATTGCTTAAATGTCTTCTCTGTACAGCTTCTTCATAGATGTTCTTCTTTGAGAAAGCTTCTCAATACGCAAAAAGTGTAGCACTACAATCTGCAACTGAGCAGCTACTGTTAATAAGTACCAACAAACTATTATCACTTCGCTATTGGGCACAGACTTCAGCTTATACAGAACACAGACACTGGCAGACTTTCCTCTACCACATATGGAGCAAACTTTTTAAACTCGAGCTCAAGGCCTACAGTTAACTGTTATTATTACTATATATTAAAATGTTCACAACCCATGTGATTTTTAATCTAATACAACAACGTAAATGAAATAAACCAATATCCAACCCAGCTGTTTAAAGTATTTACATATATGTAAATTTCTAATAGCCCTACACAGACAGAACTGGTAATACTAAGTTTAATATGTTCATTCAAATTCAAATGCATTCATTTTCACAAACCACTTTATCCTGGTCAGAGTCTCGGAGATGGAATATGGACCCATTCTCATGAACACAGAGTGTGCCAGGAAAATTGGGGGGGGATGATTTGAAACACATTTCTAATATAAAATCTAGGAGGTTTAATTAAACAGTGATTAATTAAATGGTGACATAACCAGGAAGACTTTGTCACTTCCATCTCTAACTCATTGCAGTGGAACTATAGCAGGACAGAAATGGAAAAGTTGTATTTGTCACTGATTGATGGGCTTTCCAGTGTACCATTCATTAACATCTCCTGAAACCATTCATCTTTATATTTCAGGAGATGTTAAGAACAGCTCTCAGTAACTGCTTTTGCACAAAACAGATACCACTAAATTAGTCATACACTTTTTTTTTAATTTATCCAGCTTTCAATAATTTGAACTCCAGAATATTGTCTTTCTATATTATGCATTGATTGAACTACTGGAAATTATGAGCCGAACTCATATATTCAGTGCAGAACAGTAGCCGCTCTGTCCCTTATTGCGTAATATTAGTAAACAGCAGAAGAGGAGTGATGCTACTGAACGAGGGCGACATGTGGAATGGAAGGAAAATAGCGAGAGCTTGTTTGGCACTCGAGAGAGGTTAGTGTTTCAGAGAAGGGTCCAAGTGAGGTTAAAACATCCATCACTGTAGCAAGTCAGCCAGCAGGCTCCTGCTTTAAACAGTCCTAAATGTCATGAGCAGGCAAGGCCTTTAGTACGAGGGCCTCTTTTCACTGGAGTTAGTGGAAGAGGCACAGTCACCACAACATGTGTTCAGACGAGACTTGTGAACAGGGCGCCAGAAAGAGTTTCTCTTTGTGCTTTGTTGCATGGCATGTGTGTTTGGTAGTGTTTTTTACCTTGGAAGCTAACACTGTCTTCATTCTATTCTCTGTCTCATTCAATTTAATGTTATACCAACTAAAGACATTATGGAAATTCTTATGTCATACACCCTTCAAGTTTATATATTGGTAGTAACTGTGGATTGTTTATGAAAAAAATAAGGTCTTTCAAATTGATTGTGCCAATATTTAAAAAAAAAAAAAAAAAAAAAAAGAACTTTATTTTCTTGGCCCAATTCTATTTGGTTAAATTGTATTCACTGGTAAAGCAAATATATGTTGCTTTTATGTGCTATTTAGCTTTTGCACTAGTCTATTATTGTCTGCTTATTCAACTGTTTTTGCATTTCCTGCCCACTAAGCACTGTGCAAAACTGACTAACAGGCATCTAAGTTCACCTCTGTCTGCTGGTTAACACTGGTTAACACACTGATCTGAATGTGATATTAGTAATTATATAATATAGATTATACAGCATGGAACAGGTAATTCTTTTTTGCAGAATATTCTCTAGGTTTCTTACCCACTCCCATAGGAATTCTGACCAATCCCATCCACTCTCAAAGGAATTCTGACCAATTACGCCATCTACTCCTGAAGGAATTCTGACCAAACATTTTCACCGTGGAGGAATCATAACCAGTTCCACCCACTCCTGAAGGTATTTAATGAATGAAATGTTGAGCCCAATTTATGAACAGGTGAAATGTTGACCTTCTGAAAAGTATGTTAATTTATGCACTCAGTACTTGGTCAGGGCTCCTTTTACATGAATTACTGCATCAATGTGGCATGGCAAGGAGGCGATCAGCCTGTGGCACTGCTAAGGTGTTATGGAAGCCCGGGATGCTTTGATAGCTGCCATCAGCTCGTCTGTATTGTTGGGTCTGATGTCTATGATAGATTCTCAATGTGGTTCAAGTCAGGCGAGTTGGCTGGCCAATCAAGCACAGTAATACAATACTCAGCAAACCAGTTACTAATAGTTTTGGCACTGTGGGCAGGTGCCAAGTCCTGCTGGAAAAGGAAATCAGCATCTCCATAAAGCTTGTCAGCAGATGGAAGCATGCAGTGCTCTAAAATTTGATGGTAGATGCTGCATTGACTCTCGACTTGAGAAAACACAGTGGACCAACACCAGCAGATGACATGGCACCACAAATCATCACTGACTGTGGAAACATCACACTGGACTTGATTCTGCACCTCTCCACTCTTCCTCCAGACTCTGGGACCTTGATTTCCAAATGAAATGAAAAATTTACTTTCATCTTCCCCATGATTGTGGTTGTGTACTGAACCAGACTGAGAGATTAAAGGCTCAGGAAACCTTTGCAGGTGTTTTGAGTTAATAGGCTGATTAGAACTCTTCTCAGGTCGATTTTTCTGTATTATAAATTCTTTATTCTACTGGATTGTTGATTTCCATGAGCTGTAAGCTGTAATCATCAAGATTAAAACAACAACAACAAAAAAAGGCTTTAAATATTTCACTTTATGTGTAATGAATCTAGAATATATAAAAGTTCCACTTTTTGAATTAAATTACTGAACAAAATGAACTTTTCCATGATATTTTAGATGCACCTGTATAGGAGAGATATGGCTTGGTTCATGATTGATTGTATAAGCATTTTTTTTTATTTTTTGTTTATATTGTTTTTTGTTTCAATTAGTTTACAATAAAACAAGCTAATTGCCAGCACAAAATACAATAGCACTTTATAAATATGATATAATATGTAAAGATAAAGTTTACAGTGGCTTAATAACTTGATTTAAAACATAAAAAGCGAAACATACCTGATGTGCATATTTTGTTCTTTATTTTCTAGAAGTACAGTTAAAAAAAATAACTTGCTAAATTTTTGGTAGTTAATTAAGAGTGTCAGAGCTCAGCCCAGTTGGGACGCAAATTCCCAACAGCCCACACAAGCGCGCATGCGCACTGCCTGGGCCGTCCCGGACTCCAACTCCCAAGAACCCCCATGAGAGCGCATGCGCGAGAGATCACCAGAATACTGATGAATAACACCTGGGGTCGGCTTTCCTGGAGCCACAAGTATTTAAGAAGCCACACTCCGAATTCACGGCGCGAAGTATACGCTTCTTAACATTGGTTAGCCGCGATACCAAGCTCTCTACGATTCCCACGACTTCCTGGTTTACCTCGACTCTCTGCCTGCCTTTGACTACGCTTTCGGACTACCCGCCTCTCGAACGCTTTCTGGTTTACCTCGACTCTCTGCCTGTCTTTGACTATGCTTTCGGATTACCCGCCTCACAAACGCTTCCTGGTTTACCTCGACTCTCTGCCTGTCTTTGACTACGCTTTCGGATTACCCACCTTGCTAACGCTTCTGCTGGTTTGCCTCGACTCTCTGACTGTTTCTGACCACATTTCTGGAATATCCCGCATCGCACTCGCGCTGCGTTCTCTGTCAGCATCCACCTGCTCCCGCGCCTGTGTCCTCCCCACCGCCTGACAGAATACTTCGCCGCACTGATGGACACAGCGGGAGACTCTCATGTGGCACGCGCCCTCGAGGGACACGGACGAATGATCTCCGAACAAGGTCAGGCCATTGCCAGCTTACACGCACAGATCGCGAGCCTTACGCCCCGTCCCGCACCCGCCGCGCCTTCTCAACCTCACCCCCCCCCATTCCTCAACCGGAGAAAAACAATGGGGATCCCGCGCGCTGCCGCGGGTTTCTTCTACAATGCTCCTTGTACTTCGCTGCTTACCTGGAGATGTTAGACGCTCACAAGCTGATCATCTTCATGGAACTGCTCACAGGGAGAGCTCAACTATGGGCAACCGCCGAATGGGATGGCAAGCACAACACCACCTATGAACAACTCGTTACCCGCTTTCGCACCGTCTTTGATTACTGCCCTGATAAGCGAGAGACTGGGGAGGAACTGCTGACCATACAGCAAGGGTCAAGTGTGGGGGAGTATGCTCTCGATTTTCGCACAGTGGCTGCCTGCAGCGGATGGAATGATGCAGCTCTAAAGGCGAAGTTCAGGAGAGGCCTGAATGTTACGCGAGAACTCGCATGTCGCGATGACAGCGCCTCCTTGCACGACCTTATCACCTTGGCCAATCGCCTGGACCGTTTGCTACGCCAACGTGAACCTGGACCGGGGGAACCGGCCCCTCCGGGAGACTACGGAGGAACCCATGCAACGGGGGCAAACTCTGCTCCCTCCCCAGGAACGGGAACGTCGTCGCCAGAAACGGCTCTGTTTCTACTGTGGCGAGAAAGGACACTTTGTTCCGGATTGTCCCCGGAAGCCCAGACGGAAGCACTCTATCCCCGAAACAGCCGAGAGAAAGGTGAGTCCAGCACCCACCCCTTCGACACAAATTTCGGGTGGATCATTTGTGATTCGAGTGGAGCTTGAATATGCCTCTGGTTCTTGTGTCTTAGAAGCACTAATCGATTCAGGAGCAGCAGGAAATTTTCTGGATCAATGAGGAGGCGCGTCGTCATAACATCCCCATACGGAGTCTCGTGCCTCCCCGTCACGTTCAAGCCATTGACGGAGCACCCATTGGAGATGATCTCATCACCCAAATCACGGAAAATCTCCTCCTGCATGCCAGCGCCTTGCATCATGAATACATTTCATTCTTCGTCATTCAAAGAGCCGATATCCCCTGGTCCTCGGATACCCCTGGTTAGCTCAGCACAATCCTCACATAGCATGGGACAACGGGGAAATCATCCGCTGGTCCTCTTACTGTTTTCAGCACTGCCTGTCCTGCTCCACGATCAGTCTCTCCTCCACTTCCGTCAAAAGTCCGAATAGCCATGTTCCTCCTACCATTCCCCACGAGTACACGGATTTGAAGGAGGTATTCAGTAAGGGAAGGGCAAGTGGATTACCCCTACATCGGAGCTACGACTGCGCCATTGAGTTCCTGCCGGGTGCTGTTCCGCCTAACGGGGGGGTGTACTCTCTCTCCATCCCGGAACAAAAGGCGATGAAGGACTATATTCGCGAAGCTCTTCAGCAAGGGTACATTCGGCCCTCAATCTCCCCCGTATCCGCCGGGTTCTTTTTCGTGGAAAAACGGGGAGGAGGCCTGCGCCCCTGTATTGACTACCGGGCTCTGAACCGCTGTTGTGTGCGCTACCGATATCCCTGCCGTCCACCCTGGAACAATTACGGACGGCCAAGGTATTCACAAAGCTGGACCTATGCAGTGCATACAACCTGATTTGTATTCGGGAGGGAGACGAGTGGAAAACTGTGTTCAGTATGCTCACCGGACACTATGAGTTCTTGGTAATGCCCTACCGGCTTTCCAACGCTCCATCAGTATTTCAGTGCCTCATCAACGACGTGCTTCATGACATGCTGGGAAGATATGTCATTGCATATATTGACGATATCCTCATTTACTCTAACTCACCGGAGGAACACCGGTCACACGTGCGCCAAGTTTTGCACAGACTACTACGGAATCAGCTGTACGTAAAGGCAGAAAAGTGTGAGTTCCACCGGACCACCATAGCATTTTTGGGATACGTCATTGGTCGAGAAGGGGTGTCCATGGACCAAGAAAAGGTAACCGCTGTGCTGGAGTGGCCGGTATCAACAAGTGTCAAAGAATTGCAATGATTTTTGGGGTTTGCGAATTTCTATCGAAGGTTCATCCAAAACTTGCGAAACTTGCGATTGCCGGCCCTCTTACGTCCCTGTTACGGGGACAGCCAAAGCGACTAAACTGGACCCTCAAAGCCCAAGTAGCCTTCAATGAGCTAAGACAGCCTTTACCACGGCGCCCATCTTCCGACATCCCGACCCGGATCGCCCCTTTGTGGTAGAAGTAGACGCCTCAAACACAGGGGCCGGGGCGGTCCTCTCCTAGAGATTCGGGGACAAACCAAAGCTGCATCCTGTTGCGTTCTTCTCGCGGAAATTTAGCCCCGCCGAGCGGAATTACGGGGTGGGTGATCGAGAACTTTTGGCCATGAAGCTGGCCTTCGAAGAGTGGAGGCACTGGCTGGAGGGGTCAACCCACCGATTCATGGTTTTTACTGATCACAAAAATCTAGAATACCTCCGAACTACCAAAAGAATGAATGCACGTCAAGCCAGATGGAGTCTGTTCTTCACCCGCTTCAATTTCCTGGTTTCCTACCGTCCCGGCTCCAAAAACCTCAAAGCTGACGCCCTCTCACGGCAAGAGGCCCCGGACCAGGCTCGCGACATAGAGGACCAGATCCTCCCTCCCACTTGCGTTCTCAGTGCCATCGAGTGGGATCTGGACCAGGAATTAGAGCAAGCACCCACAGACAGCATCCCCGCTGATTGCCCGTCTGGGAAACTGTTCGTTCCCGAGAGGCATCAAGCTAATCTGATCTCCTGGGCCCATTCGTTCCAGGGAACCGGGCACCCTGGGGCAAAACGAACTTATCAGCTCCTCCATGAGAAGTATTGGTGGCCGGGCATGGACCAGGAGGTTTGAAAAACGGTGGCATCGTGCTCTACATGCGCCCAAGCCAAGGTCCCTAGGAGACTGCCAGTCGGTAAGCTGAAACCCTTACCCATACCCGAAAGACCATGGTCACATCTGGCCATCGACTTTATCACCGATCTGCCCATTTCGCAAAGAAACACTGTGATTTTCGTGGTGGTGGACTGGTTCTCGAAAGCCGTACGGTTCATCCCCCTGCCGGCGCTCCGTACGGTTCATCCCCCTGCCGGTGCTCTGTACGGTTCATCCCCCTGCCGGCGCTCCACCTCACAGTTGCAAAAAGCTCACCCTACGGTATACTGGTCCCTACCGAATCCTCCGCCAGGTTAATGACGTTACATACCGCCTGAAGTTGCCGCCACATAGTCGAATATCCCTGTCGTTCCATGTGTCTCGTCTGAAACCGGTAATTGATGGCCCCCTGGCAGGGGACGTACCGGCAGCAACCCCCCGCCTCCCCTCCAGATCGAGGGGCAGTCAACGTATCGGGTGAGTCAAATCCAACGCAGGAGGGGGAGGGGGGTTTGGGTTTTTTGTTGGGTGGGGGGGAGGGGGCGGGGAAGAGTGTTTATTTTGGGGGCGGGTTTGATCCAGCTTTTGGAGAATTTCCATCGTTCCCACCCGGGACACCCGGGTCCCAGACCATGAGGGAGGCCGAGGGGCACTGGGGCTCCTGGAGTAAGCCCCTTGTGGGGGGGGGCTCTGTCAGAGCTCAGCCCAGTCGGGACGCAAATTCCCAAGAACCCCCACGAGAGCGCATGCGCGAGAGATCACCAGAATACTGATGAATAACACCTGGGTCGGCTTTCCTGGAGCCACAAGTATTTAAGAAGCCACACTCCGAATTCACGGTGCGAAGTATACGCTTCTTAACATTGGTTAGCCGCGATACCAAGCTCCCTACGATTCCCACGACTTCCTGGTTTACCTCGACTCTCTGCCTGTCTTTGACTACGCTTTCGGATTACCCGCCTCGCGAAAGCTTCCTGGTTTACATCGACTCTCTGCCTGTCTTTGACTACGCTTTCGGATTACCCGCCTTGCTAACGCTTCTGCTGGTTTGCCTCGACTCTCTGACTGTTTCTGACCATGTTTCTGGAATATCCCGCATCGCAGTCGCGCCGCGTTCTCTGTCAGCATCCACCTGCTCCCGCGCCTGAGTCCTCCCCACCGCCTGACAAAGAGAAGCTACACTGCCATCTTGCTCTGACCAAAGTGACTTGAACATACCTGACATCGTAATTCCAAACCAGTACATATGAATGTCCCGGGAGGGCTTGAACGCACACTCTGTCCCGATGCACACCTCTATAATATCTACTTTATTAACAGCTGTACAAAAATATTGAAGCCAAGTCTTAAAAAAAACCTCACTGTACAGTTTTAGGTCTTGTGGTATTGTGATATACATGGAGGGCTCTTCTTTCAGAAACAACTTAAACCGTAATATAACTTTCATTTATAGAACTTTTAAGAACCGTTTTATATAAACAAGTGTTATTATCCAGTTATGATCATGCTGGTTAGTTTTTAATAAAAAAAATCTAACTATTGGAATTAATGAGTGCTACAAGCACTTACTCCAGTAAAACAGCCTCCTGTGGGTGCTGTAGTACGGAGAGCTGAGTGTGCAGTGGGGAAGAAAGGAACCAAGGCTGAAGGTAATAGCCAGGATTTACACAGAGCACTGACAGCACTCTAGACTCGTATATAATTGTGGATTATCTGCTGAATTCTTCGGCTTTGCTGCAATGGAAATGATCCACTGCTTAGCATATAAATGATCACAGATTAAATGTCCAGACAAATGTCTCATCTCTGGAAAGATTTTCCAAAAAATGACAAAAAGCCTTGTGTTTATGCATGTTTATGTTTTCACTCATTTGCTCCTTTCATCAGTGATACATGTTAAGGATTCAAACATGAGCCCTTAACAAAAAGACTCAAGAAATGTTTGTTTTGTATTGCTCTTTTAAAGAAGTCACTGGTGGCTGGAATTATAAATATATAATTACAGAATTGTCCTCGAATTGACTGACAGTGTCCATTACACGGCACTGACAATCTCTGTGGTCCTTAAAGACACATGGCTGCTTAAACATCTGAACGCTTTTGAACCACATGAGATACAATCTGGGAAGAAAAATTTCTCACACTGGCACAGACTCACATACTAACATCAGTGTACACTCTGTGAGCTGCGTATTTTGTGCCTAAGCTCCAGAGAAACATCTCTACAAGCCTTTCATTTGGAAACACACCACAACCCCAAAGCTGTAACTCATCAGCTCATGTTCATCTTGAGAAACAGAATGGCTGGGCCACATTGTAAGAGATTTTTCATGTACTTTTTACTTGCATTAATAATAATAAAATTATTATTATTATTATTATTATTAGTAGTAGTAGTAGTATTTTACATATTATTATCAACAATAATAATAAAAAGAGGAGGAAGAGGAAGAAGCAATGGAAAACAAACAAAAAATCAACAAAGTATAAATAAACAAACAAATAACACAGACAAGAAGAGTAAGAGTATAATAGTACTGTATGAAGAATTAATCAGGATAAAGAAAGACCATAGAAAAGTTTATACCAAACAATCCTTGTACACTTATCACAAAATAAGATTTAAGTTGTGTACACAATTAAACCTTTCAAAATACTTGAACAAAAAGTAGCTAAATGGTTATTATGTAACCAGACAGTCACTGCAAAATTTGCTTCTGTAATCTATCCCAGTAGGGTGTAAATACCTACTCGAATAACCTACTGGAATAACTGATATTAAAATAATAAAAGAGGAGAAAAGAAAATAATGAAAGGAAGTAAATGTCAGTGAAAAGCACCAATCCTGCTAAGAAACCAAAAGGAGAT
This sequence comes from Ameiurus melas, assembly GCA_012411365.1. NCBI lineage: Eukaryota > Metazoa > Chordata > Actinopteri > Siluriformes > Ictaluridae > Ameiurus > Ameiurus melas. The sequence continues at coordinate 8,649,093 of CM022761.1, forward strand.
GAAATAAAGCTCAGGTTGCAGCTGTAGTGAAAAGCAGTACAGGAGAGCAGTCAGAGTGTCTCAGGGCTCAGTTGTGCGCTCTGACCCTGACGCTGACCCTGTGACCTGACCCTACACCAGGCCATGTTCCAAACCATAGGTGCTGCAAAAGCAGAAGACCTGTGAGGCCTTAAACACACAGACATGCAGCACACAGACTCCTATCACCCATTTTCCTCACCACAGCTCCTTCTCATAGGCTCTCTCATTCTGTTTCTTCTCTCTTCTCTCTCTCTCTCTCTCTCTCTCCTTACCCCTCCAGTGGAATGTCACAATAACATGTTAAAAATATAGCTGTTACAAAAGCAGCTGTTTTGTATTGTTTTATGTGCTGGGTCATCTTGCTCAGTGTGTATTTATTTCCTTGTGATTTGTTGTGTACTTGCACACTGTAATGCTCCTAAATTGCACTACATGTTGCTGTAAGTACGTCTGGTACCTCTGTGTCACTCTTCTGTAATATACTACACCAAGGCCCAGGAGAAGGAGATTTCACCCTACTGTATACAATATATATATGACCAAAATAACAATAAAACTTTCTACTCTGTTCTGCTCTTCTCTATTCATCTCTGCTCTACTCTAAATTCCACAGACAATATATATTTTTTTTTTAGAAATTTCTGATTTAGTTTATCTAAACCAAATCATAATTAAAAAAGAAAAAACCTTTTCTGTGGACTTTAGAGTAGAGCAGAGATGAATATTCTTTTTTAATGATTAAAAAAGTGAATACTCTTTTAAAGCAACTAATAAAAAAACAACTAAAAACTATTTAAAAACAAATAAAAAACTGTTTATTTCAAACCATTAAATCCATTAAGTTAGCTTATTACAAATAATCATTTTTATAATTTTTGAAACATTTAAGTTGATTTAGATGTGAACGAACATATTAAACTAAGCATAAACTACTTATGAATATAAAATCTCATTCGTGCTCTTTCAGAGAATTTTTCATTATTTCCTTTTCCAGTAATTTTTTTTTAGTTTTTTCTCACTTACATTTTTCTTCCTGTTATGAATTACAGTGAAGTAAAACATTCAGCCTGTCTATAAATTGATTCACATTTCTTTCTATCGGTTTCTCCCTAGAGTTATGGAAATGCTGCACTTCTGTGAACTCTTTTATTGGACCATGACCACTTATCAAAGACAACGGAGATGAACCATCAAACCATGTTAAAAAGTCACAGCCTTGACATAAGGCATTAAAGAAAAGTGTCTTTTATACATGTGCAACTTGTGAACAAACTAATATTTAGCACCAGATCTCAGCTGCATTATGAGTGGGTTAATTGAGAACACTCGTTCTCTTTAGTGTGGTTTATGATAGCAACACATAAATATTTAATCCTGTCGGCCCATGGTGAGGATAAAAGATAAATAAGTCGAAAGTTCTCTTTTCTAAAGCGCTGCAATTTCTCACAATTTGGTGCCAGTACCCTCAGGACTTGAAGGTGAGATGTTTAAAGTTTTTTGTTGCGGTCCAGATCAAATGCTAAGGCACTTATGTTGTATTTATTGTCTCTTAGTCTTCTATTTTCTTCCTAATAAATGAATGACAGACACCTCAAGGTAGGCAGGCAACTCTTTTGTAGATAGCTTTGTATTTCCCCCCCAGGGTCAGTAAGGATCAGGGTTTTTTGTTTAACTGTGATTTGTGAACGCAGAAGAGAGGAGAGAGAACAGAGCTAATTGGTTTCATATGTTGTATTATTGGTTGATTTAAATAATCACAGACATGGAGGGCTGGTGGGAGCATGACCCTCAACCTCCTGGCTGCTTATAGAGCTGCTGTGTAGACGGCAAAGAGTAAAAGGCCCCTGTTTTACACACATACACACCATCACCTCCTAGGTTGGCTCTAATCTAAAAAAATATTGTCAAATGTTTAGGGCATGGTGAAGCTATAAACAGGAAGTGTCTCCTATGTCTTATTTCTGGCAGATTCCTATTTCTCAACATTACAAAAGCAAAGTAAAAAAAAGAAAAAAGAGCAGTAATAAATTAAGGTATGGCATTAGAGGAACATCACAAGATGTTTTAACTGGTGCCTTGATATGCATAAACATTTTAAAGCTTTTTTTTTTTTTTTTTAAATAACACTAAAGAAACCGTTCCATCACTCCAGTCTCATACCTGTGAGATCCCTCTTTAGCTTTCGCATGTCTTTCAAAAGGTCGTCGAACTTGACTTGAGCGGCGAGGAAAAAGTCCTGAGGCTCAGGCAGTGGGAAAATACTCTTATCCGTCCCTGCATCCTGAGATGAACAACAGAGCATGTACTTCAGACGCAAAGTTACCCACTATTCACCAACAACAATTCAGCACTTGTCAGTAGTACTTACCTTATCTAGTTTTCGTAGGTAGTAGGACACCACATAATCCACTAGACTGATGCGATTGTCCTTTGAATGGAAAAAGGGTTAGACAGAGCTGGGCACGTTAAACAAAATTCATAATGCCTGTAATAAGTTCCTAGAATGTTTGAACAAAATGGAATAACAACATATTTCTCTACAACTGAACCTACTGAATGTCTACAGCCAAGAAATATCTAAGCCACAGACTATGACTTAAAAAAAAATTCTACCAAGTTTGTTATGTTTTCATGATAGGAGACTTCAGCGGGCGTTATCTTGCTTATGGCATAACCACTGCATTCAAAAATTACATAAAAATAGTGCAAACAAATAATAACTACATGATCCTAGCTATTTATTTACTTGTTTGTTTTTACTTATTTCCTTCACCCACAACTGCTATGGTTACTATGTTATTGTACCAATGGTAACATGAATGCTAGTTGATAACATTAAAGGTAAAGACAAATAATTATTAATTAATTTATCAATTAATTGTGCAATTTAATTATTAAATAAGTAATGATTTAATTAATTAAGTAAGTAAATAAATAAATTATGTGGTGTGATGTAGATATATCTGTTCATGTAACTTCTGTTCCACTCCTTTAATATTTTAACATAGTTTTATACTCTTTCTCAAGTTATGTCCAGCAGATGGGACTGTGGCTCGTCTTCGGACTAGCCACATGACAATGTTTTGGTTCACTCACTTCCGGCTTGAGCGCAAGCTTAACCACCTTGATTTATCACAGGTGTTTGTGTTTTATGTTGATGGTGATTTGTATTTAAAGACCTGGGTTACTGAGCACGGGGCTCGTTATTATTAGTTGTCTTAGTTGTAGCGGTCAATGGTTGTGTCGTTTCTAGACTGACATTGCCATGCCACATTCCACGTTTCTTGTTAGCCATTGAAGACCGTGTTTACTTTGAGTTTTGGTATTTATGTTTAATAAAGGGTTTTGATCTGTACCTGCATCCGCCTCCAACTCCATTCCGTAACAGAATAACAAGCCCATAATGCGGAAGCAGCTGGTTGCCATGAGTGCTGCCGAAGCGGCTGAGCTTGAGGCGTGCCGCTGTTCGTTCGAGGAATGGAGCAAACAGCTCACCGAGGAAATTTCTCAGCTCCACCGCCTTCTAAAGCTGCTGCAGCAAGCCGAGCTACGCGCCACATCGTCCCCCTTGCAATTTCCCAAGCCCACACTACCAGACAGCTATGCGATGCCACACAGCCAGCCAAGCTACCCAGACTCCTGGGGCTTCCCACTCCAGAGGAATTATACTATGCCACACAGCCAGCCAAGCTACCCAGACTCCTGGGGCTTTCCACTTCAGGGGAATTATACTATGTCACACAGCCTGCAAAGTTACTCGAACTACTGGAGCTTCCCACTGCAGGAGACCTGCACCACAGTGCCCAGTCTGGAGGTGAAAGCTGGCCCAGAACTTTTTAAGAGGGGGAGGGCAAAGACAACAGCAGAGCTCCGGCCTGATTTCAACATGGTGACCTCAGAGCTACAGCTTGAGGCCTACGGCGAGGTCTCTGTGGAGGAATCTGTCCCGCGGCCCTGCCTGGCCGAGGACATCGCTCCACAGTCCTGCTCCACCAAGGACGTCGTTAAGCAGTCCTGCTCAACCGAGTTACCTACCCTGAGCTCCAGTCCCGCTGGGGATGCCGCCCAGCTGTCCAGTCCCGCTGGGGACGCCGCCCAGCCTTCCCGTCCCGCCGGGGACGCCCTTCATTCCAGAGCCGCGGGGGCGGCGCCGTGCATTCCAGAGCCGCCGGTGGGGGTGCGGCCCCACCCATCTGCTGGCCAACGGAGACTGCATCGTTTCCAGTGGCAGCAAGAGACATTTCAGACAGGAACCCAGGATCCCCATTGGAGGGGGTTCTTGGTACTCCGGGAGGAGCACCGTTTGGAGGGGGGTTCTTTCACATTATGTCCAGCAGATGGCACTGTGGCTCGTCTTCGGACTAGCTACATGACATTGTTTTGGTTCACTCCCTTCCGGGTTGAGCGCTAGCTTAACCACCTTGATTTATCACAGGTGTTTGTGTTTTAGGTTGATGGTGATTTGTATTTAAACACCTGGGTTACTGAGCACGAGGCTCGTTATTATTAGTTGTCTTAGTTGTAGCGGTCAATGGTTGTGTTGTTTCTAAGACTGATATTGTCATGCCACGTTCCACATTTCTCGTTAGCCATTGAATACCGTGTTTACTTTGAGTTTTGGTATTTATGTTTAATAAAGGGTTTTGATCTGCACCTGCATCCGCCTCCAACTCCGTTCCGTAAAACTCTTCATTTAAAACTAACGGTTAAATTTATGTCATTCATTTTTTTACTGACATGTTGCATGATAACAATGGCAACATAAAAACCTTCATTCAGGAAACCTACATAAAGGCCTGGTGTAAATCGTGATATACAGTTGCATTCAAAATTATTTAACCCCATTGCAAATCAGGTTTATTGTCAAAATTTACAGACTTTAAGCTGTTTGCAATGAACAAATCAAACAAAAGCATTTTAACACAAAAAAAGCGTGTGAAAGTGGTTTCCCCGAATTCAACTGAAAATGCAACTTATAATGATTTCTCCAGTTTCAAAATTATTCAACCCTCTGAATAAAATCCCTCACAACAGCACAAATATGCAAAACAGTTGTTGTCTCAAGCACACCTGATGCAGCTAATCAAGGGTTTCATTAGTTGCACAAGGTGTGCTTGAGCTGGAATACATGAATTTCCTGAACTGGCTAGGGGTAGAAATACATGAAATACCGGAAAGGGGTAGAAAAAGGAAGCCATCAACAGCTGCAACCGAATTTCTGAGAAGGCAGGTTGTGAAAAATCCTTGAGTAAAATGCAAAAGACCTGCAGCAAGACTTGGTGGCAACAGACACTGAGGTTTCAGTGAGCACAGTAAGGTGCGTACTAAACGCAGAAGGTTTCCATGCCAGAACTACAAGATGTACACCACTACTGACCCAATAGCACATGAAAAATTGGCTCAAAATCATATAAATTGGCCACATAAGTTTTTGGAATCTGTTCTGTGGAGCAATGGAACTTTTCGGCACAATGGATTAGCAGTCTGTCTGGAGGAAGAAGAATGAAGAGAGAACACTCTGCCCACAGTCAAGCATGGTGGTTGCTCGGTGATGCTCTGGGACTGCTTTGCATCCTCTGGCACTGGAAACCTGCAGTGTGTGGAAGGCAAGATGCATTCATTGAAGTATCAGGATATCCTAGGAGAAAACGTTGTGCCGTCTGTGAGGAATCGGAAGCTTGGGTGACATTGGACTTTGCAACACGACAATGATCCAGAGCATACCTCAAATTTCACCAAGGCTTGGTTGCAGAAGAAGTTCTGGAAGATTCAACATGGCCATCACGGTCAAATCCAATAATATTACTGAACTGGAGGCCATTGCTCGTGAGAAATGGGTTAGGATTCCTCAAGAAGGATGCCAGAAGCTATATTTGCAGCAGGTCATAACAGTAAAACAGGGTGCTCTACTAATTTTGAAACTGGAGAAATCATTTTCAGTTGAATTTGGGGAAACCACTTGAAGCATTTGTTGCGCTGAACTACTTCGATAGTTTTTGTTTGATTTGTTCATTGCAAACAGCTGAAAGTCTTTAAATTTTGACAATAAACCTGATTTGCAATGGGGGATGAATAATTTTGATTGGAACTGTATGATTATTGTCACACCTTCATTCAAACATCACTACAGAGTATCATAAGCCTTGACTATGTGCTACAATTATGTTTATGTATACTTATGAGCTGCCTCAATATATGGATTAATATCAGCTAATCAGAAACAAGCATATTTAATAGTCATGATTAAATATACACTCAGAATTATATTTCAGCCAACATAGCCTTTGAACGTGATTGTGAGGTTTTGTTTAACCACCCTGCTCTTGACATCCTTCAGCTTGGGAAGAATTTCTAAGCCAAAACCGTCAGCCTGCCCTCTGGTCCTGTTCCCACCGTTCATATAGTTCCCAAAGGCCAGGATGAGACCTATCACTTCTTTAATACTGTCCCTTTCCAAGAGACCCTGCAGGATCACACAAAACCACAGACACATTACGTGTAAATCACTACAAAAAGGAAATCATAAATAGCCAGCCTGTTCCACTAAAAAAAGGGATAGTTCCTTTTCAATTATAACCATTATATTAAATACAATAATTCTGATCTCAGCATTAAAATCTGGTAACACTGCCTGGACATACCTTACACACTGTGGAGATTATTTCCACTTTACCATGGATGGATGATATGGAGTCCAGAAACACTGCTTGGAATATGATGCAGTGAGTTCGGCCGGCAAAATCCGGAATCTGGGCCAGTTCATATAGGAATCTTTTAAGAAAAAAGTGAAGGAAAGTAACACAATATCCATAAGAACTAGCATACTTACAAATGACCTTTTTTCAGTTTGCATGCAAATTAGACATACATCATGGAAGACCTGGTTTTTAACACAAACTGCAAAATCTGGATGCAACTAAGAGCTATTAAGTGTGATTTTCTTAAGAACCAAATCTATCACCAAAACAAAGTGTCATAGACTCATTTTCAAGTTAAATATCATACTTCTGGAATCAATAATGCAAACCTCAACACAAACAAGTTAAACAGGCCTGACTCATTCTTCAGAAAATGGCTTGTAGTTGGAGTAAGGTTTAGTCATTACTGCTGGTGACCTTCATTTCTGATTCTTATTTAGTCTTATTAGTCCAAAAATCTTGTAATGAGAAGTTCACGCTATTTAAAATTCCACATGCAGCTTAGTATTTCAAATATTGTCATAACCGATATTTAACCAAATTATTAAAAACTATTTTGTCATAAATTTATGGTGTGATATGCACTGAAGAAAACTTGGATGTGATACCATCATGCCATGAAGACAGGTTTTTATTTTCTTAAATCATTATCTTATAATTATGTTTGAAATATATTATGCTTGAGGAATCATTTTAAACAATATTCATTTTAAAAACACTCATTAAAAAAGACATACTGTTCAGGCTTATCCAAAAGTTTGACTTCATCCTCTTTTGAGTTCTTGTAATGTTTTTTGATCTTCTCCAGTTCATCATTCTGAGCCCTCTGTAATCAAATCCAAACAATTACTGGCACAACACAATGCAGCCTCTAATGATAAGTAAATCCAGGTAATAAAAATCTCAGAAAAGAGTTAAAGTATTGCTTGACAGAGTCATAAATGTGTTACTCCAGGACAATATTGAAACAGAACGTTATAATTGTAATTTTGACATTAATAAAAATGTATTAAAAATATAAACCAAATAAACAACAGCCAAAACCTTAATTAAGAAATTACTCACATTTTCATATAAAGCCTCAATCGTCTCCAAATCCACTATTGAGTTGTCCACAGTGAGAACAGCTACAACAGGAAATCAGTTTATTAAAACCTCCCATACACAGATTTTTGTAAACTGGCTGCATTAGTGATAATTAACTGTTGTTTTGGAATGCATTTACATTTTCATGTACATGTGTGAATATTTACAGGATTTCATTAGATATTTCATATTTCTACACCTTACCATAATGCATGTGGAAATATAACATAAAGTAACTAATAATGAAGGAAATGAGTGTTAACAATGCTTGAACATGAACAACTATGATAGTGACATACATTACTGTTATTTTTTACAATGGCTTACACTTATATACTGAAAACACAATTAACCATGTGTTGTCATGCTTAAAACACTACCAACATGTCGGAAAAGTTTACCAGGCAAACTGGAAAAAATCCAGGCATCTCATTTTAGTGTTTCTTTTGCACTGTAACGTTTTGGTCTGCTATTGTGGCAGAGGGGCTGTGGTCGAGCATCAGCTGTTAGTCGAGCATCAGCTGTTAGAGTTTGTTTCTGTGTGTCTGTTTGTGCTTTCAGTGCCTCCCGTAACAAGAAAGAGAGAGAGAGAGAGAGAGAGAGAGAGAGAGAGAGGGGGGACCAGCAAAGAGACATTTGAGCGTATATAGTTAAATTAGTCTGCTAAAAAGCAAAAGTAAAAATAGAGAATAAAAAAAAAATTTTGTGTTGTAATTAGTCTGCTTCCCTCTTCTCATTCCCGACCTAACCCAGAAGTGTTACAGTGATATAATAATAACAAAACAATCAAGTCAAATAAAAGACAAAAGTTTATTTATTATATTTTCTTTCCCACATTATTCAAAATAAGAAACAACAGTCACAGATTTAGCATCTAATAAATCATTCATAACAAAAACAGAGCGCAGCAAAACATTGAACTGCAGTTACCAAATATATTGTCGCTTACAAAGAACTATTCAAATAACAAAAATTGTATGTTTACGTATATTACAATTTTTGAGTTTATTGGACATTTAGACTTTTTAATGGGCAAAAACGTCGGGGTTAACCCTGTTCCCTGAGAAGGGAACGAGACGTTGCATTTAGCATAACAGTATGGGAACGCCTTATGCGTGTGACCGGTATCTGAAGCTTGTGTAAAATCATGCCTCTACTTATAGGCCTGCCATGATCAAGTGACGTGGCAATTAAGTGTGTCGCATGATATATATATGGCACCTGTGAACCACGCCACCAGCCTCTATTATCTGAAGCAAAGACACAATTCACAGACCTGCCCCGGTATGACAGTGCTATGCAACGTCTCATTCCCTTCTCACGGAACGGGGTTACGCACGTTTTTGCCGTAAAAAAGTAACAGTATGGGAACAGGAATACCCACTCCGTCATACCGAGGGTACGGCCTGTTCAAAAATACCCAAGCAAGAGGGTAACTGCAGGACACTCGAGCCTGGGGAGGAATAAATATCCAGGCTGTAACAACGAATGACTGTGTGAGGTGTAGACCACCCTGCAGCCGCACACACACATACATCCTGCAAGGATACCCCTTTGGACAAATCCTTTGAGGAGGCGACCGCCTTAGTGGAATAAGCTCTTATGCCCAGAGACATGGCGAGACCGCGTGTCATAAGCCCTACAGATTGCTTCCACTATCCTCCACCTTGGGCATAGCTAAATGGCCATGCCATTCATTCCCACAATGGCCGAATAATCCAACATCGTGGGGTTATGAATATGGTTTAAGCGTGGTTTTCCCCAGACGCCTGAGATTTCGTCATAACTTCTGGAAGACAGTCGAGTTTCTGCAGTGTGAGGGATTTACATTCACTGGGTAATCACTTCAAGCAGCTCTTTATATGCTGCTCTCAGTTTTTAACACATCCTTCTACAGTGAGGGAAAGAAGTATTTGATCCCCTGCTGATTTTGTATGTTTGCCAACTTACAAAGAAATGATCAGTCTATAATTTTAATGGTAGATTTATTTGAACAGTGAGAGACAGAATAACAACAATAAAATCCAGAAAAACGCATGTCAAAAATGTTATAAATTGATTTGCATTTTAATGAGGGAAATATGTATTTGACCCCTGTGCAAAACATGACTTAGTACTTGGTGGCAAAACCCTTGTTGGCCATCACAGAGGTCAGACGTTTCTTGTAATTGGCCACCAGGTTTGCACACATCTCAGGAGGGATTTTGTCCCACTCCTCTTTGCAGATCCTCTCCAAGTCATTAAGGTTTCGAGGCTGACGTTTGGCAACTTGAACCTTCAGCTCCCTCCACAGATTTTCTATGGGATTAAAGTCTGGAGACTCCAGGACCTTAATGTGCTTCTTCTTGAGCCACTCCTTTGTTGTCTTGGCCGTGTGTTTTGGGTCATTGTCATGTTGGAATACCCATCCACGACCCATTTTCAACGCCCTGGCTGAGGGAAGGCCCCGGTACATGGCCCTGTCCATCGTCCCTTTGATGTGGTGAAGTTATCCTGTCTCCTTAGCAGAAAAAACACCCCAAAAGCATAATGTTTCCACCTCCATGTTTGACGGTGGGGATGGTGTCATAGGCAGCATTCCTCGTCCTCCTCCAAACACGGTGAGTTGAGTTAATGCCAAAGAGCTGCATTTTGGTTTCATCTGACCACAACACTTTCACCCAGTTGTCCTCTGAATCATTCAGATGTTCATTGGCAAACTTCAGACGGGCATGTACATGTGCTTTCTTGAGCAGGGGGACCTTGCGGGCACTGCAGGATTTTAGTCCTTCACGGCGTAGTGTGTTACCAATTGTTTTCTTGGTGACTATGGTCCCAGCTGCCTTGAGATCATTGACAAGATCCTCCCGTGTAGTTGTGGGCTGATTCCTCACTGTTCTCATGATCATTGCAACTCCACGAGATTAGATCTTGCATGGAGCCCCAGGCCGAGGGAGATTGACAGTTCTTTTGTGTTTCTTCCATTTGTGAATAATCGCACCAACTGTTGTCACCTTCTCACCAAGCTGCTTGGCAATGGTCTTGTAGCTCATTCCTGACTTGTGTAGGTCTACAATCTTCTCCCGGACATCCTTGGAGAGCTCTTTGGTCTTGGCCATGGTGGAGAGTTTGGAATCTGATTGATTGATTGTTTCTGTGTACGGGTGTCTTTTATACAGGTAACAAGCTGAGATTAGGAGCACTCCCTTTTAGAGTGTGCTCCTAATCTCAGCTCGTTACTTGTATAAAAGACACCTAGGAGCCAGAAATCTTTCTGATTGACAGGGGGTCAAATACTTATTTCCCTCATTAAAATGCAAATCAATTTATAACATTTTTGACATGTGTTTTTCTGGATTTTCTTATTGTTATTCTGTCTCTCAATGTTCAAATAAACCTACCATTAAAATTATAGACTGAACATTTCTTTGTCAGTGGGCAAACGTACAAAATTAGCAGGAGATCAAATACTTCTTTCCTTCATTGTAATTCCTCGGAGTCATAGAGGAATTATTACCCTTTTGGATTTTCATAGCGGGAGGAGGAGTCGCGACGCGAAATCCAGCGGAGAGCCAAACCCGGAAGACAGAGCAAGAGATAGAGCAGCGCTCATCTCCGGCTCCTCTTCTGGATTTAAAAGATCCCCCAAATCTGAGATGGTTGGCTGCCTTGGCAGCGGCTGGGACAGATCCGCGAGGCTCTGAAACCCGACTCACTTCGGCTGCCGTTTTTTTTCGAGAAGAGCGCGAGTCGCGAGTCGAGCTGCTTAATGTAGCGTTACCATGCGCAGCTTCTTGAGGTTGCCATCTCATACTACACCGCTAACACTTCACCCAGAAAGTGTGCACTTTTCCCCGTGATGAAGCGGGAGCACGTTACACACTTCTTGAACTCCTTCTCGCTCATTACTTACCTCTCTTTTTCTTTAAAAAAGGATAGAAAAGTTCAGAGATTTTGAGAAAATATTGAGTGGAAATGAAACGTTTTTGTCACACAAGCAACAGACATGCAGTCTTGCTGAAGATAATAAGGCGGCATGGTTCACAGGTGCCATATATATATTATGTGACGCGCTTAATTGCCACGTCACCTGATCATGGCAGGCCTATAAGTAGAGGCATGATTTTACACAAGCTTCAGATACCGGTCATGCGCACAAGGTGTTCCCATACTGTTATGCTAAACGCAACATCGAAGTTCCCTTTGAAAGGGAACACGTAATTCACAGTGCAGTATATGTGTTTTTATTTTCTCTTGTATATTTCAAGATACCACTGAAGAATGAGAACACATAGTTTAATACATTGCCAACCATATTTCAGTCCATACAGGATTTCGCAGTGTTTTTGTGTGATTGTTGTGGCCAAAAATACTTGATTTTGCTGGGGTTTTTAACAAAAATTGTGATGCAACTTGTGGAGTTCCCTTTCAAAGGGAACTCAACATTGCGTGATCCTTATGCTGTGGGAAGCGCCCTCTCCGCCGGATTTTGGAGCTTGCATCGCAACTCCTCCTTACATTATGGAAAGCCAAAAAATAAACATTGTGCCAAAAATGGAGAGCAGCTCTCAAGCATATAAAGAGCTGCTTGAAGTAATTACTAAGGCTGGATGAGCTTTTTTGTCCCCAGTGAAAATAAATCCCCCTCACACCATAAAAAACTCCCCTTTTTTCCAGAAGTGCATGATGAAATATCACGCTTCTTTGGAAAACCATACATAAGCTGTATTTATAATCGCGCGATGTCAGATTATTCGGCCATCATGTGGAATGAACGGCACGGCTATTTAGCTATGTCGAAGGTGCTTATGAGCTACCTCTCTCCATCGACGGCAGGTAATTTAGGTAGGCCGGCTTTGCCAGCCAAGGCATGTAAGGCCACCTTGGTGCTGGTGGTTAAGGCTAATGCGCCAGTGGGTCTTGATTGTGGGTCACTGCATACAATGACAGTGTTGCAGGCCTACCAAGCAGACCTGCTGAGTGCGCTTGACATATAGCGGCATTCAGCCCCACCGCGAGGGAGCTACAGAAGACGAGTGTGTGGGCCCGCCTCCCCCCGCGGAGAGCTTGGGGAACCAGGCAACAACAGTCCCAACCAGCTAATAGGCCTGATCTGAGAATGGTCATAAAGGCCAAGCAGAGACAGGAGGATCACTTTTGGACAAAGGGATTATAGAACATGTACTCAGTTCCCTGAAGGAGGGATTTTTTTTACAGCCGTTATTTCCTGGTCTGCAAAAAAGATGGGAGTATGTGGCCAATCTTAGATCTGCGTCTTCTGAACCGTACTCTTCAGACATACAGTTTCAAGATGCTGACACTTAAATTTATCATTCCACAGATTCAGTTTGAGGCCTGAGTTGTGACGATAGATCTAAAATATGCATATTTCCACATAGAAATATCGCCCCGTCACAGGAAGTTCCTGAGGTTCACGTTTGGAGGCGTCACAAAGTGCGTGGATGCCATCTGGCTCCCTTCCGACTTCACAGCATCTGTGTACTAAACTACCAGGACAACTGGTTAATTCTAGCACAATCCAGGGAACTGGCAATTCAACATCGAAATGTTGTTTTCTCCCACATGAAGAGCTTGGGGTTTAGGTTGAACCTCAAGAAAAGTATGCATTCTCCAGTGCTGAGGACAATTTTTCAAGAGGTTATAAGGATTCTATGATGATGAGGGCATTACTATCCCCAATATGCGTAGGGTCAATCTTATCAACATTCAGCAAGATATAGCTGGATCTTGGCATCCCCTCCAGTGTCTACATGAGACTGTTGGGGCTTATGGCAGCAGCAGCCAACATAAGACTGTATCAGTGGTGGCTGAAAAGTTGGGGGTTTTGTCCGAGGACGAAACCTCTGAGAGTGTCAGTGTCACGTGACGATGCCTACATGCTCTGAGAATTTGAAGGTTTTCCTGGTTTCTAACCTTGGGTCATACTCTAGGGGTGTCTCCTCATCACAAGACGGTAATGACAGACGTGTGGTCATAGATGGCTGTCCAGCTCATGGTCTCTGGAGCGGCCCTCATCTGGAGTGTCATATAAATCACCTAGGAATGCGGGCCTTATTTCTAGCACTGAAATTCTTTCTTCCTCAATTAAGATGTCACCATGTGTCCATTGTGACAGACAACACAGCGGTGGTCTCATATATCAACAACCAGGGAGGGTTATGTTCATGCCCTCTGTTCAGGCAGGCACAGCTACTTCTCTGGGCAGAGGGAAAGTACTTGCAAGTGAGTGCCTGTTGAGGCAGGGGCTGAACGGTTGGAGGCTCCATCCTCAAGTGGTGGAGTCTGAATGGCGGAGAATCGGCCTGAAGAAGTGAATGTGTACGCCTCCAAGAAGACAACTCACTGCATGCTGTGGTTTGCCCTCACTCCTCCTGCACCATTGGGGCTGGACACCATGGTGCACACATGGTATCTGTACACTTTTCCCCCAATCACTCAGCTTCCACAAGTTCTAGTAAGATTTTGCCAAGACCGTCTACGTCTGCTGCTAGTAGCACCTTATTCGCCAGCTCAAAAATGGTTGTCAGAGATAATATCCATGCTAGATGGCACTCCTTGGGAGATTCCCATCCACAGGGATCTACTGTCCCAGGCCGGAGGGCTGATTTATCAGCCTCAGCTGGATCTATGGAAACTGTGGGTCTGGCCCTTGAGGGGCACCAGCTCATAGATTCTGGTCTCACAACTGAGGTTGTAGAGATCATGTTGAACGATAGAGCACCATCAATGAGCACCATCAACTTTTTGTCTGTTGGAGTGAGGAATGTCAGCTTGTCCCAGTGAACTGTACAATAGCTACAGTCCTGGAGTACTTACAAAGACATTTCTCAGCAGGGTTGGCTCCTTCTACATCAGGGTCGCTGTGGCCACCATTTCGGCCACCCACACCCCTATTGATGGAGCCTCTGTGCGGCAACGTCCTCTAACTTCGAGGTTTATGCATGGTGCTAGGTAGCTGAGGCCCATCTGCAGACCAGGCATACCTTCCTGGCACCTTTCTGTGGTCCTGGAAGGTCTATCTCTGTTGCCCCTTCCTGCCTTAGCGTGGCCCCTGGATTTGCCAAGGCCTTCCTATATCCTAGGCCAGATTATATTCCTAAAGTGCCTACATCTGCGGCCCAGCCAGTAGTTTTGCTTTTTGCCCTCCTCCGTTCCTCACACTGTGAATTAGATGACTATGCACTTAGTAGAATCATATACAGTTGATCAGGTCAACCAGTTTTTAGACGGTCCCTTACTGATTCCATTACTGTATTGCGTTGATGACCTGCGTTTCCCAAAGATTGGCTTTAACGGGATAAAATGAAAAAATATATTCAGTTGTATTGGTTCTAGGTCCACTCAATACACATTATTAAGACAATATACATTATGTCCTTTTTGTGTGTTTATTTCTTGAGAAATAGAAGAGAGAAGCTCGAATGTGCAGCGAGTGTCCAATATAAACCCAACTTTATAGCGGTGTCGCACGGTTTACAAATATGAGGGCACGGTTTACAAAACTGTCGGCTCTGATTACGAATCTGAGAGCACGGTTTACACATGGCTGTTTTTATTTTTTCTTACCTGACACTAGGGGGGCTCCGTACCTTTAATATGTATAATTAAGATATTTTTTACAGGGTACCTGTTATCACGTCATTATTGTGTAATGCACCGATTACAGTACACTACTGTAACTAATTACTTATGTAATAATCTCACTGCTCCGAAGACTTTTTTATCTGAAGTCTGTGGTTTTATGGATGTATGGAATATATTCTTTCTACAGAATTATGTGTTATGAGTTATTATGAGGCGCCTTCGCCGTGTATGTGGAGTTTGCATGTTCTCCCCGTGCTTTGGGGGTTTCCTCAGTGTACTCCAGTATTCTCCCCAGTCCAAAGACATGCACTTTAGGCTGATTGGCATTTCCAAATTGTCTGAAGTGTGTGAATGTGTGTGCTTTGTGCCCTGCAATGGGTTGGCACCCCGTCCAGAGTGTCCCCGCTTTGTGCTCCAAGTTATCTGGGATAGGCTCCAGGCTGCCTGTGACCCTGTGTAGGATAAGCAGTATGGAAAATGGATGGATTTTTGGAGTTATTATGAGGGAAAGTAAAAGCTCACTTGTGCTTCTCACGGTTTCCCCTTTAAACAGCGCGCAGGAGAGCATGTGATCGCACGAGCAAGGTGCACGAGCACCTGCTTTTCATTTGTTGACAGTTGTGACATTTGGACACGTGTGTATGTTATGTTTCTGTTATGTCTTCTCCCTGTTCTGTCATTGGATGTTATTTCACATTTGTCTAGATTGGGGTCAACCGTCAGCAATTGACGCTGATTATGTTTGCATATATACTGCGCGTCTCCCAGCACACAAGGCGGAATATTATACTAGATAAGAAACTTAGAAAAGATTATTTTAGATTCCTTACCATAGTCATAATCATAGTCATAGACCATGTTATGTTCCATGTTAGTTTAGTTCATTGCTGGTTTTTCCGCTCCCAATTCCTAGTTATTGTTTATGTTACTTGTTTTGTTTTTCGACCCTGTTTTCCGTGACGCGACCTTGATTCCTGCTTTGCCCCGTTTATGCCTGTTTGCCGATCGTCTGACCTTTTGCATGTTTTGGATTACGTTTATGGATTACAATTTAGATGTATCTACCTGTGTCTCTCTTAAATAAAACTGTCTACTGCACTTGCATCCGTCCTATCATCCTTATGTCTCTAGACGTGACAGTGCTCAACTTCATTTTAATATATATATTTTTTTATATATTTCACCAATATACTGTACATATTTTACAATTTTTCTAGTTCTTTAATGAATTCCCATATTTAAGTAGAATACTTTTTGTAATTATTTTCAGTAGTATCTATCAGTTGATCATTGTTTCATTATGAGCAAATTTTTTCCAGACATTGTTTTGCTTTTTTCAGACAGAATGCTTTGGTGAATTGAGTTTGGGGTTTCTGGGTTTATAGGTACTGAAATAAACATGATCTCATTTCAAAAAATGCATTTTAACCTTTGCAAAATAATGTATAATGTGCTTTATTATGCAATGCAAGGACAGAGATGACATGTTAAGGATTTGGTAACAAGTATAACAACTTAGTACATAGTTCATAGGGTGTGTCTCATCTTTCTCTCTTATGGTTTTACACACACACACACACACACACACACACACACACACACACACACACACACACACACACACACACACACACACACACACACACACACACACACAACAGGACTAAGCCTCTAGGCCATGGGTCATGGCCAAAAGCCTGTAATTGCTTAACCTCAAGACCCACACATGCAGAACTACCACAGTTCTGTAATGATCTATATTGCTTAAGAAGAGAAGAGAAAAGAAGAGAATAGTAAAGAGCGGAGTAGTGAAGAGAAGAGTTTTTTGACTCACAGGTCCGGTATATTTTGTTTCTATAACCTACAGTGCCTTGCGAAAGTATTCGGCCCCCTTGAACTTTTCAACCTTTTGCCACATTTCAGGCTTCAAACATAAAGATATAAAATTTTTATTTTTTGTGAAGAATCACCAACAACTTTTAAAACTTTTTTAAATAATAAAAAAATGAAAAGTGGGGCGTGCAAAATTATTCGGCCCCCTTGCGTTAATACTTTGTAGAGCCACCTTTTGCTCCAATTACAGCTGCAAGTCGCTTGGGGTATGTCTCTATCAGTTTTGCACATCGAGAGACTGAAATTCTTGCCCATTCTTCCTTGCAAAACAGCTCGAACTCAGTGAGGTTGGATGGAGAGCGTTTGTGAACAGCAGTTTTCAGCTCTTTCCACAGATTCTCGATTGGATTCAGGTCTGGACTTTGACTTGGCCATTCTAACACCTGGATACGTTTATTTGTGAACCATTCCTTTGTAGATTTTGCTGTATGTTTGGGATCATTGTCTTGTTGGAAGATAAATCTCCGTCCCAGTTTCAGGTCTTTTGCAGACTCTAACAGGTTTTCATCCAGAATGGTCCTGTGTTTGGCTGCATCCATCTTCCCCTCAATTTTAACCATCTTCCCTGTCCCTGCTGAAGAAAAGCAGGCCCAAACCGTGATGCTGCCACCACCATGTTTGACAGTGGGGATGGTGTGTTGAGGGTGATGAGCTGTGTTGCTTTTACACCAAACATATCGTTTTGCATTGTAGGCAAAAAATTCGATTTTGGTTTCATCTGACCAGAGCACCTTCTTCCACATATTTGGGGTGTCTCCCAGGTGGCTTGTGGCAAACTTTAGACGAGAATTTTTATGGATATCTTTGAGAAATTGCTTTCTTCTTGCCACTCTTCCATAAAGGCCAGATTTGTGCAGTGTACAACTGATTGTTGTCCTATGGACAGACTCTCCCACCTCAGCTGTATTCTCGCGTTCATCCAGAGTGATCATGGGCCTCTTGGCTGCATCTCTGATCAGTCTTCTCCTTGTCTGAGCTGAAAGTTTAGAGGGACGGCCAGGTCTTGGTAGATTTGCAGTGGTCTGATACTCCTTCCATTTCAAAATAATGATTGTTGAACAGTGCTCCTTGGGATGTTTAAAGCTTGGGAAATCTTTTTGTATCCAAATCCGGCTTTAAACTTCTCCACAACAGTATTACGGACCTGCCTGGTGTGTTCCTTGGTCTTCATGATGCTTTCAACAGAACCCTGAGACTATCACAGAGCAGGTGCATTTATACAGAGACTTGATTACACACAGGTGGATTCTATTTATCACCATCATCAGTTTAGGACAACATTGGATCATTCAGAGATCCTCGCTGAACTTCTGGAGTGAGTTTGCTGCACTGAAAGTAAAGGAGCCGAATAATTTTGCACGCACCACTTTTCAGTTTTTTATTTGCAAAAAAAGTTTAAAATATCCAATAGATTTCGTTCCACTTCACAATTGTGTCCCACTTGTTGGTGATCCTTAATTTTTTTTTATATCTTTATGTTTGAAGCCTGAAATGTGGCAAAACGTTGAAAAGTTCAAGGAGGCTGAATACTTTCGCAAGGCACTGTACATAATTACATACAACAAAGGTGCACTGTGATTTTACACAGCGATTATTTAGCAGACTGACAAACTTTCTGGCTTCCCTCTGCAGACGACCCTCCAAATGATAGTCTATCTGCTAAACTCTGCTGAGCTTTGCAATTTGCTAACAGTTTCACTGACAACATGTACAGCAGATGCGGATGAGGTTTTTTTAAAATCATGTTGAGTGTTTGATCAGTCACACAATGATGAAGGCTAGGTGTGCTGGGTGTAGGGGTAAGGGGGGACATGTTCTGGAAATTTCTTCACACCCATAGATCAAAGGCCATCAGCTACTGCCAACTTGAGTGAAGGGCCTATGTGTGTGCGAGTGTTTGTGTATGGGAGGTCCTAGATCAGTAGCGGTCACTGAAGTCATGCATGCAAACTTATGAGACTCTTTTCCTCTCTATTTCAGATTTCTATGCCTGTCTCTCTGTGTATTACCCGTGTACACCACACATACCAACCATGTCTGTTTAATTTGCTGAGCTGGGAAGCCGCTAGCCTCTTAAACATGCCTATTAGGAGTCTTTGCTTTACTGTGACACTCAGACTCTGAATATCTCCCTAACCTCACATTAAGGGGTAAATACATGCTGAAAGAGAATGACAGAGAGAAAGAGAGAGAGAGAAAGCACTAGCAACTGACTGTCTGACCCAAAGTGTAATGTGAACTTTTTTCCAAGTGTGTGTGGCTAAGTCTGTGTGTGTATGTGTGTGTGTGTGTGTGTGTGTGTGTGTGTGTGTGTGTGTATTCCATGATGGTGGATTTATATACACTAAAATTATTACAACCTCACTCCCATTAGGGCTATAGAGAGTGTCACCAGCTAAAATAACCAGATCACCCTATCCACAGACAGCCAGGCTCTAACTTGCTGTCCTCTCTCTTTCTCTGTCTATGTTTTATTTCCCTGGACCTTCACTTACACACACTCCCTCTGTCCATTTCCCATAATCAAATGTTAAAATGTCTCCTAAGTCTCCATTCTCCTAAAAGCATCTATTAATGGATAAAACCTTTAACAAATTCCTGCACTGCACACTGTTTGCTTACTCACCAGACCCCCAGACACACAAACACAAACATACACATTTCATTCAAGTGACACCAGCACTCACTACAGATGTAGGAATTTCATAAAAAGGCTGCCTGGAAGTAAATCAAAAGACATCAGTGAAAAATGGGGAAAATTACAGTTGCGCATTGCTCACATATTCCCTTGCTAATAATAATTGACCCATCTGTGAGTTATCAAGTCTGCAAAGAATGATTTAAGTGAATTGCTCTCCAATTAAAAGAGGAGGAAGCATTTAACAAAGACAGGAAATGGTTAAATGGATTGTGTGGAGGGGTGCTGTTCTCACCTTGCTGAATGTCCTTCATCTCCAGATGAAGGCTGGATATTAGTATCCCCACTGCTTGAGAACGTTTCCCATCTAACAGCTTGATTATCTGAAAGAAATGCAAATAAATGACCAAAATTCAGGAAAGAATACACAACCTTATTATGCTTTATGGATAAACAAACAAATACGCTCCAACAGATTAACAATGTCTGCTTAATTTGTGATATAAATATAAATATCATATAGCCACAAAAGTCTTTATGGTCATTACTAATTGAGGTTAATCTGATATTATGATATTGACTTATATTATTCAGGATACAGATGTTCATAAATGCAAAATTTTAATATATATATATATTTTTTAAACCAAGAGGGATCATTAAAATTACATATTGTTTTTATTTATTAATAAGCCCTGAATAAGCTATTTCACATAACAGATTTTTATATAAAGTCCAAAAGACACAATATCAACATAATACATGTTTATGTTGTAAACTTTTGAACAGGATTTTTGGTGTAAATTGTTATTATTTCAGAAGATGCTCTAAAACCAAAGACCGTCCAGGACCTGGAGGATTTTTCTGAAGAACAGTGGGCAGTTTAACTCAGGACAAACAAGTTACTGATGACCAACTATCACAAAATGTAAAAAAAATCTTTGATCTTCCAGGTAACAACACAGAGAAGCAAGTGTATGTAAACTTTTGAAGTGTTTCATTTGTGTAAATTCAGTTATTATTGTGTCTTGTGGACTATATGTAAACAACTGTGATGTGAAACAGTTTATTTAGGGCAGGACTAAATAAAAAACTAATGGAATGTTACTGATCCTTCTTATTTATTATTATTATTATTATTTTATTTTTTTACATTTAGCAGATTCTGCAAGGGGTATATCAATTTATGAGCACAAATATATAATAGGTGTAATGAAATAACACATCGGCTGTACTCAGTTTTAAATCTGAAGTGGCCATGGCCAGAAGTTGTTTTTTTTTAACGAACACTACCATTATGACCCTGGAAACATTGGAAAACTCAGAGGTATAAATGTCAACATGAATCCATGAATTCTGGCTCTTATAGTTCCTCAACCTCAGCTAGTAAAGTTCATAATTTTTCTCGAATATGGATGTATGCAGGGCTGTTAAAAAGGATTTTAAAATCCTGCTTACACATTTCTTTTTGTACTTTACTACAATATTTACTAAAAAATTTGTTGGTTTTATTTCCAAAAATATAAACAAACTAGTAGTCTAATTTAAGCAACTCTGACGCTGACCAGGCAGTTACTAAGGATAAATGTTGCTGTTAATAAACATGTTCTTTTCTTGTCCCAGGAGCTTCACATCTGACTGCTTGCTCACTCCCACAGGAAAGAAAAAATATCTCCATTACACCACTTTTTTGTTGGGATCCCAGTGCAGATGCATACCTCTAGCCTTAACCATATGCCCTGTGAACCTTTCTGGAAACTTTCATTAAAAAACAAAAAGATGATACGACGAGGTCATTCAACCTGATCAGACTTTCAAGCTAACATTTACCAACCTATTTCATGACTGAAAAAAACGTCTTTGATTTTGTGATATAGTCACAATTAGGATGCAGTTTGGGAATAAAAGAAAAAGAAAAAATGGAACCATAAACGAACATCTTTTGGCTCTGGACAAGCAGGCTAAGAGATTTTATAACAAACTATAAATTTACAGGATTTTTATTTGTCCCTACACATGGTCACAATTACATATGAGTGAATATCCCCATAAAGTACAAAACAGTTTTTGGCAAGTTAAAGCCCCACTTTAAAAGTTAATGTCACAGACTTATTCATTAGGTAGCAGTTGAGCACTCTTGCAGGCACTGAGCTACCAAGGCGTTCAGTGGGAATCAGCAAGAGGGGTCTTTAAAGTGAGTATTGCATTACAGCCAGCAAAGTGGGCATGCTGCTCCTGCATTCATTATTAATGTCACCGGGGATCTCCCCTGGCCTCCACTCCCACAGACACTACAAGAGCAGGAGCACCTCTCTTAACACCTCTAATGAACTAGCGTGTTAAAGCTAACCAGCCTTATAAATCATGCGTTGTATTATGACTGAGTAGGTCAAGTGCTCGACATAGTTAATGGATTAGGTATTGTGGAAAACTAGCATAGCTGGAATATTACGGATAGAAGAGAATCTACCAAGTCTTTTTAAGTCAGGAAAGCAAATGAATTTCATAGCAGAAAACATCCAATTATGTTAAATAAAATATCTGCCTGTGAAATTAGCAGGTTGCTGATTGCATATAAATAAGAATAAAAATGGTTAAGCATACGCTGTGAGGCACTAACCAATACCAGTTACAAGTTTTATATTTTATGTTTTAAATTTATTCGTCAATTGATTCATTGCTTTTAACAGATGGGGGTCATGGAGACAACAAGCTGAGAAGGTCAACCCATGTCCAGTCACAGATTCCAGCGCATCCTGTGAGATCCCCAGACATTCCCAAGCCATTTTCTCCTAGGTCTCTATCCAGTGAGACGTGCCTGATACAGCCTTGCCTGGAGCTGATTCAAGGACATATTTGTGAGGTTCCCAAACCGCCTCCACCTCCTCTCAATTCAGAGCAGGGGTTCTACTACAATGTTTTCTCAGACTACTGAACTCCTCACCCTATCACCATGACTAAGCCCTGCAATACAGTGAGGAAACTTGTTCTCTGTTGCATGTAAAAAATAAGGTACATCTATGCAAAATCTATGCAAAATCAAGTATGTATATCTGTGACTGTGCAGAACAGCCAATAGGACAGGCTCACTAATCTTTACTCATGATATAACTATAAAGATGGCAAGACTATGAGGATTTCAGGACACAAATGTCCTAGTTCTCATTTCTGAAAACCAAGATGTATAGAAATCCTAGAAGTCACTATGCAAACGCAAAAAGATCCAAGACACAGCACTATGATAACTGAGGACTTAATAAGTAGAAAAACTAAAAATGTGGCAGCAAGAGTCTGGGTGTGAATGGGAGGAGGAGACACAGAGAACAAGCGGGTAACACCTGGGTGGTTACAACTGTGTGTGGTTAGGAATGCAAGTTTTTTTATACCTCCTTTTTAAGTTCATTTATACCACCTGTGTCCTCCTGCTGCCTACCAGGATTAAAAAAAACTTTTTGGACTTTCTGAAACAATATATTACTAAACTGTATATCCATGTACTTAATTCGATCAGAATCAAGAATCAGAACATCAAGTTAAAATGGCTGTAGAATTGGTTTGTCATCTTGTATCCAAGGAAGATCGTGTAAAGATGTTTGACCTTTGCAACACTTATGTAGGTCACTTTTTTACATACACTAGTAGAATAGCTAAGTGTGAGCATTACTAATGGATATTAAGTGTTTCACTATCTTTCGCAACACCAACATCAACACCATTTAGCAAATATTGAGGCCAAAATTCTTCACACAAACACACCAAATTACCGAAACTTTCTGCCAGAGAACATCTTGACCCAGAACCACAGATTGCATATCCTGAACCTACTCTCAGGCGTCAAAATCTATCCTAAAATAACCGCTTAGTAAACAGGAGGTGATAGTGCCCGTAAATCATCACAGAATGTCTGAGTCAGAACCAATTAAAATGTTCGTTTGTTTGACCAGTATTATCATTATACAAACGATGTATTAAATGTAATTCATCTGGTGACTATAACTGTGGTGTGATGTTTATGTATTAGACTAAGGACAAAAGAGACATTAGGACACATTTTTCTTTGACAATGTATAATGGATCATTATTTTTAACAATACTGAGCAAGGCAAGGAAAATGCGCTAAAACCAGGTTTTAAGTCTCATCAAAGGCTGTGTTCATCCCTTCATCATAAATGAAGCCACATGTCTGCAATTAGGTTGCGTCCAGTGGGTTGAGATGATAGAGACTTCCTTCACTTCATGTCATCTCCTCTTCTTTCATATGATAATCAAGAGAAAGAGAGAAGGCCTCAAGTATATGCACTGTGTGTAATGGGACACATGAAACAAATTACTTTCCCTGCTCCCCCCTTACACATTTACTTTATTTAGTTGTGTAGAGAGATGAGGTTCTTGTGTCAGTTTTAAAGACTTTGAGGATTAATTCATTATTTGTATTGTTGTCTGGACTGTAGATGGAAGAAGCAAAAAAAAAAAAACATTGACAAAACCGAAAAAAAAAATAAAATAAAATATATACTTTCCAAAAAACAACAACAAAAAAAGACCTTCAGCCCTGAGGCAAGCAACCGTGGCCCAACTGGCAACACTTTGAGAGCCGGTAATGCACACAGGCACTGTCATCACTCCCTGCTAGGTATTCATGAAAGAGGATGCCAATGCTCACAATCCCACTGCAGCCCCCTACATCATTCCTCAGACCCCATTGTTCCAATCTTGACACACCTAACTGCTATCTACCATTGGCTTTTTTCCTTATACCGCAGTGTAAGGACGGACAGTGTAGGAAACTGACAAGAGGCCACGTCTGGTTGTCTAAGTCAGTCACCCCTCCTCCTGAAATTTCTCCACTCTTCCAACCCAAAATCTTTTGTTTTCCGGTGACGATCATTTCTTGGAAGGATGACGCAGGAAAACTATTTATACCTTGAAGTATAAACAATTGAAAATAAAAAGATGGAGATGTAAACATGCTACTTTTGTTTAGCCGACCTTTTGGAAATTGCACTGTCTTGCCAAGAACATCTGCGCCAAAATTAATCTGTCACTTTTACCTGACACAATCTTGAAGCTTAATAATGGTCCTTACTTATTACATACCAAAATTTTGTTCTTACATATACCTATATATGCATGCTATCCAAAACCACTTAACATCCATTATTTTTGCTTGTACATGTTCACAGTTAATTTAGTCCAATCAACTTTAAATATTAAACATGAATCTAGAGATGTTTTCTTCCTCACATACTACTGTTATGTTCATTGGGACTCCTGGCTCTTCTTTCATTAATATCATATTTTTCATTTGTTATTTGAGTAGTTGTTAACATACAGGAGTGCAAAAGATATACAAAGCCAATAACGTTGAAGCCAGGGAAGAAAAGATTGCTGTCAATCTGTCTATGCATGTAACTACAAGAATCCTTGGTTCTCCAAAAACACTCAACTGACATTAGGTCGGAGAACTTCCCCTTCACCCAGTGAATGATCCATGACAAGCCCCACAAGACCTTCATAATAATTTCCAACAGTGATGCTGGTAATTTTGAGTATATAATATAATGAACGTATATACTGTATTTATAGTAAATATGCTACAGATTTCAGATTTATACTATAATATTATAATGACATACTTAGCAAGATTATTGAAAAAAAGTGGAATGAATACAGTACTTTATAACAAAAAACTAGTGATAAGTGATGAAGTGCTAGCCTTGCAGTGTGTGGAGACTCTAGGCAACAGACGGCTGGCAAGACCACTGTCTGTCTGAAATCACATTAACTGAGGCCACCTCTGAGGCAAGAGTGACCAGACGTGCACATATTGGCGACTTGGTGCCCTAACTGATTGATCAGAAGGAGAGTGTGTATGGATTTAATGCAGAACTAGACAAGACTAGACAGGGCCAGCTGAGCTGTCTGGACGCCAGGCAGAGTGCTGACTTGCTGAATGGAACGTCATTGTCAGTGTTGGAGCCCAACAGCAAGTAGGTATAGACAAGTTGAACAGTACAAACCTTTACAAACTGTTAGGAGGAGTGCTGATAGGGACATGTATGACACTACATTGAAGAAGTAAATATTGCATTTGTAAATGTTGCATTTGTATTTACTTAAAATATGCACATATCAACATATCAGGGGCAAAAATATAATGCTTGTATAATGATGTGCCACTAGTTTAACATAACATGGTGTCAGCAGAGTGATTTTTTTTGAGACCTTGACACCAATAACTATACTGGAGTAACAATGCAACATCACAAATGGTTCTTTGGCTTGTCCCTCTGGGACACCCTTAATGGCTGTATGTGGAACCCTACAGCAGGGTGTTTATGGGATCACTCATATAAACGAGGACAATAATCAACTTGGTGATGTGATGCAAGTCCCAAAGTGTTTTATTCCTCTCATACTACAGAAACAATATTTAAGAATATATAATTCCACTATTCTAACAATTATTGTGCACTATGTAATATCTTGGTACAAGCTATATGAAAAGATAGACAATATATGTTGGTATTATTAAGACCTAGAAGTTTTTTTTGTTTTTTTTACTCATCCAACCCCCTTAATTAAACTGTTTAATTTGAGGCTGTTAGTTCATGACAACTTGTCTATGAAATTGGTAATTAAAAATGTTGCCACAGAGACTTACATATGCAGCTCTTATATCTAGTATATTACTTGGAGGTGTAGCAACTGTGATTCTGCAGAGTGCCATTGCCTCAATGATATTCAGGCACCACTAGAAATACTGAGGCAAGCTGTTCTCTCCCTGCTGTAAACAAGGCTTTTCTTTTGCTTAAAACTTTCAAGTTTGTTTAAACTTTTTTTGATCAGGAGATTCTCAGATAAGAATCAGAAACACAGGAATTGGTTTTGGTTTGGTGCCAGTGTTCAACATTAAGCAGTACATAAAACATACAGTGCAGCAACAACAGCAAACAAACAAAATGAGACTTTTTGAGATCAGGAGATTCAAACAAACAAAAAGTGCAAGAGCGAAAATCAAAAAACTGTCATTTAAGTGGCAGGAGCCAATGAGTGTTATGAATAACATAATGGTGCAGAAATATAATTTTAATTGTGCCTCAAATACCCTCTAGTGGTAGCAATAAAGTACTCCATTATCATTCTAGTGATAAACTGCTAGTAACTAAACTGCTTATGCTTCATTCTTGTAACTAAACTGCTAATGCCTTTACATTTACGTGTCCAATTCAAGTTTAGGCCCAGTAAATATAACAAGCTCTCAGCTCGATAACTGGCCATTAGATGACAAAAGTGGAGACCTTAACCTCTTAATTTGGTGCAAACATGTTGAAGTGGGAGGAGAAGACATACCTTCTTGGCTTTGGGCTTCTCCTCATATGTGTCGGAAAGAGGCTTTTTCTTTGGCTGCAGTGTGGCTTTGGAGAAAAGGTCTTCAAACTCCTTCGTGTCAACGATATTTGGCTCTTCCAGAGAACCCCACAGCGTGTTATTACTGGAAAAGAGATATACCGGCCATATCACTGTACAAAGAGCATGTAGAGATATGTAATATTTCAGACACCATTACAGCAACAGTTTGTGACAGAGAAAGGGAGGATTATAAAGAGCAGATTAAGCACCACTAGAAATACCAAGGCAAGATGTTCTCTCGCTGCTGTAAACAATGTGTTTCTTTTTGCTTAAAACCTTCATTAAAGTTTTTTTAAAACTTTTTGAGATGAGGAGAAATATTTTTGCTAAAAGTGAATATTAAAAAACAAAGCTCTGAGAGTTTCACAGAAAGAAAGAAAAACAAATTTGTCCCACGTGTCAAAGAAACTTAACGATTCAAGTGTTCTTCCAAAAGCATTGCATTTGTCTGTAGAGAACCACTGTCTCCTCCAAAAACCACTGCGTCATTAAGGATGAGAGGTATTTGATTTTGCCTGTTGCTCAGTAACATGCTTAATACAAACAGGCTGCCTGGTCAGATACAGGGGGGAGACTAACAGTGCCCTCACTGACTCTGCTACCTTCCTTTTTCACTCTGTCCTTCTGAAAGGCGGGTAAAAATCAAAACCTCAGATAATAGAGCAGCTCCTCTCCATCTGCTCACATAAACTGCTCTTGACTGAGGAAAAGCCAGAGGGGGCTTAGTAAGTCATAAATCCTATGTCATGTACGACAGTTTAATGGAACTGATTCTTTAGGATGAATTGTTATCATTTGTCTAAAGAATGTGGGTTCATGCAAATGTCTAGAACTCCACAATAGATATTGTGCAAATTCATCCAAAACCTTCCTTCTACATAAA
This sequence comes from Ameiurus melas, assembly GCA_012411365.1. Classification (NCBI taxonomy): domain Eukaryota; kingdom Metazoa; phylum Chordata; class Actinopteri; order Siluriformes; family Ictaluridae; genus Ameiurus; species Ameiurus melas. Next base: position 8,677,309 of record CM022761.1, read on the forward strand.
ACAGTTATACCTGCATTTATGTAACTAATAAAATGCAATAGGGGAATGCTGTCATCAAAAAATAATCAGAAACAGGGCGGTGTGATGCCACCCTGAAGTTGATTATTCTCTGACCAGGCTCTCTTTTTTCTCTCAAAATTCATACTATAAAAAATGAGGACCTCTGTCTAGAATATCTAATGGCAGGGGACTGGAGGAAAATTTATTTTGTGTTACAAAGCACTGACAACCGAGTTTCCTTCTATCAATGTTAAATAAAACCCCACCATATGAGCGATTATATGCATTTCTTTTTTCTAAATGAAAATGGATTTTAAACCTGTTGTTCTTAGATTATGTAAATTGCTGTGAAGGAGCAGTTACATATTAGAACACATTTCTATAAACCTATGATTTGAATGACTGCTGGCTTTACTGTCAGAGCCATGCTGTTAAACAAAAAATAATCAACACTGACCAATCAGATTTGATCCATCAGATCTGTGGTACAAAGTCATGTAAACATGTTCATCTTTATAACATTATAAAAAGCAATCTGAATATTTTGAGCAATAATCTGAGCAATAATCTGATCCTAGTTTACTGCACATAATGAGCTGCCTTGACATTAAGGAGAGCTTTGGCAGGGTGTGTTTGTGATTCAGTAAAGAGTTTTACAAGCGAGAAATGAGGTTTTAAAGAATATAAAAGGGTCAAATAGTTGGTCATGGATAGAATACCACAGCAATCAACCATGCTGCCAAGGATTCAATTAAGGACAAGTGAGACTAATCTGAAGCATTTGGGGAAACTCGTTTTCAACAGTATTGTTGAACACAAACGGATGTGAAGGGAATTTGATTTGCCTACCATTTATCCCGCTGGGTTAAAAAGCTCTAATGCATCTTAGTTCTTTCCAAAATGTGAAAGTATTTCATTGGAAATGAGCCAATGTTTACACATTTTAGAATTTTACTTTTGAATGATACTCTCTGAGGAGTCCTTGCTATTCCATATATTAGTAATACTTGTGTAAGGCTCGTAACTCAAAGCAAAAGAACAGTGTTGAGGCCTAAAATCATGACTTATGGGGTGTCAAGAAGTGTACTTAATATACACATAACCTTGACGCCATTTGTTTAATTTAAAAAATATTACTTTAACACTGGTGGCTAACATGAAAATCTAATTTAGTCCTGATGCTTCTAGAGTGATGAAGGACTGTAAGGCAGTGTAGATCCTGACCTAATCCTACTTACTGTAACAGAAGTCCATAAATCTTCTGTGCTGGCACTCCAAACCCTCCAGCTGTATAAACTACAGACACTTTAAAACAAGTACTGCATTTGTCCTTATAATTGTTAGGGACAAACAAGCTATGGTGTCTATGTATGTGTTTTCAAGCCTAGACAGCTAAGAGTCCTTACTTGTCTTGAATCTGTATCCTAGTCCAGTAGAGTGGCTTCATGGGACATGTTGGTTCTATTGTTGGTTTGCGTGGGGGGGTTTCCACTGCCAAGCCAAAGGTGGGCAGAGGAGGTGGGGGGCCACACCCTGGAAAGGGTGGAGGTGGGGGGGGCACTCCAGGCATACCAGGTGGAGGAGGGGGAGGAGGACCAACTCCAGGCAGGGGTGGAGGTGGAGGTGGTGCAGCTCTGGCTCCGGGTAAAGGAGGTGGAGGAGGTGGTGGCACTGATCCAGGTAGTGGAGGGGGTGGTGGCATTGATCCAGGTAGCGGTGGTGGTGGTGGTGGTGGTGGTGGTGGACCTGAAGCTGGTGACACATGTGGTTGGCCAGGTAGAGGGGGAGGTGGTGGAGCTGGAGCTCCAGGTACTACGCCTAGATTCTGGGTGATGGAATCGAGGTTGAGTTTTCGGGGCAGGCTTTGAACAGGCTTGGCGTTCTCACCTTCTGGAGTTTTAATAAAAGTTTCCCGATCAGTCTGGATGCAAACGTTGCGATATGTTTTGAGGAATGTGTCGTCTTCAGTGGACACACAGGCATCGCACACTTTTTTCTTGTCCCGTGAGTAGCCTCGCTCTTGCTGAATTTCAGCAATGGTTTCTTGCAGTCGGGAAACAGCCACTGCATGCTCTCCACGCAGTTGGAAGACCTGGAGCTCGAAGTCAGACTGGGTTTGCATGTGTGTAGATATTCGAAAGATATTTGTGTTAATGAACATGTGATAATATGATTCCATTTATTTATGCCATAAAACAGTTTAGCATTGAGAAGATATTGTATAGACAGAATACATTAAATATTACTTGAACACCAAGTTCACCAGGTCATTTGGAAGTCTACTAGTTGTAAATCAAGTCAAATGAACCTGTGGAATATAGGCACTTTTCGATTCATTTGAGGAGCTTGACTGCTAAGACATCTATCTTAAGCCAGCTTTACAGTGTATGATCAGACAAAAATCATACATTCTTTGGTTGTGAAATTGGCAGTTTTAGAAAGCATAATGTGATGTGTTCACTGACAGAGATTTAGTGCCATTGCAAAAAACAACAACAAGGTGCCAGAATTTTTACATTTAAATATCAGAATATGACCACTACATGCTACAGTATGACTCTCATCTAAAATACACCAATTAGAAGACGGCATAGGATTACATAAATCTCACAGGATAGCTATGAATATGATAGCATAAAAAACATGATAACTGACAGAATACAAAAATTGCTTATTATCCCAAGCTCCCTTTAAAGAATGTTTCTGTGAAACCCTTTTTTCTGCATGAGTCTGGGTCACAAAGATTTATGATGGAAGAATGTAGCAATTTCATAAATCATAAGATGATCTTCAGCATATAATCTGACATGGAGAACACACATTATCGTACGGTCTGTTATAGAATATGGCCAATTTTATTTATTTTATTGGAATTATATTATGCAGTGTGCCATGAGAAGATCTTAAAAGACTGCTGAAATCATAGTGTAAAACTGACTTTAAAGGAATCTTCAACAGTTCCAGACTATATCAAATCAAGTTGCTTCAACTTCCATGGTAGGCTCCACAGCAACATTATCCTGTTTCAACCATGAAAGCAAATACAAAATATTATGGTCTGTTGAAATGCAAAAACAACAAATGTTTCATATGACTTCCATATGTTTCTTATTATAATTTGATCCACAATGAACCCAATGAGGCATGTTCCTGTCTTTCAGCGCTCTGCTTGTCAGTGCTAAACATCTCCATTTTGTTTTCCCTTCAATCGAATGGGCCTGTGACAAACAGCACACTATGACACAATGGATGTAGCTGCATAAGGTAACATAAATCATTCTCAAATACATGTAGAAAACTGAAACTTATTCAGCAAGATAAATGTTTTATAACATATGGTTTAATGTCTCTTAAATTACTTATCCTGGCCAACATTTTAAAACCTCTTTTTAAAGAGGTTCTTTTTGCATTACTCAATTAACAAATTATATTTTATAACAAGGAATGCATGGATAGTGTTACACACAAAAATAATTGATTACTTATTATACTAAAACTAAATGAAACTAACAGTTACTCCAACAAAGACATTTTTACTCTGTATGGGTTGCTTTTATTCAACACTGGTGACTGTGTGGAAAACTGTTTCATTGAACAATACACACTGACAGTCTAAATATGTTCAACAAAGACTAGACTCAATCTGGCTTAATTTATTTAGAAAACCAGGCCTCAGAGCTAAGCTCTAATGTGTCTATGTCTGTCATTACATCAGTAAATCACTTACAGAACATAAAAAGGAGACACAAAAAAGCTGTATCAGAAATATTTTCTCCCCTGAGATTTCTGTGAAACTGCATTTGAAATGCCTGTTTACTATCAGCTGCCACAGGTTAGTTGCATAAACAATGAATTAGACCTTTTCTGCAGTTGATACATCAGTATGGGACACACAAGGGGAATTCAAACCAATATTTTCACATAACTTAATAAAGTTATTAATATTGCAAGGAAAACACATGCAAAATTTCCATATACAGTAGAACACGGATGGCTTTGACTGTAATTTTTTATGGATGAAATGTCAGGACACATTCAGCTTGTAAACTTTGATCTTTTTTTCATATGAGGAGCTAGCAGGAACTAGGCCTTCATCTGGAAACAATCAGTCCATTATGGTTTCTTTATTCATTTCTGCCCTCATATACAAGTATGTTTACAGTCAATGGGCTCTGTGGTAATGCCCTGCCTCCACTCTTTTCTCTTGTCTTATAACAAGCTCATTTAAAACTGAGATTTTAATATTAAGTTTCAATTTTCATCAGGTGACCACATAGTGTTTTTAACACGTTCACATTTATTTATTTATTTATGTTTGTTTAAGTTATTATATTTATTATAGGGTTAGCCAAGGTTTCAGCCTATTTGACTAGTCACTTGAACTGAATGGTTTATCTGAACCAAAAACTAGTAGGGCTAAAAAAAAAAACAAACAAAAAAAACAAACAAACAAAAAAAACAATATGGCTACAAAATTGCCAAAATTATATTCTACACATTTATGAGCCTAATACCTGAGTAATTGTATTGGGTTAGCAAAATAACTGTAGTCAGGTGGTCTGGGAGATTTTGTAACAGTTAAAACAGTTTTAAAACAGTTTTTTTTGCAACCGGGTCCCTGGTTGCAAAAAAAAAACAAAAAAACAACAACATTGTTTTACCAAAAAAGCAATGGTTGTACCATAGAACTGTTGGAGCAAAACTGAGTTTTCACCAGCTGACAAAAAAACAAGTACCAGATAGATGTTGGAAAAACACAGAAAGCCACAACTGCTTTAGGCTGGTGTAAATGCTAGTGCTGAGGGTAAATATAGTACAATAAATGAGCTGCATATTAACCTCAATTTCCTGGTTATAAATACATTTTCACCTATAATTATTCCTTACAGTGAATAAGGTTCTATCTCACACACATAGCAGTTTTATAAATCGGGACTGAGCATAAAGCAAATTGTTACATATGCTGTTTGACTTCATTGTGTATACTGACATCTAGTGCCTCATGAGCATACTACAATTTCTCAATGGAAATGGGATATAGAAAAGTGTCACTTACATGCAGTTTTTCTACTTCCTCTTTACATTCTCTCTTCAATTGCAGAAGAGCAGCCTGGTGCTCTGGAAAAACAATTAAAATTGCAAAGTTTTGAGTAGAAGTATTTCAAAGCTTTAAGTAGAAGTATTTCAGTTTAAAAAAATTATATCATTAATCTACTTAAGTAACAACAGTGAAACTAATGAGAGAGACAGATAGCGAAAGACAGAGACAGAGAAGAGAGATTCTTGACCTTGTGTAAAGCTTTGCTAAATCAAAAATAGCTTTCAGAATGTACATTTATGATTTTGTGCATTCATGTTTATTATGGTTTTTTCCATAAATATTTAGCTGTACACTACACTTATATCACATAAAATTTTCTTTACTTCAGTCTTCAAAGAGATTCAGATCTGAAGACATCTCTGGTATGAGGTGGAACAGGCTGTTCCTTTGCAAGACAGTTGGGTGACAAATTAATGGAAAAAACTAACATAATGTGTTTTACTAAGGTGTTGGGCCTCCACAAGCCCCAAATCCCCAAATACCTTCACTGCGCTATGGCAACGATTCTACAAGTCTCTGGAACTGTACTGGATTGATGAACACCATTCTTCCCAAACCTTTGATGATGGTGGAGAAGAATGTTATCTAACATGTCAGTCCATAATATCTCATGGGTGTTCCAGTGGTTCCCTTTCAAAGGGAACTTCGACATTGCATTTAGCATAAAAGTATGGGAACGCCTTGCGTACGTGACCGGTATCTGAAGCTTGTGTAAAATCATGCCTCTACTTATAGGCCTGCCATGATCAGGTGACATGGCAATTAAGCACGTCGCATGATATATATATATATATATATATATGTGTATATATATATATATATATATATGTGTATATACATATATATATATATGTGTATATATATATATATATATATATATATATATATATATATATATATATATATATATATATATATGTGTGTATATATATATATATATATATGTGTATATACATATATATATATATGTGTATATATATATATATATATATATATATATATATATATATATATATATATATATATATATATATATGGCACCTGTGAACCACGCCGCCAGTATTATTATCTTCAGCGTGACTGCATGTCTGTTATTTGTGTGACAAAAACGCTTCATTTCTACTCTATATTTTCTCAAAATCTCTTAACTTTTCTATCCCCTTTTTAAAGGAAAAGAGAGGTAGATAATGAGTGAGAAAGATTTCAAGAAGTGTGTTACAGCTTGCTCCCGTTTCATCACGGGGAAAAGTGCACACTTTCTGGGTGAAGTGTTAGCGGTGTAGTATGCGATGGCAGCGTCGAGAGGCTGCGCATGGTAATGCTACATTAAGCAGCTCAGCCCGTGACTGGCGCTCTTCTCGAAAAAAACCAAAGCCGAAGCGAGTCAGGTTTCAGAGCCTGGCAGATCTGGGCCGAGATCGGGGATCTCCGGAAGCGGAGCCGTAGACGTTGCTTTATCTCTTGCTCTGTCTTCTGGGTTCGGCTCTCCGCTGGATTTTGTAGTTCGCGTTGCGATTCCACCTTCCGCTATGGAAATCCAAAAGGGTAATAATTCCTCTCTGACTCCGAGGAGTTAGAAGGATGTGTAGCATATAAAGAGCTTCTTGAAGTGATTACCCAGTGAAAGTAAATCCCTCACACTGCAGAAACTCCCGTCTTCCAGAGGTTTATGACAAAATCTCAGGCTTCTGGAGGTAAATCACGCATAAGGCATATTCATAACTCCACGATGTTGGATTATCCGGCCATTGTGGGAATGAACGGCATCGCTATTTAGCTATGTTCAAGGTGGAGGAGGCGCTTGCTGACTTGCATCCGAAGATGGGGCTGGTGGGCAAGCCTATGCAGTAGTAGTCTTGCTTGTGGGTCACTGCAGACAATGACAGGGTTGCAGGCATGCCAAGCAGACGTGCTGAGTGAGCTCAACATATGGCGATGTTGTCTCAAGCTCACCCGGGCATCCATGAGTGGAGCCTGGGCCAGCACTAGTGTGAGGGAGACCCAGAAGGCGAGTATGGCAGCCCGCCAACCCCTGCAGACAGCCAGGGGAACTGGGCGGCCACAGTCGCGGTCTGCTGTTAGGCCTGATCTGAGAATGGTCGCAAAGGCTTCGGACTCTAAAGTTAGCTCTTTTATTGGCCCTGATGGCCCTGACATCTCTCAAGAGAGTGGGAGGTCTACAAGCTCTCTCTGTTGCCACTTCCTGCCTTGACTTTACCCCTGGATTAGCCAAGGCCTTCCTGTATCCTAGGCCGGATAATATTCCTAAAGTGCCTACGTCGGCACCCACCCTGTGGTGTTGCAGACTTTTCTCCGGCCAGTGGCGTAAGTCGGAGCAGCTACTGGTCTGCTTTGGCAGCGACAGGAAAAGTGATGCTGTGTCAAAGCAGTGCATCTCTACTTGGATAGTGGAAGCAATCTCTAGGGCTTACGACACGCTGTCTCGCCACGCCTCTGGGCATAAGTGCTTATTCCACTCCTAGTGCTCATTCTCAAGCCTCCTCGGAGGCTTTGTCCAAATGGGTATCCTTGCAGGATGTGTGTGTGGCTGTCATTCGTTATTTCACCTGGATATTTATTCTACCCAGGGCTCAAGTGTCTTGCAGTGACCCTTGGGCTTGGGTATTTTTTAACAGGCCGTACCCTCGATATGACGGAGTGGGTATTCCCGTTCCCATACTGTTATGCTAAATTCCCTTTGAAAGGGAACGTCAGGGTTAACCATGTAATCATGTTCCCTGAGAAAGGAACGAGACATTGCATAGCACTGTCATACCAGGGCAGGCCTGTGAATTGCGTCTTTGCTTCAGATAATAGAGGTTGGCGACATGGTTCACAGGTGCCATATATTTATCATGCGACACGCTTAATTGCCACGTCACCTGATCATGGCAGGCCTATAAGTAGACGCATGATTTTACACAAGCTTCAGATAGCAGTCACGTGCGCAAGGCGTTCCCATACTGTTATGCTAAATGCAACGTCTCGTTCCCTTCTCAGGGAACAGGGTTTCATGTGTAACCCCGACGTTTCTTGTGATCTCAACATAACAAGTTGTTTTCTTGTGATCTCGACTTAATTTTCTGTTGATCTGAACATAACAAAAAGCTGGTTTCTCACAAGAACTTCTCATGACTTGTGAATAGGACTGGTGTTGCATGCATGTTGGTGTCTCCGACATAGCCATCATAAATGTAATAACTGCTCACTGTAGAGATGGATTTCATCTACGCATTAAGAGGGAGGGGTGTCTGCTTCTCAGGTGTCGGACACATATGTGGAATTTTAGCTATTTCACCTTGAGTGAGACCCTCATCAAAGTAAAAACAAATTTGTTCATCCATGATGCTGCAGGACTGCGCAATTATGTCGATATCACAAGAAAACAAGAAGACAAAAAATAATGCATTACATTACATTATACTGTATGTTTATCTGCCAGTGAATTTTAAACATCTGTCAATTGTGTGGATAGTACAATTGCAACTGAGTGTTTGCCGAACCTTATGTATAATACTCAAAGTCAGTGAATCCTTTCGGCCATGGCCGAGATTTGTGCCTCTTATGTTCAGCAAGTCAGTGTTTATACCTTTGTAGCAAAATTGTGTGAATTTTAACTTGTGTGCCAAGCATGATCCATGCCACTTGAGTAAGTGAATACTTATGGTCATGGCCGAGATCTAGCCATCTATACTACTAGTAAAAGTCTATGTTGACCTGTGAAAATAATTATTATAACCATGGACATACAAGCATATTATCATGGACATTATTAGTAACTATTTTACAATACTTAAGCTGATCATTGTATGGCTTAGATAGCTGCTTTGTCAAGTTGCACGTTTGGGCAAACGATGCAATTGAACCAATTGGAGAGCAAATCTGCATGAATCATTTAACTGAACTGATTTAAATGACTCAAATTACTGAAAAGATTTCATCTTCATGAAATCTGTGGTGTTGTGTGGGGCTAATTAATGTTTACAGAGAACGGTACATTTCATGTTTCAAGTCTATGGAAGTTAGAGGTTTAATAGTCAAAAAAGTTTATTTATTCCACCATTTTCAAGCAAATTTTTAACTATGAAATTTAACAAATATTTATGCCCTATTGTGTATTTTTTCACTAACATGTTTGCATTTTCACTAAGGAAGAATTTTCAAGGAAACTTGAATTACAACTAGGTGAAACCAACAAAACAGTGATATCCATTTACATGCTCAAGTATGAGTCTATACACAATAGCCACATCAGTAATAGCAGGGTGTGGAATAGGCGCTGAAGTGTAATTGCACTTCAATGTGGCCTTTTGCCCCTCCTTTTAAACTCCTTTTAAACTTTTAAACAAGTGAATGAACTGCTGAGGTGTTATGACTGTTGACAAACTGGTTTTGCATTGATACTCTCCATAAATAAAAACATGGACGGTAAATACTTAAAAGTTGGCATTTGGCAGTTCAATGGTTGTTCCATAGATGTAAATAAAACAAACAAAAAAACCCTCCTATATATATATATATATATATATATATATATATATATATATATATATATATATATATATATATACTGCTCAAAAAATGCAACTGTACCATCTACTTTTACCAGATTTTTTTCTAAAACTGATTAAGATATAGAAAGTCTCAAATGCCAAGTTGCTTTTCTTCTTTCAGCTTAGAAGGAGACTAAAATGCAAGAGCTATTTCGAACGAGGAATGCATGTTGCAAGAGTGCAAGAGCAAACAGAAAGAGAAGTGTTTCTGTTTCTATGTTTCTGTACATGGTTTGATGATTGCTTATTAAAACACATCCAACCTGCTTCAGTGTAACGGAGTCCCACTTTTTCCTCTTCATCTTTAGGCTTGGGTGGTGGCCATATTGCCTGAAGTCTCCCAGGCGTCCTGTCATCAACGTCTCCTGGAGAGGAGAGTCCCTCAGTCTGGGATTTGAAGATGGGAAGAAAAGAAATACGTTTAAAACAATGTAAGTGCTATAGATCAAGCCCTTAAATATTGTAGCCATAATCAAAAAGCTTGACTAAATAATCTTAACTCATCATCAATTGGATGTTATCACGTTTGTAAAAAAATTTATTCCTGAAACTGATATAAAAATGTATTTAATTTGTGCAGCTTTTAGATTTAGATACCCACAGGGGTAACATGCATTTGGATATTCCCTAATATGACTGGTTTTTGTCATACCACTTTTCTGTTATATAATAGCTAGCAGTAGAAAATGCTCTAAGTGCTTTCTAAAAACAGCAGTTTTTAGTGTTTTAGTGTTAGTTTATCAGGGTGGCATGTTTAAAAAAATAAATTATTCAGACATCCAGACTGCTATAAAAAAAAACTACTAGAAATTCACCTATGCCATGTTGATTTGTAAAACAGGGGAAAGATTGCGTTTCTAACAGGTTATTTTTCCTGCAAACACAATTTCTACACCACACATGGTGATATTATTGGGATGAATATATTTATAGAAATACAATCACGATATTCCATCCATGCATCCATGTTCTGTACTGCTTATCATACACAGGGTTGCAGGGACCCTGGAGCCTATCCCAGGGGACTCGGAGCATAGGGTGGTAGACACCCTGGATAGGGTGCCAACTCATCACAGGTCTCTATCGCACATGAAGGACAACATTTTAGAGATGACAGCCTACAATGCATGTCTTTGGACTGAGGGAGGAAACCAGAGAAGCTGGAGGAAAACCCCTGAAGCATGGGGAGAACATGCAAGCTCTGTGCACACAGGGCAGAAGCAGGAATCTAACCCCCAACCCCAGGGGTGTGAGGCAAATGTGCTAACCATTGAGCCACTATGCCCCCCCACAATCATGATATTATGCTGTGCAAGTATAAAATAAGCTGCTGTAGTGTCATTATAATGGCCTATTTAAATCAGGCTGTAGGATTTATTTTTACTGTTAACAGGTTCACAGAGATGTAACAACTAAATAGCAACTACATTTTAAAAGTCAAACTTTCCATGAGATGTTCTTGATACAGACAAGTAATATTCTTCAGAAACACTTTCAACGCAAATTTCAGTGTCTGATGATTCATCATACAACTTTTCCTTTTTTGCAAGGTCATCATTCTAGTCCCGTGCAGTTTTCAAAGCAAAATTACACTCATGTGGACACCAAAAGGTTAGTTAGCTATGTAATAATCACAACACAGCATTACTCAAGACTGAAGAGTATAACTATCCTGGTCACTGTCCATAGCTTATATAGTAAATAAATTTTAAATGATACGTACTTTGAGTTCTACTGGACTCTTGTCAATGCTAGTAGATTTGCTGTCAGATTTCTCAAAGAAGGACTTCAGGATCTCTCTTTCATGTTTTATTTTCTTCTTGACAGCCTCTAGGTCCACTGAAACATCTCCAGTGTCCCTTATGATACCTGTCGTATCTTTTGCTAACCCTTTCTCTCTTGTATTGAGGCCTTTGATGTCCTTTGACCCTTTTTCAAGGCTCTCCTCTTTGTCGTCAAAATTTAACAGTCGCCGCCACTGATTCTTGGACTCAGCCCCATCTTTGGGATCAGCTCCCTTTTTTTGTCTGGAGTTACTGGCTTGATGCTGTTCGAATTTTGCTTTGTTGACATGCTGTTTCAGGCTCAGCAGTGCCCGGTCAGTATCTTTTTGCTTGATCTCAGACACAGACTCTCTATCCTCTCCCACAGCACCTTTCTTTAGTACCCGTATACCACTGAAAAGTGCTGGCAACTGGAATGATTCCCTAGATGTTGATGACAGAAATTTGGGAGAGAGAGTTGAAGACGAGTTTGAGGTAGTCCTCTTGGTGGCAGGCATGTCCTCTTTGATGTCAAGTGAAGGAGATGTGGAACTTGGCACAGAATTGTTTAGGGACTCTTTCTGATCTGTCCATAAAGGGTCCTTTGTCATGCTGCTACCAGGCTGAAGAGCTGAGCTTGGAGAGGTGACCGCTATAGAGCTGTGAGACTCTGAACTGGTGACATTCGTTTTTGGTGTAGCTGTTTCCCAACTCTCTTCTTGATGAGAAATATGCTTTTCTGAAAGCAACGAGGAGTCCAACGCATTTCCATCTGGTGCTGGTGTAGGTTGAGACTCTGTAGATAGCTTAAGGGGAGACCCGCAAGCAGAAGACACATGAAGAGAGTCCTCAGTCTTGTATGGAGAAACTTTAAGAGAGTCCCCAGTCCTGTATGGAGAATCATAAAGAGAGTTTTCAGTCGTGTATGGAGAAATTGTTTGACCATCACCACTGCAATCTCCAGGCACAACTAGGTGGGTGTGTTCCCTCAATATGGGATCCTTGGCAGCTGGAACATATAAATCCATATCTACAATGGCGTCTCCTCTACGGTTTAGATTAGAATCCCTCCGAAAGTCTTTAGATGTAATCTCCTGTTCAAATTTGTCTACTGGGTATGGAGAGGAGTCCTGCTGCCTGTCAGAACTCTCATTAGACCATGTCCTGTTCAGAGCATATATGCCATCTTCTCTTGTCAACTCCAAATCACTTCTATCTGTGAGGACAGACACTGTTGAATCTGTCTTAGACACATCAGTCTCCCTTTCATGATGATGCAGATCCCAGTTTTGTTTTCTAATCTCTTCATCCTGGTCAAGAGATGGGGATTTCTGAGTGACTTCCTGTTGACCAGGCAGGATTCTACCTCCATCTTCCTCTTCATTTTCATTGTCACTATAGGTCTCCACTCTGGTGACCTGAACCACATCCAAGTCTGTTAAAACAGGAAAGGAAGATGAAAAAGGTCTCCGCCAACTGGGAAAGGGAGAGCTCTGCAAAACCCCTCCCTTATAGTACTCAGTATTCGACTGTTCAACTGTCCTCTCAGATCTGACATCAATTTTAGTTTCTGCACTTGGAGGAACAACACTAACATAGCTGTTATTAATATCAACATGGTTAGTAGGGTGTAGAGATGACGTTTCCTCAGGCAATGTCTGGAATGATTTAAGCACTGCACTCTCCACGGCATGCTGCTGAGATTCTCTCCTCACAAACCTAGGAGAGGCTAATAACTTATGGAGTAATGACCCAGATGAATTGTCCCCCGCCATGATAAGAATTTAACAGCTTTCCCCAATCCACTTAAAATAGAACTGTTAAATCACTCCTGTGTAGCCAGTCAGTGTCCGAAAGAGCCGGTTTCATTTGGTCGAGAAAACAGAAGTCTTTTGTGAAAGCAAATCCGTTGGTTTCTCTTGCCCACTCCAAGAGTGCTTTGATTATAGCCTAAATAAAAACCCCTTTTAACTTTCTTCTTTTTGGCAGGTAAAGCTGTATTCAAGCTGTGCTTGTAAAAAAAAAAATAGTGAAACTTTTCCACAACATGACTTTTAGTTCTTCCAGCAAAAATCAAACATTCCAGTGCTTTAGATTAGGGTTAGATTCAGCTGACTGTCCTGGCAATTTTACATGTTTCATGTTTACAAAACATTGGCAATTGCAATAATCTTTCTGGAAGCTAAAAAGCTATACTTCTCTCCAGCTTTGAATGTAAGTGTGGTCCAGAAATGTCCTCAGCCTGAATCTGCAGAGCATGCTAGTCTCCTGGTACCGTGTTTTCTTCTTGCTTGTTGAAAATATGTAACAGTTTTATGTCTACCAGAGAAAGTTTAGTGTTGTCTTTGTGAAAATCAGCAAGGTTTGGTGTAGAGTGCGTCACACCGGTTTACCTATGCTTCTGCTCGTCCCTCCCTTATTTTCCCCCTCCCTATTCCCAGGGAAGAAGCCATACGGCCAGGTGTCCTATTACACTTACTTCCTCATAAAGGCAACCTCCCTCCCTCTCTCCCTCCTTCTCTCTCTCACTCCCTCCCTCCTTCTCTCTCGCTCTCTTTCTCCCTCCCTCCCGCTCTACTTCTCTGTCTCGCTAATCCAGAGGATCAGGTGGTGTGGGCAGTGCTGCTTAACCCTGCACAGAGTATTACGCCATTGGTTAAATCACCACGTCTCTACCATTCCACATTGTCAAACCAACTTTAAAAAAAAAAAACAACACAGCACACCTGCACATTTTTAAACTTCAGTGGTGTGTGGAATTTACCCTATTTGTTCTTATTTTTACTAACATTCTTAGTAGTGTCAATATTTAAATAAACATCACATGTATCTACTCAAATTTACTTCAACATTACTTACTGTATACAAAATATTCTAACATCTCTAACTCTCAGCTGTCTATCTTGCTGATTATATCCTGAATATAGTCCTGGTATATTGTAATGGTTTTCTCACGTCCTTTATTGTTTGTATTTCTTAACAGCATTGCTTGTGTAATTGCACCACATTCTATCAAGATGATTCATCAATTTGTATTTAAAGTTGATAGTATTAAAATACATCTTAAAAATGTAACCTATAAAGGTCTTTATGGATACATGAGAAAAAAAAACTAATCTTATAAAATTCAACAAAAGAGAATAAAGTGATGCAAAAGTTACAAATGTTTAAAGAAGATATGTGCTACAAGTTTAATGCCATTAACATGCTTTGAGGAATAATCAGATAAAAGGATTTAGCATTGCAACATATAGTTAAGTCCCAGGCTCATACTGAAGTGACAATGGGATTAGCTGCTCTTATGTAAGAACCATGGAAGCGGAGCTTCATCTTCAACAAAATGCAAAACTTAGTCTGAATTGATTACATATACTGTATGAAGGTTGAAAATCTACCATTGATGCCAAAAGTTTGCATACACTTATTCAATCTCAGCTTTTCAAATCTTCACACATTTCATGTTACCATACATTTATTTTGGCAAGTCAGTTAGGGCATCTACTTTGTTCACATCAGAGGTTATTTTAAAAAAAATCAATTTAAGACAAGATTATTTCGGCTTTAAGTGAATATATCAGAAGTCCAGTGGGTCAAATGCTTACATTCACTGTGTTCTTAAACAGTCTGCAAGATTCCAGAAATTGATGTAATGACTTTTTAAAGGCTCTGATTGGCCAATTGTCATAATAAGGAATTAATGGTAGCAGACCGTTTGGCTGTGAAAAGGCCTAGATTTATAGACAGTGCCAGTTTTTGCTGTTGATACCATGGGAAAATCCTAGCAACTCAGCCAAGACCGCACAAGTCAGGTTCCGCCTTAGGAGCAATTTCCAAACGATTGAAAGTACCACAAGCAAAGATAAAAAAAATCATTTGACCACAAAGACATTGCATCAGTCAAGAAAGAGGTACAAATGACCTACCAGGGATGAACAAACTTTGGTCCAAAAGGTTCAACTGAACCCCAAGACGATAAAGAACCTGGTGGAGTTGGAGGCATCAGATACAAAAATATGTACCTTTAAGAGCCTCCTGAATCGCAATGTCCTGAAAGTCTGTCGTGCAAGGAAGAAGGCCCTACTCCAAGACCGGTATGGCCATCATAGAGCCCTGACCTGAATCCCATAGAAAATTTGTGGACTGAATTGAAAAAGAATTTCTGAGCAAGGAGGCTCACAACTGGCAAACCTGCACATTTTTAAAGTTCAAAAGACTTTCTTAACAACATTGCTTGTATAGCTGCACCATGTTCCATCAAGGCGATTCATCAATTTATGTTTAAAGCTGATAGTATTAAAATACATCTTAAAAATGTAACCTGTAAAGGACTTTAAGCATGCATGAGAAAAAAAATAAATAAATAATAATAAAAAAAAAAATATATATATATATATATATATATATATATATACACACACACACACACTGAAAATTTTTGTTGACGTGTCCAATACTTATTTCACTCACTGTAATATATAAATCTTATACAATTTAACAATGGAGAATAAAGTGATCCAAAAGGTGCAAAAAAATAACCCCAAAAAACCTGACAATCCTAAATATAGCTATGTATTGCCCAATGAAAAAGAATGCATTATCTGCAACATCTTTTAAAAGAAAAAGTGACATGCCAATCAAGTCAAGATTGAAATGAACTGTGAAAGCTAGATTTGCTGAAATATCAGTCAATCTATGCTTCTATAAAGCAGGCTGCCAACCACTTTTTAGAGACTGTTAAAAAGCAACAGCTTTCCTCATTTTCTAATTTAGTATTTGGACCGGTTTCTTAGATGCACTGATGCACCTATTCTTTTTCTGAACATACAGTACATTTGTCACTGTTACCTGACTTTGTGCGTGCATGCAGACATGCCTATGTGCATATCTGTGTTTGGGTGTGAAGTCCACACCCAAACAAAGTATGATACTGTCCTACCGGTTTAGGTAAATTTAAATGTTTCTGATCTTTAAAATAAAAGGCATGCAGAAAGGAGGAGGTGGAACGCAAAGTCAATTCTGTAATTTTATACATTTTGTAAATAGTAGTTTTTGTAATTTTATACCATCCTTAAATTTCAGGCAGAATAAAATAAATGCTACCCAGCTGTTTTGAGCCTGAAATTCAGAAGTCTGTTTGCATTCTAAGGCATTTTGCTATAGATCTAGATTTCTGCAACCGATTCTTTTAAAGATTCACTCCAAACACATGTTAATAACACAAATAAGTACTTATATGTACAATTCAGTGTTTTGGCTTTTTTTTTTGCAGACGTACTCTGGATACTTAAAGTATTAATTTATGTAACACTACAAAGTGATTACAGAACACCACATAAAATGAGTAAAAACATAAACATAAACATGGGTGATTTTGTCCCAAAATTATGAACACGCTTCCTTTCAATGTCTGAACTTATGTTTACATTATGTTTATGTTTATTCATATAGCAGACGCTTTTATCCAAAGTGATTTACAAATGAGGAAATAAAAGCAAAGCGATTCCAGAAGGTCACAGCACACACATCCTGAAAGGGTGAGACAAAACTTTTGGACAAAAGCCTTTGAGGAGGCGACGTCACTAGTGGAATGAGTGCTTATGCCCAGAGGCGTAGCGAGACCACGCGCTTCATAAGCGATAAAGATTGCTTCCACTATCCAATTAGAGATGTGCTGCTTCGACATAGCATCACCTCTACTGTCGCCAATAAAGTAGACCAGCAGCTTCGACTTACGCCACTGGCTGTAGAGGTGGACATAAGTACAAAGAGCCCTTATTGGAATCTCAGGAGCAATTTCTCTTGGAAATGGTGTCGGAGGAGTGAGGGCAAACAGTAGGCAGTGTGTTGTCTCCTAGGAGGCAAACACATCCACTTCTGCTTGGCTGAGCCTCCACCCTATGGAATCCACCACTTGTGGATGGAGCCTCCAATACCTGGGCCTCTGCCTCAACAGGATGTCTGCTCCCACATTCCAGTTGCCCAGAATGTACATTGCACTCACTAACAAAAACTTTCCCTCTGCCCAAAGAAGAATTAGCTGCATCTGCCTGAACAGGAGGAATGAACATAATCCTCTATGGTGGTTGATATATGAAACTACCGCTGTATTATCTGTCACAACTAACAAATGGTGACCTCTCAATTGAGGAAGAAAGAATTTCAGAGCTAGAAACATGGCCTGCATTTCTAGACGATTTATATGCTACTCCAGATAAGGTCCACTCCAGAGACCATGAGCTGGACAGCCATGTTAGACTTCGCCCCATCCCGTGAGGGAGGTGTCTTTCATTACTGTCTCGTGATAAGGAGACACCCCTAGAGTGTGACCCAAGGCTAGAAACCAGGGACACCTCCAAATTCTCAAAGCATGTAGGCATGTAACACTGATTAATCTCAGAGCTTTCCTCCTCAGACAAAACCTCCAACTTTTCAGCCACCACTGAAACAATCTCCTGTGCAATAGGCCCAATCGTATGCTGCCATAAGCCCCAACAGTCTCACATAGAGACTGGAGGGGATGCCAAGATCCAACTTTATCTTGCTCAATGTTGATAGGATTGGCCCTAAGCATGTTGGGGATAGAAATGCCCTCATCATAGTAGAATCCTTATAACCTCTTGAAAAGTTGTCCTCTGCACTGGAGAAAGCATACTTTTCTTGAGGTTCAACCTGAGCCCCTAGTTCTTCATGTGGGCAAGTACAACATCTCGATGTTGGATCAGCAGTTACCTGGATCGTGCTAGAATTAACCACTCATCTAGGTAGTTTAGCACAATCCACCATTCAAAGAAGACTTACTTGGGCTTGCATGGCTTATTCTGGAACAGGCTCGCTACTCTTTATCAACTCATGAAGGTAGCAGCAGAATTAAGTTTACAGGAACAGTTTGCATGCCAATTTACAGAGAAATTCATCCACATTAATAAGGAGAAACTTCTCATGCAACAAGACAATGATCCAAAACACACTGCAAACTCGGTGGTTTCTTCTTCATTAAAGAAGAAATCATCAATTTGGTGATGTCAGTGAGTCGCAGGCATGATTAAATTATTTCAAGCAAGGGATATACAACCAAATATTTAAGGAATAATTGATGACGAACTGCTGAATTATTAGAAAATAATGCAAACCACGAGGTGGTAATGTGGCCATCACACAAAGCAGAGTGGCTGTTACACCTCAGGTGTACATTATTTTCTAATAATTCAATAGATCGAAGTCAATGATTCCACAGTTATTCCACAGTTATACCACAGTTACCGCACCTCAAGACATTTTTCAGGTTTTATTTCAAGACATTTGTCAGGTTTCTGTCCTTAAAATGCTCTTGTTTGTGGAACTAATTAGAGAAAGTTCACAGGTTTTTTTTTACATTTAATGCTGATAATATGAAAATAAAACAAACAAATAAATAAATATCGATAAACCAATTTGTTCACAGGGTTTTTCATTTTTGTATTATTGCAGAAAATAAAATAATTGAAGAAACAAATACTGATAATTGTTCACCAGCGTATCACACGTGCTCTCTCATAGTCTCTCTTTCTCTCTCTCTCTCTCTCTCTCTCTCTCTCTCTCCAGTATCTGCATATCAATGGCTTAAGCCTCTGCTTATTTCTGGAAAATCAAAATTTTCTGTAATTTTGTTTGTTTTTACATGTTTGTGCTGTTGTGGACAGTAGGCTAACTTTTCCATTATTTCAGTTAACTTGGTGAACTGATATCGAACTATAATGCAGTCAAGACCTGACTGGAACTACTTCAGCTGTGTATTTACTGAAAAATAATTTCACACCTCAGAACGCATGTCAGCCAATCAGAATTGACAATTCAACAGTGCTGTGGTATAATAAGTGTTATTTACTTAATTTTCGTCAAGACTAATCAGTTCCTATACTTTTGCTTGCCGAAAAATTGGGTGGTCTGATACATAAGGTTCTATGATTTATTTTGTTTAAAACATCTAGATAAATAACAGGAAATAAAAGCTGAGCGTCAAGCAAGAAGCAGCGTCCTTCGAGCTAATGCTATTACATTATTTTCTTCTTATATTACATTAATATTAGTTAATTTCAGTTATACAAATATAACTGATACGAACTGCGAACTGCGCTGGAAACATCGCGTGCCTCTGCCTACATATCCAAGTTAAGCACACAGTGTGGTATTTCCACTCCTAGCCCCTCTACGCCGTGTGTTTCTCTGTGCAGGGACCGTGCACCTAGGACTTTCCCAGCCGTGGTCTCCGTGACGCCGGCGCCAACACACCTCGAGCCTTGGGTGAACCAGTGGTGGAAGACGAGGGCTGTACCCCGGGCGAGGACCTCTCCACCTCCGATGTTTGAGATTCCAACCAGGAACCGCTTCGCCCCTCTCCGTCAGACCAGACCTAACGCTGTGATCGTCGGGGACTCCATTGTGCGGAACTGTGTACCCTCATTTAAAGGTAAGGTGCACACACACTGTTTTTCTGGTGCTCGTGTCCTTGATGTCGCTGCGCAGGTATCCGGGATCCTGATGAAGGACGAGCGCATTGGAGCGGTTGTGCTGCACGCGGGGACGAACGACACCAGGCTGCAGCAGTCGGAGGTTCTGAAGAGGGACTTCTCCAGCCTGATCGAGACTGTACAAGGCAGATCACCCACCGCGAAGATCATCGTCTCTGGACCTCTTCCCACATTCAGACGTGGAGCAGAAAAGTTCAGTAGACTTCTCGCTTTCAATGATTGGTTAGTCTCTTTGTGTAATAAGCAGAATCTGGTGTTTGTTAATAACTGGAATCTGTTCTGGGAGCGTCCTAGGTTGTGTCGTCCTGATGGCCTGCACCCCAGCAGCGTTGGAGCGGAACTGCTGTCTGACAACATCTCCAAGGCGCTACACTCCAAGTGACTGCCTAACGTAAGTACATTTTCCAACAATAACAACATTCAGTATAATCAATGCTCAATTAATAATCCAACACCTGTAATACATACTATAGAGACTGTGTCTGTTCCCCGAGCTATACAAATATATAAAAAATCTCAGAAAGTCTGTCTTCGAAACCTAATTAACATAAAATTAAATCATATTAAATGCACAGCCAGCACTTTTGATCTGAAGCTAGGACTATTAAACATTAGATCTCTTGCATCTAAAGCTCTTATTGTTAATGACATCATTACTGATTAGGAATTTAATTTAATGCGTTTAATGGAAACTTGGATTAAACCAAACAAGTATGTAGCAATAAATGAAGCCAGTCCTCCTGGATACAGTTATGTACATCAGCCTCGTTCAACTGGTAGAGGAAGAGGTGTTGGTCTCATCCATAGTCAAAATCTAGTCGTCACACAAAAACCTTATCATAAATTTAATTCTTTAGATGGGGACGAAGGCAGGTGCAAATCCAACACTTTATTAAACATAAATATAAAAACTCAAATCAAACGTAGCATAGACAAACCAGGAGCAAACATAGCATAGACAAACCAGGAGCAAACGTAGCATAGACAAACCAGGAGCAAACGTAGCTCAGGAAACCACTACAACACATGATACTTGTGAACCAAACTAATAGAATCACTATCATCAATACCGAGCAACGTGCTCAGTCACTCAGGGGCTTTAAATAACCAGCATTACTAACACAAATGCCATTAACTTAACTTACTTCACCTGTGGCACATTACGGTAGTTAAGCTCATGCTAAATCAGGAAGTAAGCGAATCCAAAACAAAAGTCACGTGGTTGTCCGAAGACAAGTCCCAGTGCCACAGTGCCCTCTGCTGGCTGTACCGTGACAGAACCCCCCCCCAAGGGCACCTGCAGGTGCCCAGAGTCCTCCATCTCTCACTGGTGGCCCCGGGGCCCTGGGTTCGAGCAGAACTCGGAACTCGGAAACTTGATCTCGGAACTCGGAAACTTAAACTCGGATCTCAAAAACTTGAATTCGGAACTCGGAAACTGGAACTCGGAACTCTGAGACTTGGACTCGGAACTCGAAGACTTGGAGTCGGAACTGAATCTGGACATCGTGGACGTGAGACTGGGTCTGAATCTGGACATCGTGCACTTGAGACTTCGATCTGATCGAGTTCTTTAGTTCCTGTACTTTGGCAGTCAGCTTCCTTTTCTGCCTTTCTAGCTGCTGTTGTGCAGTCTCACTCTTCAGAACCGTGCGGTGCTCACCCTCTAGCTCTGTGCTCAGCATGTCCACTTGTGCAGTTGCTTTCGTCGATTGGTCATTAACAAGTTCAATGTTGACCTGCTTCTCTTCAAGTTCCTTCTCCAGCTGTGACATACAAGTTTCCCTCTTCTGCTTTTCCTCATTCAGGGTAGCTATCTTGGAGTAACAACCAGTCACCACTTCATGTAGCTTGTCTCTGTCCTGCAGTACCTGCTCCTGACGGCGGACAGCTGCAGACAGATCCTCTTGGAGCTGCTCCTTTTCTGCTGTCAGACTCTTGACCTGGCATTCACTCTCATGGGTGCTGCTCCGGGCCGTATCTCTAGCAACTCGGAGTTCCCCCATCTCCCGCAACTGGTCCTTTAACGAGTCTGGACTTGTGTTAGCTGTCCTTGTGCTGTGACTTGAGTCTCTATAGCCTGGATGAGCTGAGCTTTACATTCAGCCAGGTCCATTTCCAGTTGTTCCTTAGCTGCAACAGCTTGAGCTCTCAGTTCTCTCTTATCCTCCAGCTCCGCCTCCATTTCACGCACTTGGTCCAGCTTTTCATCCTTCTCGGCCATCAGAATCTGAACAGAGTGAAGCAGTTTCTGCCGTTTTCCCTCTAGTTTTCCTATCATGGCGTCAGTAACCCTCATCCAGAGTGTCTCCTCTTGCAACAAATCCTGTGTTGCTTGTAGTTGTGACTCCACGGATGTGGAGTCTTTAGTAGCTTTGATGCATTTCTTCTCCATTTCAGACAGAGTGCTGCTCAACCTCTCCAACTCCAACTGCATTTTGGTCATTTTTTCCGCCATTTCCTTCCTCTGCTTCTCGCTCTTGCTGTGTTTCAGTTGGAGCTCTTGCAGCCGAGCATCGCCTCTCTTCTTGCGAGATTTAGAGTCCTTTTTACTCTGAGCGATTACAACGGGAATGTGAGGCTTGGCTGTGACTTGAGCTTGAACTGGAAGTGGGACTTGGGCTTTAACTTGGAACTTAGCTGTGGGCGGAATTCTGAAAATTGGGTCAGCAGACTTGGAGATGAACGGATTCCGCTTAGCAGGATGCGCGGTAACTCGGACCTGTGGCTTGGCCTGGACAGGGACATGGGCCTGGGACGCGGCAGTGGTTGGGACTGGAGACCTAGAGATGAGCAGAACCTGCTCATAGTACACGTGGAATGGGCGCTCCACCACGTCCACATCCTCCAGCAACTGATCATAGTTCTGTCCTGGTTCTCCGAACTATTCACAAAACACGTCCAAAAACTCCCAAATATCCTCCAGCACCCAGGGTTCCGTGGCTGCCACTCGATGTGCCCATGTGTGAGCTGGGCCAACAAGGCGAGACATGATAAACAGAATGAATCGTCCTTCAGTCGGCTTCGGGTCGCACAGGCTGGAGAAATAATACTGTCCCTCAAAAACTTATCCAGGTAAAAGTAGCCATCATACGGCTCCGGCATGACCATAGAAAACCTCTGTGCAAAGCTCATGGAATCCAAGGCAGGAACACATAGCGTGGGCTCCCGGGTGCGGCTCCTTGCCGTTCTCCTACTGCATCCATGGTGCCGCGGTTCGATCTGCTGCGTCCGTAAGCATGGCTTGGTATTTCTGTCACAAGGTTGTAGACGGGGACGGAAGCAGGTGCAGATCCAACTCTTTATTAAACATAAATATAAAAACTCAAATCAAACGTAGCATAGACAAACCAGGAGCAAATGTAGCATAGACAAACCAGGAAACCGCTACAACACATGACACTTGTGAACCAAACTAATAGAATCACTATCATCAATACCGAGCAACGTGCTCAGTCACTCAGGGGCTTTAAATAACCAGCATTACTAACACAAATGCCATTAACTTAACTTACTTCACCTGTGGCACATTACGGTAGTTAAGCTCGTGCTAAATCAGGAAGTAAGCGAAACCAAAACAAAAGTCACGTGGTTGTCCGAAGACAAGTCCCAGTGCCACAGTGTCCTCTGCTGGCCGTACCGTGACAGTCTGTAGATAAAGCATTAATCGTCAGAGATTTTAATATTCATTTTAATAACCTGGAAGACCCTCTAAGAATAGCGGTTGTGTCGATCTTAAATTCAGTATGGATTAATCAGAATGTAATCGGGCTTACTCATAATGGTGGTCACACTCTAGACCTCATACTAACATACGTACTAAGTATAGAAAATATTGTAATTTTTCCACAGTCTGAAGTTGTCTCAGACCATTATCTTATCTCATTCATAATACATATTGATCATAATATTTCCACCTCACCTCACTACCGCGTTAAACGTACCTACACATCAGCTATTGCACCGAGCTTCATAACTATCCTCGCAGAAACATCAATTAGATTTGGATCACCGTCAGATCCCATAGAACTCAATCAGGCGACTGAAAGCTTGGAGTCAACACTCCGCTACATGCTAGATAGGGTGGCTCCACTCAAAAGAAAAATAATTAGAGAGGAAAAATTTGCACCCTGGTATAATGATCCAACGCGAACCTTAAAACAGACATCTTGACAATTAAAACGTAAATGGCGTCAAACCAAACTGGTGATATTTCAAACAGCCTGGAGGGAGAGTCTACTGAAATACAGAAAATCTCTTAGTGAAGCTAGGAAAATCTATTTCTCCACCTTAATAGGAGAAAACAATTTTAGATTCCTTTTCAACACGGTGGCTATAGGAATATAACCACTACAGAGAGAAACACTCAAATCATTACATAGCCGTGAAGATTTCATGAAATTTGTCATTAATAAGGTTGAAAATATTAGACATGAAATACATGCCATTAAATTACAGTACAATAACAAACCCATTACATGACAACGTAGCAATATCAGATCCATGTTTAGAGTGTTTTGCTCCACTTAGAGCACACGTGTCAAACTCAGATGTGGCCCGCCACGTCATTTTATGTGGCCCGGGAGTGCTTAATTGGTCTTTAAAAAAAGGTTTTCTTAAAATAGGTCTATGTTGCTTTAAATGGTGCATTGACCATAAACTACATTTCCCACAATGCATGGTGATTATGTTACACGCAACATGACGGCATCCCGTCACTAGATCGCAGTGTCCACATCAGTGTTTAATTAATGCAACAAGTGAGATTGAGCAGATTGAGAAATATGCACAAATGATCCCAAAATGTCAAGGAATGCGAAAGATTGATGCAGATGGAAGACTGTTTCATGAAAGATCGGAAGGCAAATATATGTTTGTGCTTCAAGGACAAAAACCGTATGTCTTGTGTGTTATGAGGCGGTGTCGGTCGTCAAAGAGTACAATCTACGTCGGCATTTTGACACCAAACACGGAGCCAAGTATGCTAACTTTAGCCTTCAAGAAAAACAACAAATTGCCAAAGAATTCAAAGGCAAACTGCGATCGCAACAGAATGTGTTCACAAAAGCCACCACCAAAAACGATGTGGCAGGGAAAGCTAGCTTTATTGTGGCTGAAGAAATCGCCCACGCTTCAAAGTCTTTTTCAGAGGGTGCCTTTTTGAAGCAGTGCATGCTGAAGGTGTGTGAGCAGGTGTGTCCCGACCAGATACAAACTTTTCAAAATGTCAGTTTGTCAAGAAACACTATCGCGGACCGAGTCAAGGAGCTAGCGGGAAACCTGTAAACACAACTGGCTGAAGTGTCATGCAGTTACACGGCTTTTTCATTAGCTGTGGATGAAAGCACAGACAACACGGACACTACACATCTATCCATTGTTATTAAAGGCGTGAAGTCGGACCTCTCTGTCACCGAGGAGCTCTTGGATGTAGTTGCCATGCATGGGACCACAATGGGATGGGATATTTATGAAGCAGTGAAGTAGTCAGTAATTAAAACTGGACTGCCCTGGGAAAAGTTGGTGGGATTAACTACAGATGGTGCACTGGCAATGTGTGGAGGAAAAACATATACTACTTTATTTGTAGCAATGTATTTTTTGTTTACAGGTGTATGTGTTTATGCAGACAAATGATTACTCCTGCAAGGCTGTGGGCAGCCATTTATTTTTGTAAAATGCTACATCTGTCAGCAACTGGTTGGTTGTATGTTATTTTGACCCTCTCGACTGTGTCATAAATGTTTTAAACAAAGTTAATGTCATAACTTGTGTTTTGATAATATTTTTCTTTATTTACTTGAATAGTTTGATCTTCAATCAATGGAGTAATGTAGGTTTCTTAACCTGAAAATTTAAAGGATTATTGTTATAGTAACAGAGCAACAAACTATGCAAATGTATATGTTATATTTGTAACTTCAATAAGTAATAAATACAGAAAGTTATTTAACAATATGTTACGGAGTAGTTACATTTATTATACATTATATTTGGTTACATTTATACTGTGGCCCTTTGAGGGCAACCATTATGCTGATGTGGCCCTCGGTGAAAATGAGTTTGATACCACTGGTTTAGAGAGACCGAACTAGCTAAATTAATCTCTTCAGCCAATTCATCATCTTCCATACTAGATCCCGTACCTACATGTTTGTTTAAACAGATTTGTCCAGGAGTAATTGAACCACTTTTAAATATAATCAATTCTTCACTAACCACTGGCTATGTCCCTAAATGACTTAAATTAGCAGTTATTAAACCCTTGATTAAAAAACCTGACCTTGACGTCCTTTTACTTAATTCTGATAAAACAGAAATACTTTTATTAGGCCCATGTGTAGCTGGAAGTAATTATTCTGATCACATGGTTACTCTGGAGGGTCTTTCTGTTTCATCATGTACAGCAGTTAAAGACCTTGGAGTGATCATTTGATGCTCATGTAGATAATACTACTAGGATAGCTTTCTTTCATCTCAGAAATATTTCTAAGATAAGAAACATGATGCGGAAATACTGGTTCATGCATTTGTCACCTCTAGATTAGATTACTTATATTCCTACTGGAACATCCAGACAGTAAGGCATTAAAGTAAGCTCCAGTTAGTCCAGAATGCTGCTGCTAGAGTCCTAACTAGAACTAGAAAATACGACCATATCACCCCGATCTTATTCACACTGCATTGGCTCCCAGTAAAATCTCGCATTAACTATAAAGTACTTTTATTAACCTATAAAGCACTAAATGGTTTCGCGCCACAATATGTAAGCGACCTTCTGGTTTTATATGATCCGCCACGCCTACTTAGATCAAAAGATGCAGGCTATTTGACGATACCCCGAATAATGAAGGCTACAGCAGGGGAAAGAGCCTTCGCTTATAAAGCCCCACTGTTATGGAACACTCTTCCAATTAGTGTTCGGGACTCAGACACAGTCTCAGTGTTTAAGTCAAGGCTTACATCGTATTTGTTTACTCAAGCCTACCCTGACTAGATTCTATTTTTACTACTTCGCAGTCATAATAATCTTTTTTCTCCCTCTCTCATTTTGCCGAGCCACACACAAATTTATGGAGATACTAGAGATCCAGATCATTTCAGCCTCTGGATGGAGCTCAAATCTCAAATCTTCTCCAATTCCAGACTACTGGGACTATGGCTGCTCCGAAGGCCACACAGACTTCATGTACATCTATACTGTACTATTTCACACTGTCTGTTGTTACCCAGATGAGGATGGGTTCCCTTCTGACTCAGGTTCCTCTCAAGGTTTCTTCCTTTAAACATCTTAGGGAGTTTTCCTTGCCACCGTCGCCACTCAGTGGCTTGCTCAGTTGGGATAAATTCACACATTTAATATCTGTATACCGTGTTTATATTTCTGTAAAGCTGCTTTGAGACAATGTCTGTTGTAAAAAGCGCTATACAAATAAATTTAATTGAATTGAATTGAAATCCTAAACTCTTGTCTCATATCCATCGTTAAAATCTCCAACCCAAATGTCTGTGGTGTATAGCACAAACAAATGAATTGGTCTTGCTGTTCCAATAGTTTCAGAGAGTACTGTATATTTTAGAGTAACTCTTTAAATGTACACTACATGCACCTTTCTAGGTAAAACATTACTTAAGGTAATGTTTTACAAAAAGATGCACTTACAGTGCAAGGCAAACGTATAGTTTAGTACTCTATTTTTTTGAGTGTTCAAGATGTACAACATATTGTACATCAAGTCATTAAAATTTCTTCCTTGAATAGATGTTTCTGTGGCTCTGTAGCTGTTCAGTTAAAACAAAATCGAACTAGTATGGACAAATGTTCAATTAATATTCACCTAATTAAATGAATTAAATGAATAATTAATGTTAAGGTTTATTTTTTCCCAGAAATGTTAAGATTTATTTTTAATCAGTGCAATAAGATAACAGATGACCATTCAGACTTGATAACTAGTGAAGCATCATTTTTTGCCATAGTATTGTATTAGTATTCAACATTATGGTACTAAAGTTGGTGCTATTGGAGTCAATATTCTGGTATCGTGACAACCGTACCCACAATGCCACTGGTACTGGAAATGTCATGCTGGTAAACCCCAACACTACAAAAACACTACAGAGAGCATCAACCACAGATACACAGTGGAGCTGGACAGCTCACACTGCAGAAAACAGCAGCACCAGCCAGCATGCATAAAGAGGTAAGAGATCCAGAGCAGATGCAGCACCAGCAACAGTAAGAGAAAAATTGCTGTCTTGAGGTTAATGGCCTTGTGTGTGCGTGTGTGTGTGTGTGTGTGTGTGTGTGTGTGTGTGTGTGTGTGTGTGCTCCACTAACCACTGGTTCATGTTTTGGATGACACAGCGTTTCTCCAATGATATCATCCTCTGGTGGTGTGATCCTCAGAAATTCTAGGTGGTCAGGTCTAGTGGCTCGACACAGAGGCGTATGGGAAATGGAGTCATCACCATCACCATCCAGCAACCATATTTCATCTTGTCTCAGGGATTCTTCTGCAAAATAATTAAAGCACCATTTCAGCAACTCTGGTATTTATATACATGTACAGTGCTGTGAAAAAGTACTTGACTGCTTCTGTCTTTGTGTATATCTCATACTAAATTGATGTACAAATGAAAACAAATCTAAGATAAAACAAAGGTAACCTGAGTAAACAAAATGCAGTTTTTAAATTATAATATTATTTATTGAAGCTAAATTTATCTACTAACAATTATGCCTGTGTGAAAATGTATTTGCCCTCGTAGTTATTAGTTTTACAAATTTATGAAACTACATTCATCATGGTGTTCATCTGAACTAGACACATGCAGGCCTGATTACCGCCAGCCCTATTCAATCAAATCAACACTTGTTCTTACCCAGTAACACACTATGCCAAAACTGAAAGAAATACCAGAAATTATGTGGAAGAAGGGAAATTAAATATCAGTCTGTGAAGGGTTACAATGCTATTTGTACCACATCGAGAGCCATTATCTCCAAATGGAAAAACTCGGCATAGTAGTGAACCTTCCCAGAAGTGGCCAGCCTTCCAAAATATCTCCAAGAGCACAGCAACGACTCATCCAGGAAGTAACAAAAGAGCCAAGGACAACATCAAAGGACCTACAGGCCTCTCTTGCATCAATAAATGTCACTGATCATGACTATCAGAAAGTCACTGGGCAAAAATGGTATCCATGGAAGAGTGGTGAGGTGAAAACCACTGCTGAGCCAGAATTACATTAAGGCTCATCTGAATTTTGCCAAAACACACCCTGATGATCCTCAAACCTTCTGGGAAAATGTTCTGTGGATTTATGAGTCAAAAGTGGAATTGTGTGGAAGATAGGGGTCCTGTTACATCTGGCATAACCAAACACAGGATTCCACAAAAAGAACACCATACCTACAGTCAAGCATGGTGGTCTGAAGTGTGATGGTGTGGGGATGCTTCGCTGCTTCAGGGTCTGGGCAACTTACAATAACTAAGGGAAACATGAATTCTCCTCTCTACCAGAAAATCGTAAAGGAGAATGTCTGTTCTTCACTCCGTACAGTGCCTTGCGAAAGTATTCGGCCCCCTTGAACTTTTCAACCTTTTGCCACATTTCAGGCTTCAAACATTAAGATATAAAATTTAAATTTTTTGTGAAGAATCACCAACAAGTGGGACACAATTGTGAAGTGGAACGAAATCTATTGGATATTTTAAACTTTTTTAGCAAATAAAAACTGAAAAGTGGTGTGTGCAAAATTATTCGGCCCCCTTTACTTTCAGTGCAGCAAACTCACTCCAGAAGTTCAGCGAGGATCTCTGAATGATCCAGTGTTGTCCTAAATGACTGATGGTGATAAATAGAATCCACCTGTGTGTAATCAAGTCTCTGTATAAATGGACCTGCTCTGTGATATCCTCATCCCCATTTATCCTCATTTTATACAACTGAGCAATTGAGGGTTGAGGGCCTTGCACAGGAACCCAGCAGTGGCAGCCTGGCAGTGCTTTAATTTGAATTCACGACCTTCCGATCAATACTTCAGCATCTTAACCACTGGACTACCACTAACCCCAGTGCTTAATCAGTCAGGAGCATCTTTTTTTGTCAACAAACTATGATGTACGTTTATAGAAAAGATCTATTACACACCGCGTCACTTTTTAAAATTAAAATAAAACACATTTTATCTGTCTAGCGCTTCTTTCATAAGCAGTTTCCATGAGCTCTGTGTATTTCCACTGTGCTGAAAAGAGCACTCAAATGGGAAAGTGTCCGGCTGTTTGAATGTCACGCTGCATAAAAGCATGAAAGAGATGAGAAAAAGCATAGCACACTGAATTCATGTCCCCCTTTGTCTCACATAAAACCAGATATTGCTTAAGGCAAGGTTACCTGGTGCATAAATAGCTTTAAATTTGGAATCACAGATTTCCTTTAATTTTGATTCAATTCAGTTTTATTTTGAAATATAGACATTGTTATAAAGCAGCTTTACAGAAAGCATTATAAAGACTTAGATCCAGAGGTGACAGCTTGAAGTATAAACTCCCTCAGATGACATGAGGAAGAAACCTTAATGGGAACTAGGTTCAGAAGGATAATGGTATTCTGGGTTAAACCAATATTGTGTAAAACATATTTCTTGCCCAAACGCAAACAATGAAACATATATCCTTTTGTGTCAGCGTGATAAAAAGCAACACCCATAATTAAGATGAAAGACCATATCATCATGAAACCCCTAATTAGGTTTCATTATGATAATGCATCTCCAGCCTGAAGCTGCCAGACTTTGAAATGCTGACTGCAATTTTGGTTTCATTCCAAATGCAAAATTGACCAGCTCCAGCCCTCCAAAAGCCTCTTTCTCATTCTTAGTCAGCAAATTTGCTAATGTAGCAAGTTCAAGCTTCACTCTTATATACATGCTTTTAAAATGAATTCTACTGTTACTAACATGTGGTTTAAAGCCAACATCTCAATATATTCAACACAATCAAATGTGTTATTAAAAGGTCTGGGGGAAAAAAGACTACCACACAGACTTGGAAAAACCAGCTATAAACATGATACATTTAGGCCCAGTATACTATAATGTACATTGGGCACACCCACTGATCCGTTTCTCAATGGTATTGAGATGGTGCCACCTTGTGGACAAAGAGAGCCATGATCACATGCATGTCACTAGGTACATTTCTGTTAAAATATTTTGCTAATTTTATGTACATTTGAAAAATATCAGCAAAAGGAACATTGCTTCTGTCTGCGCCTCCATTACGTGACAATAAGAGGTATTTTGTGATAAATAGTCTACGTTACTATGCAGTTTATTGAATGTACTGTTCTATATGCAGACATATCAAATCATAAGCCTCATATCAAATAATACTATCTGGTACACCGCATTGCTACACTCCCACAGGTTACCCAAATTTTTATTTAACTGTCCATAATAAATTTCTACCACAGGTAATAAAGCTCTAATAAAGAAAAGAGAATGACATATTTACCAAATCTCCAGATTATTATAAATTACATGGTAACACTTCACTCTAAAGTTCACAAATGAGTAACATGTTAATTAATAATTATTAGTAATACCCATTTATATTATATTGTCTTTTAAGAATTGTTGAATATATATATTTTTGTCAGCACCCCAATACTAAACTAAGCAGTAGTTAAGTATTAATATATTACATATTTGTGGACCTTATTGTAAAGTGCATTTTACATTTGACCAATTCCCATTTAATATGTAATAGCTTTTTTTAATACAGTTTTAAAACATTAATCGTTAAATATATAAATAAAAAAATACATTTGTTTTCATAAAACATAACAAAATGGCCCCTAACATATAATCTGATTCCCATAAAAAACATTTTTATTGAGCTATTCCTCACATAATATCATATTGTTTATAGTAGCTGGATATGGTATGGAATATTTAATCTGTAAAGGCACTAATCTCAAGTCTGGCACTGTTCCTGAATGTGTTATTGATCTCTGATTGGGTTTACCACAGTCTTAGTTGACATATCAACACAGACCCAGTGTCAGAGCAATATATGTGACCCAGTGTGCATACAACAATATAAGCTTGTACACTCAATACAAGCTTGTAGCAAAATATTTTACTAATGATAAACCCTAATAATAACAATATGTTTGGGCACAAAGTCGATGAAAATGTAATTCAGCCTCCTGGTTTTAAGATAATGGTACAGTGGTATTAGAGTGGTATTAGGAACAGCTTGGAGACAGACTCACACACACACACACACACACAGCACTGACTGTGGGTGAAGCAGAGTTCAGGCTGCTATATAATCACAGAACAGACCTTGTCATGGGTAATTAACTCTTTTCATTAAAACCTTCTTATTGAGGAGCACACATAGAGATGTACTATCTCTCTACTACTCTTTGCATTGCTGTGTGTGTTTTTCCAAGGGCATGTCACATTGGTACATGTGTGTGTGTGTGTGTGTGTGTGTGTGTGCATTCCTTTCTGTCTGGATAGCATGCCCTAAGTTGAACTTGTCCTCAAAAAACCTCCAACTACTGAATACCTGCCCCATACAGAATACAAACACTGTGCATTCATGTTCAGTAACTACAGGAGAAATCAGATACATTCCTCCTGTACCTGTAGAATGTACAGAAGGAACAGGTACCTGCTGCACAGGCAATACCTTTATTCTAAATTTCATTATACAACAACCCTGTTAAATTCTTGTAGAAAAAAAACTGCATTTCTTTAATTACTATTATCAATAGGAATCAAACACTTTTCACCATGCTCTTAAACGAAATGAATCAACTTCTAATGCATCACATTACCTGATCATTGATTATTTTCTTATAACAGCATGTCCTCTTGTGTTTTATTCCTTACTTATATCACATTCTCAAATCTGATTTGACATGAGAGAGGCTTTAGGACAGAGGACTTTGCATTTTCTGTTAACATTGATGCTTTTATTTGTCTTAATATCATCAAGAGAGAGACAACAAGAGAGAGAACTGTTCATATTTATTATGACATAAGTGATAACTTATGAAATAACCTTTCTCATGGATGTTCTATAATATGTAAATGTAAATATATGTGTGCTTGGCACGTTGTTCATTAATACATTAAAAATGATGATCTTTGGTAAATTGCTCTGGTATAAAAGCACAAACACACCAGGGGGTGCTGTTTTAAGAAAATAATCAACTTTGGGTTATAAGACCTCAGACCACCATGTTGAGTATTTTCCTATAACTGTATACATTAAATGAGTGATGTCAGCATGGTGTGTGAATTCAGTTTTATTCCTTACATAACAATGCATGCACACACAGACACACAGACACACACACACACACACACACACACACACTATGTAACAACAGGATGCTGTTGATGGATACGCATGTGATAAGATTATTCAGTGTGTGAATAGTGTGTATCGTTGTGTATGGTATTGTTGGATCAGTGCTTGTATTATAGTATATCATGTGTTAGGAGAAAGAGGTTGTGTGCTAGTGGTCCCTAGCTGATAGCTTTTGAGATTAATTTATTACATCCATGCCAATGTCCACAAGCACTGTTGATATTAGTCTAAAGCAGGATGAGGATGAGAACTGAACCCCGTGATCTAAATAGGGCAGACATGTGTAACGGAGCTGAAGTAACACCTCAGCTGACTTGGAGACTGAAGAAGTAAAGAATACTGGATGTTGTACTTCTCCATGTACTAATGGTTTAAATAAAACACTTCTGCTGTACATTTCTGCACAGAAAGCACCATTCCATTAGCAACACTCTTTATAGACCAGTTGATGTGCAATAATGATCATACAAGTTACCAAGAAATATTGTAAAGGGTCCAATTAGATTATTTCTCGTTTCCCTCAAACTTCAGAACAAACAGCTGCAGCACTTGTATAACCCCTGCATTTCTCTCAAACACATCTAAATAGGTCAGGTGTAATTTAGCTGAACATTATCCTTTTTTAACTGTCCTAATACTCTAGTGCTGTCTGAAGTGTAATCCTTTGTGCTGTGCCCATAATTCCAGTTAAATTAGAATGATAAAGAGAGGACACAGTGTTCTCTCATGAACTTACTAAACTAATACTCATACTCACAGAATGAGTACAATCTATATTCAGGTCCATAAGTATTTGCACAGCGACATTTTGCCTCTGTACACCACCACAATGGATTTGAAATGAAGCAATCAAGATGTGATTGAAGTGTAGCCTTTCAGCTTTAATTTAACAAAAATATTGCATTAACTGTTTAGGAATTACAGCCATTTTTAAACAGTCCCTCCATTTCACAGGCTCAAAAGTAATTGAACAAACTAACAATCATAAACATTAGGATTATTTTTAATGATTGGATGCAAATCCTTTATAGTCAACAAATGTCTGGAACTCATGGATATCACCATATGTGGAGTTTTAAAAAAAAAAAAACGATGGTCGTTGGTCTGCACTCTTGTTTAATTTTCAGTCTCTCCTCAGAATTAATATTTTTTATTCATCAAAAGAAAAGCAGTGTTTGCCATTTCCTGCCAAAAAAGACAGAGAAGCTAACTGACACATTTAAAAAATAAATGCAACTAATCAAATAGAACTTTATATGTCCAATTTATGTACAATATTTACAAATTACAATGATAGAATACCAAGCAACTATACTAGTGTATAAAACTGTTTGGGATTATACTACTTAACTAACCACTACTGCAGCTCCAAGTGGTTCCGACTGGTACCAGTATGTTTAAGTTTGAGATGTCAGTCATGCTTATTACTGTCAAAATGACTGGCAGTTGGTTACAAGGTCAGCCCCTTTGAGAGATCTAAAAGTGTACTCACTTTTGTTGCCTGCGGTTTAGACATTAATGGCTGTGTGTTGAGTTATATTGAGGGGACAGCAAATTTACACTGTTATACAAGCTGTACAATCACTACTTTACATTGTAGCAAAGTGTCATTTCTTCAGTGTTGCCACATGAAAAGGTATAATCAAATATTTACAAAAATGTGAGGGGTGTACTCACTTATACTCACTATATATATATATATATATATATATATATATATGAGAATGATATATATATATACTATATATATATACTATATATACTATATATATATACTATATATATATATATATGAGAATGAATGAGAACTTCTCTTGATTAATCATACCCAGCTGGAAGTAAAGCCTTCTCTGTAACCTCACAGATTAGAATCAGCATCAGGAAAGTTATTATAGAAAAGAAAGGGGCTCTGTCTGGGGCTGTTAATGCCGACTACATTTCTACATTTCTACATTTCCTATTTACTGATAGACCTGGGGAAAAAACCCCACAAACTATATCAACTGACTCTCTGTGGAGTGATCAGTCTCATATGACCCATAGACTGATTAGTTAATGCTATTTAGATATTACTGAAATTAAGTCTGTGCAAGAGAGGACAGAGGCAGGATTATTGTGGTACTAGAGTTATAGAGAAGCTATCAGATTTTCTAAAACTCTCTTCGTATTTTATACACTTCTGCATCTAATCTACCAAATCCTGACAATGATAATTATATGGAAAACTGGATCTTTCTATTCACAGATGGGGTAATATGTTAATACTGTTAGATTCTGTGAAGATTTTATCCTTGTGTTGTTTTGAAACTGGACGTTTAACAGCCAGAATGTTTTCTGACTAATGTAACCTCATATGCCTTGCCACCAAAATGCCTTGATCAGTACCTTGTATCCTGTTCAGCTCTTGCCATCAGACCAGTCGGCAGAGATAGACCAGAATCTACCCTAATACATAATGTCTTTTATGTTCTGTCTTTAACAGCCAGCATATATTTCAAATAAACCATATATTCCATAAAGCACAATATTGCTGATATTTAATAAAGTTCCCAGTTAATCTGGAGCAAGCAATCTTTGCACTAACAATATTTACAAACATTTACATTAACTGTTTTCTTAGTATTAGGGTAAAATAATGTTGATGAAATGTAAAACATATTTTTAGGAATGGGATTTTTTGGATTTTTCCCAATTTTTGGTCACCTGCCAATTCTCACTCACTAGCCAACTCTTCCATATTTTAGGGGAAAAGCCAGCCATCAGAATCTTTTCAAACTGATATTCATGTTGTGTCACATGACAATATATCACCCTCAGAGGAAAGCCATATCTGCCTTCTTCCGCATACATGAGCTCACAGATGCGCAAAATTGCCTAGTATCGCTGTGATTGACAGAGGAGAGCAAATACGTCACCCATCCCATGGAGAGAGCACAATCTATTTTGCTCCCTTGGACTTAGCCATGGCTGTGGCATTGTCAGGATTCAAATTATGTCAATGATTTCAAAAGAACGTCTTTGAAAAAAAAAATAATAATAATAAAATATATATATATAATTTTATTTTTTTTACCATTAAGTTAGCAAGATGCTCAATTCATGCACGCTGTTGCTTTGTTCACTTTTGTAAGCCTTTCATTCGATGTAATTCTGTCAGGCCAAACTGTAAAGGGCAGTCCAACCAAACGGTTTTAGCTATTCTATTTTTGCTCTTGTTTATCCTGCTAACTTTACAGGAACAAATAATTAATGAAAGAAGGTTCTACACTCTTCACTCAGGAGGCTCTAGGAGTGTTAGAGATCAAGACTCTCTGCTAAAATGTCTTTGCCTGAAGAACATGTATCACAAAGGATTTTTTTTACTGCATAGAATACATTCTCTCCCTTCTGTCTCTACTGAATCCCAGTATTTGTACAATTTGTCTTTCACATCTTTATCTTTGTCTGATCCTATAAGATAAAACAAGACAGTGCCCATATATGTAGCAGATACAGTATATAAGACCTTACAAATGGTAGAATGGAACTGTTGCTCTGTTGACTTTAGTGCTTGCTTACTACAAATTTAATTACTTTGACCAATATTGACCCTAGATATGCACTGCCCTAGGGAGGGAGAAAAAGCATCTGGAGTGTAAGAACAAAACCTGTGCACATTACTAAACCAGCAGACTGACTTTTTGAGTTGAATGACACACCTTTCCATGCACATTTAAAAGGTAGAATAGCTTGAACTGCACTGCCACCCATAATAATCTATGATCAAATGAGATGGTAATGAACAAATTGCAAAATCCATCGAGATGTGTAAATGCATTTATCAAAAGGGCAAAATCCAAAATATTTTTTTACTGTTTTAAATAATACTGGTATTTTTTACTATTATATGAATCTTCTAAATCATAACAGGGCAGATTCTTCCAAAGTGAACAAGCTCCAAAGATAGGAAGTAAACTGTCAAAGCTGGAGATAATTTTTTTTCCTGAGAGTGGCACAAGTGAAACACATGTTGATGAAGTGGCTAATCTGGGGGACTACAATTCAGTCCCTCCTTATATTTCATCTTCATACATTTGCATGTATGCACACAGACAATGAATAAATACAGAGTCATTAAGAGATGGAAAAGATGATCAATTCTATTTTCAGACTTTAAAGTTTAAACATGTATTTGCATGACAACAAAGAAGCAACTCAGTGACCAAGATGAGTTGACTGTATGTACCGCATGAGTCTTTGTCTTAACAGAATAAGCAACAGAAACAGAATCATTTTATTTAAAACGTGAACTACAGCATTGATTGTTTTATCTGTTTTACTTTGGAGCAACAAACTGCATGTAGAAATGAAGACTATGAAAATATGTGATGTAATTCAGTTAAATAATAGAATTTATGCATGTAAAACCTATCTTACCCAGATAATGTTATCCTTTAACTAAATATAGCACAATATTGTATATCTAGTTAGTCCCTCTTGCAAGCCACAAGCTGGGACCCCTCTCTCCCATACACCACTAGGTAAATAAGTAAATCATGCCATACACTCACCTGTAATTTTGAAACTGGATGTATCATCATTAATCCATGTAGAGTTTCCAGATCCCTGTTGGCTGAAGTTCAGGTCCAGCTGATTGATAGTTCTGCTGTTTCGATTTCTGTCTCTGGCCTCTGCTGGGTCTTTAGGCTGGTCCCCAGCTCTTAACCATGACCCAGCTGTTTCATGGAACCACCTGTCTTGAGCTTTAACGCCATCCTCTTCGGGTAGCAATACAATGCGGTGGTTCAGTTGGGGACTGGACAGCTTGGATGACAGTGGTGACAGGACAGGGGACATACTCTGGAGGCTGTTGGATGGAGGGTAGGACACATTAAAAACCCCAGAAAGGGAAGGAGATATAGGGCTTTTGGTTCTGGGCCTAAGACTGGAAGTTCCATTTTGTGATTCTCTGAGGGGAAATGTCATTGCCTCAGAATATCTATCTCTAAACTTTAGCTCCACATTTTTCTCCTGAGTAATGTTCTGGACTTCCAGCTTTTCTTTTCTCGAATGCTGGCAGGTGTTTTGTCCCATTGCAGAGCTATCATTAGCAGTATGAGGCCCTAATTCAATTACATCAGCGGAATTCTCTTTGCTCCCAAGGTTGGAATTAGTTAAATCCACCTTTTTGGCCATAACTTCAACAACTATATCTCTCCTGTTCATGTCATCATACAGTGGAGCTACAGTCTTACCTCCAGGATTATTTTGTAAATCGTATTTCCCAGCAGAACTAATTTTTCCATTTGAAGCAATGATATTTCCATTGGTCACTTGCTCTTGATGGGTATGATTTTGCTTCGCTTCTGTGAGACTACCAGAAAATGCTCCATAACTCAAACAGAACTGGTCCTCAAAGTCTGTAAACTCAGTGCAGTGGTCTATCTCTGACTCAAACAGACGTGAGTCCTCCATGAAGTCCCAGGCTTCCTGACATGTCTGAAAGGGTTCTTCCATTGGGAGAAGCGGCTCGCTGCTGACACTGACATAGGTGTCTGAGCCAGGTGTATGTTGTACATACATGGAAGCAGGGGTTCCAGGTACCTTTTGGTTTTCAATTGCCTTAATGAAGTCTGCACCAGGATGATTTCTCAAAAATTCTGAAGCTGTGATGCTCTGTACTTCCTTTTTTAACTTGGTCTGCAAGAACTCAGCAGTTTCCATCTTCTTGCTACCTAGTTTCTTGATCTTCCTAACCCGAGAAGCCGATCTCTTGTGTTCTGGGGACAATGAAAGGGTATGTTGAAGGTTGTTGCAGCTAATGCCTTGAACAAGATGTTTTTCATATCCTTCAAATTGAGCCTGTAGCTTGCCATCCTGGTTGCCCATTATGAATCTTGATGCACAGTCACCACACAGAGACAGGAGATCCACAAGCAACTGACAATGCTCTGCAGACAGCCAGTTAAGCCCAGCTAAAACTTCTGTTGCTTCACAGGACTGCAAGACTTTGCTTGCTGGCTCGTAAGACTGAATTCTTTGTTTCGGTGCTGCAGGATCTTCAGTCTTCTGATCATGCTCATTGGTGTACAGGGGCTGGAAGTGATGAGAGGTGCGGCCAATGCGTGTAAAGCCTCGCACTCCCCTAGTGGGGAAGTATGGGCTTATGTAAATAAACTCCTCAATTCGTTTGTGCAAACAGAGCACTGTGTGTGTGCCTTCCATTATGGAAGCCATTTAATTAATCACACACTTACATTAGATATTCGGCCATTCCAAGTCTCTTGGCTTTGGTAGTGGATTGCTTGGGAAGAAGAATCCCCTTGCCGTCTAAAAATCTGTTAAGGAGAGAACACCATTACTGACTATTTTAAAGAACTTCAGCACATGAATTTGAATGAATCTCCTTACACATGTCTTAAGTTAATATAGATAATACTACATAATGCAAAATGATGACAGAAAATTATTTAACAGACATTCCAATTAATTAAAAAAATATTATAATTGGTGGAATAGTCTATATATTTGAATAAAGTATATCACAGGTTCCCAACACTGGCCCTGGGCTACTCTGTCCTGCACATTTGATATTTTTCCAACTATAACACATCTATTTAAACTCAGCAAGGCCTATTAATTAACTGTTTATTTTAATCAGGTGTGTTACAGCAGGGGAACAAGTAAAATGTACTGGACAGGGGGTAGCCAAACAGTAGTGAAGTAGACAACCATAGGCTTTGTTGATGATGTCTGTTCCACTGATCCGTAATTTGGATCATTTTGAATAATACGCTCAAAATGGCCCAAAATCCCACAACAAAAACAAGTAAATTAAAGAAAATACAGTTAATGAGTAATACATTTTAAAACAAACAAACAAAAACATTAATCTAGTGATTACTGTGCATTACTGATACTCTAATCAGAAGTTACACTCTTGTTGGTTCTTCGAAGGTTCTTTAAGGGTTCACTGGATACTCTAATCAGAAGTTACACTCTGGTTGGTTCTTCAAAGGTTCTTTAAGGGTTCACTGGATAATCAAGAGTTCTTAGCTTCTTAAAACGAAAAGATTAAACATAATTATAAGGGTTACCTCAGAGGCACAACCAAAGAACCCTCAATGGTTATTGGGTTAGTGTCTATATTCAATGTGAATTCAGTAAGACAGCTTTTATAGTTCATTATGAATGACTGAGAAGTAACATATAACACATTATATTGTGCAATTAATAAAAAAAAAGCTATATTTAAGGGAATTGCTTCAGAGTTGTTGGTGTTTTTTATTTTATTTAATTTATTTTACACAGTTATAAGTGTTATGTTCTGCGTCAGAATGTTGTTTGTGGTAACTATTGTGCTCCTTTCTTGTAAAGGATATGTTTGTGTTAATGTGCATACCCTGTTTAATTATAATGTATAAATAATAATAATAATAATAATAATAATAATAATAATAATAATAATAATAATAATAATAATTCTTATTATTTGCCCTGTAACACTATTGATATCCAGCTGTATGCTTTTAGTTAGGCGACTCTAGTTACTTTACAAAATCCAGATCACAAGCAATGAGAAATGCGGCATTAAGTTGTGCGGTGCGTCTCAACAAGCAGCCCTCACGTTTTGCGCTACATGTGAAATGTTACGTAACATCGGCACCAATGCGGTATTCGCGTGTGCAAAAGTGCGTTAAAGTTTGGCGCGCGCTTACCGGTTTCTCTGGCATGACGGTTATGTGCCCTCTTCTTTCTCCCTCGCGCTAAATCGAGCCCGCATTCACCGATGCTTTTCGGAGGACAGATTTCTCGCCTTCTGACCGACTGGTGCGTGGTCCAATCAGAGCGCGCATAGAGAGCTGCACGAGCGCCACCTCGAGCTGTGTCATAGCTCATGCGGATGCGGATTTTCAGGTGCAGAAGTGAGCGAGAAGAGAAGGAGTTCCGCGTGCATATAGAACAGCATCAAAGACAAATTAAAGGGGAAAGGCAGTCAGCACGGCTAAACCATTTCTTTTGCCGTGACAAATCAAGCACAGTATGGGTGAAATTAGGAGACTTGTGATCACCGTTTCTTGCATATATATATAGTCCTATAGTATTTTTTGTGTGCATACGTTTATGTAAATAATCATATATTATATGCAAACACACGTATACATGCATACATGTACCACTCCAGCAGTATATATAAAATGTGCAGGTGGTTAAATTATTGTACGTAACTGTTAGTTGCCACTGTGTGTCGAACAATAGGTATTGTTAATGTAATGTACACAGCGACAAAAAATTAGCACCCTGTAGATCACATACCTGGAAACGGATGTAATCCAATAGGCAGTTCTATGTTCATGAATGCACGAGCGTCTTATTAAACTCTCAAGGTCCACAATTATGCTGCACAGCTGTCAAGCTGCATGCCCTGAGTTTATATTTACTGTGTGGGTAAATATAGCCTACTAACTAGAACTAGAATTGGTAATGAATACTTCTGGTTCGATACATGCAAAGAACTGCAAAGACTACATACCTTAGGTGCAGA
Source organism: Ameiurus melas (assembly GCA_012411365.1). Lineage (NCBI taxonomy): Eukaryota > Metazoa > Chordata > Actinopteri > Siluriformes > Ictaluridae > Ameiurus > Ameiurus melas. The sequence goes on from CM022761.1 coordinate 8,719,154, forward strand.
AGGACTTCAAGTGTTGAATTTTTTTTCTCTCGTTTCTTTTATGTCAGGAGTTCTCAGATCTATCCTTGTGGATTTCCAGATAAAGGACAATTTTCTTGAATTCCAGTCCCCAAACACATTTAAGCCAAGTGGCTGTTATTGTACAGTTGGTATCACCCGACTCAGGTGTCTTTGAAGCTGGATTGTGGACTGGCTGGAGGTCTCTGAAGACAACAGGGTGCCCACATGCCTTTGGTAGTTTCTGAGTCTCCTTTTTAGTTATCCTGTCATAGTAAGACCTGCCAGAGTCTCCACTTGCACTCGCTCACAATGTGCACCCATTTAAACCACAGAAGGAAAACAATACCAACCAGAATAAGAAGCTTATAAAGCAAAGCAGTATGTTGGCTTTCACAGGCCAACATAATAGCAAATCTGTTTTACAAATGCAAAAACAGTTTATGCGAAAGTCTCACCCTTGCTTCACAGGATAATCGAACCTGGATACTGTTGAACTGTAGTTGTAATCATTAAGATTGTCTTGTGCTCTTCCCAGGACTCCCAGTACTATTCACCATGCTCATACTTAGTAATGTTTGTGGATTATTATCATGTGGGCACGATGGCTTAGTGGTTAGCACATTTGCCTTGCATTTCCAGGGTTGCAGGTTTGACTCTCCTGGGATAGGCACCAGGCTCCCTGTGATCTGGTGCAGGATAAGCAGTACAGAATATAGATGGATGGATTCTTAATCATTAATAATCACACTATCCTTTTTGTGTATGGTTCCTCTCAAGGTTTCTTTCACATGTTGATTCAGGGAGTTATTCCTTGCCACTGTCAACTCTGAAGCTAAAGCCACACATATATCTATAAAGATGCTTTGGTTAATTTCTATGTGTTAAAAGTGCTATATAAATATATTTTTATTTCATTTAATTGACCCACACTGAAAATGTCTATCATATTACTATCCTACATCATGTAACAAATTATTTCCACAATGAACAGTTAAATATGATAAGTAAACTGTGTGACTTGTCTACAAAATTGACATGTCATGAGTCCCCCTTTGTGGACAGCTGTGACATTGGTTCACGTGTGTTTTGTTTACGTTTGTCATGTCTCCTTCCTGTTCTGTCATTGGCTGGGATTCCACAGGTGTCGGTATTGCCCTCAGCTGCTAACGGTTTAGAGACTGATTCTTGCCGGCAAATATATACCGCGAGCCTCCAAACACACAACGCGGAAGAATAACTTAAAGTATCGTAGATTATAGTTGACTTCATTTCATGTCTTCGTTTCTGGTTAGGTTTGTTAGTCTAGTTTACTGGTTCTCCGCTACCAGTCTCTCGCTGTATACTCCTGTTTCATGCTTCATGCTTCATATTTTGTGTCTCGACCCTGTTTTCCGTACCACAATCTTGATCTCTGCCTTGCCCTATATATGGCTGTTTGTTGTTCGCCTGACCTTCGCCTGTTTTGTGGATTACGTTTGGGATCACGTTTTTGGATTTGCCTGCCTGCCTCTCTTAAATAAAACTACCGTTCTAAACTGCGATTGCATCCGTCCTATCTCCGCTCCATCACGATTGATGACAGATTCTTATGCCCAATCATGGATGCAGCACGCGAACAGAGAGGACGCTGAACCTGGGAGTCCATGCCAAGTGTCCCTGCATTGGATTCTATGCGGTTTGCACAAAAGACTTTTGAGGACATGCCTGATCGGTATGATGGCTTTTTCGGCTATCCGGACTACTTTGTGGTGGACTGTCAATGTTACTTCTCCAGCCTGTGCGACCCGAAGCCAACAGAAAGCCAGTTCATTCTGTTTATCATGTCCCGGTTTTTTGGCCCAGCTTGCACATGGGCACAGCGAGTGGCCGCCACGAAACCCTGGGTGCTGGAGAACAGTAGGCAGTTTGTGGACTTATTTTTGGAGGAGTTTGGAGAACCATGGCAGTCACAGCCAAGTCTTCAGTCCCAGTCACAGCCAAGTCTCACGTCCAAGCCACAGCCACAGCTCAGGATCAAGCTCCAGACACAGCTCACATCCAAGCTCCAGCCGCAGCTCACGCCCAAGCTCCAGCCACAGCTCACGCCACAGCTCACGTCCAAGCTCCAGCCACAGCTCACGTCCAAGCTCCAGCCACAGCTCATGTCCAAGACCCAACCAAAGCCAAAACTTAAACTCCAACCAAGGTCAAGACTCAAGTTCCCATCCTGGCCAAGCCTCAAGTTTGTCCAAGCCTCAAGTCCAAGCCGAGGCTGAATCCCAAGTCCAAGCTCCGGCCAAAGCTCAAGCCCAGCCTCAAGCTCCGGCCAGAGCCCAGGTCCAGTCTCAATCTCTGGACAGAGCTCAAGTCCACAACATCCAAGTAAAGCACAGTCTCTAGTCCATGACGTCCAAGTCCAAACCCAGTCTCAGGTGCCTGACATCCAAGCCAAGTTTCAAGTCCCCGACATCCAAGCCATGTCTCTGGTTCCCGACATCCAAGCCATGTCTCAGGTTACCGACATCCAAGCCATGTCTCAGGTGAATGACATCGAAGCCATGTCTTTAGTCCAAGCCAAGTCTCTAGTCCAAGCCATGTCTCAAGTCTTAGCAGTCCAAGCCCAAGTCCTGTCCTGTCCAGAGTTCCTGACGTCTCATCCAAGCCAGCTGTTTCGGAAAATCCAGTTCAGTTCATGCCAAAGTCTGCAAAGACTAGCCCAGAAACTCTTTGGGGGGGGGGCAATGACGACAGCAGGGCTCCACCCTGAGGCCTACGGGGAGGTCTTGGCGGTGGAGCTCCTGCCAGCTGAGGAGGCTGTCTTGCTGTCCAGCCCAGCCGAGGAGGCTGTCCCGCTGCCCTGTAAAGCCGAAGAAGCTGTCCTGTTGTCCAGCCCAGCCAGGGAGGCTGTCCCGCTGCCCTGTACAGCCAAGGAAGCTGTCCTGCTGTCCAGCCCAGCCGGGGAGGCTGTCCTGCTGCCCGGCACAGCTGAGGAAACTGTCCTACTGTCCTGCTCAGCTGAGGTCGTCGCTCAGCCTTCCTGTGCAGCTGAGGTCATCGCTCAGCCTCCCTGCTCAGCTATGGATGTCACTCAGCCTACCTGCTCAGCTGTGGACGTCGCTCAGCATCCCTGCTCAGCTGTGGATGTCGCTCAGTCTCCAGGTTTAGCTGTGGACGTCGATCAGTCTCCAGGTTCAGCTGTGGACGTCGCTTAGTCTCCATGCTCAGCTGAGGTCGTCTTTGGGGGGGGGGTTCTGTAATGAGTCCACCTTTGTGCGGCGCGCGATAGTATGTGAGCGCGCGTGCACGAGCAGGAGCACGAGCGCCTGCCTCTCTGTTGTGGACCGCTGTAACATTGGGACACGTGTGTTTTATTTACATTTGTCATGTCTCCTTCCTGCTCTGTCATTGGCTGGGATTCCACGGGTGTTGGTATTGCCCTCAGCTGCTAGCGGTTTAGAGACTGATTCTTGCCAGCATATATACCGTATATTTATATATATATATATTCTTGCCAGCATATATGCCTCTCAACACACAACGCGGAAGAATAACTTAAAGTATCGTAGATTAAAGTTGTCTTAGTTTCATGTCTTTGTTTATGGTTAGGTTTGTTAGTCTAGTTTACTGGTTCTCCGCTACCAGTCTCTCGCTGTATACTTCTGTTTCATGCTTCATGCTTCGTGTCTCGACCCTGTTTTCCGTACCATGACCTTGATCTCTGCCTTGCCCTATACATGCCTGTTTGTTGTTCGCCTGACCTTTGCGCTTTTGTGGATTACGTTTGGGATCACGTTTTTGGATTTGTCTGCCTGCCTCTCTTTTAAATAAAACTACCGTTCTAAACTGCGATTGCATCCGTCCAATCTCCGCTCCGACTGATATAAAGCTAATATAAGAATATATGTTTTCTGTTTATTGCTTAGTGAAATGCATACATTTGTTTTCATATTGTATTTAAAATCTATCTTGTTAATTATGATTTGAAGCTAATAAAGCTTCTTTACACAAAAGAAAAACAAATGAATAGTAACAATAAAATTAAATTGTGAAGTAAAGCAAAAAATATTCAAAACAAGACATGAAATGATAAAACAATTAAAAAGATTAAAACGAAAATTGCAGATATTGTCTGCTTAAATAAAAAAGCTCAATATATATAATTTTTTTGCAGATGACTATATATTAGTTACAACAACAACAAAAAAACTAAACCTGCTAAATATATATAATATATAGTGATGTATCCAATAAATTATTTCTTAAAAACATGATTAAGTTTTACAGTTGATTACTTACTTGAGCATGTATGTAGACTACCAATCAAATAGGGATATATATATATATATATATATATATATATATATATATATATATATATATATATATATATATATATATATATATATATATATATATATATAAAATGTGTGTTTGTCTGAAACTTTAGAGTGGAGAGAATATGTAATGTCATCAGCTTCCAAACAAAAAGGTGAGATGTGTTACAGAAAGGTGGTTTCCATTAAATGTTGAACAAAGTACCATCTCCACCACTAGAGGACAGCAGAAGATCAGGGGTCTTGACTGACCAGCACATGCTCAGCTGTAGGACTGGTACAGAATGGAGTGGAAAAGATTGATCAGGGGAGATATATGATTCCTATCAACACAGAAAAGCATTTCATTGTAAACTCTTTAATGTATTACACTGACCCTTAACACATCTTTTAACCAGTGACAGTATATTGGTCTGTTTCCATAGACTTATTATCATATACATTGCATATACATGCCTATGATTCGTATAAACTAATAAAACTCATCTTCTAATATTCATTTATCTTCAGTAACCACTTTATCCTTGTTAGGGTTAGAGTGGATCTGGAGACAATCCCAGGAACACTGGGCATGAGATAGGAATACATTTTGCATCATGTCCAGTGAGGCAGAATGGGTTGCCAGTCAATCCTAGGGCCCCATGCACACACATACATTCACACACTCATTTACATGATTTAGAGTAGTCAATTCACATACTGTTTTTTTGGGGATGTAGGAGGAAACCAGAGAACACAGAGGAATGCCACACAAACACAGATTGAAAATGTGAAAGTAACCTGAGCTCAGGATCAAACTGAGGCCCTTGGACCTGTCACCCAGTGAGCTGTATGAAAGGAACGAACGTAGTCCTCCCGTTCACAAGATTAGAAAAGGTCTTACAACTGGCCTACCACACATGTACGGTATATAAAATGGGTATACATCAATAAGCCATTACATTAAAACCACCTGTATAATATTGTGCAGGTCCCCCTTGTGCTGCCAAAACAGCTCTAACCCATCGAGCCCTGGATTCCACAAGACCTCTGAAGTTTTGCTGAGGTATCTGGCACCAAGATATTAGCAGCAGATCCTTTAAGTCCTGCAGTCGGACTTGTTTCTCCAGCACATCTCACAGATGCTCCATCGGATTGAGATTCGGTGAATCTGGAGGCCAATCTTGCACTCTTTGTTGTGTACCTCAAAATAAAAATTTTTGCAGTTTCAAAATTATCTAAAAGAAAATGTGATTCATCAGACCAATCCACCTTCTTTCATTGTTCCATGCTCACAAGCCTATCGTATGCACTTTCAATGTTCTGTGGCTACACATCCCCATACACAGCAAGCAGTTATGTGCTGTGTCCTGATACCTTTCTGTCATAACCAGCAGGAACTTTTTCAGCAATTTGTGCTACAGTAGTTTTTCTTTGGGATCAGATCAGAAGGGCTAGCCTTAGCTCCCCACGTGTATCAATGAGCCTTGGGTGCCATTGACCTGGGTCACCGGTTGTCCTTCCCTGGACCATTTTTGTTATGTACTAACCACTGCATACCAAGAACACCCCACAAGACCTGCCGTTTTTGGAGATGCTCTGAACCAGTAATCTAACCAAGCATTATGCTTGCCAATTTTTCCTTCTTTTAACACATCAACTTTAAGAACTGATTGTTCACTTGCTGCCTAATATATCCCACTCCTTGACAGGTGCCATTGTAACGATATAATCAATGTTATTTACTTCATCTTGTTTTAATGTTATGGGTGAATGGAGTATAATGAACTAGATAAGTTTATACTAACAGAAATATATAATACATAATGTGGTTATTTACAAGTAGAAAATAGTGTTTCTTTCTGTTCATATTATACTGGATATCCTTGTAATTTTCTTAAAGTTGCATTAGGTAAGATTTGTCTATTAGTTCTCTAATATTTAGGTAGGTTCGACATTTTAATTTCCACCCATGTTCACAATGCTCAGCCCCAGGACCTATGGTGGCCTATAGAGGGTTTATAAAATGACTGACAGTACATGCATCCAAACACAAACAAGCTTTCTGGACCAGAAGTTAGTTTACCAAATGGGTTTTCTCAGGACTTAATACAGTTTTGCCAAGGCCACGACTTAAGACATTGTTTTGTTTTGTTACTTTTTTGTTCTACATATTTTTGTTATTTGTACAAGCAAGAAATAATAATAATTAAAAAAAAATTGTCTGTTGCACCTTTAAAGTAATTCTGCTCTAGTTTCATTGAAAGGACATTGCACAACATTTTATGTTCTCTGATCATTAACAATAACTAACTAATTTACCATAATATTATGCACACTAAAGATAATTCATTATTATTATATGTTCTGTGTGTCTAATTTAAATCCACTCTAAGCCCATATTTCTCAGGTACTTTGTGAATTCTATTGCTTTTCATATAGAATGTGCATAAATGAAAAACCCCACATTCCCTCTCCCTCTGTATTTTTGTTTTGCTGGGGAGAAGCGGAGTTTAGCCTGCCTTTTATCTAGCTGTCATTGCAGACCTGTGTTGCCAACATAGCGACTTTTCACACCCCTTTAGTGACTTTTTTTTTTAAAAAAAAAAAAAGCTCCTAACGACAAATCTAGTGACTTTTTGGAAAAACCTTAGAGAGTTTCCAAATGTGGCCAGTACTGTCCTGCAAGCGTGAAGTCTTGCTTTCCCACTGCACTTTCACCTCTCTCTGAGTCTGCTCTGTTCACTGAGGGGCCGAGATCCGGAGATTTAAAAATGTCCTGGATAACCAGACAGGACCAATTCTGTCCCAATTTACATAATTCGTATGTGAATGTTTTTAGAATGCAACACGAATGCAGTGCAGCATGATTTACATGTAAAATAGTGCACGTTATTACAGCCAAGTTCTCTTGTTCAAAGTAGTTATAGTGTTCAGAAACATTTTTGAACACTATAACTACTTTGTAGCATTTTGCACCTTGCACTTCATTCAACATTTCATTTCATGTAAGACTTAAGCAGCACTTAATATGTTACGATAATTGCTATAACACTAAGAAGTGTTTCTACTTATCTCAGCTCTATTTGGGTTATTTAAAGGAGTCATATCATGCTTTTTAAATGTTTATAAACGTTAATTATGTTGTTCGTTGAGTGTAATAAATTAGGTTAACATGCTTTAATGGTCAAAAAAATGCATTATTTTATCAAATAATGTACATTATTGCATTACCTCTATTCCCAGGCTGCCTGAAACTCTCTGATTACACCAAAGCCCCTCATTCCGAAAAGAGTTCTCTGATTGGCTAACTTAAAAAACAGAGGCAACTTAGCAAACTTTAGCTAGCACGTTAGCAGAGGTCTACAACTGAGCTACAACACAAAACTCTGCAATTGAACAGTCAATAGTAGATACGTCATAAAATAAATAAACGCACTTATAGGGTTTGATTCAGAAGCGCAAGACTGTCTGAGCAAAGTGTGAATTGGCCCAATTTTCAGGAGTAACCTTTGTGTGTAGCCTGGCCTTGTACTCTCCCAGGTTCAGGAAGCTGTCCTCGGTAAAATGTGCTGTGCACAAGCAAACGTTTGGGTTGTACTGCTCAAGAACAGTGTTATAAATAAACAGTAACCGCTGATTTTGTCCATTTTCGGAAGGCTACACAAAGAGGTTTTGCTTTCGCATTGAAACAGTGTCTCCACGACATGGTGCCTGAATTTACTGAAGCCTCGCCTCCATCCTTCATTGCTGCCTTTGTGTGTGATTGTACTGAGAGTGCATGCTGTGACACAGAGAAATTACAGAAGTAAATATGGACTTCCAACGACGTGTTTCGGGCAGGTCTGGAGAAGTGCTCTGTTAGATAGAATAAATTCCTTTCTTTGAAAATATGAGTTGGGGACTTTGCAAAGCTTATATATTTGCACAAACAGATTCACTACACTCACAAAACAGAAATCAGAAAAAATCATGTTATGACCCCTTTAACCACGCACATGGATGAGAGCATGTAAACAAAACACTGCTTTTAGAGCGAGTTGACTGTTTAAAATCACACTTGATGCACCTGTGAACATTTTAAACATTGTTAACATTCACTCTTCATCCAGTGCAGTGAATAATGACGTCAAAGACAAGACAAGAGCCAAGTGCGGTATGGTGCAAAGCGCTTCCACTCGCTACTTCAGATTGTTGTTGCCAGGTTGTCGAATTTTACCCATTTGCCTCAATTATTTTTCAGCTTGCAAAGAAGAGTGTATCGGAGGTGGACAATTTTTTTTAAACTGTCATATTCAGTCGTTGTGATGCATAAACGTATTTGTATTTACATTTTTTTTAAATAGCTATAGCTTGTAATTGATATTAAATATTTTGGTGTATAGGTTTTAAAATTCTGACTTTACTCTGAAAACAAACGTATTAAAATTTAAAATAGGCCACCTTGTTTTTTAGTTATTTGAATTTGGATTAAGCCCATTCAATTCAAGTGACCAGTCAAATAGGATGATAACTAATTCAATTCATTAACAAATATATTAACTTTCGGATTTACATCACAGAAACAAAATTGTAAAAATTTACAGAATGACCATTTAAAGTATAGAGTGCTTTAGCATCTATGGCATATAGTAGACACCCTTATCCAGAGTGACTTACAAAAGAGCTTTGTTGTCTTTATCAAAAACAGAGTGCTTGGTGAGGAGGTAAGACTTCTATGAAGGGGTAATCATCATTTGATAACTGACAGTGACTCAGTTGTTCAAGAAGCCAAGGGAAGTTTATTCCGCCATGAAGTGTCTTGACGCATGTCTTCCTTTTACCCTGAGAGATGGTGGGTCCAATCGAACAATGCTAGGTGCATACATGAATGGCTTTTCAGGGCACTCTCTCACCTTTCTTTGTCTAGCCAGAATTAGAGTAAAAAAATATACTTTTGGTTGACATTCTGATTGGTCTGATTTGGTTTTACACCTCCCATATTAAAATCCCACAAATTTCTACTATTATTATTAATCCCAAACAGACTAACTATATTACAAACATTAATATAATAGAACTATATTGGGACATTGGGGGGCTTTCTAAATTACATGTCAATGTATATCATATTCATGGGTAATTAAATTTTTAATGAGGATCAATGTGTAGAGATGTTCCTCAACCATGTTTAGTGGTGTCCAAGCGTTTACTGGTAATGAGTAGTGGTTACTTTAAACATTAATGGGTAGTAGTTATTATTATTAAGGGGTGAATATCTGTGAGTATCTGTTTATCAACAGATAAAAAATGTGTTGATACTTAATGAATAAAATAAGTCACAGTATGATAATGTTTTCTGTAAGGAGACATTATTATAAAATCTATGGAAAGAGTCTCTGATGTCAACAATTTGTAACAGTAATTTTTCCAAAGAAGTTGAACTGTTGACTAGAAGAGTTCAAAACCCAGCACCACCAAACAGTGCAAGGCACATAACCCCCACATAACTGCTCAGTTGTATAAATGAGATACAATGTAAATCACTCTACATAAGATTGCCTGTCAAATGCTAGAAATGGAAATATAAGCGATGCGATCTTGTTTTGATGAGAAACCTGATTTTTATGTAAACTATTTTCTTAAATTTAACCTACCACATTTTTTCAGTGCATTTTTAAGGTGTCTATTGGTTGACTTTTCCTTGAATGTCTTTTTGAGCAACTGTTGAACTGAGGCCAGTTGAACTGGAATTTTCAGAACCAATCTGGCAACCCTCCTCCCGTGCGCGTTGGTACCCGGCGGAGTGGCGATGCGCGCGCACACGCGCTCTTTGCGCTACAGCGAACGGAGCTGCGTACAGACGGGCTGCGGTGGAGCGTCTGTAGCCCTGCATGGCTGTGGATTAGGTGTGTGTGTGTGTGTGTGTGTGTGTGTGAGAGAGAGAGAGAGCGAGAGAGAGCGAGAGAGAGAGAGGAGGCGAGAAGAGAGCGAGCAGCCATGGCTGAAGGCGGAGAAGCGGAAGACGAGATCCAGTTCTTACGAACGGTAAGCAAGATATCGTTTGCTGACAGATCGCACGATGCTTTTATGTGATGTGCTACAAGCGGCATCGTGGCACACTTGTACACGGACCTGTATAATAAAGATGAGAGAAATGACATTTCTTGTGCTGATGCGGTTCCTCTGTTGATTGCAAGACAGAAGAAAAAAAAAAAATAACGCCATCACCGCGTACACACATTCACAGTGATTTAATGTGATTAAGCTCTTGTTAAGGTCTGCTACCATACATGCAGCATCGTGCCACACTTGGACAGGATGCAAGAAGCGCACAAGAAGATTTATTATTAATTATTATTATTATTATTATTATTATTATTATTATTATTATTATTATTATTATTCCTAATACTACTACTATACACCACTATGTATGGTGCTTATATTGCTCACCTACATTTACATAAGACTTGATTGTTTGATTAGGCTATAAAAAGGTTCTGGGGATCTTTTTTCTCCGTTATTGACCTAACCCACCTTGGAAAACCTTAATGATCCTTATTCTTTTTTTTTCCATTCTTTTTTTTCGTGCATAAATTGAATGCACAGACAGCGTTTGCAGTCTTAATGCACAAACAGAGATGTTAAAGTGTGGCAACTGCTAAAACAAGCTGCACAAAAAGATCCATCGTTTCGTTTTTTCAACATGAGAAAGGTGTATGGTGCAGGGACAAAGAAATTGGTCTAAAAGCTTAAACACTTGTTGACTTGCAGGGAGAATGGACAAACCGCTGGCAATTACAACACTATATGTGTTGAATAATAACAAATAACAAATAAATGTAATTCTGCAGTTTATCTGTTCAACCATGCTCTCATTGGTACTTAACATACCCAAGTTTCTTAGTAAAATTATCATTAAAGAAATATATACCAGCTACATATCAACATATCAAGGTAATATTTGTTAAGTACAGTCAATTAACCCTAAAAGACCACTCTTATGCCCTGTGATGGGTTGGCACTCCGTCCAGGGTGTCCACTGCCTTGTGCCCCGAGTCCCCCTGGGATAGGCTCTAGCCTCCTGTGTAGGATAAGCAGTACATAAAATGGATGAATGTATCTATGGACCATTCATATAATTTTTTGTGCACTGATTGTTTTAACCTTGTTTAGTTTTCTTTAGGGATGCACTGATCTGATACTGAATATCAGTAGAGGTGCTGAATGATATTAACCTGGGATGCTGTAGTATCTTTTTCCAGTCCTATTCTCTGACATATTTTATGCTACTTATGAGAACCAATACTACACATTTTACCCATAAACACAGGACACAAATTATCATCATCACATGTGATGTTTTGCATTACACCAGAAGCTTGCAGAGCACAGAAATGGTTACTGTGAGAATGTCAGTATTAAATCTGTACTGGTTTGATCAGTTGATACTCTGGCAGCTCTGATATTGGCATTGAATCAAAAATGGGAAAATTATGGTCACCTATTGTGAGTGCCCATGGTGACTGAATCTAACATCAAAATAGCTTTTTACACTGTTGGACCTACGTTTTGCCTGCCTCCTTCTGTTTCCTGTATCAAAGGTCATAACTCCCCAGCTCATCACAGCTTTTCATAAGACAGGTGAAAAATCTCTCTCCTGTGGTAACCATAGTGATGGCAATGCAATGTACACCTAGTGCTTATTTTACTCGGATTGCACCGTTATTATAAATGCAGAGGTTACGCTGGAAAAAGAAAATATTTGATCATAAATACGGTGACCTTTTGTGCAACCAGTTAATTATCTCATAAGTCACAACCTGGTACACTTCTACCAAATGCATTTATTGAATTCTTTCAGCAGTCAGTTATAGGCCTAACATAGGCTATTCAATGGGGGCTCAAAGATGACCACATAAAAATATTTTTCTTTGACTAATTTATTTATTTAAAGTTATATTGTGCCTTGTTGGTTGCCTATGCCTGCTGTAATGAAAAAAAACCCCAAATGTTCAGTGTTAAATAAATATTTTGAAATTGTAGTTTTTGTAATTGATTTTTTCTTTGAAAAGCAAGACAAAATAGTTTAAAGCACATTTTGACTATTTAATTTATGCAGTGGTGAAAAAACTGACAAAATAAATGGAAAAAACACAAAAAACGTGTTCGGTCTTCAGCCAAGTTTTTCATTATATTTGGCCAAGAATTTTCATTTCAGTGCATCCCTACATGAAATTGTTCTTTCTGGACACCTTGGTGTCACAAAAACCTTTCAGTGTATCACTAAACATTACTACTGTCCTGGAGTAAAAGCAACTGTGTCTAGTTTTTGCCCTTCATGTACAAACAAAATCAAACCGTTCCGATCATAGGAGAGCCATTTGAGAAGCTGATCATTGACTGATTAATGTGTACTTCAAACCGTTACCCTGAAGCTGTACCATTGCGTACGTTGAAAGCACAGTTAGTGCTTAAACAGGTCATAAAATTTTCCACCATGTTTGTTTTGCCCCGAGTAATTCAAACCGATCTGGGGTCAAACTTTACCTCAAAGGTGTTTGGGTAGCAACTGAAAGAATTGGTGATAACCCTAAAATCTACACTCTGCACCTTCTGTATAGAGACTGGAAAAGACTGGGTGGATGGTTTACCATTGCTCATGTTTGGTGTTAGGGAGTCTGTTCAAGAGTCACTAGGATTTAGTCCTGCGGAGCTTGTGTTTGCTCACACCGTTCGAGGCCCCTTGAAGATTCTAAAGGAGCAGTTAGCAGGTAAAGGTAGTGTATCAGTCTCTGTTCTAGACTGTCAGTTCTTTTTGAGAGCGTCTGCACAAAGCTTGCGAAGTAGCAAGAACTAATCTAGCCATGGCACAGTCTAAGATGAAAACGTACTTTGACAAAAGCGCAGTACAGCACAGTTTTCAGCCCAGTGAATTTGTTCTTGTGTTACTTCCTGTTCCTGGCTCAGCTCTTCAGGCTAAGTTTTCTGGGCCTTATGTCATTGAATGGAAGCTTACTGACACACATTATGTATGGGGTACCCCCGATCGCAGACGTAAGAAGAGAGTATGCCATGTTAATATGTTAAAGCACTATGTTGCATGTGAGGTACCCTCTCTTCCTTCTGCATCACCGTCTAAACCCTGTGTCACTGTAGTTCCTACATGCGTTCCTGATGATAGTGATGGATTGATACTAGCTGAACCTCAAACCCATGGTCGGCGTTTGAAAAATTCAGCTATACTGGGTAATCTAGATTCATTTGTCATATTTACCTAAGAGTCGGTGTGAGAAAATTGTAACGTTTTTACAAACATATCATGCCCTGTTCTCTGATGTTCCTGGAAGAACCAGTATGTCTCATTACATCCATGTAGATGTTCCCATCAAACAGCATCTGTATAGAGTAAACCCTGCAAAACTAGAGATCATGATGGCTGAAGTAGATTACCTGCTTCAAAATGTGATTGCTGTACCCAGCCAAAGTCCCTGGAGTTCTCCCTGCTTGCTGGTCCCAAAGCCTGCTTTCCGTTTTTGTACAGACTATTGAAAGGTAAACAGTGTCACAAAGCCTGATTCCTTTCCCTTACCATGTATGGAAGATTGCATGGATAGAGTTGGTGCTTAAAAGTTTGTCATTAAATTAGACCTATTAAACAGGTATTGGCAGGTCCCATTAACTGTACGTGCACGTGAGATCTCTGCATTTTAATCCCAGATAACTTCCTGCAGTACAATTGCATGGCCTTTGGGATGCAAAATGGTCCAGCAACATTCAAAATTCTTATGCAGAAAGTTTTGACCGGGTTAGATAACTGTGAAGCTTACTTGGATGACATCATGGCCTATTCAAGTGACTAGGAAGACCACCTCTGTAGCTTGGGTAGTCTGTTTACCAAGCTGCGTGATGCTCAGCTATCAATTAATTTAGCCAAGTGTGAGTTTGCTAAAGCTGTGGTAACTTCCCTTGAAAAAAAAGTGGGTCAAGGTTGTGTAAAGCCTTTTTTCAGCTAAGGTAGCTGCTATTATTGAATTTCCTACTCCTAGTACCAAGCATCAGTTACAACAGTTTTTGGGAATGGTGGAGTGCTATCGTGGCTTTTGTAAAAACTTCAATGTTTGGGTCTCCCCTTACTGACCTGCTTAGTACTATGAAGAAATTCGTTAGGAGTCCTCAGTGTGAGTATGCTTTTGTTGCCACCAAGACCTTCTCTGCAATGCTTCAGTCCTGTCAGCTCCTAACTTTTCTCTTCCATTTAAATTACAAGTAGATGCAAGTGCTGTGGGAGCTGGTGCAGTCCTGCTGCAGGAGGACAGTGTTAGAGTTGAACACCCAGTCTGTTACTTCTCTAAGAAGTTCTTCAAAAGCCAACAAAACTACAGTACATTCAAGAAGGAGACTCTGGCACTAGTGATGGTGCTCAGTCATTTTGAAGTTTATGTGGGAGGTAGTTGTATTCCTCCTTTTGCTTGTACTGACCATAACCCTCTCATTGTTCTCTCTTGCATGTGCAATGTAAATCTGCGTTTGATGCGCTGGTCACTTTGCAAGAATACATTGTGAACATTCAACATAAGAAAGGCTCCAAGAATGTGGTGGCAGACTCACACTCTAGAGCCTGTGACACGGATGTGTGAAAAATTTAAGTATTACAAGCCACAGGTTGTAAATTTGCTGATGGGGGTGTTACGTCTCAGGGCATCATTATTTTCTTTTACTTTTACTTTGCACTGTTGTGTGCAGGTTTCTTTTTCTCTCTCTTCTCAGTGCAAAGCTTAAAGGAGACTAACTGACTCTATTTACCATCAACGTCTCACTTGCTCTGATTGGCTGCTGGAGGGAAAGCTTGAGGATAAATCTGTGATGGAAACTCAGTTTGGGGAGGCCTTTGTTTGTCTCCAGGCTGAGCAGGCTGGCTTCTCCTGTTCCAGATGCTAGCAAGTGTACTATTGTGGGTTTTTTTTTCTTTTCCCCCTTGTTGTTTGTGTAGATCTTAATGTTGGCTAAAGTAGATTTGGTAATGTTTAAGTTGTCAGTTAAGTTCACTGATACTTTAGGAAGCTGTTGGTAATTTAATTGCTATTTTGGAAGCGGTAGGGAGGCGGATGCAATTTTTGTCCCTGGTCCTGGTTTCTCTTGTGTTTGGTTTGAGAGGGAGGAAGGGAAGAATTTTGTTAATTTTCTCTTTTATTGAAAGTTCAGAAAGTACTCCCCCTCAAAGTCAGAACTGTTGTTTATTTTTGGCCTGGTCTTTCCCTTTATTCATTCATTTATTTATTTATTTAAAAAAAAATCTGAACTTACCAAATAAATGTTTTTCTTAATTGGTACAACATTCTGTGACTTCTGTGGAGTGCTGGGAGAGGAGAGCTCTTGTTTACTTTTTACGTGTTTTCGTTAAAATTGCTTTTGTCAATAGGTATACTTTTTACTTCCTCCCTGATCCTAGACAGTGCAGGCATGTAACCTTGCACCTTTGACTCTGGCCAGGACCAGAATTAAGTCCATTCTGAAAAATGCAGGCTATTAGAGGGCAATATTAAATATGTACAGTACATATAATATATTGACATGTGCATGGTAGAGCTCAGACACAATATTTCTGTCAAGGTCCAAATTTTATATGGCATGTTAATTCTTATATGAAATAATTAACTATAGCTACTTAAATTATAATTCTAGCAGATGACACCAGGTGGACAGTCATAATTTCAAGTGACTTATATACCTGTTAGTTTTGTAGTTGTATTTATTCTTGGTAGTTCTTAATTGGCACTGGAATGGGTACATGGTAGTATTCGTTCAGTAATAAATGAATTTCACTAAAGAATAATCAAAATGTAGGTAGCTGTATTAGAATAATGAAAGCTGCTCTGAAGTCATGGGACAGTCAGATATCCCATTACTGATATTTCCAAATTATGTCTTCTGATTCTATTACTACAACTGATGATGCTTTATGATTAATCTCCTGCCTGCCACAACCTATTGGCATTAGTTGATGCGGCTGTCAGCCATCACCGTTTATCCATAAAGATCTTTGTTGATATTGAATACAAATATCTTTACAGGATTGTTATGATGTGATTAGGCCAATGGTATGGTAGGAGTGTTGGTTCAGTAGTAGTAATGGCAGTTAGGCTTCTGTCATATTGAAAGCATGTCCCGGGACTACAAGCTTTACTAGCCTTCAGTTGTTCATGTTTAAGCTTAAACTATGTTCTACCAAATGAATAAATACAAGTGAATATAATTTACTTATCTTGTTGCACTGAAAACATCGGAAAGGTTTTCCCTTAAAAACACCCAGAGAAGGAGGGAAGACCTTCATAAGTATGCATAAGGTATGCATTATTTTATTTATTAAAATAAATGATTTTTTATACATTAATTTATTCATTGTGTATTATTCTGTATTTGTCAACATAATTTAATGCCTGGGTTATGCATGTAACCCTGTTCCCTGAGAAGGGAACAAGATATTGCATTAGCTGAATGCTGCGGGAAGCGCAGTGTAACATCATAACTATTTATCAGCCTGCTGTGATCAGGTGACATGGCAATTAAGCGTGTCGCCTATATAAATGACAGATGTAGATGGTTTTGGCGACGTGGGGAAAGTAAAGCTATGATGCTCTTTTTTATTAGTCCTAACATGTGGCTTATTGTTTCCCGGTTCAATTACTCTTGCTACTCTCGCTAGAACGTGTGGGAGCAGATATCGAAGGAAAAGGATAGAGATTGGTCACACCTTGGCCACATGTGCACCATGGCGTCCAGCCCTAATGGTGCGGGAGGAGTGAAGGTGAACAACCGGGCAGTGTGTTGTCTCCTCAGAGGTGAACACATCCTCTTCCGCTTGGCCAAACTCTACCACTTGAGGATGAAGCTACCAATCCCTGAGCCTCAGCCCTGCCTCAACCAGATGTACATTCCAATTGCCCAGAATGTACATTGCACTCACTGTCAAAAACTTTCCCTCTGCCCAGAGAAGAATTAGTTGCGCCTACCTGAACAAGGGGTGCGAACATAATCCTCCCTGATGGTCGATATATGAGACCACTGTTGTCTGTCACAACTCTCACCATGAAAGAAATATGGCCCGCATTTCTAGGCAATTTATACATTGGCAAGAAAAAGTATGGCTATCATTGGGAATTCATCTTCCCCTCACTGATTGCAAGCTGGCCAGGCCCTGATGCAGCAAAGCAGGCCCAAATATAGTCCACAGAATAGTCCACAAAAGAATGGCTTCAGAGAAACAAAATCCGACTTTTGGAGTGTCCAAGTCAAAGCCCAGACCTCAACCCAATAGAGATGCTATGGAATGACTTGAAGAGAGCCATACACTTGAGAGGTCCAAAGAATATGACAGAGCTAAAGCAGTTTTACCAAGAAGAAGGGGTTAAAATTCCTCCTGAACGATGTGCAGGACTAATCCACAGATACAGGAAACGCCAGGTTGAGGTTATTGCTGCCAAGGGGGGTGGTCAACCAGTTATTAATTCTAAGGGTTCATTTACTTTTTCCACTGCCATTTTGAATGTTGAATGAGTGGGTTCAGTAAAGACATGAGGGATCAGAATTTATTTTGTATTATTATTTTAAACATTATTTTTGACTCACCTTGACTTAGATGAAGATCATATTTTTACGACAAATTTATTCAGAAAACCATGAAATTCCAAAAGGTTCACATACTTTTTCTTACCACTGTATGCTGCTCCAGACGAGGGCCGCTCCAGAGACAGTGAGCTGAATGTCCATCTAAGACCGTGCCCCAGCCCGTGAGGAAGGAGCCTGTCATAACCGTCTTGTGATAAGGAGACACCCCTGGAGTGTGACCCAAGGCTGTAGACCGGGGATATTTCCAAATTCTCAGAGCACATAGGCATCGCCGCGTGACACTGTTTAATCTCAGAGGTTTCGTCCCCAGACGAAACCCCCAATTTTTCAGCCACCACTGAAATGGTCTCCTGTGCAATAAGCCCAACTACATGACGTTGGCTACTGCTGCCATAAGCTCCAACAGTCTCTAGTAGAGACCAGAGAGGATGTCAAGATCCAGCTTTATCTTTTTCAATGCTGATAGGATTGATCCTATGTAATGTCGGGGATAGAAATGCCCATGATAGTAGAATCCTTATAACTCCAAGAAAAGTTTTCCACTGCATTGGAGAAAGCATAATTTTCTGATGTTCAACCTGAGCCCCAATCTCTTCATATGGGCAAGAACAACATCTCGATATTGAACCGCCAGTTCCCTGGATTGTGCTAGAATTAACCAGTCATCCAGGTAGTTTAGTACACGGATGCCCTGGAGTCACAATGGAGTCAGAATGACATCCGTCCACTTTGTAAAGGTGCGAGGGGATAAAGCTAGCCCGAAGGGAAGAACCCAATACTGGTACGTGTTGCCTCCAAATGCAAATCTCAGGAACTTATGTGACTGGAAATTATTTCTATGTGGAAATATGCACCTTTTAGATCTGTAGTCACAAACCAGTCCTCAAACTGAATCTGTGGAACTATAAGTTTGGGCGTCAGCATCCTGAACCTGTATGTCCAAAGAATACAGTTCAGATCAAGCAGATCTGTTGTTACCCAGATTAGGATGGGTTCCCTTCTGAGTTGGGTTCTTCAAGGTTTCTTCCTCTTAAACATCTTAGGGAGTTTTTCCTTGCCACCGGCGCCACTCAGTGGCTTGCTCAGTTGGGATAAATTCACACCTTCATTATTTGTATACCATGTATCTATTTCTGTAAAGCTGCTTTGAGACAATGTCTATTGTAAAAAGCGATATACAAATGAAATTGAATTGAATTTAATTGAATCTAAAATTGTCTGCATACTCCTCTCTTTTTTGCAGACCAGGATAAAAAATCTTCAGGGAACCAGCTAAAAAATCTTCAGGGAACGGGGTACATGTTTTATGGCCCCTTTGTTCAAGAGGGATCTTTAATTACTAACGTCAGGCTCTGCGCTGTGCTGACAACTGTGTTGAGTACACCTCTGAACCGGGAGTCGAGCTCTGAACTGGACAGTATGCCTTTTCTATGGTAGACAGAAACCATGGAGACACATTTGGCAGTAGTTTCCATGCTGCCAGGCGGTCTTTTAGTGACGTTAACTTTTCCACATTCTATTATAGGGAAAGCATCATATTTTAATTGCCCTGTGACAACCTGCTGACCAGAGAACACTGAAAACTTGGGACAGCCTTGGCTAGGGGAGGCTCTACAGTAGTACTGGGGGCTAACTGCCTTTATAACCTCATGTCCCCTGATACATCCCTCCATGACCTCTCCTCCTTTGTCTGCTTGGCCCTTATGACCATTCTCAGATCAGGCCTATTAGCAGGCTGCCCATTTCCCCTGGCTGTCTGCGAGGGGAGGTGGGCTACCGTACTCGCCTTCTGTGCCTCCCTCGCACTAGTGCTGGGTGAACTCAACACAACAGGGAAGCAACACTGCCATTGCCTGCAGTGACCCAAATGCAAGACCCACTACTGTATAGTCCTTGCCCACCAACACCACGGTGGCCTTACATTGCTTCGATGACAAAACCGGGCCCCCTATATTACCTGCCGTCGATGGAGAGAGGTAGCTCGCAAGCGCCTCCTCCATCTTTAGCATAGCTAATAGCCGACTAATCCGACATCGCGGGATTATAAATACAGCTTATGCATGGTTTTCCCCCAGAAATGTGACATTTGTCACATTTGTGACATTTGTCATGCACTTCTAGAAGAAAGGGGAGTTTTCTGCAGTGTGAGGGACTTATTTTCACTGAGCAGAAAAAAAGCTAATACAGCCTATATATGCTGCTCTTTTTAGCACACCCTTCTGGCTCCTCGGAGTCAGAGAGGAATTATTATTATTTTATTTAAAAAATTTTTGTGTGTGTTTGGGTTTTTTTTTGTTGTTTTTTTTTCCACTTTCCATAGTAGAAGGAGGAGTCACGACACAAGCTCCAAAATCCAGCGGAGAGCCGGACCCGGAAGACAGAGCAAGTCTCTTTGTGAGCGTTACACACTGACATGAAGTCTCGCTGAAGATAATAAGGTTGATGATGCAGTTTAGATATTGTATTAATTTTCCTGTAGCCCGATGGAAAACGTGAGAGATTTTAACTTAATTCTTTGTTTTCTGGCTTTTTTCTCCTATTGGGAAGAACATGGAAGCAGGTATATATACTGAACATTGTAGCCAGAAAAGTGCACAAAAGATATTAGATGCTATGTAGCCTGTGAGCATCTGAGGCTGAGATTAGGTGCAATAACTAGTCAATTCAATAATTATTTAGGCAAAAATGGAATAAGATGTTGAACTGGTAATAATACATTTTTTGTTTAGAAAATAATCGCATGCTAAAGGGGCATATTTTCCTGTATTTTCCAGTGATATTATATTTAGACTATAAAGAGTTGCAGTGGGGGCGCACGGTGGCTTAGTGGTTAGCACATTCGCCTCACACCTCCGGGGTTCGATTCCCACCGGGGCCGTGTGTGTGGAGTTTGCATGTTCTCCCCATGCGGGTTTCCTCCGGGTACTCCGGTTTCCTCCCCCAGTCCAAAGACATGCATGGTAGGCTGATTGGTGTGTCTAAATTTTCCGTGGTGTATGAATGGGTGTGTGAGTGTGTATGTGATTGTGCCCTGTGATGGACTGGCAGCCTGTCCAGGGTGCACCCCGCCTTGTGCCAGATGCTTCCTGGGATAGGCTCCAGGTTCCCCGCGACCCTGAAGAAGGAGTAAACAGTATAAGATGGATGGATTGATGGATGGCTGAGAGTTGCAGTGACACTGAGAAAATGTGACTCTCCTTTTTTACACATTGTTCAAAATCAAAGACTTTATGTAACACTACAGATGCTTACTCCAGATGATAAATCACTACTTTTGGCCTGTAGCCAACCAACATACAGAACAACCGAATATATCACAACAGAAATATATTTGAACACATGACTATAATTTGTCTGTGGCCACCAATCAACATACAGCATAAGTGAAACAGGCTATATAAAAAACCACATACAGTACATTCTACATCTGTCCATACAGGATTTTGCAAAGTTTTTTGTGATTATTGGGTCAAAAATGCAACTCTTTTTGTGCTTTTTTGTAGAAGACTACTTTAATTGCCGAAACTGCAATTTTGCGTGGCCTTTCACTGTGATGTTTGTTGGTAAATGAGACCTTTTAGCTGTATTCATATACGAGACATGTGAATTGAAGAGGGCTTTGACTGAATACCCGTTGTAATGATTTCCCATGACACATCTTGGCCCAAATCTGTGGATTTTTTTTTAATTGCAAGCTCCTCCAAATATTGTGGAGTTTGCTTAATTTTGTGTTTATTTCTGTGATCAAAAAATTTCAACATCCCTGAGGGACTGATATATAGTAGGATACATTTCTCTATGAAGTAACTATTGGTGGTGTACTATTATCAAATTTCTAATGTACTCACACTAGGCGGTGTGCTAGCTATAACAATAACTCAACGTTATTAATTAAAACAGCCTGGATAAAAATGCAATATCTTCTGGAAAGCACCAAATAAATCTCTTAACTCCTAAAATTAAAATTCTAGATAACCTATATTGTAAAGTTTGTTTTCTTGAAGTTTCCAAATGTTTTCTCAACTCCTTATGCTCAGATGTACACAGTAGATTTCTCTTAGGACAGCAATGAGAACACTGTTGCAAGCAATTGATTTAGCTTTGGGTTTCATGATATTACATAATGCATCAACGTATACATGCTTTTGTTGAGGCAGCAACAGGTTACATAACACTAATTTATAAGAAAATTGTAGAATAAACCCACCACTAGGGAAAAACTGATCCTAATTTTTCCATTTTCAATACGAATTATACATCACACATCTGAGTATACAAAGAGCAAAACTGTGAGTTAAATTATACAGTGGTACAATCACACCTTTTAAAAATTAATCAGCATATATTGACCGAGTAGCAGAGTAAACACTACATCGTTTTATTTACTAAACCTGTGTCTTCTATATATATAATCCACCACATGGTATTTCTTGTCATCTGGGTGTAAGCACAATTGATTTGCATATACTCTTAGTTAATTTTACTGCTCTCAAGTTGCTTTACTGGAAAATGTTCATTTGAATGTTATTGTGGTTGCAACTTCTACTTAATGCTGTCCTTTTTCAGTCTCTCTTTTGATCTGAAGACAGAGACAAGCTTATTTGTTCTTTCTCCAGCTGTGTGCATACATGCACAGCTATCAGAGTAATGGGAAATGCAGTTCATTAAAATAGGATGATTACTGGGCTATATTCCAGATGTCTTTATTAAATTCCTTGAAATCCAGTAACAGCTTTAATCTGATTAAGATCTCACTGTGATGTTTACATGACCACTTGAATAAACTGATAACTGCCAAAATCAAATTTGTTCTGAAAATAAATTAAACAGATTATTATGCATATAAATGCATTCCCTGATAAGCATCAGGTAATATGCTCTTTATTTACTTTCTACATATCAGCAGCACAGGTAGAAGGGTGTGTGTGTGTGTTTGTGTGTGTGTGTGTGTGTGTGTGTGTGCATGTGTGTATATCTGTTAAAGTCCCTAGCCTCAGAATTGCTCACACACAGCTGGCAATTGTTTCCTGGGGTGTGATAATCTACTACCTCAGTTATTTGTAGAGCAGAGGGCTGACCTCAAATCAAAGAGCTCCAGTCAACAGATCTCTGAACCTTAAGCTTGGTTGATATATGTGAAATTATATAAAATGTAAACTGGAGTATTTGGACATATCATTGGTGTTTCCATTATTCTCATTACCATTAATAGGACACTAAAAAACCCCCACAACATATTTGCAATGCTAAGACAAATCACAGCTGTCGACCATCTAAATTGAATACATTGAGGTACCTTAATTTTGATCTTTTAATTCAATTCAATTAAATTTTATGTGTTTAGTGCTTTTTAACAATAGACATTGTCACAGATAATCTCCCTTACACTGCAGAAAACTCCCCTTTTTTCCAGAAGCTCAAGATGACATTGCACGCTTCTGGGGAAAACCATACACTAGCCATATTTATAACCCCTCGATGTCAGATTATTTAGCCATCATTGGGAGTGAACAGCACAACTATTTAGCTATGCCGAAGGTGGAGGAGGCACTTGCGAGCTACCCACATGTTTTGAGAATTTGAAGATGTCTTTGGTTTCTAGCCTCGGGTCATACTCAGATAACAGATGCCTCACTCATTGGCTGGGGTGTGATCTTAGACAGCTGTCCAACTCATGGCCTTTGGAGTGGCCATCATCTGGAGTGGCAGATAAATTGCCTAGATATGCAGGCCATATTTCTAGCACTGAAATTCTTTCTTCCTTAATTAAGAGGTCACCACGTGTAAGTTGTGACAAATAACACAGCGGTGGTCTCATTTATCAACCACCAGAGAGGGTTACATTCATGCCCTCTGATCAGGCAGGCGCAATGGATGTTCGCCTCCGGGGAGACAACACATTGCCTGCTGTGGTTCGGCCTTACTCCTCCCGCACCATTGGCTCTGGCCGAGGACATATCTCTATGCTTTTCCCCAGATCGCTCTGCTCCCACAAGTTCTAGCGAGAGTTCACCATGACTGTCTATTCATGGAGCCTCTGTGGGGCAATATCCTCTAACTTCCAGGTTTATGTGTGATATTATATGAGGTTTATGTGTGATATCAGGTTTATGTGTGATATGGGCTGAGGCCCATCTGCAGACCATGCAAACCTTCCTGAGACCTGTCTGTGGTCCTGGAAGATCTTTCAGGTGTCCCATTTGAGCCCTTAGAGTCAGCCTCTGAGAAGCTGCTGACTCTTCTGCTGGCCCTGACATCTCTCAAGTGAATATGAGATCTATAGCTCTCTCTGTTGCCCCTTGCTGCCTTGACTTTGCCCCTGGATTAGCTAAGGCCTTTCTATATCCTAGGCCAGATTATATTCCTAAAGTGCCTACATCTGCTGCCCAGCCAGTAGTGTTGCAGGCTTTTTGCCCTCCTCTGTTCCTCACACTTGAACAAGAGAAATTGCACCTACTGTGTCCAGTAAGTCCAATGGTGTAAGTGGGAGCAGCTGCTGTTCTGCTTTGGTGGCGACTGTAGAGACAATGCTGTGTCTAATTGGATAGTGGAACCAATCTTTATTGCTTATGAGGCACGTGGTCTCGCTACGCCTCTGGGCATAAGGGCTAATTCCACTAGGGGGGTAGCCTCCTTAAAGGTTTGTCCAAAGGGGTACCCTTACAGAATTTGTGTGCTGATACAGGGTGGTCTATGCCGTACACATTCATTTGATGTTCCAGCCTGAATACACATTCCATCCAGGGCTCGAGTGTCTTGCAGTGACCCTCGGGCTTGGATATTTTTATTTTGTTTGCCATAGAATTTTTATTGGAAATTTGCATTTTTAACATTATAACACAACACCCCACCCAACAACCCCCACAAAACAACCACAGCCAAAACCAAAAGAAAGGGGGGAGAGACAAAATAAATAAAGAAATAAATAAAATAAAGTAAAAAAAAAATTATAATAATAATACAAAAAAATAATAATTAAATTAACAGAAAGAGGGTAAGACGGTTAGTGTTCACTGTCTACCTCTCCTCAATCTACCTCCAGGGTGCGTAAATCATTGAAATAAGTAATAAATTATTGCCATTTTCCCGAAAATGAGTCACTCCTACCTCTGATGTTGTACTTGATTTTTTCCAGCTTCAAAAAGAACATTAAATCTCTAAGCCAAACTGATATAGAGGGGGGTTGCGGAGAGGTCCAAGACAACAATATTCTACGCCGAGCAAGCAACGATGCAAAGGCCACAACACTAGCTTGTTTATGGTTCAGAGGCTGACACTGAGATGAAACACCAAAGATGGTGATTAAAGTACAAAGATCCAATTTGATGTCAGACATAGTCCCGAAAAAAGAGTTCCAAAAGGTCTGTAGTTTGGGACAGAGTGCAAACATATGACTCAGGTTACAGGGTGAAAGTTTGCATTTCTCACACATGTCAGGGACATTGGGATATATTTTAGACAATCTACTCCTAGAGAGGTGAGCTCTATGGACCACTTTAAACTGTATAAAACTAAGTCTAGCACAGGACGTGGTGGTCCGTATATTATCTAACGCTCTGCCCCAGTAATCATCCTCAAGCTCCAGGCCCAATTCCTCTTCCCAAGCACTTACAGTTTTGATATTGTAAGAATCATCCTGAGACCAGATCGTTGCATATATCTGTGAAATAAGGCCCCTTTTATGAGGATTCAGCTTGAACACCTCTTCCCATGCAGACTTTGTAGGTAAGGAGGGAAAACCAAGTATGGAGGAGACACAGTGCCTAATTTGAAAGAAACGGAAAAGGTGAGACGGAGGCAGGCTGAATGACGAGGATAATTCAGAAAAGTTTGCAAATACGTTATTAATGAAAAGATCCTCAAGGCATTTCAGACCCTTCTTTTCCCAAAGAGAGAATGTGGAATCCATAAAGGAGGGGGGAAAGAGATGGCTATTACATTTAGATGCCATGGTGGAGGCCGAGATAGATTTAAAATGACGACGAAACTGATAGAAAATCTTTAGAGAGGTACAAACTACTGAATTATCTGTATATTGTGAAAGGGCTATGGGAAGGGAGGAGAACACAAGAGCAGGGAGGGAGGTTGAAATGCAAGACTGTGCTTCTAAGTGGCACCATGGAAGAGAGGGGGCCTGCACACACAGCACCAGTTTCTGAATATTAGCTGCCCAATAATAATACATGAAATTGGGCAATGCGAGGCCACCACTCAGTCGACTCCGCTGAAGTGAAAATTTTGAAACCCTGGGAGTTTTTCCTGCCCATATGAAAGACGAGATTAATTTGTCTATATTCTTAAAGAAAGACTTTGGTAAAAACAAAGGGATGGACTGAAAGAGGTAGAGGAATTTTGGGAGAATATTAATTTTTACTGTGTTTATTCTGCCCAGAGGGGATAATGGCAGAGCTGCCCATCTTTGAAAGGCTGACTTCATGTATGAGATTAAGGGTGTAAAATTCACCGACATTAATTCAGAATGGGAACGGGTGATATTAACTCAGAGATATTTGAATTTTGAATGTTCCAAACGAAAAGGTATTTCAGTCTGTTTTATCTTTAGGCCAGATTGGTTTATAGGTAAACATTCACTCTTTGGTAGGTTTATTTTATACCCCGAGAATTTCCCAAAGTCACGTAATACATGTATTATTTCCTGAATAGATGCAATTGGATCTGTAACATAAAGTAGTAAGTCGTCAGCATACAGTGCTAGTTTATGCTCAATTCCATTGCGAACCGCACCCTGAAATACAGGGAGAGAGAGTTCTAAGCATCATCGAGAGAGGCTCAATCGCTATGGCAAAAAGTAATGGGGACAGAGGACATCCCTGGCGCATACCCCGTGACAAAGTAAAATAATCAGATTTAGCATTGTTGGTACATATGGAAGCTTGCGGTTCCACATATAACAAACAGATCCATGATATCAATCCCTCCCCGAAGCCGAACCTCCTTAGCACTATGAAAAGATACTCCCATTCGATGCTATCAAACGCCTTTTCTGCATCCAAAGAGATGACCACTTCAGAGGAGTCACTGTTCTGCTTTGAATACAAAATATTAAATAGAGTACGAATATTAGAAAATGAATGCCGTCCTTTTACAAATCCGGTTTGCTCCTCTGAAATAATGCCCGGCACAATCCCCTCCAGACGACAGGCCAAAAGTTTGGCTAAAATCTTGACGTAAACATTGAGGAGGCTAATAGGTCTGTACGAATGACACAATGTTGGGTCCTTCCCATCTATGAGCAATAAAGTTATAGTTGCTTGTCTTAGTGTTTGTGGCAACGTCCCTAGTTCTAAAGACTCCTTGAACACAGCCAGGAGTAATGGGCCCAACACAACATGGAATTTCTTATAAAATTCTGAAGGAAATCCATCTGGCCAGGTGATTTCCTGGATTGTAGTGATTTGATTGAGCGAACGATCTCATCTAAGGTAATGGGACTGTCAAGTTCAGATGTTAGTAGAGGGTCAACCCTGGGAAAATCAATATTTCTAAAAAAAAAATGGTCCATGTTACCTGAATTGTCAGGAGGCCCAGCTGTGTATAAGGAGGAGTAAAAACTTTTAAAAGTCGAATTAATTTCTGCAGGATCCGAGGTTAATACACCACTGGACTGCATAATCTGAGAAATAGAACGTGATGCAGCTCGGCTACGCAGTTGGTGAGCCAACAACCAACCGACCTTATCGCCATATTCGTAATAATTGCCACGTGTATGTAACAACAGCCTCTCCGCCTCACCTGTCGATAATAAGTCAAACTCCGCCTGCAAATTAAGTCTTTGTTTATGCAGCTCAGGGGTAGGGTTGAGAGCATATTGGTCGTCAATGGCCTGAATATTATCAGATAACTCATTTTTCTTGTTATTAGCATAAGCAGAATAAGAGATTATCTGTCCCCTTAAGAAGGCCTTTAGAGTTTCCCAAAGTAAAGAGTAAGAGATTGAATCAGTTTGATTAGTAAGAAGAAAATCATCTATCGAAGTAGAGATATACTTGCAGAACGCTGAATTGGATAAAAGTAAAGAATTAAGCCTCCATGGTGGGCGAAAGGCTTGATGTGAAGGTATAAGAATGTCAAGACTTAGAGGAGCGTGGTCTGAAATAACCATTGGTAGATATTCAGAGTTTACAACCTGAGAAATTAGAGAATCATTAATAAAAATGTAATCAATGCAAGAAAAAGATTTATGTACATGGGAAAAGAAAGAATATTTCCTCACTGTAGGTTTTAACACCTCCATGGATCAATGTAACCATTCTGAACCATGAACTCAGAAAATACCTTAGCCTCGCAGAGGGGCCTTTGCAACAGCGCTTAGATTTGTCCAAGCGCGTACTAACACAAGTTCAAATCTCCCCAAATATCAAGAGATGATGTGTGTTCAAAGCAGGAAGTTTTGACAACAAATTCTGAGCAAAAGTAGCATTATCAAAGTTTGGGGCATATACATTCACCAAAACTACTGGCGTCTGCGAAATTTTCCCTTCCACAATCACATATCTACCATTTACATCAGAAAGGACGTTATCAAACGAAAAGGGCACAGCCTTACTGATCAGGATAGAAACTCCCCTGGACCGGGAGTCAAAATTGGAGTGGAACATATGCGATGTCCAGCGAGCTTGGAGTCTGCGTTGATCCCTGAGACGAAGATGGGTTTCCTGAAGAAAGGCAATATCAGGTTTTTGTAGTTTTAAATGTGTCAAAATCTTGGACCTCTTAACTGGACCGTTCAGACCCTTCACATTCCAACTTAGGAATCTGAATGAGCTTCAGGTATTTTCCATTAATTTAGATTAATACAGAGAGGTTGATATGAATAGGGAAAAAAGAAAAAGAGAATAAAAGAAAAAAAAGAAAGGAAAAAACAAAACAAAAAAAACGGGATCCCCCACCCCCACATACATACAACACAACCCACCTCCCCCACCCAACCCCACACACACAGCAAACCGCCCCTCCCTCCCCCACACTACTCTGATCAGTTAACTTCTCTCCATTCCCAAACAATGGAGGCAGAGCCCAGAAACACTGGACTTGTAACCCGTACTGTATTCTTACTGTGTGAAGTCACTCCCGAGCATAAAGGGTGAAACAATCACCGCATATCACAGGCAACCGACAAATTTAAATGGAAACTGATATAGTTGCCTATGCGCACAGTCCTACAGTCACATGACAGGTATTAATAAAACGGTTAACCTCCTCTTAGCGACGCTGGAGCTGAAGTCAGGAAAGAGGAAAACCATGCGGCCCTGATGGAAAAGTTGGTCCCAATTCCCGCGTCGAATCACTTTTTCTCTGTTATGAAGATAGTGGAACCTCACAATCATAACTCTGGACCTCTGTTTCTCCCGCTGCTCCTCCGAGGACATGGGACCGATATGATGGAGCGGTCGGAAAGATATCCGATCCGAGCACATCCTGGAAAAACTTTGACATAAACGTGACCGGACTGCTCCCTTCTTCTCGCTCCGGAATACCGATGACCCGGAGATTGCAGCGCCGTGAACGGGACTCCAGGTCCTCCACTTTATCGGTGAGGTGTTTGTTAGCTGAAGCTAGCTGCAGCACAGTCTCTTCCAGCGTTACAATTCGATCACTGTAATCACTCAGGTGTTGCTCAAGCTCGCCAATACGCCGTCCTTGTGACTCAATACCCGATTTAAAACTTTCAAAAGACGCGATAACTGGGGCCAGAGCCGAGTTAATAGCCGCTGTCACCTGTGCTGCGATGGTAGAAGTCAGCTCCGTGATTAAAGTTGCGCGGAGATTTTCTAAGTCCAGAGGGAGCTTGTCGCCATGACTCGCCGTGCTCGGTGTAGATTTAAGTTTGCGTTGTCTTTCAGACGCCATAACTCCATTCTGGTTATAACTGTAAACCAAGTATTTTAACACAAAGGCACTAAATGCATCTGAAAAGACAGAAAAGGTTCAGGTTGCCTGAAAAGCAGAATTAAAAGAGAAAATACTCGGGAGCCCCCTTCACGCGTGCCTTCTCCCTCACATGCTCAACCGGAACTCTGGGCTTGGATATTTTGAACAGGCCATGGCATCAGTGTGATGGAGTGGGTATTCTTGTTCCCACAGCATGAAGCTCACACTACTTTGAGTTCCCTTTGAAAGGGAATGACTGGGTTACGTAACCCTTTTCCTTGACCTTTGTCATAATGGGGTATGCCTGTGAATTCAGATAATAGAGGTTGATGGCGCGGTTCACACGTACGGTTTTTATATCACGCGATACATTTAATTGCCATGTCACCTGATCACAGCATATAAATAGGCATGATGTTACACAAGCTTCAGATGTCCCTCACGAGCGTGGACACTTCCCACAGCGTGAAGCTGACACAACGTCTTTTTCCCTTATCAGGGAACAGGGTTACCCAAATGTTTACTGATGGAGACTTGAGTGCGAAACTGTTTGTGGCAATTGCAGTCCTAATGCTATCATAGCAATTGTACACCTAAGCCATCATAACATAACTGTTCATAGGAATTGTGGTATATTTTGGCTAATCAAAGATAATGGTAATGGGCCAAAGTACATATGATAGGATTTTTGGAGAGACCTGCTTCTCCCAGTTTCTTCACAAGGCTGCTGCAAGTGTCATTACACCAGTTTCCAAATGCACTGGAAATTGGAGGAGATGCTGAGCTGTTGGAAGGGTTTTGTGTTGAACACACACACAAACTGTCATAACCCATGTGTTACTCAATGTAGCTTTTCATCTGGTTAAAAAATTTATAGCTTAAATGATATAGATGTCAAAGCTATATACAATGTACTGAGTGATGTGAGAGCTGATTTTCCCTTGGGTGAATGATTATCCATAAAAACTGTATTATGTGTTCATTCAGGTTGCCTTTGTTTTATGTTGTATTTCGTTTGAAGATCTAAAACTATTTAGTATGAGATATACACTAAAACAGAAGAAATTTCACAGCACTATAAATGATTTACTAACAAACTATCATGCTAATTATCAAGTTAGCAGTGTAATGTAGTGAAGTTACATAATCTATAATGTACCTTCCTGACTTCTCGAGTTGAGGGGGTGTTACCTTTGTTTTTTCTTAGACAGAAGACTGAAAATCTGAGTTAAGCTTTAGTCAAATTTGTGAATAAACATAGCAAGTCAAATGTCACTTATTCAAAATATTCAGTTTTTTCTTCCTGTTTGCATTCATAGACTTTTTTTTTTCCTACTGAGGACATCCCTTCACAGTCATACCTCTCATGTCAAAAGTATTCAAAGAGTTTTTCCATCCACATCTACTTTATCAGAATGCACACTTACTGTTTTCTTTCTTTTTTTTTTTATTATCGTGTACAGCATGCGTTAGCACTAAAACTGATGTTTTTGGGAGATTTTGAGGTCACTGAAACATGGAGGATGGGGTAGCCTTCCCTGGGCTTCTGTAATGATAACACAACACAATAAAAACATGACATCCTTTTTCCCCCTGATTAACCTTGAGTATTGTAAATTGTAATGACACATTTGAAGACAATGATTTAGAATGGATACGCTTTAAAATGTTTTTATTTATTATTATTTTTTTTTACTTAAGCACTTCACACACAAACACACACAAAAAAATATTGCAAATATAACGAATGCACTGATCAGCCATAACATTGAAACCATTGACAGATAAAGTGAATAACATTGATTATTTCATTACAGTGGTACCTGTCAAGGGGTTCGATATATCATACAGTTGATGTATTGGAAGCAGTCAAAATGGGAAAGCATATGGATATGACACTTTGACAAGGGCCAAATTGTGAAAGTTAGATGACTGGGTTAGAGCATCTCCAAAATGACAGGTCTTGTGGGGTGATCCCGGTAAGTAGTGGTTAGTACCTACCAAAAGTAGTCCAAGGATGGACGACCAGTGAAACAAGGGGGCATTGTGATGCTCTAGGAAATGTTCCACTTGGAAACCTCGGGTCCTTGCATTTATGTGGATATTAATTTGACATGTACCACCTACCTAAACATTGTTGCAGACCACATACAGACCACATACACGAAGTATAATAAAGCATAAATATAAAATCAACCCTAACAAGAGTCAAGAGTCTTTATATTTAAACATTTCCAGTTATAAAAATACATTATTTTACAAAATAACAACAACAACAACGACTCTGATCTTTGCTATTTATTACTGAATCTGACATGTTTCCTTCAATATTTCTGTTCCTGCATTTTTTTCTGCCATAGGCCTGATACAGATACTAGGTATTGGATTGGTGACATCTCTAGTAATTACACATCTTTTGAAGCAAAAGCCCCTGAGAGAAAAAAAACAAAACGAAAAAATAACATATTCTAAAAGGCCAAACACTGCTGTCTGAAATTCTCTTAAGGGCTTAAGGGAAGTTTTGGGCTAGCTGGTTTAAAATATATGTGTGGCTAGCAATAAACAACAGAGAAATTAGTTGATTCATTTGTATTCACTGTTAAATTAAAGACTGAACTACAGTGCCTTGCGAAAGTATTCAGCCCCCTTGAACTTTTCAACCTTTTGCCACATTTCAGGCTTCAAACATAAAGATATAAAATCTTTATTTTTTGTGAAGAATGACCAACAAGTGGGACATAATTGTGATGTGGAACGAAATCTATTGGATTTTTGAAACTTTTTTAACTAATAAAAAAATTAAAAGTGGGGCGTGCAAAATTATTTGGCCCCCTTGCGTTAATACTTTGTAGAGCCACCTTTTGCTGCGATTACAGCTGCAAGTCGCTTGGGGTATGTCTCTATCAGTTTTGCACATCGAGAGACTGAAATTCTTGCCCATTCTTCCTTGCAAAACAGCTCGAGCTCAGTGAGGTTGGATGGAGAGCGTTTGTGAACAGCAGTTTTCAGCTCTTTCCACAGATTCTCGATTGGATTCAGGTCTGGACTTTGACTTGGCCATTCTAAAACCTGGATACGTTTATTTGAACCATTCCTTTGTAGATTTTGCTGTATGTTTGGGATCATTGTCTTGTTGGAAGATAAATCTCCATCCCAGTTTCAGGTCTTTTGCAGACTCCAACAGGTTTTCATCCAGAATGGTCCTGTATTTGGCTGCATCCATCTTCCCCTCAATTTTAACCATCTTCCCTGTCCCTGCTGAAGAAAAGCAGGCCCAAACCATGATGTTGCCACCACCATGTTTGACAGTGGGGATGGTGTGTTGAGGGTGATGAGCTGTGTTGCTTTTACGCCAAACATATCGTTTTGCATTGTGGGCAAAAAGTTCGATTTTGGTTTCATCTGACCAGAGCACCTTCTTCCACATGTTTGGTGTGTCTCTCAGGTGGCTTGTGGCAAACTTTAGACGAGACTTTTTATGGATATCTTTGAGAAATGGCTTTCTTCTTGCCACTCTTCCATAAAGGCCAGATTTGTGCAGTGTACGACTGATTGTTGTCCTATGGACAGACTCTCCCACCTCAGCTGTAGTTCTCTGCAGTTCATCCAGAGTGATCATGGGCCTCTTGGCTGCATCTCTGATCAGTCTTCTCCTTGTCTGAGCTGAAAGTTTAGAGGGACGGCCAGGTCTTGGTAGATTTGCAGTGGTCTGATACTCCTTCCATTTCAAAATGATCGCTTGCACAGTGCTCCTTGGGATGTTTAAAGCTTGGGAAATCTTTTTGTATCCAAATCCGGCTTTAAACTTCTCCACAACAGTATTACGGACCTGCCTGGTGTGTTCCTTGGTCTTCATGATGCTTTCTGCGCTTTCAACAGAACCCTGAGACTATCACAGAGCAGGTGCATTTATACAGAGACTTGATTACATTCAGGTGAATTCTATTTATCACCATCAGTCATTTAGGACAACATTGGATCATTCAGAGATCCTCGCTGAACTTCTGGAGTGAGTTTGCTGCACTGAAAGTAAAGGAGCCGAATAATTTTGCGCGCACCACTTTTCAGTTTTTTATTTGCTAAAAAAGTTTAAAATATCCAATAGATTTCGTTCCACTTCACAATTGTGTCCCACTTGTTGGTGATTCTTCACAAAAAATTAAAATTTTATATCTTTATGTTTGAAGCCTGAAATGTGGCAAAAGGTTGAAAAGTTCAAGGGGGCCGAATACTTTCGCAAGGCACTGTAAGAGTATGGTTGTGTTTTTGTTCTAATTAATTATTTCAGTTAACTTGATTTATTATTAACTTGTACCTGACATTTTCTGCATAATGTTGAGCTAAATATGAAATAAAGTTTTACTTTGTCCTGCAAGCACATCGCAACAAAAAGCCTATTATTGAATTCAACTCCATTAAATTGGAGGCTGACAGATGAGACTCATTGTGGAACTAAGCCAACATGTGGAGCGTTAGACTGTGTGTCTTAATGATCTATCGATCTGCTGCTAAATTAATTGCCTCATTTCAGAATGCTGCATTTCACACAAATTCCCAGGACTAAATAACACAAGCTTGTATAATATGCAACACCTCTTTGGTTTGAATATGCTGAGAACTCATACTTTTTAAGATATTTTGCACTGACAGGGTTGCTGCCATTTTCAACATTCTATGTTAATTAGTGGTGAAATAGTCATGGTCACAGTCTTTGATATATCACAGTGTATTTCAGCTTAATATTTTTTTTTAAATGACATAAGAATGAAAAAAAAAGTTTTAAAAATAGGACCCCCATCTGCGTTGTCCCCCTTTAAGTGAATAAATCTATAAATAGTTGTATACCAGTGAATAAGCTTTAACCAATAGACTGAAAATTTTAAGATTGCAGTTTTGTAATAATTTAATAATTTATTTAATTATTTAAATAAGTGTCTGTAAACCTCTTCAGTATTTTTCACATTTACTTATAAATGTGAAAATTACTAGTGTAATTTTGTAGAGATGAATGTAAGTACCGATTTTCAGTTGTAATGAATACCAAAGTTAAACACAAAACAAGAACTATGAACAGGCAGCAAAACTCTAAGGCAAGAAGAAACCATTAACAAAGACCATGAATACAAAGACAGAAATGAGTGCAAACTGTGTCTAATATACACATAAGTGCTCGTTAACATGAATGTGATTCAGGTGCAGGTGGTCATGTGACCGTAGTGCAATGAAGTGCAGTGGCTGCTGGGAACTGTAGTCCAGAGTTCCTTCTTTGGTATTACATGACAGAACCCCTGCAAAACCTCTGAGCAAAATGTCTTCACAGCCCATTGGGTCCTGAAGCAGGCATTGTCCAACAGATAGCAGGCTCCTCAAGGAGCTGAGTCACTAGACAGGCGTGGGAAACTGGGCCATCAGCTTCAGCAGGTCAAGAAGGCAGAGCGACATGCCCAGCATAACAGGATGGCAGAACTTGTTCGGCTGTGTCAGCAGACTTGGGCGCGAGCAGAACTTGGTTGACCATGACATCGACCTCAGACAGGACTGGATGTGCTCTCTGAGGTTTATGTGTGGGGCAGTCTCTTCCTCACCACAGAGAGATGACATGATATCCCCGGCTGGATTGAATGCAGAGTGATGGCTATTGCACAGCCAGTGGTAGGAATGAAGCTCAAGGCAGAGTCTGAGGGGGAAGTGACATTTCACATGAATCTAGAGGGAGGAGCAAAGTTCTCCACGAGGCTAGAGGGAGGAGCAAAGTTCTCCACGAGGCCAGAGGGGGGAATGATGTACTCCATGGAGCAGGAAGGGGGAGTGACATACGGCACGAAACAAAGAGGAGTGACGTCCTCAGCCAAGCAGGAAGGCAAAACGACAACCGAGCAGGAAGGCGGAGCAACGTCCTCAGCCTAGCTGGAAGGCAGAGCAACAGCCGAGCA
This sequence comes from Ameiurus melas, assembly GCA_012411365.1. Taxonomy (NCBI): domain Eukaryota; kingdom Metazoa; phylum Chordata; class Actinopteri; order Siluriformes; family Ictaluridae; genus Ameiurus; species Ameiurus melas. The sequence goes on from CM022761.1 coordinate 8,754,882, forward strand.
GGAAGGCGATGCGACATCCTCAGAAAAGCAGGAAGGCAGAGCGGCAGCGTCAGCTGAACAGGGAGGCAGAGAGGCGTCCTCAGTTGAACAGTGAGGCTGAGCGGTGTCCTCAGACAAGCAAGGAGGCTGAACAACGTAATCCGTCGACACGGCAGGCTGGACAAGATCCACAGTGTGGGAGGGAGGGTGGTAGATGGTTCCAGCCTGGTTGGAAGGCTCCTCCTTGACATACCTGATGGGGGAATGCATCATTTCAAGCCACTCCCAGTTGGCTTGAATGAGAGAGAATTTTCCCTCTTTCTCCCACCTCGGCTTTTCCCTTTCATATAGCGCTTCTTTGACTCTGAAAAATTCTGCCGTATACATGTTGAGGTTTTACGTTCCATCACATTTCAGAGGCAGAGACAGATGAACTTTTCAGTTTTAATGAATACCAAAAGTAAACAAAAAACAAGATCTATGAACAGGCAGCAAAACACTAAGGCAAGAATAAACCATTAACAAAGACTATGAACACAAAGACAGAAACAACAACAACTAAACACAAACACAAGACAAAGAGTGCACTTCAAACTGTGGCTAATATACACATAAGTGCTCATGAACTGATTCAGGTGCAGGTGGTCATGTGACCGTGATGCAGTGAGGTGCAGTGGCTACTGGGAACTGTAGGACAGAGTGCCTTCTCTGATATTACATGACAACTAGGGCAATACAACAAACCAATAACCTAGTTTGCAAGATACTGTACTGGACTGATCTAGTCTTAATATTATTTTTTTTTCCCAGAAAGTGGCTTTCTTTCATTGTGTTTGTGTACTAAAATTTATTTAAATAAATTCTGACAACATTTTCTTCTCTGAAAGTAGCTCTCTCTTTAATCTCTGGAAACAGTATTTACCAACAACTTTGAAATTTTATTACACATTATTGTTAGTCCCAGCTTGCAGTCTTGGTATAATCTTTAATGCTACACAATATATATTAGGTTTAAAAATAATATAAAAGTGCTACTATTTAGCTACACAACATTCAGCTTCAGCCTTTAGGGAGTTCGTAGTAGTAAAACTCTAAATAGACTTAAATATATTCAGAATGCACCAAGTGCTCATCACATCATGCTCCTACACGTCAACAGTCACACTGGCTGTCACACATGGATGATACACATAATTCAAATTTGATATGACATGATACAGTGGTGTCTCGATATGATTCATTTACTGTTAGATTTCCACTCATCTCAGAAATCTCGGCTTCATATCTCCAGATCTCCGTCATGCTTTCTTTAGCCTATTCTACAATTCTACAATTATTTACTTCTATTAACTTTTAGTTCTGTGCTGCTATGAGCAAGAAAGTGTGGTTTTCCTCAGAGCGTTTCAGATATCTGGGGAGCTCAAGTGAACACACACTGACACATGCATGCTCACAGAGATGTCCGATTTATTAATTCAAAACAGGAGTATTTATACACATTGTACACATTGATAACAACAGTGCGTGGACGGTTTCTACTGGTCCAGGTGTCAGACAGATTTAACCAAAACACACAGCACATAGTCATAATACAAAACGAGTCCTGTGTCATGTTAACACGAACATACATAATAATATAATCAAGGATAGCAGTTGATCAGCTTATTCAAAGAGGTAATTAAATTAATTAAATGAATGCAAGGTAATGCAATTAATACATTCATCATAGGTATTTGATAGCAGTTCATAATATAAGAGGGTACATAATATCAGATAATTTCCTTTCATTTATGATATAGCAAAAATAAGTATTGCCTGAATATATGCATTAGCTGTACATTTAATTGATTTTTGAAAGTACAATAAAAGTATAATAATTGAAACTTAATAATGACACACACTGTTCACACTGTTTGTGTGATCCATTCAGACTCTTAGCAGCATGTAAGGAAACAAAAGCTGTGCATTAGAATCAGGGTTGGGAGGGTTACTTTAAATATATATTCTGTTACAGTTACAAATTACTTTGTAATACTTTGTTTTAATAGTAGAGATGCACCGATACTAAATTTCTCAGCCAATATGATAACCGATCATTCAGAGTGATATCGGCCAATGCTGATACCGATAGTTTGGTGGTTCTGCCTTTTATACCTTCTTTTAAATGAATAATAATTAATTCTACATTTCTGAAGGAAATGCAAATAAAAACTTTATTCTCTTAATTTCAACAACTTGTTTCACAGTAACTATCCCCAAACAGAAAACACATTACTCAAATTAACATTAACACATTAGCTAAATTCTGAAGATTAAGATTTCTTAACTTATTGAATGTTATTAACTCATATTAACATTGACTGAATTAAAAAAAAAAAAAACTGTCACAAGGTTGTAGACGGGGACGGAGGCAGGTGCAGATCAAACTCTTTATTAAACATAAAAACTCAAATCAAACGTAACAAAGACAAACCAGGAAACCGCTACAACACATAATACTTTGAACCAAACTACTACTATCTATCTATCTATCTATCTATCTATCTATCTATCTATCTATCTATCTATCTATCTATCTATCTATCTATCTATCTAATACTGAGCAACGTGCTTTGTTGCTCAGGAGCCTTAAACACCCGGCGTTACTCAAACTAAGCATGATTAACAGAAATAACAAACACCGGTGTCAAATCAAGAAGCAAAACCAAAACAAAGGTCACATGGTTAGTCCGACGGCAAAACCCAGTGCCACAGCGCCCTCTGATGGGCAACCTGTGACAGAACCATCCCCCCTAAAGGGCAATCCCCCCGGAGTGCCCAAAGTTTTCCACCTTTCACGGGCAGCCCCGGACCTCTGGGCCGAATGTCCCATGCATCGGCAGGCTGAAACTTGGCTCTCGGAGGCTTTAACTTGGCTCTCGGGTGCTTGAGCTTGGCTCTCGGAGGCTTGAACTTGGACGGCGGAGACTCGAACTTGGATGGCGGAGGCTCGAACTTGGCTCTTGGAGACTTAAACTTGGACGGCGGAGGCTTGAACTCGAAACTCGGAAACTTGAACTCGGAAACTTGAACTCGAAACTCGGAAACTTGAACTCGGAACTCGGAAACTTGAACTCGGAAACTTGAACTCGGAACTCGGAAACCTGAACTCGGAACTCGGAAATTTGAACTCGGAACTCGGAAACTTGAACTCGGAACTCGAAGACTTGGACTCAGAACTCAAAGACTTGGACTCAGAACACGGAAACTTGAACTCGAAACTCGGAAACTTGAACTCGGAACTCGGAAACTTGGACTCGGAACTCGAAGACTTGGACTTGGAAGTCGAAGACTTGGACTTGGAAGTCGGAAACTTGAGCTTGCATGGTGGAGACTTGAACTCGTAACTCGAAGACTTGAACTCGGATCTCGAAGTCTTGGACTCAGAACTCGAAGACTTGGACTCGGAAATCGAAGACTTCGTTGGGAACTGGGGCTGGGTCTGAATTTGGACATCGTGGACTTGCGACAGGGTTTGAACGTGGACATCGTGGACTTGAGACTGGGTTTGAATTTGGAAATCATGGACTTGAGCCTGTTTCTGAATTTGGACATCGTGGACTTGAGACTGGGTCTGAATTTGGACAACGTGGACTTGAGACTGGGTCTGAAATTGGACATCGTGGACTTGAGACTGGGTCTGAAATTGGACATCACATACTTGAGACTTTGCTTTGATTGAGCCTTCCAGTTCCTTCACTTTGGCCATCAGAGTCTTTTTCTATTACTCAGTGCTCAGTGCTGCATCTCTCGCCACTCGGAGTTCTACCACATCACGCTGGGCTTGCCTTAGCTGTCCATGTGCTTCAATTTCCGCCTCTATATATACTGTCTGGATGAGCTGAGCTTTGCGCTGGGACAGAAAGTGCTGAAAAGTCTCCTTCACTGTAACGGCCCGAGCGATCTTTCTCTCCTCTTCGAGCTCCTCTTCTCTCTCCTGTAGCAGGATTTGTGTGGCTTGTAGTTTTGACTCCCTTCCAGACAATGCGCTGCGTAAACGCTCCATTTCCAGCTGCATTTTGCGCATCTCTTCAGCCAGCTCCAACTCATGATCCGCACTCACGCTGTGCTCACGTCACAGCTCCCGCAGGTGAGCTTCGCCGGCGTGTGTAGCATTCCTGGTGAGGCGGTTTGGTCTCCTCCCCATGATCCACTGCGTCCGTATTTCAGGGTCGGTATTCTGTCACAAGGTTGTAGACAGGGACGGAGGCAGGTGCAGATCAAACTCTTTATTAACCAAAAAAACTCAAATCAAACGTAACATAGAAAAACCAGGAAACCGCTACAACAAATAATACTACTACTAGAACCAAACTACTACTACTTTATCTATACATCTCTATCTATCTATCTATCTATCTATCTATCTATCTATCTATCTATCTATCTATCTATCTATCTATCTATCTATCTATCTATCTATCTATCTATCTATCTATCTATCTATCTATCTATCTATCTATCTATCTATCTATCTAATACCGAGCAACGTGCTTCGTTGCTCGGGAGCCTTAAATACCCGGCATTACTCAAACTAAGCATGATTAACAGAAATAATAAACACCAGTGTCAAATCAAAAAGCAAAACCAAAACAAAGGTCACGTGGTTAGTCCGAAGGCAAAACCCAGTGCCACAGCGCCCTCTGCTGTGCACCCTGTGACAAAAACCTCCTGTTAGGCTTCACATTCACACACATTCACATTCAAATAATATATAATAATATATATTATAATATATTAATATTATAATATATAATATCAATATTTTTGTTTTTTTGCCTTTATTTATTCATTTTCATGTGATTCATATTCATGCATGTGATTCATTTACATGTAATGAATTTTCATGTGATTCATTTACATATGATTCATTTTCATGTGATTCATATTCATGCATGTGATTCATTTACATGTAATTCATTTTCATGTGATCCATTTATATATGATACATTTTCATGTGATTCATATTCATGCATGTGATTCATTTACATGTAATTCATTTTCATGTGATTCATATTCATGTGATTCATTTACCTTTTCTCACCTCCCTTCCCCAAATATTTAATTGAGAAAAAAATAAATAAATGAATAATAATAATAATAATAATAATAATAATAATAATAATAATAATAATAATAATAAATTAATTAATTTGTAAAAAATTCCCCCCGCTCATCATGGCTACTCAATAGCTGTCGCTGGTTATTTAAAAAATTATAAAACCCAAGAACTAAAGTAAAAATAAGAATATAAATAGCCAATTGGAGCTGAAGAGGGAAACACACCCAAAGTCTCCATAAAACAAAGGAGACAGCAGTGTATCACCCCTAGGGTTGTCCACAAAGTGGACCTAGAGTAAGCTAAAAAAAAATTACAAAAAAAATCAATAAATTTCAGTAAGAAAAAAGTCCCCTGCTGACTTCAAATCTAATAAATAGTCTGCGCACTTCAACAAATATAATGTCCATACCATTTAAAGACTTATAACAAATATTATTACATAGTGTAGCATATTAAAATAAAATACAAGAAGAGAATAATGAAGTAATATTGCACCGACAATATAAGAATTCGATTTATGTAGAGCTGGAAGGCCGAGTGCAAAAAAAAAGAATAAAGAATAAAAGAAAAAATATATAACGAAAGAAGTAAAGAAAGAACAACAAAAAAAAATAACAACTAAAATAAATAAATAGATAAACAGAAAAACAAACACTACACTGTGTAGATGATGCAGTTCACCCCGGTTTTAAGAGTTTAACAGCAGCGATTGTACAGGTGTCAGGGCCCTCTGGAACGTTATTGCGCCGTGACCTCGACTCCAGATCCTCACATTTATTCTCTAATTGAGTCACGGTCGCAATGAGAGACTCGATAGTAGTCTTCATGTAAACGGTGTAACCGGAGAGCGCGTGCTCCATCTCCCCAACGGTACCTTTCAGTGTTGATATGGTTTTCATGACCTGCAGGTCGAGCTGGATAGTAGACAGCGCATCCCTGAGAGTCTTCTGAAGATTCTCCTGTTGCTTCTCCTGGTGCTTCTGATGCTCCTGGAACTCCTTTTTAAAAATATCGGCGATGTCCTTCCTCAGTAAAGCCAACAACTCAAACCTGAGTGTGGCGAGGTCAGGGCCACCGCTCGGGGATGCGGATGCAGTCGGTTCATGGAGAGAAGGGAGCGTGGCTACGGATTCATGAGGAGAAGAAGGCGCAGGTGCGGGTTCATGGTGAGAGGGAGGCGCGGCTGCGGATTCACGGCGAGAAGGGGACACGCTCGCGGTGTGCACACAAGAGACATCTTCTTTACACACAGCACGAATTCGATGTGTTTTCCCTCCTTCTTTTGATTGACAGGATATAATCTGCCCTGATCATTGCCAATGGCCGATAGCATGAAAAATTACCTTTATTTATTTATTTTGTTTATTATTTATTTATTGCCGATACCAATTATTGCCGATACATTGGTGCGTCAAGATATTGTTACTATGAATGCAGATTTTAAAACACCGAATAAGACACACTATTAGCACTATTAGTATCGCTTAACTATATAAACCATTAGCATCACATAAATAAATAAATAAATATTATATATATATATATATATATATATATATATATATATATATATATATATATATATATATATAAACTCCTACATACTTTTTAATGTCCATGGAATAAAATAAAATATTAGATAGCATGAGTGTACCGTCTGCCGTCATTTACACATTTGAATGGCCATGTAATATGAAGCAATGTGATAAACTGAAATTAAAAATGACCTTATATGGCCAAGGGCACTGTTTGAACTCAGGACAGCTGTCATTTGCTACTATTGTCAACTGTTTGACGCTGTACACAATAGCACTTCGCCTTTGGCATTCGCTGAGAGTGGGGAAGTGGTTGAGATGCAGAAATTTGGCCAATAGTTGTTGCAAGCCTTTTATAATTGACCAGTTGGTGTGCGAGAAGGCGTAAATTAAAGAGAGGGGTTAAAGCAATGCAAATATGTGCACACATGATTCCGTATTAGACCATAAGCACATCATAATGAAACTAAAACTGAATCCTAGACATTTTTTTAATTTTTAAAATCCCGGCTAGATGCTTTTTTAAGGTCTGAAAAAGAGGACATATCCGGATATATGGATATATATATGGTCACTCTAACACGGATATATGGTCACTCTAACAAAAGCATTTCATGGAACAATTTGTGTTAATTTCTACCAAATTAACTGCACCAGAAGGTTGCTCATGTGAGTCATAACTGGCTCACATGAGCAACCAGAACCATAATCAAGCAGCTGTATGTGTTATGTCAAAAAATTGATTTCTTTGCTTTTAAATGAAAAAAAAATTGTAATGCTGATAGTATTCTCATTTTTTTTTTTCTTACAAAATGTACCTGTAATCTGATAACGGATTTCAGTTAGCTGTTTTTTTGTATCCTGATTACGTAATGCTGTTACATGTATTCCATTACGCCCCAAGCCTGAGATGTAAGGGAGTTGAGTACGGAAGCAAGTGCAGGTAAAGACATTTTATTAAAGGAAGCAGGCAGACAAATCCAAAACGTGAAACAGAGGCATAGTCAAAAACAGGCAATGGGTCAGGCTATTGGCAAACAGGCATATACAGGGCTAGGCAGGAATCGAAATCGAGGTCACGACAAACAAAGTCAATATACGAACCATGAGGGAAATGAGAGGCGGGAAATAACAGCATCTTATCGATAACTAATCTATGTTAACTAAACTGTCTATCAAGGTAACTTAACTAATGTAATACTCCGTGTCGTATACTGAGAGGCGAGGGGTATATATATCAAACCTAATCAGCATGCTGACAGATGAAAACAATGAAGACACACCCTCGAACAACAACCAATGACAAAACAAACGCACGTGTCCACAGTAAACAATGTCACAGTTATCAACATTCGAAGAGAGTGTGCTCGCTGAGCACTCTTGCACCTGGCTTGTGCACGCGTGCGCACTCTGGCTCTCCAACTGTCTAAAGGGGAGATCATGGCAATTAGAATGTAACAAAATAAACAAAATGGCTAAGCTTTCACTGGTGTGACTCACAAGGGTGGCTTGTCTGAAACACAAGACTTTTTCCCCATTCTGTTGTTAGCTGAGGAAAGGCTGCCTGAATGCAGCAGAGTGTTGACTGTTTTTGTGTGTTGTTTCATGGTTTCATCTAGTTTTAGAGATAGAGACAGAAGTGAAATGCTGAAGATGCTTATAAGCACTGGTGTATTGTACACATATTTGCCAGATTTGGCACACTGTTATATTTTGATCCACGACTCACTGGTCGTCAGCATTGTAATTTGCCTGAAAGCAGGAGCGGTCCTATACACCAAACCATTAAGGATTCAGAATTTTCCAGGTTGTCTTTGCCGTTGACAATAGCTATTGCTCTTTTTCTTGAGCTTATACGCTAGCATGCTAGTCTGCTAGTGTGTTGGTTTATGAAAAAGAGCTTGCATAGGAAAAGTTTGTTTTGCTCTCTGACTCGTAAAGGGAGTGCACATGTATGCAAATGTGATTGAGGCTTTATTAAAGAAAGGCAGGCAGATAAATCCAAAATGAAGGCAATATCAAAGTAAAAAAACAGGCCTGGGTCAGGCTACGAGCAAAAAGTACAAACTAGGCAAAACAAATATGAGAAACAAGAAACTGGCAAGAAGTAAAAAAAAAAAGGATTGAGACATACTAGACAAACGGTTTTATAAAGATCAGGAGACAAACACTGAAAACACAGAACAAAGACTCATGGGCGTTTAAATATGCAAACTAATCAAAGGGGGAAAAAAGAAACAGCTCATAACAATGATAACACATAAGGGAACAACCAGTAGCATGACAAGGGTGGAGACAGAACATAAACCAAAATAAAACATTCGTGGTACCATAAACAAAGACTAAAGAAGGTGGAAGTGCACGCCAAGTAAAGCAAGCACTATGGATGCTGCACTCTTCTGCATTCGGGGTGAGGGGAAATCCCTGACAGTCACTTTGCGGGCATGTTGGCAACTTTAGCAGCTCAGAGTAAACGTTGTAGGTTAATTTTGTGCCCCAATGAAATGCCGACTGATTATACTGGAATGTCTAAATTGTACTCATGTTTCTGAAAAATATACTTTTTTCCTACTAATGTATTTTGCCCTTGTCATGAGTCCCCCTTTGTTAAGCGTGCTGTGGAGCATATGAGCGTGTGTGCACAAGCAGGTGCATGCGCGAGCACCTGCTTTTCCCGTGTGGACAATAGTGACATTTCGACACGTGCATTTGTTTATGTTTCTGTTATATCTCCCCCGTTTATGTTTCATTGTGAATGTCATAGTCATAGTCATAGCCCATGTCATAGTTCATGTTTAGGTTCGTTAGTTTAGTTCACGCTGGTTTCTCCGCTACCAGTCCCTCGCTGTTGTTTATGTTTCATGTTCGGTATATCGACCCTGTATCCCGTGACTGCGACTTTGATCCATGCCTTGCACAAGTTTATGCCTGTTTGCCGATAGTCTGACCTTTGCATGTTTTGGATTACGTTTCTGGATCATGTTTTGGATTTACCTGCCTGTGTTTCTCAATAAAGAAAACCGTTCCAACTGCGCTTGCATCCGTCCTATCTTCCTCTACGTCACAAAACGTGACAGCCCTGCGGAACATTTGCACTCGTTTTGAATATACCTATATTTAACCAATGTATGTATCTCCACTCAATACAGGTTCAATTATTGAATAATTTTTTTTCTTAAAGCAATGTAGTTATTTATCCCTGATTTTGAGGATTTATTTTATACTGGATTTCAGAAAACATTGTGATTGTCATTGTGCTGTGGTATTCATGGGTTGACATCAGGGTATAATTGTTACCTCGCTCCATCCTGCTACTGATTTCAGCATTTCTTCAATCGAATTGGCTGCCACTCAGCAATATGCATTTCTCATTTGAGAAATTTTCAACTTGTTTCCCTTTTCTTTGACTGATTTGTGCAGATCTTGCTTCTGCAGTCCTTTTTGCCTGTCTCACTAGAAAATTACTGGGAAGCAGAATATGGCTAAGATGGCTATGGATGTTATTCCTTGGATAACCTAGACAGCAATTGCTCAAATTCTCAATTATTAAAAATTTGGTAACTTTAGTTTGATATGAAAGACTAATGACTTGAAATGCTAATGATGCTCACAGTGTTGTTACTTTTAACACACATAGCACTATTTGACTCCATAATATATAGTTATAGAAGAGTAAAGATTTATAATTGCACTATCCTGTGTCACCCAGATGAGAATGGGTTCACTTTTGAGTCAGGTTATTCTTAAGGGTTCTTCCTCTTTTTGCCTCAGAGAGTTTTCCTTGCCACTGTCGCCTCTGGCTTGCTCATTAGGGCTAAATGTAAATTAAAATTGAATTTTATATCTGAATTTCTGTACTGCTTTGAGACAAAGTCCATTGTTAAAGCACTATATAAATACAGTTGAATTTAATTTAATTTAATAAAGAGGAGTGCACAGTTACTGATGATTTTTAAACCAGACAGGTTTTTACAGAAAGCTGATTGTTCAATTACATGGCTCCCAGACCCTACAGCACCATTTTACGATTACAGTATATCTTCTCTCTAACTAAATTGTAGGCTGTGATGATGACGATGATGATGAAGGTGATTTTTATTATGAGGATCTTGATCTCCTAGCTTTAGTCAGCATGCTTTTTGCATAAATAATATGCGGTAATTAGTGGCTTCTCTTATTTGATATATAATGCATGTCAGTGTTCTCCATTTTCCTCTATCAGTCAGTTTTTCTTACTCTTGACATTTTAAAACAGCCCAGTTACCACAGAAACATTGCAGCAGTCTTCTGGTATTGTTTGGCCTGCTGTGCATTATCTTTCCCTCTGACATAGACAAAACCATTACACCAGGAAGAGACAAGTGCACATTAAAGTCTCAACTAATTTTTCTTCATTTTGAACACAAAAGATCACCAATATAACAAAGCACTGATGATGCAGTAAGTGTCTTGGTAGGTCTCTGATAAGACTCTATGTTAACACCCTGTTATGCTGCATGCTGTCAACTTTTATGCTATTCCCTTCCCATTGCTTTTCTCATAAAAGATTCACACCACTTTAACAACCTTCTTTTGCAAGCTCCACCTAAAAGATGTTTGGGCTTTTTATTAGGTGCTTAGTGCTGCAGAGTCAATGATGTGTGGGATAAAACAATGTGTTGTTCAGCTAGCACAGCAGCAGCAGCAGCAGGAAGGGAGATGGAACTGCTGAGCTATCTCAGTTATAGCCTTTATATATGTGTGTGTGTGTGTGTGTGTGTGTGTGTGTGTGTGTGTGTGTGTGTGTGTGTGTGTGGGCATATTTCACCAAATATCCACCCAAAGACAGGAACAGCTGAAAGTTTTGAACTTGTGGTGACACTTAGCTGGTAAATCTTTTTTATTTTATGAAAAAAAAGACCCTGCAGCTTTAAAATTTGTATTTATTTATTTTATTTAAGCCAAACGTTTTATTTACTGAGATTAAGCCTAGGGTTAGGAGTTATTGATTAATTGCATTAATAATTATGTCATTGGAAGGTCCTTACAAAGATCGGTAGACAAGCATGTGTCTGTTTGTATGTTTTACTGTAGATAACAATAAATAGAGATAAAAATGTCTCAACTGATTGATGGATTGCCTTCGATAACATGCACCAAGATCATAAAACCAGTTCAGTTGACTTTAACGAAGACAGGAATCAAAAGGCTTTAACAAAGTGTTTGTTAAAAATTAACATAAAAACAATGTAAAAAGTTCTATGTGCTGACAAACAAAAAACAAAACAAAAAAAACCAATCAGTGTTTAGATGGAAATTTGTGTGATTGATTTGTGACAGTTGCTCTTTGCCAAGCTAATCAAACAGCTGATTGGATATTTCTCTGTACCTTCAACTCAGGATGGTTGTTACAACCATTGACTCAAATAAGCAAGTTGTAAGCCACAGATAAGGTAAGCCTCAACAAAGAATAAATCAAGTATAAACTTCTTTGTTATGGAGTAATTCTTCTGGATGATAACAATAGCGGTAGCAGATAGAAAATATATATAAATAATGTAGCTTATTTTACAACTAAAGAAATCGCTATCCTAGCTAACATATATATATATATATATGTATATATATATATATATATATATATATATAGTAGCGGGAAAAGGGCGATGCACAGAGACACGGAGGCGGGGGTGGAGTAAAGGCTCAGGCTTTATTCTGGGTTTTGGTAAAGTGTAGTTCGGGGGGTGTGTGTAGGTCTGCGGGACCGGGCTGACGCTGGCGCCGCTCATGGGGGCGTGTCGGGGGGAATCCCGGAAGAAGCCTCGGGTTCTTGAGTGGTCCCTCAGTGCTGCGCGTCGTCTCGGCGGGCGCCGTCTCGTCCGTGTCGGAGCCTTCCGCCGAAGTATATACAGGGGAGAGAGAGAGAGCGCGCCGATTAGCCAGCTTTAAAAAGGAGGAGTACGGGTGAATACCTGTGCGCCGGATGCGTTCCGACGCCAACCGTTTCGAAAGTCGGTACTCCGCCTTCCGGGGCGGAAGGGCGTCCTTTATTTCCCCCATCCGGGTAGAGAGTGGTGGAATTCCTCCGTCCGATCCTCCAATCCCCGGACGGTACGGCATCAGTGGGTCCTCCCCGGCATGGTGTCCCTTCCGGTTAAGCGTTAGGACCGGCGCAGGCTGCCCGCCTGCGTGCCGGGGCGGCTAGTCGGGGAAGGAGCGAACCTCCTATTTTGCGGCGTGGTGTTGGTCCGCCGCGACAGTACCCCAGGCTCCGAGCCTACTGAGAGGTGGGCCCAGAGCGTGTCTCGTGGTGAAGCCCGTCTGCATTCCCATGTAGGGTCCCCCCCCGGTGTTGGACCTGAAAACAGAAGTCTCCGGGAGTGGCGTCCCCGTTGTCCTGGGCCAGGTAAGCGGTCCGGGCCCCGGTCCTCTGCTTCCGACGTCGTGGCTTCCCTATCCTGGCGTCTCGGCCCGGCGGGCCTCCTGGCCAGTCCCTCCCCAGGAGTAACGGTACAGGGAGGTCAGGGATCACGCCCACGTGGAGTGACCAGCTCCCGGTCACGCTCTTGATCGCCACCTCTGCTGACGGGACTTCCCGGGTGTCCCCATGAACGCAGGTTACAGTGAGGCTTCCCCCTGGCCGGAGTCCCCTGGGGAGGACGGACGGTCGGGCGAGGGTCACCGTGCTCCCGGTGTCCAGCAGTGCGGTGATCGGCCTCCCTGCAATCCACACCTTCTGGGTGAGCCCCTCCGGCCACTGTCGCGCATGGAGGGCGCAGCCGGCCAGCCAAGGTTTCTGGGTCGGTCCGGGAGGCCCCAGTTCCGGCTCCGTGGGCATGGGCTCGTCCGTGGGAGCTACTTGGGCGGGCGACCTCCGGCGGGTTCGCCAAGTGTCGGCGGGGCGTGGCCGGTCAGACCGGACTCTCGAGGCCCCCGGGGGTAGGTCCGAGGGCTGTGGGTCCCGCGGGTCGAGCTCGAGGGTGGCGGTGGTGCGCTACAGGGCCGTTAGGAGTTCCTGGGGCGTTCGCGGTGCTTGGACCCCCACGGCCTGCTGTGCCATCCGGGGTAACGCCCTCAGGAACCGGTCCATCGCCACCTCTTCCGCCACCTCGAGGGCCGTATGCTGGTCTGGCCGGAGCCACCTTTTGGTGAGCCGGATGAGGGCGTTTAGCTGCCGGCGGGACCGCGCCCCCGGCTGATAGACCCAGCGATGAAACTCGGCGGCCGCTTGGAGAGAGCTTTAGCCGCAAAACGCCAGGACGCCCTCCTTCATAGTGACGTAATCCGCGCTCCTCCGGCTCAAGACTGTAATAGGCCTCGCGGGCCTCTCCTGTGAGCAGGGGACCCGGGCGCGGGGCCAGTTGTCCTTATCCCATCCTCGCGGCGGGCAATGGTTACGGTTTCAAAATACGCCTCCGGTCGTCATCAGGAGCCAGGGGGGGGAGTAGGCGGCGGAGCTCACGTCCCGGGTCCGGGAGAGGAGTGGAGGCCGCGCGGGACTGTAGCGCCACCAGAGTCTCTGTCACCGCCTGGAGGTTTTTCGTGAGTTGTTGGGTGACGGCCTGTTGCTGTAGACAGATCTGCAACAGCTGCTGTAACGTCTGCTCCATTTTCTCTCCTTGTCGAGGGAGAAAAGAAAACAAAACAAAAATAAAGAAAAAAGTAATATTTTTTTTTTTTTTTTTTTAGGGGCAGGGCAGTTCTGTGCTCATGCCCGCATCCTCCACCAGTGTGCGGGGAAAAGGGCGTGCGCGCAGAGACACGGAGGCGGGGGTGGAGTAAAGGCTCAGGCTTTATTCTGGGTTTTGGTAGAGTGTAGTTCCGGGGGGTGTGTGTGTAGGTCTGCGGGGCCGGGCTGATGCCGTGACGCGCTCGTGGGGGCGGTCGGTCGGGGAATCCCGGAAGAAGCCTCGGGGTTCTTGAGTCGTCCCTCAGTGCTGCTGGCGTCGTGCCGGCGGCGCCGTCCTCGTCCGTGTCGGAGCCGCCCTCGAAGTATATTCAGGGGAGAGAGAGAGAAGCGCGCGATTAGCCAGCTTTAAAAAAGGAGTGTACGGGTGAATACCGCGCGGGGATGCGTTTGACGGCCAACCGTTTCGTAGTCGGTACTCCGCCTTCCCGGGCGGAAGGGCGTCCTTTATTTCCCCATCCGGGTAGAGAGTGGTGGAATTCCTCCGTCCGATCCTCCAATCGGCGGACGTACGGCATCAGTGGGTCCTCCCCGCGGCATGGCGTCCCCTTCCGGTTAGCGTTAGGACCGGCGCGAGCTGCCCGCCGCGCGGGCGGCAGTCGGGGAAGGAGCGAACCTCCTAGTTTGCGCGTCGGGTGTTGGTCCGCCGCGACAATATATATATATATATATATTTATAATCTTGTACTGAATTAAGTTACATAACATAGCTAGTTGACATTACAGAAAGATAACTCGGCTGAACTAACATTAATATGTAACGTGGCGTGGTAGCTAAACAATGTTAGGCTGTGTCTTTTTATGATGAAAATCGCTGGTCAAGTGTTTCTCAAACCTGGACCCTTGAGCTGTACATGCTACCATGCCATACTGGAAAATCATTAGAAATTTTTTTTTATCCTAACTGAATCAAAGCTGTTAGGGTGAGTGTAGCTCTAAGGTGATTTAGTAAAGAAATCCAGCGCTTGTCTTGGTACCTGGTAACTACAAGCTGACTCTATCCCCTTCAGTTTGCTGATCTAACAGGAGCATATATATATAACAATCATGTCAGTGGTGATACGTTGTTTTACAGACATTACTAATGTGATTTTTGAAACAAAAATCACTATGAAATGAGATCTAGGTTCTTCACATAGTTTTTGGGCTTAAAAGGCAAAGAGTTCAGTATCTTTTCCTTGTTTTTTACTACCAGTAACCCCTGTCATATCTTGTTTTACTGCAGGAAATGTTGGTACATCCACAACTTAATGTCATCTGAGCAGCCTTTTATTTGTTTAAGAATCATGAATGTGGGAGAGAGAGGCAGGAACCAAGTGTGATTGTTCTAAGCAAGACCGAGCTCAAAGCAGGACACAGGTAGACAGGAGATAATACAATAATCTCTGCCCAATAAACATGTTAAGCATGATAAAATAAGCATGGGTCAAAACAAAGTGAAAATAGAACATAAACAGCAAAAACCAACAATGAGAATTTCTGTCAATCTGTGACACACAGAGGAGAGGCAAATGAATCATGGCAAACGAATCAAGAACCAAACAGAACAGATGAACACAATCAGTAAAAGACGACACAAGAGTGGCCAAAACCCAAAACAAAGGCATGTAGCAAAACGTAAACAAAAGGACTTGTAGAATGAATAACAAGCATGTAGTGAGGGAAAAAAGTATTTGATCCCCTGCTGATTTTGTATGTTTGCCCACTGACAAAGAAATGATCAGTCTATAATTTTAATGGTAGATTTATTTGAACAGTGAGAGACAGAATAACAACAAAAACATCCAGAAAAATGCATGTCAAAAATGTTATAAATTGATTTGCATTTTAATGAGTGAAATATGTATTTGACCCCCTCTGCAAAACATGACTTAGTACTTGGTGGCAAAACCCTTGTTGGCAATCACAGAGGTCAGACGTTTCTTGTAGTTGGCCACCAGGTTTGCACACATCTCAGGAGGGATTTTGTCCCACTCCTCTTTGCAGATCTTCACCAAGTCATTAAGGTTTCGAGGCTGACGTTTGGCAACTCTAACCTTCATCTCCCTCCACAGATTTTCTATGGGATTAAGGTCTGGAGACTGGCTAGGCCACTCCAGGACCTTAATATGCTTCTTCTTGAGCCACTCCTTTGTTGCCTTGGCCGTGTGTTTTGGGTCATTGTCATGCTGGAATACCCATCCACGACCCATTTTCAATGCCCTGGCTGAGGGAAGGAGGTTCTCACACAAGATTTGAGGGTACAAGGCCCCGTCCATCATCCCTTTGTGCTGTGAAGTTGTCCTACTGTCCCCTTAGCATATTTGAAGGTGGGGGACCTTGCGGGCGCTGCAGGATTTCAGTCCTTCACGATGTAGTGTGTTACCAATTGTTTTTTGACTATAGTCCCAGCTGCCTTGAGATCATTGACAAGATCCTCCCGTGTAGTTCTGGGCTGATTCCTCACTGTTCTCATGATCATTGCAACTCCACGAGGTGAGATCTTGCATGGAGCCCCAGGCCGAGGGAGATTGACAGTTCTTTTATGTTTGTTCCATTTGCGAATAATCGCACCAACTGTTGTCACCTTCTCACCAAGCTGCTTGGCAATGGTCTTGTAGCCCATTCCAGACTTGTGTAAGTCTACAATCTTTTCCCTGACATCCTTGGAGAGCTCTTTGGTCTTGGCCATGGTGGACAGTTTGGTATCTGATTGATTGATTGCTTCCGTGGACAGGTGTCTTTTATACAGGTAACAAACTGAGATTAGGAGCACTCCCTTTAAGAATGTGCTCCTAATCTCAGCTCGTTACCTTGTATAAAAGACACCTGGGAGCCAGAAATCTTTCTGTTTGAGAGGGGGTCAAATACTTATTTCCCTCATTAAAATGCAAATCAATTTATAACTTTTTTGACATCTGTTTTTCTGTATTTTCTTATTGTTATTCTGTCTCTCACTGTTCAAATAAATCTACCATTAAAATTATAGACTGATCATTTCTTTGTCAGTGGGCAAACGTACAAAATCAGCAGGGGATCAAATTTGATTTACCCTCATTGTACTCACAGTCCGGGGAAATGTGCCACATGCTGAGAGCGAGAATTTGTAACACATTAAAAGCATAGCTTTGGCATTTATGGTATATCTGAACATTTATACAGAATTAAATGATTGGGTTACTTTTAGATTGAACATCCAACCTGGGGTTGAAAAGAATAAAAGCAAGAATAGCAGGTTTAAGGCATATACTTGTATAGCTCTGTCAAGATTTCTATTTTTAACAGAGGCAGTGTGATGACTGTTTTGAGGCTGTGCAGTGAAATACATGTGGCAATGTTTATTAGATATTCCGGATCAAAAGATTTGTTAAAATGGCAATAGTTGTCTGACTGAAGCCTGCAGAAAAGGCCTTGTATTTGTCACTTTAAAATGTGTGGGGCCTTGATAAGTCTATACTGTAAGTACTGCAAAAAAAAAGGAATTGTTGGTTACATTTGTGATTGTCAGTTGGCCCAGACATAAGCTTTCATTGCAAGATTCATTATGCTGATAAACATTTTAAATAACAATCAACCGTTAACCTTCATTGTGTTTCAGTGTTAGACTTCATTGTGTTTCTTGCAAACTTTTTTAAGTAACACAGTTTGCATGGTTATCACAGCTTGATATTGCAAAGAAAACATATTAGTGGTCAGATATTGTATATCTAGTATCTGTGAGAGCTTCATGTCTAAACAGTGAGAAATGACCAAGACTAAGGTGTGGTCATTTTTGCTAGTGTGGTCCACCACAGACTGCATAAGCTCATATAAATTCAAAACATAATCCAAATTTCTGTTATGTAAAATATGTCAGATCCCTCCTCACTGCATAACCTGTGAGGAATCTTATATTTAGTAGACCTACCTTTAACTGCCTTGGTAGATGGCATGATATTCTTTTACAGAAATAAATCTGAGGCTTCTGTATGTTTTTGTTACTCAAAAAGAAACCTGGGATTGTTTTATGTGTCGCAGGGCAGCTAGCAGATGTTTGATTTAGCCATACACTGTCAATCAAAACAATACATTTGTCTTTATATACTGTCTGCTCTTTGCTCAGAGTGGACTTGTTTTACTACTGCCCCTTTATGACAAAGAAGTCCCTCCACTGGTTTAATGGGTGTTAATGGGAGGTGCTGACATTCTGCTGTGCTGGACAGAAACTTACAGCCTTGTGTAATGCTCTGCAGTAAAGACTTTTGCATTGCTGTAAAGGGAAAGACAGCCATACCAGAGTGCATTATCAACTGAAGGTGTTAGAAGGCCATTAGCAGAGCAGCTGACGACACACATTCTGTTTTTATGTCCCGTTTCCACGTAAAATGGAGCACTGAATGCCCTAAAATTTGTGCAGGAAGAGACTCTATTCAAATAAAACAGTGTGAACATACATTCCACCAGACAGTTTTATGTAGTTACACTATACTACATCAGGCACTTTTAGAGTGTCTGCAACATTTTTTTTTTTCGTTTAACACTTTATGACACTTTGCATCACTGTGTGCCCTGTTATTTCTGAGGTTAACAGAAATATATTTCACCCTACACAACTGACTTAACATGACAAAATCTGGGTGCAAGAATATCAGCTTCTTCTGTGTAGCTTTACCCATCTTTCAGAAATATTGGCAAAGTAGGGATATTCCCTGTGGATATGTTATCTATATAGTTTAAATCAAATTTGAACAAACTGGGAAAAGAAAAATGCATATAAAAAATGTCATGAACTTCTGTTAAAAGCCCACCTGAAAACAAAACCTGCATGTGCAGTCATTAGGGGTCCAACAATACACAAAATTCAAATTCGATAAGATATGATAGAGTTGTGTCTCCACATGCTACAATTTTGATACAGCAAAAATAACCATTGTCTGAATATGTGCCTTCTCATTCTCTTTCACTTGATTTAACATTCAACATGATCAAAATCGCCACCACAAACCTTTGACCAGATATAGTCTTGTGGTCTGGGTCAGCGAGCCTTGTTCACCTGGTAGTTAACAGTACCATGGGAAGATGCTGTAGATGAGGCGTATGAGAGGAAGAAATTGCAGTATGCTCAACTAGCCACTGAAGCGGAACAGTGAGGATGGAGATGGGTTTGATTCTGGGACGCCAGAATCACCGTCAAGCCCTCTTGAGGTGTCGCGGGCTAGTCCGACAAAACTCCAAGGATGGAAGGTGCCCACTTGAAGACACCAGAGGTGTACCCTACTTAGCTCAATCCAAAATAAGCAGATCCCTGGAGTCAGCATTGCACTTCAGCCATCAACACCAAACAGAAGGAAACACATAAGGACATTAGTTTACTGTGAAGTTACATCTAAGTTGGTGCTTATCTTGGCGAGAGCCAAGTTTGCTGGCCAAAAATTAGAATGAAGTTTAACATCTATTCTCGTTTAATGGTAATCATGTCAAGGCCAGAAAAGTATTGTGTAATAAAAACTCAACAAAAACATCATACAATTTTAGAAATATGTATTGTACAAATGTACATATGGGCACAAATAAGCTTACACACCCATGAAAGATGCTGTTAATCCTTTCTTGCTTCAACCATCTACACATAGGGTCAGCTTCTTCGCATCCTTAATGATCTCTTTTAATTTCTGCTTTTATACATCTTAGCCCCAATAAGTCTGTTGACTCTTGTAGCTAAAGGTGTTTTGAACTTTGGTTCGCGTAAAGTGGTGAACTTTTTGAAGGCAACTCACACAGTTGTGTAGACATCCCACTATCAAAAATCATATTAACCAGCGCTTCCTCCCACGTTTGGTGCTCCTGCGTTTACTAACCAGCAGCTATCGATTCTCCAGTGAAAGCACTTCTTTAGTTGTAAGTGTTCTCTGTCCTCTGTTGTCTCTGTCATACTGCCTAGCCCTGTTAGCTTTTGTTTTGGGGGAGGGGGGGCTTAGCGTTCTCCTTTACCTTATTAAGGTAAGTTAGGCTAGCCTCCTTGTGTGCGCTTCTCAATTGTACATTCAAATTCGTGGAATTTTTCCCTTTAATAATTTGTCCACATTGTTCCATCAGTGATGGCAAGCCGTCCAGGCCCAAACCATGATACTGCCACCACCATGTTTCACAGATAGGATAAGATTCTTATTCTGGAATGCACTGTTTTCTTTTCTCCAAACATACTGCTTCACATTTAAACAAAAAAATTTATTTTGGTCCACAAAACATTTTCGAATTCTTTTTGGAGAGCAGTGGCTTTCTCCTTGCAACACTGCCATACAAACCATTGTTGTTCAGTGTTCTCCCGATGGTGGACTCTTGAACATTAACATTAGCCAATGTGAGAGAGGCCTTTAGATGCTTAGAAGTTACCCTGGGTTCCTTTGTGACCATGTGGACTATTACACATCTTGCTTTTAGAGTGATCTTTATTGGTGGACCACTCCTGGGGAGGGTAACAGTGGTCTTAAATCTCCTCCATTTGTATACAATCTATCTGACTGTGGATCAGTAGAGTCCAAACTCTGTAGAGGTAGTTTTGTAATGTTTTCCAGCCTGATAAGCATCAACAACTCTTTTTCTGAAATCCTCAGAAGTCTCATTTGTTCATGCCATGATACACTATCACAAATGTGCTGTGGAGATCAGACTTTGATCTTTGTTCTTTAAATAATAATGTGCTCATTCACACCTGTTTGCCATACCATTAATTAAAAACACCTGACTCTAATTTCACCTTTATATTTACTGCTCATCCTAGAGGTTCACATACTTTTGCCACTCACAGATATGTAATATTGCCAGGTGTACTAAAAAAATGTCAAATATAAATGTGAATATACTTGAAATATATTTTAATATAATTTCAAATAAACATTTCTCATGTGAATTCATAGGGGTGCCAATAATGGTTGCACACCTATATGTAAGAAATATATATATATTTTTTGTTAAACCTGTGTTGTGTTTGCAATTGTTTGATATCCATGAGAGCAGAGTATCTTTGTGAATTTTCTTTAACAAAAGGTCAAAAGTTTAAACAATTAAGACAAGTTTTCACACCATTCTTTGCTCATATTTACCAAGGGTGCCAGTACGCCCTATCAGTTAAAGACCAATATATCCTCTCAGTTAAAGATCCATGTTCTAGATATGATTAATGAAGACCAGGAGTCAAGATATGCAATTGAAGAAAATTTTTCTCATCAGCAGTCAGCGTCAATAGTAGTTCATAGGCCGCTCTGTGTACACTCTTATTACATAAAAAATTACACTTTCATACAATCAATAAGCTAGTCAGCACATCAGGTTGAATGATTCTGATTGTTTAAGGCAATGGATAAATTTAGAAAATTTCCACATATAGCTGTGTGTCAGACGAATATCCCCATCAAATATCTGGACATTACACACATCCTGGTTTACACACACCGTGAAACACTGAGGTCATCAATCTGAGTTTTTAGGCTCCAACTGTCTCGTCAGATGATCAGTTCACCTCCGAACGTTCTGTGACAACAGAGTGCACACACACACACACACACACACACACACACACACACACACACACACACACACACACACACACAGATACACAGCTCATTCAAGGTTGGATTTGGTCGAGCTCTAGCTCTGACCAGGAAACTTTTCCCAAAACAAACTGATTAGATATACTTTCTCTCAGTAAGAGAACAATGACAATATTGGTTATATTCAAAAATTTATATTGTGAAAGATAAATGTTGATTAATAACTCATTACAAATCACTCAATGGAGATATGTATATATATATATATATATATATATATATATATATATATATATATATATATATATATATATATATATATATGTATGTATATAGTGCCTTGCGAAAGTATTCGGCCCCCTTGAACTTTTCAACATTTTGCCACATTTCAGGTTTCAAACAAAGATATAAAATTTTAATTTTTTGTGAAGAATCACCAACAATTGGGACACAATTGTGAAGTGGAACGAAATCTATTGGATATTTTAAACTTTTTTAGCAAATAAAAAACTGAAAAGTGGTGCGTGCAAAATTATTCGGCCCGCTTTACTTTCAGTGCAGCAAACTCACTCCAGAAGTTCAGCGAGGATCACTGAATGATCCAATGTTGTCCTAAATGACTGATGGTGATAAATAGAATCCACCTGTGTGTAATCAAGTCTCTGTATAAATGCACCTGCTCTGTGATAGTCTCAGGGTTCTGTTGAAAGCGCAGAGAGCATCATTAAGACCAAGGAACACACCAGGCAGGTCCGTAATACTGTTGTGGAGAAGTTTAAAGCCTGATATGGATATAAAAAGATTTCCCAAGCTTTAAACATCACATTCTGAAATGGAAGGAGTATCAGACCACTGCAAATATACCAAGACCTGGCCATCCCTCTAAACTTTCAGCTCAGACAAGGAGAAGACTGATCAGAGATGCAGCCAAGAGGCCCATGATCACTCTGGATGAACTGCAGAGAACTACAGCTGAGGTGGGAGAGTCTGTCCATAGGACAACAATCAGTCGTACACTGCACAAATCTGGCCTTTATGGAAGAGTGGCAAGAAGAAAGTCATTTCTCAACGTTTGGTGTTACGTTTGGTGTGTCTCCCAGGTGGCTTGTGGCAAACTTTAGACGAGACTTTTTATGGATATCTTTGAGAAATGGCTTTCTTCTTGCCACTCTTCCATAAAGGCCATATTTGTGCAGTGTACGACTGATTGTTGTCCTATGGACAGACTCTCCCACCTCAGCTGTAGTTCTCTGCAGTTCATCCAGAGTGATCATGGGCCTCTGCTTCCATCTCTGATCAGTCTTCTCCTTGTCTGAGCTGAAAGTTTAGGCAACGGCCAGGTCTTGCGTAGATGTTGCAGTGGTCTGATACTCTTTATTTCTTTCATTTCAGAATGATCACTTGCACAGTGCTCCTTGGGATGTTTAAAGCTTGGGAAATCTTTTATATATCCAAATCCGGCTTTAAACTTCTCCACAACAGTATTACGGACCTGCCTGGTGTGTGTTTGCTTTCCATATGCGCTTTCAACAGAACCCTGAGACTATCACAGAGCAGGTGCATTTATACAGAGACTTGATTACACACAGGTGGATTCTATTTATCACCATCAGTCATTGGGGAACAACATTGGATCATTCAGAGATCGGTTTTTCGGAACTTCTGAGTGAGTTTGCTGCACTGAAAGTAAAGGGCCGATGATTTTGCTTCGGTTTTGTTTGCAAAAAGTTTAAAATATCCAATAGATTTCGTTCCACTTCACAATTGTGTCCCAATTGTTGGTGATTCTTCACAAAAAATAAAAATTTTATATCTTTATGTTTGAAGCCTGAAATGTGGCAAAAGGTTGAAAAGTTCAAGGGGGCCGAATACTTTCGCAAGGCACTGTATATATACACACAGACACACACAGGGCTCTACAGTGGGACCATTTCACTCGCATTTGCAACGGAAAAGTACTTTGTGGGACTGTGAATAAATATTTAGTCGCACAGGTGCGAGTGACCTGTTCGGAGTTGTGTAATACAATCGGAATAAAAACTACAACTTCAAAATGCATCTACACCACGCAACAGTTACTTTCACATTGCTTTTCATCACTTCAGTCAACTGAACAAGTGTGTAAATACTGCAAAGAAGCCATTATGTTAACAAGAATAACACTTTACATTGTCTGCATCTCTCACATAGCTGATCTCACAAACTCATGATCTCTTTTATTGATCCTGTAAAATGACCTGATCCTACGAATGTGACAGGCTCGTGCAGCACAGCGGCGTTGGGCGCCAGTAAATTAATAATAATGCTAACACTACCAGGTGGGTGTAATTCAAACTTGTTTATTAAATAATTCCTCACCAATCATAATCAAAAGTAGCAACTGTTCAGTCTGTAAACAAACAGTATGCTGCCGCTCTCTCTTCTCTTGCTTCACCAACTCTAATAGTCCGCTATTTCCTTAAAAGTCCATTAGCCTTATTTTTTCCTAATATCGATCATGCTTGTGTAAATCTACACAGCCATTAATGTCTAAAACGCTGGTAACAAAAGTGAGTACACTCCTAAGGCCACCATTATTTTCCAGCAATGCCCTAACCCTCTTGGGCATGGAGTTCACCAGAGCTTCACAGGTTGCCACTGGAGTCCTCTTCCACTCCTCCATGACATCACATAGCTGGTGGATGTTAGAGACCTTGTACTCCTCCAATTTTATTATTTTTTTAGAATATTTTATAAGAAGCAGGATTCCTAGATCCCTACTGGAAATTCAAGAACTTTCTTAACAGTATACTTGTTACTGCTAACTGCTCCTGGGCTTTAGACACATGCTGCTTGTACTTGCTTTTACTTGTCCTGTAGTGTTTTTTTTTATATCTTACATGTTTTATTTCTGGTCTCTTAATGAAATTGCTATTTTATCTAGTGGAAGAACAGCAGGTTGGAAAGTCACAGTTTTTTTCTCTTCATTTGTCTAGTACTATATAAATGCAGATATAGCACTAACTAAAGGCTCGTTCACACCAAGAACGATAACTATATTAGTGTCCACACCAACACACAATATTGTTCTGTTTATTCTAAGCATGTGCTGCAGTTATATTGTCTGCTGCTTTAAATGCTCGAGCTCTTTAAAACATGAGGGATTCTGATTGGCTGTCAATGTGTTTAACGTTCATTAGCTGGGAAAAAAGTCATTCTGAAAGTGATTCCAACTATATCACTTCTCTGTGCCTTTATTGATATAGTTGTAGTGTGGACTCTTATATTTAGAATGATTTTTAGAAATATAACTTTATCCTTATAGTTATCGTCCTTGGTGTGAATGGGCTTTAATTGTCTTTTTAGATCTTAGACAAATTGAAAAGCTGTGTTCCCCCATCCAAGGACCTTTCTTGTTTGCAGAAAGGCCAGAAGATTTCTTTCGGTGTTTGGCAGTAATAATAAGGTGCATTTTTTGCACCTGTGTGGGTGAGACAGTATATGCAGTGAGGAATATTCTGGTATAATATTGGAGTCTATATACAGTTTAATTATTTGAGAAATTGTCAAAGCAGTGCCAGAGAAGTAGCTCTCATGTTGCTGACAGTGGATATGGCAAAAGATAAGTAGTAAAAGTATAATATAGTTAGATGGTTTAGTGATTGCAGCTCTGTATTATCCATGTGTATATAGGTCTGAGGAACACATATAGGATTTTTTAGACATTACTGTTTTCATCTCTGATAGCTACTCATGAGAAGTAATACGTAGTAACACTGTCATATACTTTGGCACTGCAGTTTGTTGCTGAAGCAATAATCTTAAATGGCTGTTGTGGTGAAATTAAACTCTCAGTGTGTGTGTGTGTGTGTGTGTGTGTGTTTGCTCACTCAACCAGACATATGATAACACTCACGTCATCTTGGTGGTGAGTCACTAGAATAAACAATTTCGCTGAATCACGCCCACCATACCCTGAGTCATTTTAGTTTTTTGTGCAGCTAGAACTACACAAATAAATCAGCATACAGGCCACAACCATCCAGTTATGCTGCATCTTTTCATAGAATAGTTTGATAGTAACATTCCAGAGTTAATTGCCATTGAACCCGATTTAACTGTGTTTAAGGAAATGTTGAGCTTTTGGTACAATCCATATGGACACACTCATTATTTAATCTGTCTAGCTGGCAATTTTATTTCCTTGATGGTGTTCCTGATTTTTATTCTTTGATGTTAACGTCAACTGTCAATGAACAGTTGAGTAGAGGATTCCACTACTATCCATGGTTTAGTGAAGAATTAGACCGAATTATTACATCCACGGTCAAGATCAAAGTTAATCAGTCACCAGAGGCCACAATTCCCCTAGACAGTGGGTTGAGTCAAATACTTGAACCAGATGGTCTCTGCTGCTGTCATCAGAATCCCTGTTTAAAGTGTTAGGTCACTGAATTCTTACTGCTGAGAACTTTGCAGTAAAATTCAGCAAGACATACTTTATGGAATGATTATGACTTTTCAAATGCACTGCTTATTCTGTATACTGTAAATACTGTAAATATATGTCACCTTGTGTCCATGATTGCATGTGGATAGCCTATAAGATGTCTCTACCTTGCTATTCTCATTAACACAAAATGTCCCTGCTATGTCACTACCCCACTATTGCTATCAATTCAAGCAACTCAAGTGGTCCTTCACTTAGTTGTAGAACCAGGTTTACACTGTAACCCGTTCTAGTCATTTACGTTCTGGACTGCCAGGGCGGTTTCCAATCGGAGGCCACATATCAAAGTCATCACTTTGCAAGACAACAACAGACAGCACTCATAAATAGTGCTGAGGCTGTTTTTTTTAATTGAAGATGAAAATCACTCACAGTGCTGATATGGTTCATTGTTAAGCATAGGAATTGATCGAAATTCTGATACTGTTCTTTATTGATGTTAAAAAAGGAGCTCAAAATCATCACAGCTTGGGGTGCAATAAAGCAACATTCAGTCTGTAGTATCTAGTGAAATATATGATGCTGCTTATATCCAAAGTGACACCTCTTGTAGGTTCGCCCAGGAAGTAGCCATAATGCATGTAGATGGTGCAATGTAGATCCATTCATCCATCTTCTACCGCTTACTCCTTTTCAGGGTCGCGGGGGAACCTGGAGCCTATCCCAGGGAGCATCGGGCACAAGGCGGGGTACACCCTGGACAAGGTGCCAGTCCATCACAGGGAACAATCACACACACACACACACACACACACACACACACACACACACACACACACACACACACACACACACACACACTATGGACACTTTTAGACATCCCAATCAGCCAACCATGCATGTCTTTGGACTGGGGGAGGAAATACCCAGAGTTCTTGGAGGAAACCCCTGCAGCAAGGGGAGAACATGCTAACTCCGCACACACAGGGCCACGGTGAGAATCAAACCCCTGACCCTGGAGTTGTGACGTGAACATGCTAACCACAAAGCCATCACGCGCCCCTTTAATGGAATATATTAACAATAACAAAATTATGCAACAAGATTAGATTGCTATTTTACTGTCTTTGAATCTACTTCCTCAACTCCTTGACATTGATGAGTGTGCTGCAATGGGGTGATCTATGCCGCACACATTCATTCGATATTACAGTTTGGACATGTATTCCACCCGGGGCTCGAGTGTCTTGCAGTGATCTCAGGTACGGAACTTTTTGAACAGGCCATACCCTTAGTATGATTGAGTGGGTATTCTTGTTCCCACAGTGTGAAGCTCACGCAATGTTGAATTCCCTTTGAATGGGATCGTATGGGTTACGCATGTAACCCTGTTCCCTGAGAAGGGAACAAGATGTTGTGTAGCTTTTTCATACTGGGGAATGCCTGTGAATTGTGTCTTCTCTTCAGAAAATAGAGGCTGATGGCGTGGTTCACAGGTGCCGTTTTTATACACTGTAAAACATTTCAGGTGGTTAAACTTAGAAATGAAATTCACTTGCTGCCTTAAAAACTTAAAGTAACCTTAAAAACTTAAAGTCAAAAGGTTACGTTTTAGAAGTTAAGTCAAGACAATGGATTACTTTAAGTTTAATTTGTGAAAACATAAACTTAAGTTCAATTTCATGATTTCACACAGACTTCAGATAATCACATGAGAGGGCGCTTCCCACAGTGTGAAGCTCACGCAACATCTTGTTCCCTTCACAGGGAACAGGGTTAATCCAGAAGATTCCGCTAAAGGATTTATTCTAAAAAAACTTTTTTTAAATAAGCAAAAGCAAAACAAAACAAAGCAAAAAACACCTTTATGTACATTAAGCTAACCCTACGTTTCACCTGTTTTGTAATTTCTTTTATTTTTGAAAACTTAAAAAAAAAAACTTTCCTCCCCACTCACAGGATCAAATTTCCCCTCACAGTTTTTTGGTCCCTTTTGTGTCTCACTTTTAAAGCTTTAGGCTCAAAGTACCAAGCTAACTGTTGAGATGGGAATTGTCCCATGTGTAAAATGCTTAACTTTCCAGAATGCTGCACTCTGGTTTCTGCAGAACAGCTCCTGATTAAAATTGTGCAGTTAGCTATTGTATTCCACCACTCTCCTCCTCTGTGAAGCCATATCAGCACATTCTGCTTCCCACACACAGACAGTACAGTATTTCTACTTCTTTTCACTTTTGCCATGGAAGACTGTGGTCACTGAAAAAGACACCTAGCCTGTTGTTTGCAGCTGGTATATAGCAACGTGGACACAGATTATCTAAATTTATAATCTTATCAGTTTTGTTAAGTGTGAAAAAAACATATTGTGTATTCTCATAAACTGCTGTAACACACATATTTACAAGAAGCAACTAAATTATTAATTAAAAATTTTCCACATCGAACCTCCATGGTCAGGGGTTCGATTCCCACCGTGGCCCTGTGTGTGAAGAGTTTGCATTTTCTCCACGTGGTTTCCTCTGGGTTCTCCGGTTTCCTCCCCCAGTGCAAAGACATGCATGGTTGGCTGATTGGCATGTCCAAAGTGTCCATAGTGTATGAATGGGTGTGTGAGTGTGTATGTGATTGTGCCCTGCGATGGATTGGCACCCTGTCCAGGGTTTCCGCGCCTTATGCCCGATGCTCCCTGGGATCGGCTCCAGGTTTCCCCGCGACCCTGAAAAGGATAAGCGGTATAGAAGATGGATGGATGGATGGATGATACCAGCTAACTCCACCACTCCATCCTTATAATGAACAGTTTTACTTGTCTATATAGAAATGCTGATTCAGAAACTTTCTGCTATTTCCAGAAAATGTGGATTTAGCAAACATCAAGCCATGGACATTAATTGGTTTACTACCCTTTAACTCTTACAACACCATTTTATGCTTATTCCTTGTCTGAGATTATGAATTGTTTTCATCCACAAATTTGTGTATATTCTCCCAACAGGATGATGAGGTTGTGTTGCAATGTGTGGCCAGCATTCAGAAGGAGAATCGCAAGTTCTGTCTGTCTGCTGAGGGACTTGGCAATCGGCTATGTTACTTGGAACTCACCTCAGAGGCCAAGGTAAGCAAGGAGGAGCTAATTTGGCATATGTATTGTCTAGGGAAGTGTAGAACAGTAACAACACTCGCAAAAGGAAGGTTGGTATTGCAAACTGAATATCCAAGTCCCAAACTGAATATCCAAGTCCCCTAGAGGTGAGCATTGGGACTTGGATCCCATGGGACCTAACAAAAAAAAAGTTGTGGAAGTGGGTATTTTTTACTGTCATGCTGGCAGGAATGAGCATTTGGTTATGAACCTTCTGAGATAGTGTGGTGATTTTGTGTGTGTGTGTGTGTGTGTGTGTTTGTGTGGTGAGACACATTTACTGCATCTGGTACAGTCTGGGCTTTATTCATTCATTCACTTTCAGTAACTGCTTTATCCTGGTCACTGATTTAAACACCTTTGTGTTTCTATTTTCGAAAATACATAGAACCTCCTATTCCACCAAATAGTAATGCAGCTCCTTCAGTGTCAAGAATTCATTATGGCAACTGTGTATGCAGGCACTCCATCTGCTTCATGATTCTGTATGATTCAGTTAAAGCCAAATTATATGTTGCTAGGTCAGTCTATTAAATTTTTATTGTTAATTATTGATATCTTCTAAGGACACATTCCATCTCTATTTTGGAGCTTATCTGTCAGCAGCATTTGTCTGTATCTGTCATGATTCCCCCGTGAAGCAAACTGAGCAAGCAAACTGAGAGGACGCCGCACCCGGGAATCCATGCCCAATATCCCCACCTTGGATTTTATGCGGTTTAACCAAAGGACTTTCGAGAACATGCCGGATCGGTATGATGGCTCATTTGGATATCTGGATTGTTTTGTGGAGGACTGTCATCACTATTTCTCCAGCCTGTGTGACCCGAAGCCACCCGAGAGCCAGTTCATTCGGTTTATCACGTCTCGGTTTTTTGGCCCAGCTTGCACATGGGCACAGCGAGTGGCTGCCATGAAACCCTGGGTGCTGGAGGATATTAGACAGTTTTTGGACTTGTTTTTGGAGGAGTTCGGAGAACCAGGGCAGGACTACG
Source organism: Ameiurus melas (assembly GCA_012411365.1). NCBI lineage: Eukaryota > Metazoa > Chordata > Actinopteri > Siluriformes > Ictaluridae > Ameiurus > Ameiurus melas. The sequence continues at coordinate 8,785,237 of CM022761.1, forward strand.
ACCTGGATAAAGTGCTGAGGGAGGTTACTTGGGGGCCTCGTGCTACACTCCCATTCCATGTGTACTATGAGCGGGTGAGACATCGAGAGGAGATGGATAAAACTCTCACCACTCATCCAGTGATGTGAGTTACGCTCATCTCTAAGTCTCCCGACCAAGCTAAGTCTCTTGTCCATATTCCTGCCATGTCTCAGGTCCATGTCCCTGCCAGGTCTCAGATCCATGTCCCTGCCATGTCTCAAGTCCATGTCCCTGCCGTGTCTCAAGATCAAGTCCCAGCCACAGCCAAGTCTCACGTCAAGCCGAGGCGAGTCCCAGGTCCGAACCGAAGCTGAATCCCAAGTTCAGCCTCAAGCTCCGGCCAAAGCTCAAGTTCAGCCCCAAGCTACTGCCTTCCAAGCTCAGTCGCACGTTCCTGCCGTCCAAACTCAGTCTCAAGTTCCTACCAAAGCCAAGCCTCAAGGTCCAGTCCAGGCCATGCCTCCAATCCAATTCCACAACGTCCAAGTCCAAGCCCTGTCTCAAGTCCAAGTCCAAACCCAGTCTCAAGTCCACGACGCCCGAGTCCAAGCCAAGGCTCAGGTGCCTGACATCCAAGCCATGTCCCTAGTCCAAGCCATGTTTCAAGCAGTCCAAACCCAAATCCTGTCCCGAGTTCCTGACGTCTCGTCCAAGCCAGCTCTTCTGGAAAATTTGGTTCAGTTCATGCCAGAGTCCGCTAAGGCTAGCCCAGAAACTTTTTTGGGGAGGGGCAACGACGACAGCAGGGCTCCAGCCCGAGGCCTACGGGGAGGTCTCAGCGGTGGAGCTCCTGTCAGCCAAGGAAAATGTCCGGCTGTCCAGCCCAGCCGAGGAGGCTATCCTGCTGCTCTGCACAGCCAAGGAAAATGTCCGGCTGTCCAGCCCAGCCGAGGAGGCTATCCTGCGGCCCTGCACAGCTGGGGAAAATGTCCGGCTGTCCAGCTCAGCCGAGGAGGCTGTCCTACTGCCCTGCACTGCCCAAGAAGCTATCCTGCTTTCCCGTCCTGCAGAGGTCCTCGCTCAGCCTCACTGCTCAGCTGAGGACGTCGCTCAGCCTCCACGTCCAGCTGAGGACGTCGCTCAGCCTCACTGCTCAGCTGAGATCATCGCTCAGCCTCACTGCTCTGCTGAGGACGTCGCTCAGCCTCCATATCCAGCTGAGGATGTCGCTCAGCCTCACTGCTCAGCTGAGGATGTTGCTCAGCCTCCACGTCCAGCTGAGGACATCACTCAGCCTCCACCTCCAGCTGAGGACGTCGCTCAGCCTCACTGCTCAGCTGAGGACGTCGCTCAGCCTCCACATCCAGCTGAGGACGTCGCTCAGTCTCACTGTTCAGCTGAGGTCATTGCTCTGCCTCCCTGTTCGGCCGAGGACGTTGCTCAACGCTCCTGTCCAGCTGAGGACCTTGCTCCGCTTCCCTGCTCCGCCAAGAACAGCGTGCGGTTTCCTGGTTCTGTATGGGACATTCAGCCCAGGGACCCGGGGCCACCAATGAAAGGGGAGTGCCTTTGTGTGGGGGTTCTGTCATGATTCCCCCGTGAAGCAGCGCGCATGCGCCTGCTTCATCCATGTTGACGTCATGTCTTCGTCTCGCCTCGTCAATGGTCCCGTGTGTTTTGGAATTGCCCGAAACTGTTAGTGGTTGGGGGCTAATGACTGGTATGTCTATATAAACCGTGAGTTGTGCTTCACACGGCGCGGTTCAATATATTGACGTATGCATATGTGAATGAACATATCCCATGTCAAACTAGAGTGCGACAATCGCGAGTCTTCATTTCGTTTTGTTTCATGTGATGTTTATGCCATAGCCTTAGCATTAGCGTTAGCCATAGTCAAGTTAGCATAGCCTAGTTTAGCTCAGGGTGTTTTTCAAGTGTTTTTGGTTTCTCTTTTGTTTCTCGTTGTTTGTTCGTCTGCGATTGCATCCCGTCTGATCTCCTTCACATCACGCCCTGTGACAGTATCACGCTTGCTATATAGGTGTGTGATCCATTTTCCATATGTGCGCACCATTCCTGTATCATTTGCACAGCCAGCATTAGAGTTTGTGCAGGATTCCACAGGGAGAGTAGAAGCTAATAACTTAGAAAGTAGACAAAGTGGCTGAGGCATCTAGAATACTATAATGTGTTTTGGGTCATTGCTAAAGAGGCTGGCTGTTCACAGAGCTCTGTGTCCAAGCACATTAATAGAGATGCGAAGGGAAGGAAAAGATGTGGTAGAAAAAAGTGTACAAGCAATAAGGATAACCGCACCCTGGAGAGGATTGTGAAACAAAACTCCTTCAAAAATGTGGGGGAGATTCACAAAGAGTGGACTGCAGCTGGAGTCAGTGCTTTAATAATCACCACGCACAGATGTATGCAAGACATGGGTTTCAGTTCTCACATTCCTCGTGTCAAGCCATTCTTGAACAAGACACAGCGTCAGAAGCCTCTCACCTGGGCTAAAGACAAAAAGGACTGGACTGCTGCTTAGTGGTCCAAAGTTATGTTCTCTGATGAAAGTAAATTGTGCATTTCCTTTGGGAAATTTCCTTTCCCAGAGTCTGGAGGAAGAGAGGAGAGGCACAGAATCCATGTTGCAGTGTAAAGTTTCCACAGTCAGTGATGGTTTGGGGTGCCATGTCATCTGCTGGTGTTGGTCCACTGGGTTTTCTGAGGTCCAAGGTCAACGCAGCCATCTACCAGGAAGTTTTAGAGCACTTCAGGCTTCCTGCTGCTGACCAACTTTATGCAGATGCACATTTCATTTTCCAACAGGACTTGGCACCTGCACACAGTGCCAAAGCTACCAATACCTGGTTTAAGGACCATGGTATCCCTGTTCTTAATTGGCCAGCAAACTCGCCTGACCTTAACCCTATAGAAAATCTATGGGGTATTGTGAAGAGGAAGATGCGATACGCCAGACCCAACAATGCAGAAGAGCTGAAGGCCACTATCAGAGCAATCTGGGCTGTCATAACACCTGATCAGTGCCACAGACTGATCGACTCCATGCCACGCCGCATTGCTGCAGTAATTCAGGCAAAAGGAGCCCCAACTAAATATTGAGTGCTGTACATGCTCATACTTTTCCATTATTTGCACACACACAAACACACACACACATTTTATATATATATATATATATATATATATATATATATATATATATATATATATATATACAGTGCTGCCAAACGCTGTCAAAACCATGTTTATATGTGATGGGGTGATGTTATAATATTTACCTTGTTTTGATTATTTATTTTGAAGAGATTAATATTGGTAGCGATTTGGAAGGTAGTTTTCTGTAAGATATTAGGATAATGATATTATATATATATATATATAGTTTGACAGCGTTTGGCAGCACTGTGCTGGCACAGTGCAAAACTGACGGAATAATGGACCGCTACCTACGAGTGCTCGGTTTGGGCGCCAACGCAGTTTCCGCCATCCAAAAGACTGACTAGAGTAGACAAAATAGCACACATGTAACACAAATAACCATTCAACAATGTGTGAAAATGTGTGATTGATGAAATCAGAGGGGAACTGTAATATGAAAGTGATTAGTCCAAGCACTAAGAGTTCAGCATGTGCACCTGCATCTCCGATAGCGTATAATGGCAGGGGAATGTATGAAAACTTGCCATGGGTGTGTATGTGTGAGTAAATGCCAGTGCTGATTAGCAAACATGGATGGTCTGCTCCATCAGCTCCCTCCTCTCCAGGCCGTGCACTGTCCGGGTACTGAGACAGGTAGTCGGCAATATGGTTCCTTCTGCCTGGAATGTGCCGAATTTTGTGTTGGAAAGGTTGGAGTGTTTGGTACCGTTGGGTCACCCTGGCGTTGTGATCATTCATGGTGTTAATCCATGGGAGTGCTCTATGTTCCATCTTGAGGTCAAACTCCTTCCACATCAGGTTGTATCATAGACTGTCATGGGTCCACTTGATTCCCAAACACACTTTTTTTAAAACCTGCGCAACAGCTTTCGACTCAGGAACACCAGTGGTTTCTCTTCTCCTGGAGGACCTTGGGCCAGGACAGCTCCAATTGCTGTTACTGAAGTGTCTACCTGGACCAAGAAATGCTGGTTGAAATGCGGACTTTGCAAGACTGGACTGGAACAGATCTTTTCTTTCAAACCCTAGAACGTGGCCTCACAGCACTCAGTTCAGCTAAATGGCTTCTTTATGTTCTTCACCAGCAAATTAGTTAAGGTTTTGGTGATTGAGGCAAAGTTGGGTATGAACCTCCAGTACCATCACCTCCTTCTTTGTTGTTGGCCTTGGGTTTCTTAAAATCTCTTCTACCTTATTGACTCGTGGTCGAAGTTTGCCATTGCATTTTGCTACATTTAACGTCAATCCTGCCCTCTGCCGTAGGTTTTCGGGTGGTCTGTCCAAGTGTTGCTGTGAATAACGACATAATCCAGATAGACAGCAGATCATGCCTCGCATCTCTGGAGCACTCGATCCATCAGCCGTTAGAATGTGGTTGGTGCCCAATGCAGGCCGAAGGGAAGGATCATGAATTGGTACAGGTCCAAAGGGGTCCTAAATGAAGTGTAAGGTCTTGAGGCGGGATCGCCACTATCCCTTGCACATGTCTAGAGTGGTGATAAACTGGGCCTGACTGATTTTCTACAGCAGGTCATCAATTCTTGGCATCTTTAGGCATCAAATTTGAACTGGGCATTGAGCTTTCTGAAGTCAATACAAACCTTTAAGGTGTTGTTTTTCCTGGGGACGATGACAATGGGGCTGCTCCACTCACTCATTGAGGGTTCAATCACTCCCAGCAGTAACATCATCACACTCTCTTCTTTCAGGGGAACAAGCAATTGTTCGGGCACTCTGTATGGTCGTTGTTGAGAGGGTGTTGTGTCAGTGAGCTGAATGGTGTGTTGGAGTAGGTCTGACTGCCCAGGCCTATGACAGAACAGAGCAGGGAACTGGGTGAATAGCTGTTGCAGTTCGGTCTTTTGTGGTTCTGCTAATTGATCCAGCTCAGCTGTAGCTGTTTGATGCTGTAGCCTTTCCTCAGGTTCCTTGTCCCTGACTTCCACTTTCCTCACCATAAGAGGTTTTTTCCCCTTTACTTGGTGGTTCTTTTCACTCTTTTAACAAGTTAATATGGCAAGTTTGTCTCTCTTTACCTTTGTCCGGATGGTGAAGTTCATAGGTGACTGATCCCATTTTGCCGGTGATGATGTAAGGTCCTTGCCACTTTGCAAGCAACATTTTTGATGAAGACAGAAGCAACTCTCATAGTCTGTCGTGCTGATCATACCACCTGTTGGGCTATGGCTCCCTCCCAGTTATGTTCTAACCTGTCTCTCATCTCCAGGATGTATCTGATGAGCTTTTGTCTGTTGGTCTGGACACAGGAGCCTCCCAGGCTTTCCTCAGAAGGTCTAGTGGGCCTTATACTTGCAACTCATACAGCAGCTCAAAGCAAGAAAACCCAGTTGAAGCTTGTGGTACTTTTCTGTATGCAAACAGGACAAATGGCAACCACTTGTCCCAGTGTTGTCCAATGTCTGTGACAAACTTACGGCACATGCTCTTGCAGGTTTGATTACATCTCTCCACCAGGCCATTCATCTGTGGGTGATAGGGGCTGGTCTTTATGGCAGTAATACCCAGTTGATGATGGAGCTGCCACATCAATCGTGACGTGAAGTTCGTCCCCTGATTGGTGAGTATCTCATCAATGATTCCTACCCGGGAGTATAGCTGGATGAGGGCTTGGATGACATTAGTTGTTGTGATGGTTCATATTGGAAATGCCTCAGGGTATCCAGTGGAATAATCACAGATCACCAAGATGTACTGATGTCCACTGCTTCTCTGCTCCAATGGCCCCACACTGTCCATGGCAATGTGGCGAAAGGGTTCAGAAATGACAGGTAGAGGATGTAAAGGTGCCCTGCCCTGATGCCGCAAAGCACTGGTTTTCTGACAGATGAGGCACATCGTGCAATATTTATGAACATCAGTGTACATGTTGGGTCAGTAAAACCGTGAGCTAATGCGTGTATATGTTTTGTGTTGGAAGCCAAGGATAGGCGCCCCCCAGGAACAGTGACAAGGAACAATAAAAACAACAAAACAAAATTATGAAAATTAAAAAAAAACATAAAAAAAATAAAAGGCAAAACATGACACACACATTTGAAAAAAAACGCAAGTAAGTAATCGTATGAATGTCAGTGGTGGATTAAATTAGTTCATACAGCACTGGGATGTCTTTTCCCAAAATCATATTGGCTGGCAAGTTATCAACTAGAGCAACATTCAAAAAGTAACTTTGGTCTTGCACACAAAAATTCGCTTCTGCACAGGGATAATGTTTTACATCTCCATTGAATAGCAATAGCATTGGCATAGCCTACATCTGTAACCCAGTATGATTTCAACAATGAAATAGAACTCTCAGTGTCCAACAAAGCATTCAAACATTCAAGCAGGCCACTCGGTCTGTTCAGTCTTTTGTCATATCAAGATTGCACTACTGGAACTCACTCCTAGCAGGTCTTCCCATGCATACAATCTGACTGTTGCAAGTGATCCAGAATGCAGCTACATGGCTTGTCTTCAATGTCCCCAATTCACCCACATCACTGTGGCTTCCTGTAGGTTCCCACATGCAAAATAAAATATTAATGCTTATATGCAGGCACTTATTATACCATCCCTCAAGGTTCAAGGAAGACATAAATCAAGGCTCTTCCCTGTACTGGCACCTAGGTGTTAGAATTACCTTCTACAGCTCAGTCACTGACTGTCTTCAAATGAAAACCAAAGATCTACCTCTTCACCAGTCAAATAAAGGTTAATATTAATAATTAAAAAAATATATATAACTTTTTTCAAGGTTTTTTGTTGTTGTTGTTGCTGTACTAACATGTCTATAACAAGGTTCAGCTTGATGGTCTTCATAGAACCTGAATTAATTTTTTATCTTTTCAGTGTACTTTCCAAAACTCAACAAAAAAGCTAAGCCAAAAGAAATGCAACCCAAAAGGGGCCTGTCACCAGCTCACTGCTTTCTCCTCATTCAAGTTCAAGATTCAAAGATCATTTGAGAGTGTGTGGTTATGAGCTATGAGACTCTCTCTCTCTCTCTCTCTCTCCCTCTCTCTCTCTCTCTCTCTCTCTCTCTCTCTCTTTCAATCTTTTTCATGGCTCATGGAAGTCACTAAAAGCACAAAGGTAACACACAAAAGTAGGCAATAAGACACAGGTGAGAATCATCACACATTCCTTGCCAGTTGAACCTGCATCCTACCTGTCCACAGCAGAGACTACCACATTAATTAATTAGCCAGGACTTAATATAACAGGGCTAATATGTTATGGAATGTAATATTTTAAGAGGCTCGTAGAAAATAGTGGTTTTCCCACTTTGTGAATTTCCCTTGAACTTTAATACTGTCTGATATATTTTTGCAAAAGTTGGTACTCTGCTGTTATGTCTAATGAATAACTAACACTCACTGACATGCACTTTTGGTTCCCAGAGTGTAAAATTTTGATGAATCACTTATGCCTAATAAATAAAATATCTTGGCATACAGTAAAAATTTAATTTTAAGCAATCAATTTCAGATGGTTTCAGTCGGCCTTACTGTTCTAGTACATTTGGAGGAGACTATGGTGTAAGCCATTTTAGATTTGAAATATAATAAAGGTCAATTTTGAATTAATTAACCTGCACATACTATTTACATAATCTCACATCCTCTCCATTGATCACCACTCACTTTATTTATTTAAATGTACATTAGTTACACACTTGAAGAAGTGAGTGAACTTTGTTAATGCATAACTACATAGGGAATGTTGACTTGAGCTGCTGAAGCCTAGTATCTATTTTTATAAACCCTCAGGAAGTCTTTTAGATAATAAAATAGATATCAGTCAGTAGAATTCCTCTTTACCTGTTTGCTACTGCTTGTTGCTTTGCTATCTGGTTGCAGCTTCTACTTTTAAAAGCATGATGCAGCTCCAAAAGCCATTACAAAGAGCTTCATGTAGACCAGAGCCTTGTTATAGTCATCACTCATCAATGCAAATTATGTACTCAGTATATGGAATGCTGCATGATATTTATGCATTCAACCTTTGCATAACATTACTTTGTATAACACTAGTTCTACACAATATTTGGGATATTGTCAATCTCTTAATGATTCTGAGCTTGGGCTACTGTCTGTGTAGAGTTTCGCAAGTTTTCCCCATTTCTGTGTGGGTTTCCTCCGGATTCTGCAGTTTCCTCGCAGCTTACAAAAACATGCTATTAGGTACTTAAAATTGCCCATAGGAGTCCATGATTGTGTGTGCACATGGTGCCCAGCAATAGACTGGCATCCCATTCATGGTGTTTTCCTGCCTTGTGTTTACTGTTCCTGGGATTGGCTCCAGATCCATCAGGATTCTAATCAGGATAAAGCATTTACAGAAGATGAATGGATGACGATCAAAGGGGGATAATCTGCTTTATCAGTCTGCATTTTCTATACAATGAAAGGTGGCAGACTGCAAAACTCCTGTCCCAAGAGCTCTACACATAAAAAAAAAATTGGCAACCTAAGTGGTGTGAACTGCATATGGCTAATTTTAATATTCTGATTTATGGATTTAAGGATTAAAGGAATAGTTCACCAAAAATGAAAATGATGCCATCAATTACTCAACCTTATGTTATTCTATACCCAAGAGTAGACTTTCGTTCATTTTTGGAACCCAAATGAAGACATTTTAATGAAACCTGGGAGATTTATGTCCATCCATTTACAGTCCAATTAACCAAAACTTTCCAAAAAGTTCATAAAGTCATCGTAAAAGTAATCCATGTGACTCCAGTGGTTTAATCCCAATTTTATGAAGTGATATGAATGCTTTTTGTGCACCAAAAAAAAAGTCTTTATTCACAAAATATCTTCACTTCTGCATAGATCTCTGGCACGTGTTCACAAGAGAACCATGACACATGCATGTTGTGTTGACACAAGAGTGGACAAAAAATGCAAGCCATCCTCTATGTCAAAATCTGCAGACATCTTTGATACAAAGATTGTTCTGTGTGACGCAAGAAAGTCTGCTCTCACAAGAATGTCCAAAATGTAAAACAAAATGTAATTTGGCTAAAATACATTTTTTGGATTACAAAAATATAAATTGTGCCCTAGTCAACCTCAGAAACTCTCTCAGTGCAGTTACAAGCACTGTTTTCAAGTGGGTTTTTTTTGTACATTTGTATTGTATATATTCTGACCTATTTTTGTTCTTATACATTCTGATTTCTGTTTTCGTGTTTTGTGTTTCTTGCTATTTCTGGTATACTTTCTGGTTTAAACCCTATTTTTTTTTTTTTAAAAGAATTACCTTTTTTGTTTTGTTTTGAAATAAATATTGGATTTACGTAAATAAACAATATGCTGAGTATACACATTTATATTCTGGTTTCTTACTGCATGTTACAATTAAACACCTATTTACAAAATAATACAGTATGTTTCAAATAACTGAATAAGTTATAGTTAAATGGGATAAAAACTAGATTTTGATAGCATCATGCCCCAGTGTATTCAAAGTAGCATACTACTGAAGAAAGAGGACACAGTTATTTGTGCTCCATTTATCTTACTGCAGGTTCATGGCTCATGCCTTACCTCAAACTGTCAGCCTACTGCGTTGGCCTCTTTAGCTCTCATGCCAAATTTTCTGTCAGACTCTTCTCCTTTCTACATCCATCTACTGTCACTTAGTGATTCCTGAGCTTCCTGAGCACAGATCACATTGTTTTGGACTAACAGGTATTATTAGTGCACACCCATCAAAATGAGTAACATGTAATAAGGTGACAGAGATAGAGGTGGAGAGAGTTAGCACTTTCAAATTCCTCACTTTTCACATCAAATAAGAACTCACCTGGTCTCACAACACTACACACCTGGTGAATAAATTAAGAGAACAGCCTTACCAACACTGGAAAGCCTTGACCAGGCCAGGGTCATTAGGAGGGCCCACAGCATTATCAAGGACAATAGCCACCCCAACACAGTGTATTCACACTCCTACCATCAGGCAGATGATACAGGAGTGCTACAGGAACAACGACAAGACTGAAAAGCAGTTTTTACCTACAGACCATCAGGCTTGTGAATGACTCTTATCCACTACCCCTTCCCCCAACCCTGCAGACACAGTTTGCCCACCGTTTGAGAGGTGCCAAGAGTTACCCCACCCTGCCTACCCTACACACTCATTAAATGAAAACAACATCATGAACTGCTACTGAGCCTACCTCTGCAGGCCCTTGCATATGTTATGCATTGCACACTATCACATTGTATTTCACATTGTCTCACTACCACATTGTATTTCACATTGTCTCATGTTTACAATGCACATATATACTTTCTCTTTCAAGTGTGTGTTTGTGCTTTCGTGTTTTTTTTTTGCACTATTAGTAATTTATGTTTTTGTATTTACCTTATGTCCTGTGTGTCAGAGGTTGCTGCGAGTAGTGTTGGGTCCGAGTCCACCTTTGTCGAGTTGAAGTCGAGACCAAGTCCTTAACCAATCAAGTCCAAGTCTGAGTACAAAAGTGCGAGTCCTTAATAGCCGAGTCCAAGTCCAGCAGAGTCCAGAAAGTAATTTAACTGAAATAAGATTTGTAATTGCAATTGTAAACTCAACACTGAGCTGTTAAATTAATATTTTAACCTTCACAAACCAATGGCAACCTAAATGTAACAAAAAACACCAATATTACATCTTGCAATTGCCATTTAATATTTTTATTTAACGTCATCAGCACCTCAACTAGTTTCCTATCCACAAATGGTTTCAATGAAAAAGGGATATAGAGGTATGTGTAGAACTTTTTTTTATATTAGAAGTGTATAAAAATACAAATTAACCTGTTTTGTTATTGTATCACACTATATTGTGTCCACCAGTTTGAGTTGACATTTCAATTATTTGATCCTTTCCCCCCACAGTTATATAGGCTGAGAGAGTACAGAGTAGAGTTACATTTAGCAGCATAACAACAAGCTAACAACATTTTAATTCCTAAAATGAAAAAAAAAAAATCACTGGGAGGTTTACTCATCAGGGTTTATGATTTTTACTACATTAAGAAGTTCATTCACATTTAACATGAAATTCAAGACTGGACTCACCAAATGCTAATTAGGGGCAGGCGATATGACTACAATCATATTTCACGATAACAACTTTTTTTTCTCAGGTAGCTCTATGAGAAGTTTTCAAGTAAGAAATACTATGGAATTTGAATAAAGCAATTAAATGTAAAATAAAATAGACTTCACTATATGAAAAATACAGTGATTCTTATCAAATTTACTGAAGTTATTCAGTCAAATGAATGAGTGAGTGATTTTCTCTTTGTCTTTTGTTGTTTGGTTAACATTTATAACATAGTAGCAGGTTTATTAGACTGCTGTCACTTTAAGACCTTATGCACAGATCCAATATACTGTATTGACACAACTCAGATTTTTTCCCCCAACTGTTTACATTCACTTAAGACATAACCGACAGTGATTGCATGAATATTTGGCCAGACTTCCATTTTGACATGATGTGTGTATATTTATTTGACCGTCCTAGTGTAAGAAGCCGATAAAAAGAGAACTCAATTCAGTATTCCCACAATGAGGTGGATTTCGGTGTGCGTTTCAAGTGTGTGCGCACAGAAAGCCCCCTGGTCAGGCATGGAGACATTCATATAATTTCTTATTCATAATAATTTCTTATTATCTTAATTTTATGTTTTTAGTCATTTTTTTTATGTTTCTTTTCATGTTACACATGACATGGACTCAATTGTAGTCCAAAATGTCTGAGTAAAAGTTTAAGAGTAGAAATTTAAGTGTCAAGTTTAAGAGTAGAAATGTACATATGTGTGACAAATCCGAGTTTATTCATAATTGGTCTCGAGTCTGAGTCCGGGATCGGGTACCCCAACTCTAGCTGGGAGGATTCTCAGAGTAAGAATTTCATTGAATCTTGAATATATATAACTGCCCCCTGAGCTTGCTACATTCTTATATAGCAATCACTGTTACCTATTTGAACCAGATTTAAAGATGTTAATAATTTAAAGGTAAAGATTATATTCTTTGTTCTGTTCAAAATTAACTGGAGACATTTGGAGTACGTTAAATGAAGGATAGCCAACATAACCACACTAATATATTTAAGACATACTTATTCAGAATAATGAGATGTAGATGGCAGAATTTTTCGTGAATATGCTACCCCTTGTGAAGGACAGGAGAACAGTGGGAACTGTTTTGCACTTTTTGTCTGCAGGAGGACATCAGTAGCCAGTTTAAATTTGACTTTTACATCAGCCTCCACTGGATGTGTTTGTTTCACTGGCCAGGTTCGCTGTGTCACTCGCTGCAAGCCGCTCATGCTCAAGCCTTTTTTTTTTTTTTTTTGCTCAAAGTGGCTCAAAGTGGCCGCAACCCAGAGCGTAGATTTTGGACAGTCCAACTCTGACAGGGTAAATGGCAATGACAGCATGCTCCCAGGAACCTCCTGAGGCAAGGCTTTTCTGAGCTGGACCCTTCTCTCCTCAAGGGCATCTTACCAGGTGAACCCTCTTTCATTAACAAGCCGCTCGACACCAATGATGAGGATGGCATGGGGCTTCTAGAGGGTACAGAGGACGATGAGCCTTCCTGATGGGAAACTCATGGGACCCCCTCTTGGCCCTAGAAAACAGTTCCTTCCGGTCATCCGCGCATGTTCCAAGCACATGAAACACTTCTGGGGAGACCCTCAAGGCCTCAAGGTTAAGGATATGGCAGCTCTCAGCATGGGTGACCCCCGCCATTGAGCCCTTCATTGCCAGACACCCAAGCCTACTCAATGTCTCTTTGCTTCTATCAGCTTAACAGGCTGATCTCCTGGTTGACATGGGGCAGCAACTGGAGAAAGGGTGTCCCTCGCCCTTGTGCTGGAAGAAAATCGTCGCCATTAATGACCTCATCCTCCACAATGCATGCCAAGCTGCCCAGATGTCTTTGAGTCCATGTTTTCAGGTGGTCAGCGCTCTGGACTCCACTTTTGCCATCCTAGCCCACCCATCCAAGAGAAGGAGGCTTTCTGTTTCTGGGTTCAAGAGTGTTTTGTCTGTGACTGAGAATGACAGGATAATAACTTATATAGACGATTGGCTTATCATAGCTGATTCCAGAGAGAAAGTGGTGCAAGACACTCATCACCTTGCTCGGTTTCAGAATAAATGTGTGCAAAAGCAATTTTACCCCTGCTTAGAATGTTATATTCCTGAGTTTGGAGCTGAATTCAATAACCATGCTTGCTGTCTATCACAAGAGTGCATTCTCTCCCTAATGAATTGACTCTCACAGTTCAAGGAGGGTGCGAGGGTACAAAATGTCTCATACTACAGGGCCTCATGCCATCTGCCAATAAGGTTTTGCCTCTGGGCCTTCTGAGAATGAGGGCATTCATGAAATAAGTTTATAATCACATAAAATCACTCCACCTCAGCACTTCATGTTTCCTTTGCTGCTCCATCATGGCGATGAGCTTGGGCTCACCAGCCCTGTGCCACCAGAGGAACGCAGTTTTACATTCATGGCGCTCCCCTTGTGACAGTCATGTTATGAAAAGTGGTGACAACAGATGCGAGCTCAATGGGATGTGGAGCCACCATGGAGGGCAAAACATTGAATGGTATTGTGGTGGCTAAAAATATACATAAAACAAACACGATGGAGGCCTAGTATGAGTAATGGGTGATTTTGTTGGGGGTCAGCGGTAGGATGCGCGGTTTGGTGGCGGGTGCTCGGGTCCAGCCCTTCCAATGAATGGGCACCTAGACACATAGAGGAGGTATTAGGTGGATATTGATGAACAGGATTCGCACTTTAAGATTAACACACTAGTATTTATTAGTCACAGAAAAATATAAGAGCGTTAAGAAAACACACACACTCTTACACATTCAAGGTCAGGCGTGCAGACATAGCACACACACACACTCTCTCTGTCTCTCCCTCTCTCTCTAACACACCCTCCCGAAGGCCCGAACGCACACACATAACATTAGAACTTTACAAGAATAAATAAAAGTGGAGTAAGATATCGTAAGGATAATATCTTAATAAGTACAGTAAACCACTTGCAAGTAGTATAACCATATGTAAAATAGAAATAGAAAACAGATATGAAAGTAAATTATAAACCAGAAGATACAGAAAAAAAGTTAAAAGAAACTTACTCATGTGCAGAGGATGGGGGATTCTTGTCTCGCGGGGGAGGGTCGGGCGTGCTGTGGACATGGGCCTTGAATGTTTGGAAGAGAACCGTGAGGTGCTATTTATACAAATAGCTGCATCACACTGCACCTGTGCACCATTTGCTTCTAATTTTAATTGTCTTTGGGTAATATGCAAAAATCGGCCCTTCATTTGGCGAGCCAGCCAGGAGTGGGCTAAGATCTATATTATGTCCGTGATCTCTCCCGTGGGACTTACCTCTCTAAGCAACAGAGAGGCCGTATAGGAAAAAGGTATTGCAGACACCTGTTATTTCAAAGTTCTGTCTTAGTGATCTGTTGCCACAAGAGGGAAGCCTTGGGGTGGGAAGACAGGCTAAAATGGTCTCCAAAAGAACCTTGAGTGAGTGAGAAAAGGTAAGAGAAGTGTAAACTGATTATATAAGGTTGTTTTAATGAAATTGTATACGTGTTGTGTGAGCAAAAGTCCTGCGATACCGCTGAATGTAGTTTAAATTCAGGGCGGATAGAAGCAGGTGGAAAGCGTCGGGGTTACGCATGCAACCCTGTTCCCCTGAGGAGCGAGACGTTGCATTTAGCAGTATGGGAACGCCTTGCCGCGTGACACGTATCTGAAGCTTGTGTAAAATCATGCCTCTACTTGTAGGCCTGCCATGATCAGGTGACGTGGCAATGTGCGCGTCACGCATGATATATATGGCACCTGTGAACCGCCGCCAGCCTCTATTATCGAGAGAACGCAATTCGGGCAGCCCCGGTATGACAGCGCTATGCAACATCTCGTTCCCTTCTCAGGGAACAGGGTTATGCGTAGCGTTCACGTTCAAAGGGAACTTCGACGTGCATTTAGCAGTATGGGAGCGGAAATACCCAATCCGTCATACCGAGTGCGGCCTGTTCAAAAATACCCAAACCCGAAGGTCAGTGCAGGACACTCGAACCTGGGGAGGGATGAATATCCAGGCTGTCATAACAAAATGACCGGTGTCGAGGCATAGACCACCCTGCAGCCGCACACATCCTGCAAGGAAACCCCTTTGGACAAAGCCCGACAACCTCAGTAGAGATGCACTGCTTTGACACAGCATCCCTTTTCCTGTCGCTGCCAAAGCAGACTAGTAGCTGCTCTGACTTACGCCACTGGCCGGAGCCGGTGGACGTAGGTACACAGCGCTTACTGGACCACAGCGTGTGCATCCTCTCTTGTTCTGGTCAGAGGACAGAGGAGGGGGAAAAAGCCTGCAACACCACAGGGTGGGCAGCCAATGTAAGCACTTTAGGAATATAATCCGGCCTAGGATACAGGAAGGACTTGGCTTATCTAGGGGTAAAGTCAAGGCAGGAGGGGCAACAGGGAGAGCTTGTAGACCTCCCACTGCGTGAGAGATGTCAGGGCCTGTAAAAGAGCTACCTTTAGAGTCAGAAGCTTCTCAGAGGCTGACTCTAGGGGCTCAAATGGGGTCCCCTGACAGACCCTTCAAGACCACAGCAAGGTCCCAGGAAGGTATGCATGGCCTGCAGATGGGCCTCAGCCGTCTGACACCACACATGAACCTCGAAGTTAGCGGATGTTGCCCCACAGGAGGCTCCATCGACAGGGGCAGGGCTGGCCAAAACGGCGGCCACGTAACCCCGATAGTAGAAGGAGCCAACCTGCTGAGAAACGTTCTTGTCAGAACTCCAGGACTGTAGCGATTGCGCAAGTTCACTGGGTATAGCTGATGTTCCTCACACCACCAGACAAAAAGGTGCCACTTGAGCGCACACAATTTCCTTGTAGGTGGGATCCACTCTAGGGGCTCGAAGGGCGCAGCTGCCAGACCTTCCAGGACCACAGAATGTCCCAGGAAGGTATGCACAGGCCTGCAGATAGGCCTCAGTCATCTGACACCACGCATGAACCTCGCAGTTAGAGGATGCTGCCCCACAGAGGCTCCCACAACAGGGGCGTGGCTGGCCAGAAGGCGCCACATAACCCTGATTGTAGAAGGAGTCCACCCCGCTGAGAAATGTTATTAGCGCAGAAACATGGTCAGTACTACCTCAGTCGTGCGGACCAGAATCTACTAGCTGGCGCCTCAGGGGCCAGACCCACAGCTTCCTTAGTTCTTGCCAAGGATGATAAATCAACCCTGCGGCTTTTGGCGGTAGGGTGCCTAAGGACTCAAATGGGGCACATGACAGACCTTCCAGGACCCCAGGAGGTCCCAGGAAGGTGCGCGGCCTGCAGATGGGCCGCAGCCGTCTGATACCACGTATGAACCTTAAGGTTAGAAGATGTTGCCCCCCGGAGGCTCCATCAACAGGGGCATGGCTGGCCGGGCGGGCCCAGTAACCCTGATTGTACAAGGGGCCCACCCCTGCGAGAAACGTTCTGTAAGAACTCCAGGACTGTAGCAATTGCGCAGTTCTCTGGGTCTAGGTGACGTCCTCAAGCCACAAGACAAGAAAAAGCTGACACCTGAGTGCATTTGATTTCCTTCTGGATGGGATCCACTCCAGGGGCTCGAATGGGGCAGCCGACAGACCTTCCAGGACCATAGAAGGTCCCAGGAAGGTATGCATGGCCACCACAGATGGGCCGCAGCCGTCTGACGCCACGCATGAACCTCAAAGGTAGAGGATGTTGCCCACAGAGGCTCCATCAACAGGGTCATGGCTGGCGAAGCGGGCCAAGTACCTGATAGAAGACGGAGCCCAGCCCGCTGAGAAACGTTCTGTAAGAACTCCAGGACTGTAAGCAATACGCAGTTCACTGGGTCTAGGTGACGTCCCTCATGCCACAAGACAAAAAGCTGACACTTGAGTGCATACGCTTTCCTTGTGGATGGTGCTCTAGCTTTTAACATGGTTTCAACAATCTCAGTTGTGAGACCGAATCTATGAGCTGGTGCCCCTCAGGACCAGACCCACAGTTGCCGAGTTCTGGCCGAGCGTGATAAATCAGCCCTCCCGGCCTGAGACAGTAGATCCGCTTTGGGGCTCCAAATGGGGCAGCCAACAGTACGCCGAGGGCCATAGGAAGGTCCCAGGAGGTGCGGGCCTGCAGATGGGCCTCAGCCAACTGCAGACAACGCACGAACCTCGGGGTTAGAGGACGTTGCCCCACAGAGCTCCCTCAACAGGCGTGGCTGGCCGAAAAATGGCGGCCAAATAACCCTGATTGTAGGAAGAGCTCACCCCGCTGAGAAATGTTGTGTAGGAGCCCCAGGACTGTAGCTATTGCGCAGTTATGGGTCCACAGTGAATCCCTGCGAGACGGAATCTCCCAAGGAGTGCCATCTCGCAGAGATATTATCTCTCAGAACCATGTTCGAGCTGCCAAAAGGTGCTATTAGCACGCTATCTTGGCGAACTCTCGCTAGGACTAGTGGGAGCAATAATGGGGCAGCATACAGATGTGACCTCAGCCACACATGTGGATTCCACCCCAGGCTCCCAGATACAGCTTTATCTATCAGTGTTGATAGGATTGACACTACGCCTGTTGGGGATAGACACCCACATCGTAGTAGAATCCTATAACCCCTAGAAAAATCGCCCACTGCACGAGAAAACCAACTTTTCTGCAGATTCAACCTGAGCCCCCAGGTTCTTCACGTGGCGAGAACAACATCTCAATGTTGAACCGGCTCCTGGATCGTGCTAGAATTAACCAGTCGTCCAGGTAGCTTGGTACACAGATGCCCTGGAGTCCCAATGGAGCCAGAGTGACATCCATGCACTTTGCGAAGGTGTGAGGGGATAAAGCTAGCAATAATCCTATGCGGAAACATGCACCCTTTTAGACCTATCGCCACAAACCAGTTCTCGAACTGGATCTGTGGCCCGATACGTTGAACATCAGCCTCTGAACCTGTATATCCGAAGAGTACGGTTCAGATGATGCAGATCTAAAATTGGCCGCATATTCCCACTTTTGGGCGAACAGGAAATAAAGGCTGTAAACCTCTCTCCCTGAGGGAACGGTGTACATGTTTCAGGACCCCCTTGTCCAAAAGGGGAGCTTACTTCCTCGCGTCGCGGCTCTGGTCTGTGCTGACTTCTGTGGTGAGCACACCTGTGAACGGGGGTCTAGCTATAACTGGACCCGGTAACCCTTTTCTATGTTAGACAGAACCCATGGAGACACATTTGGCCGTAGCTTGCACGCTGCCCGATGGTCTTCTAGTGACGTTAGCTATTCCACATTCTATTGAGAAGCATCAGATTTCCGTTGCCCTGTGACAGCTTGCTGACCAGGGAACACGAACACTTGGGGACCACTTTGGCAGGGGAGGCCCTACAGTAGCACTGGGGCTACCTGCCCTAAACCTCATGTCCCCGCGATACATCCCTCCCGCGGCCCCTCAGGACCGCTCGTCTTTGCCTGCTTGGCCTTTATGACCATCCTCAGATCAGGCCCAACAGCAGACCGCGACTGTAGCCGCCCGGTTCCCCTGGCTTGTGCGGGGTTGGCGGGCTGCCATACTCGCCTTCTGGGTTTCCCCCATACTAGTGCTGGCCCAGGCTCCACTCGTGGACACCGGATGAGCTTGAGACAACTTTTTTGCCATAAGTCGAGCTCACTCAGCAGGTCTGCTTGGTAGGCAACACTGTCATTGTCTGCAGTGACCCACAAGCAAGACTACTACTGCATAGGCTTGCCCATCTTGGATGCAAGCCAGCCCTGTAAGTACCTGCCATCGGTGGAGAGAGGTAACAAGAAGCCCCCCTCCCCGGGCATAGCGCCCCCCGGCGGCCTAAGTAGCCATGCCATTCATTCCCCACAATGGCCAAATAATCCAACATCGTGAGTTATGACTATGGCTTAAGCATGGTATTCTCAGAAGTGAGATTTTGTCATATCTTCTGGAAGACAGGGGAGTTTCTGCAGTGTGAGAGTATTACTTTCACTGGGTAATACTTCAGCAGCTCTTTAACGCTGCTCTCAGTTTTCAACGCATCCTTCTAACTCCTCGGGTCAGAGGAGGGGCGTTATTACCCCTTTGGCTTTCCATGGGGTGGGAGAAGAGCCGCGAAGGGAACTCCAAAATCCAGCGGAGAGCTGAACCCGGAAAACAGAGAGAAGATAGCGCTCGGTCTGGCTCCTCTTCCAGATTTAAGAGATCCCCGAACCTGAGACGGTTGGCTGCCCGGCAGCGGCGGGCCCAAGATCCGCGAGGCTTTGAGACTCGACTCATTCGGCTTCCGTTTTTTTAGAAAAAAGCGCGGGTCGAGCTTAATGTATAGCGTTACCATGCGCAGCCTCCGAGGTTGCCATCGCAACTACACCACTAACACTTCACCAAGAAAGTGTGCACTTTTCCCCCCCGTGATGAAACGGAGCACGTTACCGTCTTTAACTCTTTCTCTCGTTACTTACCTCACCTTTTCTTTAAAAGGGATAGAAAAGTTAAGAGATTTTGAGAAAATATCGGAGTAGAAATGAAGCGTTTTGTCACACAAACAACAGACATGCAGTTTCGCTGAAGATAATAAGGCTGGTGGCGCGGTTCACAGGTGCCATATATATATCATGGCGCGGCGCTTAATTGCCACGTCACCTGATCATGGCAGGCCTACAAGTAGAGGCATGATTTTACACAAGCTTCAGATACCGGTCACGCGCGCAAGGCGTTCCCATACTGCTAAATGCAACGTCGAAGTTCCCTTTGAAAGGGAACAGTCCTGTAATACCGCTGAATGTAGTAAAGTAAATTCAGGGCTGGATAGAAAACAGGCCTCAAACCCCTAATACCGCTGAATGTAGTTGAAATTCAGGGCTGCTTAGAGAGGGGACCCCTAATACCGCTGGATGAAGTAGTATAGTAGTATAGTAAAATCCAGGTCTGGATAGAGAGGGGTGTAAATCCTGGGCCCAGGTCCAGGTCACGCAACTCAGGGAAAGGACCTGACAAGAGAAGCGTGCCCGGTGTGTAATGTGTAATGTGTAACAAATGTGTGTTTATAAATATGCTGTATGCATGCATGCATGCATGATAAATTGGAAACTTAGGTAACTTAGGTTTGGAGACGGAGAAAAATTTATTCATTAGTGCTCTGAACATGAGCTCCATACATAAGGAGATATATGTGTTTGATAAGCTTTGAACATTAGTTTCGGTTGAATGTTGCATTTAATTTAAATGACTGTAAACTTCATACTTACGGGGTGTGAAGATGCTTTATTCTCTGAAACCACAATTGTGTTGTGTGTGTAATAATAATTTAAATATGTGTAATAGTGTGTGAATAGTGCAAAATATAACTCGTGTATGTGAGCTTTCGTGTGTGTGTGGAGACAAAAAATTTTTGCTTTTGGAGACGAAGGCCACCTGTGTGTGTGTGTGTGTGTGTGTAAGTGTGCTTATCTGCTTAGGCCTCTGTGTAAATTCTGAGTTATGTGTGTGCGCTCTTCAGATTGAAATGGGTAACGCAGAGCATTGTGAGATATCTTTGCTTCTGTCATGGAAGGTTTCTTTTGAATCTGGCATAAACTTTCTGTGAATCAGAGTAAACAGGCAGATTGTCGAGATAAACCAGGTAATACAGAATACATTTGATTGTAGAGGAAAAGGTGATTTCTCCAACTCAGTGTAGTTAGTTGGTTGAAATTAATTTAAAGTTGTCATAACTCATAAATGATTAGTGTTTTGCAAAACTGTCTGTAAACTAAAAGTGTTGTGTTTATTGTGTGTCATTATTTGTGTGTATTATGGTGTTACGTGTGTGTGTTGTGTTACAAGTTTGGGTAGCGGGGTGTAATCTTGTAGGTTGGCAAACACACCTTATGCTCTGTCTAAGACCTGTTCAGTTATACATACCTATCTTAATTGTATAATGAACTAATCATACCATAATAATACCCCTGACTGTATACATTTCCAAATTTCCAAATCAAATGAACTGACTCACTAACAAGAGCTGGAATAACTATAAACTAATGTGTGTATCTGGGATTCCTATACGGGTACGTGTCTATACATTGTTAAGCAGTGTACGAGTGAGTTATATTGGCATGTGATATTCATGTTGCACAAGGATGAATAATTTCTGCAGTCTGGTTATGTCCAGTGATGAATAATTACTAAGATCAGATGGCAGTAGTAGTGTGTACATTTTAAACTCTCTGTGAGGTGTTGTACGCCTGTTACAGATGTGATATCTGAGTCCGTAACGTTAGAATAAGGTGGTGATTACTTAATGTGGAAT
This sequence comes from Ameiurus melas, assembly GCA_012411365.1. Lineage (NCBI taxonomy): Eukaryota > Metazoa > Chordata > Actinopteri > Siluriformes > Ictaluridae > Ameiurus > Ameiurus melas. Next base: position 8,806,763 of record CM022761.1, read on the forward strand.
TCGGGTTTTGCAGGGAGTACGAGTATCTGGATTAGGCAGAGTTGCATAATGGTTCCTTTCACTGACATGTTGTGTTGATGTGAGTTTGTGAATTAGTTTAATTACCATATCTTAGCAACACTGCAGTTTGAAGTGATTTGTTTCTTTTCTGAACCTTAGATTTTTGAATAGAATAAAGTATTTGTGTAAAAATACAAACATATATAATATGGTGTGAAAAGGATATGTCATACAAAGTATACGAGTTGCAATATTTAAATAATACAGAGCAGTGGTCACTAATACGAGGAATGGAGCATACACTGCACAATCTGTGAAGTGAATTGATAAATCTTTATACTGTAGCTGTGACTGAGCTGTGAATCTGAGATGAAATGTGTGTGTGATCTGGGAAGTGTAGTCCATGGGCAAACGAACTCTGCTCAGCCCACATTAAATTTTTGGAACTCACTACAGTATGGAAGGCTCTGAAACATTTCTTGCCCTGCCTCCAGGGGCATCATGTGCTGGTATGCTGCGACAATACCATGGCTGTAACACACATCAATCACCAAGGAGGAATGCACTTCCTCAAGCTTCATGCTCACAGGCTTTTATGGACTTATCAAAGTGGATTTATTGTGGGAGAGATTCAGCCAGGCTGCTGTAGATCACTTCACCTCATGTGAAAACACCCATTTTCCTATGTTCTTCTCGCTAAGGGACAGGGACACACCCCTCAGCGTAGATGCACTGGCCCATCTGTGGCCCAACGTGCTGCTCTACACATTCACTCCCCTTTGCGGAATAGCCCCCACCATAGCCAGGATGAGAGTTCAGAGCCTGACCCTCATTCTGGTGGCATCCAGGTGACCCCTCCCATTACGCACAGACCTCAGGAAAATTGAGAAATCTATCACCCTCGTCCAGACAGAGTGGCCTTCTGGGCTTGGAATATGAGAGGGCAAATCTCAAGGCAATGGGGCTTCCTCCACATGTTGTCACCACCACCACACCCGAGTGCTAGGGCCTCTTCCACACATACCCTATATAACTGTAAGTGGCATGTGCTCAGGGAGTGGTGCGATGGCGTCTGATATCGTATCAGTGTTCGGTTTTGGACCATATGTATGGTGGTAAATCCTTTTCCACTATTAAGGTCTACCTAGCAGCTATTGCTGCATGCCATGTTAGGTTCAATGGGGGTTCAATGACAGTGGGTCAACACCCCCTTGTTTGACGGTTCATGAAGGGCACACGTCGTTAACTTCCATTCACTAGAATAGCTATTCTGGAGTGGGACCATGTTGCTGGAGGCTTTGCCCCAACAGCCATTTGAACCCCTGACATTTCCCTGAAGCTTCTGTCCTTGAAGACAGCTTTACTCCTGGCCCACCTTCATACAAATGTGTCAGTGATTTACATGCACTCTCTGTTCATTCCTAAATGGTAAATGTGCACTTATATAGTGCTTTTATCCAAAGCGCTTTACACTGTGTCTCATTCACCCATTCACACACACTCACACACCAATGGTAGCAGAGCTGCCATGCAAGGTGCTAGCTTGCCATCGGGAGCAACTTGGGGTTCAGTGTCTTTCCCAAAGACACTTCAGCATGTGGAGTCAACCAGGCCGGGAATCAAACCGCCAACCCTACGATTAGTGGACAACCCGCTCTACCAACTGCGCCACAACCGCCCCTCATGCACTAAATTCTCTTTCAGTAGAGATAGGTTTTTGCTTAGGCAAGACTTCTTTGCCTAAATGCTTCCCAGCATTCACCTGTGTTTGAGCTTTCCAATTTTCATCCTTCTCCTTTCTCCTCTGTTTAGGAGGTTGAATGTTCTGCGTCCTCCTTCACTCCTTTTCAGGAGGACTGACCAGCCCCCCCATTTTGCATGGGGAAACCCATTTCTAAGCAATGCCTATCCCAGTGGCTTGTGGAAGCTATTACTTTTAGCATATTAATTGAAGGAAGGGCCCAGAGGACCTCGGAGCACACTCCTCATAGCCTCCCTCCCATAGTCTCCCTCTTGAAGCTTGGGTGGTCAGGCTTCACTTGTTCATGTCACCATCATGTACTTCATGTTCTGCCTGCATACCATTATCACCTTTGTGCATGGTGTTACCACGCATGTCATTATGGGGTGCATCAAGTACCTCCAATCTAGGTGATGATCCGCTGGCTTACAAAAATTTAATTTGCTGAGGAAGAAAAGCATGCTCTTACCTGGCATTGGACACGTGCTCCTGTCTGTCACAGCCAGACTTGGTGTAATTGGATGCTTATACAGAAGTCAGGTATGGATGCCCTTCCAATAGGTGTGTGAATGTGTGGATCTCTCCATTCAACGTTTCAGAGACAGGGTTACGGACAATGACCTATTGTTTCCTTCCACATTCTGAAAACTTGCCAGTAGGTGGACTGGCTACTTTAAATTGCACGTAGGTGTAAATTCGTGTGTTTTGGTGAGCAGCTTCTAATTAAGTCATTTCACAGTAGCTATTAAATAAGTATTAGTGATTGAATAATACACGCAAAGGTCTAAGAACCAATCACAGAACTGTGACTTTAAGGGGTTAAATAGTTAAGAAAATGTTAAACTCAATAGTACATAGACAAAACACACACACACACACACACACACACACACACACACACTAAAAACAGATTCCAGTGAAGGAGACACATGTTGCACCCATATATTGGATTATTAATTAAAATACCTATAAGGTATTGTGAGCAGTTTTCATAACACGTTTGGTTTTGTGTCTATAAAGGCTTTGATGATGCAGCATAGTTTGTCACAGCATAACACGTAAGCATGATTAGCAGTACCTTGCATTAGTTTGAAGGTAAACATGGGCATGGTGAAACATTTATGAATTAAATGCTTGAATAATAATAATAATAATAATAATAATAATAATAATAATAATAATAATAATAATAATAATAATAATAATAATAATAGTAATCTTAAGAGAAATCCAAGAGGAAATATATAAAAACTAAAAAATAAGGGGCCTAAAATCCCTCAAATATCTTTGAGGGACACCAGTAGGAACAGAGCCAATCTCATACCCGAAACCACTCATAAAAATAAACTGGTGGTGGTTGGAGAGATAAGATATAAACCAGGTTATAACAGTCTCAGAAACACCAAAGATAGTTTCAAGTCAGTTGAGTAATCGGTTGTTATTGACAGTGTCAAAAGCAGCACTAATGTCAAGAAGGATAAGGATGGAAAGAGAACCAGAATCTGAGGCTAGTAACAGATCATTTTTGACCTTGACCTGATTTGAAACAGGCAAAGTGGTGCCAACATTAACTTTGAGGAGTTTGTTTATAGTATGGAAGAGATGCCTGCTTTGATTATTCTCAATAATCTGAGAAAAATAGGCAGATTTTGTAGACTCAATTGTAACTCTATTGGAATATATTCCCCCAAGCTGTCTTTCCAAGCTTCAAAAAATACATTCAAGCCAGAGTCACGCCACTTGCGTTTCATTTTATGACAAACTGCCTTCATAGTGCATAGGTTGTCATTATACCAAGGAGCAGAACGAGCAATAGTGACATTGCGTGACTTCAAGGGAGCAATGTAGTCCAGATTAGAGGCAAGAATATTATTCAACTGTAAAATCATATCTTCAAGAGGTGCTGATGAGAATACATGAAGAGAAGAAATGAAAGAGTCTGCAACATTCTGTTCGATTAATTGATTTACATTTACGAAAACACAGTTGAACAGTTTTTTTTAACGAAAAAATACTGTTCTATTTCCAAAAATATAAACAAAATGGAAGCATAACTTGAATTAAAGATGAATGAATGAATGCTGTAAATGCACCACTTATGTCTTTCTTTGGCTCGCAAACTTTATGTCTGATCACTTGCTCACACCCACATGAAAGAAAAACCTCCTGCTTGTGTGACTTTTTTGTTGGGTCCTGTGAGTCCCAGTGCAAAGCTCTAGTCTTAACCAGATGTCATGTGAAACTTTCTGGTTAGCTTTCTAAAAAATAGTACACCCCCTATTTGTATTTGTATTTCTTTAAATCTCATGTCTCATTTTGCAAAGAAGGAGTTACACAGTGCAACCAGAACCAACCGAGGATACTAAACTCAAGGTCAACACTAAGTGCCAAACCTCAGGAAAGGAAATCAACATGACTGACTTACACCCACCTCTGATTTAGCACACTTATTTAAGCACTTTTTAATCTACTTAAGTAAGTGAAAGGAGATTGCTTCTCTCCTTTCAAGTTTCACAGATGCAACCATACATTTGAGCCTTTATGGATCATGTCACAGAATGACTGGGGCAGATAGGTGTTTTGAGAAGTAGGATTCTGAGAAGTTCATAGGTTGGGCCAGGATACACTTCAGAGCAGAGTAATTCCAGTCAATTATGAAAAGAAAAGGAAAACTTCTCCAGAACATCTATTTAATCATATCAAGGACATATTTCATATGAAATAGTTTTCAGAAGGGTCATCTCCTTTGCCAGATAACTCGAGAAGGTTTACACCTGGTAAACTCAGGAACATCACTGAGTATGTGTCCATCTGGAATGTATAAATGATGTAATAAATGCAAGTGGAATTTTTATAAATTGCCCCTGTAAGCACAAATCACTTTGCTAGCATTTCTACCTTTTTCCAGTGTTTCCAGTGGAATACTGGTAAGAGTGTTTTTGTATGCTGTATCTTTAAGATTTCCTTTTTATTTAAATTTATTTGAATTAAGGGGCTGAGCCCAAACCTGTTCCTGCATGACAATGCCCCTGTGCACTATGCAAGTTTCATAAACACATGGTTTGCCAAGGTTGGTGTGGAATAACTCAAGTGGTCTGCACAGAGACCTGACTTCAACCCCACTGAACACCATTTGGATAAATTGGAATGCTGACTGCACTCCAGGTCTCTTCACCCGACATCAGTGCCTGTCAGCACTAATGCTCTTGTTGCTGCATAGACAGAAATCCCCACAGCCACACTGCAAAATGTAGTGGAAAGACTTCCCATAAGATTAGAGGTTATTTGAACAGCAAAGATATATAGAACAGCAAAGACATATAGAGATAAAGATAATATAATAAAGATAAAATACCAAAATATTATGCAAAGTGATATGTCGTCATCATAGGCTACTTGTTTAAAAGATGATGGTAAGATAAGATGTGCATTTTTTTATCCCCTGTGGGGGAAATATACTGGTTTATTTGATTATTGGTTTAGGATTTGGTTTAGGATTTGAACCCAGGTTCAGGTGCTCTGCTGATATTTCTTACAAATAATAGGAGAAAGAATTAAAACAAAAAAACTTCTGGTAATGGTCCTCCACCTCCAGATTATACACTAGCTTAAGAATGGAGATCCACACCTCTGAAATATCTCTTCTGGCCCTGGTCGCTTCAGCATACCAGAATAATTTGTACAGTGTTGGTCAGTGTATTAAGTTGAGTACAAGGGGACTAAAATAAAATGTTGTAAAAAATAGTTGTGTAAACATTAGTAAACTGGGTTTTTAATCATTGTTCAATATGACAGTATAGTATAATCAATACAACTTTGTACATAATGCAGATTCTCTAAATTGTTGGGGATTATAATTATGATACAATCTCTGTGTGCTTTAAGAGGTCTTTTGGGGTAAACTCAGTCACTGCTTTCACATTACATTGCCACGGTGGTCTACACAAAGTCTTGTTCAAATGTTCCAATCTCTCTACTAGCATTTTTCGTGCATAATCCACGGGGTATACCATAATAGTCTTCCTTCCAACCTAGGACCTCCACCTATAGGCATACCAGGCTAACCTCAGAGGTAAATCAGTATTTTAAACAAACTCTGAACTATTGAGAATTTGACCATGTTGGGCAGTGGTAGTGATTAAGATGCTGGACTTCTGATTAGAAGGTTATGAGTTCAAATCCCAGCACTGTCAAGCTGCCCCTTCTGGGCCACTGATGAAGGCCATTAACTCAACTGCTCAGTTGTATAAATGAGAAATGTAAATTGCTCCACAAATGGGCAAAGAAAGATTGAGTCCACTGTTTAATATGTAGTGTTTGAATAATAACATACATTCATTAGGTAATGAAGAATTGTTCTTTAATGGTCTGTCCCACAGCCCTGCCCTCTGACTCATTCACAGTTACAGGATGCCCCAGATCATTCTCTTTTTCCAAATCATGGTTATACTGTGCAGCACTGATATTTACCATGCCTTAGCTGGGTCTACACTTAAGAGGCTTTTAATCAATTGAAGTGTAACTTGGAATCCCAAAGGTTAATTTCTATCCTGACCCTAGTTTTTGTATTACCTCCTTATATTGACCCTGATGTATAGGCAGTAGCTCTGTATATGAAGTCATCAAGTATGTCTCCTAGGTGTACCCTGTCTCCAAGTGGCTGATTTACAATCTGATATACAAAGCAGAATGCACAGGAACATTTTTAAGAAAATATTTTTAAAGCAAAACCATACAGTAAGGTAGTAAGCATTCATACCAAGCTCTAAACAGTGATATAGTCTTGAATCCCTACGAGTCATGAACTGGCCCAGGTCATTTTGCCTTTATGCTGATCACATGACAGATAAAAGAGGAAGGTGGTCTTATGCTGTTCTGTTAAAGCCCACTTTGTTACTACTAGATATTTAAGGAAGGGCATAAATTTGTAGTCTACATGAACACTGATGGTATGATTTGACTTTCTTTCGACATAAATTCATGCACCCACAGGCACGCTCTAATAGTGATGTCTGTGCAGTCCAAATGACAGTTCAGTCTAGTCTGTGCAGACTATAAAATCTGGGTTATCCACAATAAAACATATTTGACATACTTGTGCCCTGTATCCCACTTCTACATGTAACACAGTTATTTGAGTCTTCCTATTGAGTCAGAGTTATTGTTAATTTAAATATAACGTATGTCTATCTGTCTGGCTGGCTGTCCGTCAGTCTGTGTCTGTCCAATTACTGCATTTTTCATAATATGTTGGCCATTATTTTAGGTAGTATTTAACGTGCACTGGCGCTCTCTCTTGCTTGAAATAATTAAACATTATATTAGAAATGTATAATGGAAATGCTTTTTGAAGAATACATTTTGGGCTTAAAAGAAGCAGCGACTAACTTTCTCTCTCTCTCTCTCTTCTCTCTCTCTCTCTCTCTCTCTCTCTCTCTCTCTCTTTCTCTCAGTATGTCCCTCCAGATCTGTGCATCTGTAACTTTGTGCTGGAACAGTCACTGTCTGTACGGGCACTGCAAGAGATGCTGGCCAAAACTGGGGAAAATAATGAAGTGAGTACAAAACATCCATTGGTTCACACCTCTGTGTGGCTTTATGTATTGTCAGAATTCTATTACAGTTTTCATAATGATCTATAGTTTAATTTAAACGTCACTCTACTTTGTAAATCTATTAAATTTGTACATTTGCTCTGGTTTCATTTGTATTTTTTAAATAGTTGTTATTGGCAGCCAATTACAGCTAATTTGTATTTGTATCGATTAAAGCTATTGTATTGGTATCTTCCTAACTTTGACATTGTTCCATGTGTTAGAACTCATTTTCATAGATGTTCACGTTAACATTTTTTAGAACAGCTGTGACAGATATACTATTGTTCCTCTGTCATGACTAAAATTTTGCTTTAGCCTGACATTTTTATTTAACAGCACATGTTGGGTATAGCTTCAAGATATAAACTAACTAATGTTTTACTGTGTCATGATCCGTTATACTCTGTAATTAGTCATTCTGCATGAACATAACATAGCTGTTGTAAGCTGAATCATTGCGTATTAATATGGGCACAACTGAAAGAGGAGCAATGGAGAAATAATTATTATAAATATTAATTATTTATTTATTATAATCATGTCTGGTCTTTGTGCTTTCTTACTGTAAAGGATTTTTGTGTACTCAAGATATACTAAGATGAGTTCTTCCACAAGTCCATAACCATTTTATGAGACTTAATGGGATCCTCTACTGTATTAGTGTGTGCTAATTAAAGCTATGTAATCCATTATTTTCTGCTCATTTGTTTTTAGCTGAGGTGTGCATTGGTGTTTCACAAGAGCAAAAACAAGACCAATCGTTACAGAGCAATTTTTAAGAAAACAGCTTAACTTGAAAGTGTCTGGTTTAATTTTTCTCTGCATTTTCAATCTTTATGTCAGCTACAACCTGTTTAGTGAGGTGGAACAACACAATAATACCTGGCAGTGTGATTTAATTTTAACTGTTTAGTGTGCATGAATAGAATAGAACTTCTTGTTTCTGCTGATGTTCTCAGTCTTCATTTCAGCTCACATCTAGCAATGACATCTATAATGTCTTCTAGCAATTTCTTTTGAAAAAATTTTGAAACCCGATTTTGTAAAAAATACGTTTCTCTAATGATGTTTTAATATAAACCCCAGTGCCCCAAGTGGTGCTTGCAAAGCTGATGGCCTTCGGCCACATCACATGGGCAGTGATTTTTTTCTTGTATCTGCCTTTGTGCTAATCTGCCATCTAGGGCAGGCTTTCTTACAGAGGAACTCTGTGTGGACTGACAGACTCAAATGTGCTGCATTTACTCATGGTGATGGCAGAACCTCAGACCACTGGGGTTTCAGAAGATGTTTTGACCAGTTATCTTTGATCTTGAGGATATTTTTTTCTTTTCAAAGCTTTACCAGCTGTTAGGTCACTGAGGACCGTTACAGTATTTATACAGTATATTCTTTTTTTTATTATTATAGTCAAACAGGACATGAACACTGACTGGACACAAGAAACATGTACCCTGCTCATTCATGCAATTCTCCAATCAGCTAATCAGATGGCAGAGGTGCAATGCACAAAACCATGCAGATACAGGTCAAGATCTTCAGTTCATGTTCACATCAAAGATCAGAAAGGGGGGGAATGTGATCTCTGTGACTTTAACTGTGGCATGGCTGGTTTGAATGTTTCAGAAACAATGGATCTCCTGGGCTTTATATGTACAACTGTCTCTATAGTTTATACAAGAACACAAAACATACAGTGAGGGGCCAGTTTTAGTGAGCCTGTGCCCACTGTACATAGTTCTTAGCTGACAGAAATTGAACCTGATGTGGTCTTCTGCTGTTATAGCCCATCTTCCTCAAGGTTCAACAAGGTAAACGCTGTGAAATGTTTATTCTGCTCACTGCTGTGTAACCTACATGCATTATGCATTGCAATGCTGCCAAATGATTAGCTGATTAGATAATTGCATGAATTAGCAAGTGTACATGTGTTCCTGATGAAGTGTCTAGTGACTGCATACTCATGTACACATACAAATACACAGCACATATACTCTCCCTGGGATTGAGGGAAGATGATTGGCCTGTAGATTCATGCCGCACTCCAAATCATATCATGTTGTGAATCCGCAGGTATTTATAATGTCATGAACGCACTAATAATAATAAAAAAAACAAAACCCTTATTTGCATCTGATCAGCATGCTTCAGCAGTGAGATGATTAAATAAACAGTGATCACTAGAAAGCAAACAGCCATAATATTTGATTAAAAAGTCATTTTTAGGCTTTGTGTTAATAATTTTTAGGCTTCGTGTTGAGACAAACTGTCTCAGTTGCACCATTTAAAAAATTGTATTTTAGGCGGTAGCTCAAAATAACATTTGCCTCTGTTATTTCATTGCCATCGGTAGAAGCTCATTAGAAAGGTGAGTATCTCTTGACGTGTAGGAATGAGTACAGAAATCTCCTCTAATCAAACCTTAATCTCAACCTTTATACTGAGAGAACACATGTGAAATGCCATTGGTATGTATGCATGCATTAGTAAAATATGCTTACATATGGTATGTGCACAAAGTTAATGAGATGCTTTAAAAGTGTTCAAACAAAGGTATTTTCTTTTGTTTGTGCTAAATAATCTGTCATCGTGTAACTCTTTCCTCAATTTTTGTTTGAGAGCATCCATAGGAATGTGTTGCTTGCTCACTGCACATAAGAGTTATCTATCTCTTATGTGAGAGAATGCAGAACCTGCAATGTCTACAGTATATCTTTGTCACCCACTAAAGCAGTGGCTGTCCTGTGCAGCATATTGTTTTCTAACACACACATCAACATCATCAGAACCCAGTTTCCCAAAAATAATTATAAGTTTAAGATAACCTTAACTGAGAGAAACGTTGAAGATGCTGCTTGCTCTACCATTTAACACCAAGCATTGTGCAATGCTTTTGGGGAAACTCCGTTGGAGTAACTATTAAGGATTTCATAAAAGGCCAGTGTGTTAGAGCATGGAAAACAGAAATGTCTCCTGGACTGGAGCCACTGCTTTAAGATTTTACGTCCTTATAATAATGTCTAACACCCTGCTCCATCCACACAGGCAGCCCATGGAGGTGGACACAGAACACTACTGTATGGACATGCTATCCTCCTGCGACACTCATTCAGTAGAATGGTGAGGAATAGCAGCATCTCTTTATTTCCTTTTTATTCCTTCATTTCTTAGCATCTGCAAAGAGTCATTTGTGTGTACTTTCTAGTTATCTATATTTTAACCTGGTAGTCAGTTTATTAGGTGTACTGTTGTGTTCGATTGTGCCAGGCACAGCATCATTTTGGCAGGAAGGGGGTGGTTTTGTGAAGCACTGTGTACAGTATTCTTACATCCACTTAATTAGACACACCTTAGTTAACCATATAGATATCCTTCCATTCCACTTATGACAAACTATAAATAGCAACGGTAATTGTATTCCTATAGAGTGCACGTTGATTGCTATTATTATTATGGCAACATTATGCTTGGTACTTTGCTTAGCATGTAATGATTTAAATGTGCTTCATGAATTAAATTGATTTATGTAAATTTACGATAACTTCTTGCAGTATCTGACATGTTTAAAGACATCCAGGTCTCTGACAGATAAGTTGTCTTTCGATGTCGGACTTCAGGAGGACTCGACAGGCAAGCATTGAAAGATTTTTCACTTCATTTCTTTTTTTGCTCATACAAGCCACAAGTGGGCAGCAATTTTTAAACTTGGGTGTTTTCTCAAGTTTTTGGAAAAGACATGACAACATTACTTATTGAACATTTAACTTTTTGTTGTAAACATGCTACCCTTTTTTCAGACCCTTTTTGACATTCTATGTTGATACGGCTCATTTGTCCTGTACAAAATTCCTAAGGGACTGGGGGATGCATGGTTATCTCTCTATGGGATCAAAATGTCCCCACAATGGCAATTTTGACCTTGTGTGGACATTTGGCTGATACTCATAAAAATAGATTTTTCATTAGATTAAGGTTAGGGTAAGGAATAGGAAATTGACATGATTTAACTACAGTAACATGTTAATGAAAATACTCCACAAATATAGAATTACAAAAGTTTGTGTGAATGGGTCATCTAAATTTCATTGAAGCGGGTAGTGACAGCTAGCCAGCTATTAACTATTACAGATTAAGCCACTGAACACTATTGCTGATCCGAGCAGTTAGATTTAGGTATAGCATTAATTAGCTGAATTTATAATTATGTCAGTGGAAGGTCCCTCACAAGGATAGCAAGACAAACACATGTACATCCTTCTACAGGTGAAGCTTGTTGGTGGACTATTCATCCTGCTTCTAAGCAGAGATCAGAGGGGGAGAAAGTTCGTATTGGTGATGACCTTATTCTTGTCAGTGTATCATCGGAGCGCTATTTAGTGAGTAAACACTGTAATGTATAACTCAACCCAGGATCACATAAGAATTGCCCCATTACCCCATATCCACTGTAATGTACTGTCAAAGCAATGGTAGTTTCAGCCATGGGGGTTTTGGCCATATGCGTATATTTGGACACACCCATGGTCTGGAGAGTGGGAGGAGGTACATCATCAACTAAGCTACAGTACTGTGCAAAAGTCTTCAGTATATGCAAAGAAATGCTGTAGAGCAAAGATGCCTTCAAAATAAAGATTTTTTTCTTCTACATTTAAAGAGTAGTAAATTAAACAAAATCAGTATTTGATGTGACAAATAAAAATAGTAGTGTCAGGTACAATTAATGCAGTTTTATAAGGAAATGAGCATCTTGCAGAACCAGCCGAAGTTCTTCTGGAGACTTTGACTACCGTACTTGCTTATTTTTGCACCGAAACCCAGCAGCTTTGTGTTTTTTTTGTCTGAAAAGTGGCATCTTGCATAATATGCTGCTTTCTTTACTAACATACATTTTTCTGTAACATTTAATTTTGTTAGAAAATGAATGTTTGGGAATCTAAAATGATTTTTGTACCGAGTTCATAATGTAGAAGTCATAAAATAAAAAAAAAAAATCTAACAGTTTATACTAAAAATAGTGCCTAAAACTTTTGCACAATACTGTACATAGTATTTACATGGATAAAAATGAGTAGTACACTATTGTACGTCACATAACGGGACTCGGAAGTGCAGGAGAACAGTCTTTATTGTGCCATTTAAATAAACATACGAGGATGCATGAAACCAGATCTAAACAGAAAACTCTAACCTAGAACAGGAACCTCACAGTTAACCAGAACAGGAACCTCACAGTTAACCAGAACAGGAACCTCACAGTTAACCAGAACAGGAACCTCACAGTTAACCAGAACAGGAACCTCACAGTTAACCAGAACAGGAACCTCACAGTTAACCAGAACAGGAACCTCACAGTTAACCGGAACAGGAACCTCACAGTTAACCAGAACAAGAACATCTCAGAACAGGAACATCTCATGTAACCAGGACAGGATACAACTACAACAGGGTATTGATTAAACAGGAAAACAGACAGAGCATGGCAATATCACAACCTGGCACCATTATACATTCCGTCATCTTCTCTGTTAGTCCTTCCTCCACTTCGCTTTGCTACAACACTTTAGGTTAGTTTAGCTTGTTCTATTTTAATGCCACACCATGTGCGCAGCAACGCAGGGGTTTAAGTAGACAGTCCCGTGATTGCCGACAGCTTGACCCAGCCTTAGCGTCCATGTGCACTTCACTCACGTACACATGCGCGTTCTCAAGCTGCTCGTGCATGTTGTCGCCACAGCGCCATCTGCTGGCGGTACCGTAATTTGTATCACACCTGTATTTATGGGTTACTAGGGCCTTCCTAGGTCAGATTATAAACTCAAAATCACTGATTAACATCTTTTATAATAATATAAAAAAACTGTGTACATCAAGTATACATTTCTGAAACACTATTAAGACAGAGTTTATGGTCAAAGATAAAATTCTTTCAGGAACCCTACTCCTGTGTTGTAAGCGTTTATGAGAATATTTATGTATTACCATGGTAACTGATTTCTCCACTGTTTCTAGCACCTGTCCATCTCCAATGGCAACATTCAGGTGGATGCATCTTTCATGCAGACTCTGTGGAATGTCCACCCCACCTGTTCAGGCAGCAGTGTGGAGGAAGGTGCAGTATAAGCATTCTGTTTAACTAAAGCATTATGTGTGTGCGTAAGTTGAAACTAGGCTTGTGCAATATAATGATTTAATCATAGCAACCATGATATCCAGTGACATTTACTCAGATCATATTTCCAGATCGGCTGAACCTTAGGAAATTTTGTGTAGACATTCTGTAATTAAATAGCAGATTACACTAGTTCACAAAAAGACCAAAAGAGCCTAATAAAATTGGAGATAAGTTCACTGACATGATTTTGGAATGATTTTTAAATGTTGCTCTCTGAATGTCCCCATGTCATATGTAAACTCATGTGGGTGCCCTTTTTTCTGTCAAAGTAAATGGAGACCGTTTATTATTGAAATACATTTACTACGAAATACGATTGATTTTATGTTCTACTTAGCTATCATTACGCAAGTATATTTTGTATTTAACATCGGTAACATTATTAACTATATATACATTGAAAACCTTCCTCCAAAAATGTTTAAAAAATTGCACTTTTTGTTTTTGCTGAAAAAGAGTTCTGCAACAAAGTGTCAGATCTATTACTTTATAAACAGTGTTAATGGTGATGATACACTGCTGTGAAAGACTAATTTTTCTGTTTAATATATTTATTTTCCTCTGTTTCCTTTCAAAGGGAACTCAACGTTGTTTGAGCTCCACATTTTTCGAAGCGTACCTCACGTGTGACCGGAAGCATGTAAAACATCATGCCTATTTATAAACCTGCCGTGATCAATTGGCATTGTAATTATGCGAGCTGCGTGATGTAAAAACAGCACCTGTGAACCACGCCATCAGCCTTATTATCTTCAGTGAGACTGCATGTCGCAGCGAGACTGCATGTCGGCCATTTGTATAACACTCGCAAAAAGACTATCTTTTAAAGAAAATTCAAATCAATTCAAACCGCATGGTGGCTTAGTGGTTAGCATGATCGCCTCACACCTCCAGGATCCAGGGTTCGAGTCCTGTTGGGGCCATGTGTGTGCAGAGTTTGCATGTTCTCCCCGTTTCCTCCGGGTACTCCCGTTTCCTCCCCCAGTCCAAAGATATGCATGGTAGGCTGATTGGCTTGTCTGTATGTGTATGAATTAGTGTATGAATGGGTGTGTGAGATTGTGTGGCACCCTGTCCAGGGTGTACCCTGCCTTGTGCCTGGTGCTCCCTGGGATAGGATCCAGGTTTCCTGTGACCCTGAAAAGGAGTAAGCAGTAGAAGATGGATGGATGGATTACTTTTCTGTCCATTTAAAAAAATGTATGAGTGAGAGAGAATTCAGGAAGTTTGTTACGCATTGCTCCCATTTCATCATGGGGGGAGGACGGACACAGTTTCTATGTTTAGTGTCTAGGGTTGGAGCATGCCAGGGCAGCTGTCAAGAGGTCTGACTGTGTACATTGTGAACGCATTACAATTAGGCAGCTCTGCTCACAGCTTGCTCTCTTCGTGGCTGAAGGGAGTTGGGTTTCAGAGACTCACGGATCTGGGACGGCAGATGCTGAGGCAGCCAGCTGGTTCAGGTACTGGGGATCTCGTATGGATCTGGAAAAGGAGCTGGAGATATCTCTTGCTCCGCCTTCTGGGTCCGGCTCTCTGCAGGATTTTGAAGCTTGCTTTGTGACTCCTCCTTTTGGTATTGAAAGCCTAAAAAATATATTAATATTTTCTCTTTGACTCTGAGGAGCCAGAAGGGTGTGCCAAAAATGGAGTGTAGCTCTCAAGCAAATAAATAGCTAATAAAATGATCACCTCAAACAGTCCTGGACTCAGAGAAGCTTCTGACTCTAAAGGTAGCTCTTCTGCTGGCCCTGGTATCTCTCAAGTAAGTAGGAGACTACAAGCTCTCTCTGTTGCCTCTGTTGCATCCTTCCTGCCTTGACTTTGCCCCTCTTTAGCCAAGGCCTTCCTATATCCTAGGCCGGATAATATTACTGAAGTGCCTACGTCTGCTGCCCAGCCTGTAGTGTTGCAGGCTTTTCGCCCTCCACCATTCCTAGGGTTAATCCACCGCTCCGGCCAGTGGCATAAGTCTCTTTCAAAGGGAAGTCAACTTTGTGTGAGCTCCACACTGTGTAAACGACAATGTAACTTTGTTCCCTGAGAAGAGAAAGAGATATTGCTTAACTTTGTCATACTGGGGCATGCCTGTGAATTGCATCATCACTTCAGAAAATAGAAGCTGATGGTGCGGTTCACAGGTGCCGTTTTTATATCATGCGACATGCTTAATTGCCACATCACCTGATGACAGCAGGCCTATATATAGACATGATGTTACACAAGCTTCAGTTGCCAGTCACGCCTGAGGGCGCTTCCCACTGCGTGGAGCTCACATAATGTCTCGTTCCCTTCTCAGGGAACAGGGTTTCCTACATAACCCAGATATTTTTGTGTCTCATAATAAATAGTGTTAGATCTTCAAACAAAATACGACATAAAAAAAGCAACCTGAGTAAACACAATACAGTTTTTATATATTATTTATTTATTTATTTATTTAAGCAAAAAAATTTAAATAAAACAACTTATTTAACACCTATCACCCATGTGAAAAGCTAATTGCCCCTTTAAATTTAAAATCTGGTTGTGCCACCTTTAGCAACCAAATGCTTCTGATAACTGGAGATCAGCCTTTCACTTACTTCTAGGACTTACGCCTGTGCTTTGAATCATTGTGTTGCTGCATAATCCAGTTGCGCTTGAGTTTAAACTTATGGACTGAAGACCGGACATTCTCCTTTAGGATTTTCTGGTAGAGAACCAAATTCATGTTTACCTCAGGTATTGCAAGTTGCCCAGGCCCTGAAGCAGGAAAACATCCCCACACCATCACACTTCCACCACCATGCTTGATTGTAGCTATGATGATCTTTTTTTGGAATTCTGTGTTTGGTTTACTCCAGACGTAAAGGAACCACTGTCTTCCAAACAGTTCCACTTTTGACTGATTAGTCCAAAGAACATTCTCCCAAAAGGTGTGAGGATCATCAAGGTGTGTTTTGGCAAAATTCAGATGAGCATTAATGTTCTTCTGGGTTAGCAGTGGTTTTTGCCTCGCCACTCTTCCATGGATGTCATTTTTTCCGTGTCATTCTGATAGTGGAGTCATGAACAGTGACCTTTATTTATGCAAGAGAGGGATGTAGGTGATTGATGGTGTCCTTGTCTCTTTTGTGACTTCCTGGATAAGTAGTTGCTGTGCTCTTGCAGGAATTTTGGAAGGTTGGGCACTTTTGGGAAGGTTCAATACTGTAGTGAGTTTTTTCTTTTGGAGATAATGGCTGTCACTGTTGTTCTTTGGAGTCCCAAAGAAGTCACTGTTGTTCTTTATAACCCTTCCCAGACTGATGTATTTTAATCACCTTCTTCTTCATAATTTCTAGAATTTCTTTCAACTTTGGCATAGTGTGTTACTGGCTAAAACCTTTTAACCAACTTCATTCTGTTGAAAAAGTTCTATTTGACTGAATAGGGCTGTCAGTAATAGCTGAACCCCATTTTGAATGCAGTTTCATAGATTTGGGGAATTAGTAACTATAGGTGCAAATACATTTTCACACAGGCTTTCAGGTTGGTATTGGATTTTTTTTTTTTGCTTTAATAAATAACATTATCATCTAAAACAGTCTTTTGTGTTTACTCAGGATGCCTTTGTATTATCTTAGATTTTGTTTTAATTGTCCTTGATGCCCATGCACAAGACATTGTCTGGAATAGCACCCTCCTACCTCAACACTCTCCTTGAGGCTTTGGTTCCCTCACACAATCTGTGATCTGTTAACAACAGATGCTTTGTAGTACCTACTATTTTTTACATTACGTAAAAAAAACAAAAAAGCTTACTCTTCTCTTACACCTCTACTCTGCACATTTTGCTTCTCTAGAACTCAATTATAAAATTTTGCATGCTAGCAATATTTGTATTGTTCTATGCTTGATATATCGTTTGTCTTGTAATTGTAAGTCGCTTTGGATAAAAGTGTCTGCTAAATGAAAAA
This sequence comes from Ameiurus melas, assembly GCA_012411365.1. Classification (NCBI taxonomy): domain Eukaryota; kingdom Metazoa; phylum Chordata; class Actinopteri; order Siluriformes; family Ictaluridae; genus Ameiurus; species Ameiurus melas. The sequence continues at coordinate 8,824,214 of CM022761.1, forward strand.
ATGTAAACGTAAATGTAAATATACAAAAACAGAAGAAATCCAAATACTACACAAATTCTTGTTCACAGCACTGTACGTAATTAGAAATGGACAAAATACTATACATGGCTCTTGAGCACTCAGAATTTTTCACACACTTTGGGAAGCAGATTAATCTTGAAAATATTAGCCGTGTGGACATTAGACAACTCATTAAAAAAAGAAGATAATATTCAAAATACAGTATACTGTTATTTATTTACTGTTTACTGAACATTGTTTCAGAACCACCTAAAAATCTACCATTCAGATGAGCTTTCACAATTTCTGCTGCAGTTCAGTACTGCACAGCTGATTTGATCACATCAACCTCCCATACCCTCCTTAAACCTGAAATAATGGAAATGCTCATTTAGGCTATCATCTCTGGGCGACTATGACAAAAAAATTGCAAGGTGGGAAAAATAAACATCACACAAACCTAAATGAAATTAAAATCCGATTGAGCAAATATAAAGAGCAAATGTAGCAACATGGAGGGGATTGGGGAGGATGGGGGTAATTTCAGTGGATTTTATTGATATGGACACCCTGATTCTATGTAATCACAGGAAGTTTTATTCATATCTAGTTTATACAGAAGTCCATTGCTAGAATTGGGTACCTTCTTTGGTCACCAGCTTCCCCTTTTGTTGTATAGGATATCTCCTTGGTGGTCATGTGATGCGTTTGTTCCATGGGCATGATGAGGTTTTGACGATCCCAGGATCAGATCAGAGTGAGGAACAGCAGAGGTAAGAATTTAGAATGCATTGCTGATTGCTGAAGAGACTGGATATGTAAATGATGACATGAACTTGTCACTCATGGTGTCAGAATAAACCCCAATTTGTTATTTGGAAGAAAAGTAATTTGTTTTAGCGGTTTCTCTCTAGCATTGTCCTATTCACCAATAAACCCCACAGCTGAATAAATTACTGCATCATCAGTAGAAGAATAGCATTAGCTAACATGAACATTCTAATGAAAAACATTTTTAAAAATTTATATTCGATGAAAAAAAAATTCTCTTGTTTGAGCTTTTCTTCAGTGTGAGAGATCTGACAATTCAGAGCTGTTCAGAGGGCCTTGATGAATCATAAGCGTTTACATAAGTGAGCAGTGACTGTGTGGCAATCAGACATCTTGCCTAATCATAGGGCCATGTTTGGCCAGGTGCTATGACTAGCATGTCACAAATATATCCCAGTCGACAGCAGTACCAAAAGAGTTTCATTAAATAGTTCTTTAGTAAGCTTCTTAAATAGTCTTGTATTATTACATATTTTGACCTAAGTACAAACTGAGAATGCATAAGAAAACCTGTGCTGGAAGTAAAGTAGGACAATTGTGCAGAAAAATAATTTCTTATTACTTATAAAGCATGTAAACATTATACATTGCACCAATTTACATCTTATATTAAGGTGGAAAAAAACGCACAAAACTGGCAACCACTAATTGCTCAAAATTTAGTACATTAAACGGAATATGTAATCACCTGTAATTAACCATTATTTTACCGTTTTATAGTACCAGCATCCCACTTGTTATGTGATTTTCCCTCAATTGAATATGTATGAGGGAGAGAAGCACACTTTGCATGTTTGTAATTGTAATTGCAATTTTGTACATAGCACACAGGTTTTTAGTGCAGAATGCAGCCTAATGATACTTACAAATTGGGAGCTTAGCACATCTATCCCAAAGTTACTAATCACTATTGTACTATTTTTAAATTATAGATGATATATGAAAGTAGATCAACCTGAATGGGTGGTTGAGTGAATGAATAATCCATCAATTGTTCAACAAAGGCAGACTGGTGAAGTGACAGCGGAAAGGGACCACTCTGTCAAAGGAGTGAAACTTCCCCACTGTGTATTTTACCTGTAGGTGAAAAATAAGTGTGAAGATGGACTGCATAGGCATAAAGTTGGCTTGAAAGTTGGAAGATACAAACTTGTAAGGTAAAATGTATTTAGTAGGAGATAAAATTGTGGTTAAGAAGTTAATCCTATAAACATTTGTATCCAATGTAATCTTTTGGTTAAAACGTGAATATGCCATATGGCTTATGTATGGAATATGTCTGTGACTGTATACACATGTAGACTAAATACTGAACCAAAACAATAATTTTGATGACAGGGATAACATTTAGGATATTTCCTGATAGATATACGTGCCCCTAGTACCAAGTCTACCCAAATATACACCTGTTTGTATGGGGCAGAATGAATTGCTGAATTACACTATATGGTCAAAGGTTTGTGGAAACCTGACCTTCACACCCATATGTGGGCCTCACTGAGTTTTAGACACAGTTGTATAGGATGTCTTTAGATGCTATAGCATTTCAATTTTATTTGCAGTTACACTGGAACTACAGGGCCCAGCCCCTGAGCCTGCACATAGTCCTGACGGCAGCCCCACTGAGCCGACTGCTGAATCCATTCCTCCTCACCCAACATCAGTGCCTGACCTCACTAATGCTTTTGTGGCTGAAAACCTGCACAGCTATGTTCCAAAATCATAAATGGGTTGTTCAAAAAGCACATATGGGTATGATGGTCAGATGTTCACAATCATTTGGCAATATATTGTAAATACCCATGCATCTCCATGTTTTTTTTTTCTCACTATAATGTAGTCAACATGTATATTACCAATCCTGTTGGTTTAAAACCTGTTAATTTTGATTCTAAGATTGTCCTTCAGTTACTAAATCCAGCAAATCCAGCACATCAACCCATTTTTCCACCAAACTCAAATATAATCCTTATTGCTTTATACACCAGTGTGAACTCTCAAAACAAAATACTTGATTCTAGCATAGTGTCGTGTGTGTGTATGCGTTTGTGTGTGCGTGCGTGCATGTGTGCGTGTCTGTGAGAAAGAGAGAGAGATAATACAGGCCTGCTGAACTGGGTCAAGGCCAAGGTGACAGATCCTTGAGAACTTCCCCTAAGGCATTGAAGAACTGTTATATTACATATTCATTCCAGTCATCAGTGCCTATTTTTAGGTCAGAGATGCAGGATTAGATGTTGTTTGTCAGCTGTGACTCCTTTGGCTTCTTTGTCTTGTTGTTGAAATTTAATCAAGTCTTCATAACTCTCACAATAGAAGATACCATGGGGGAGTTGTGCATGGTGTTCTGTCTTGACAATTTATCGTAAGCCTGTGATAGAGTTTAGTTTGTATGATTTAGACCCATTATGCTGAATTGATAAATTTCACACTTGTTTATGACTGCAGTTATTTTTATTTTTATTTTTTTTTACCCACAAACATGGTATTGAAGTGATCTTGATTTGTGTTCTATAGAATAGTCAACTATGAGACAGGCAAAGTAGGGGCCAAGGCCAGATCTCTTTGGAGATTGGAACCTCTACGGATCAGGTATGTATCTTCCACTTCATAATGATAATGCTTTTGTAAAACTTTTCCTTCCAGCCTGTAATGTTTTTATGTTTTCCTTTATAGATGGACAAATATATGAAATCAACATTCAGTTCCTTTCAATTAATCTATTCAGTTGTGTCCGACTCTCTGCGACTTTATAGGCGAGCGTTCTTCATGCTGTCCTGTCGAGCACTGCTTCTTTTAACTGCTTGATGTACATATTGATATCTGCTTTGATGGCATCAAGCCAGCATGTTCTTTTTCGCAATCAATATTAAAATATATTAAATAAACATCAATATACACTCAACGTTCACTTTAATAGGATCCCCTGTATACCTGTTCATTCATGCAATTATGCAATCAGCTAATCATTTGGCAGCAGTGCAATGCATATTATCATGCAATTACAGGTCAAAAGCTAATAGTTAATGTTCACAGCAAACATCAAAATGGGGAAAAATATGACCTCATTGAGGTTGTGTGCACTCTGGAGCAGGTTTTCTTTAAGGACCTCTATATATTTGGCTCCATTCATCTTTCTCTCTTTTCTCTTTTCTCTATTTTTACCACAATTTGGTCTTCCCAATTTCCACCCACTAGCTAACCCCCCAATCACAGGACAGCTACCAACTGGGGAGCGTGGGGCAAAGCCGTGCTTGGTCTGCGGCATGTAAGCCAGCATCTGCATCTCTTTTTTAATTGCTGCTTATGTTGCATCACAGGGCAGTGTAACACACTCAAAGGAAAGATATATCTGCCCTCATCTAGATAATACAATTATATACACTACCACTCAAACGTTACACACTCATTCTTTATTTTAATTTTTTTAAATAATAATAAAGTCAAAAAAATTCTGGAAAATCACAAATGGAACTATGGGAATTATAGTTCCATTTGTTATACAGTCAGTATCTAGTGTGGTCACCAGCTGCTTTAAGTACCTCAGTGCATCTCATTTTCATGGACTGCACCAGATTTGTCAGTTCTTGCTGTGAGATGTTACCCCACTATTCCACTAAGGAATTTGCAAGTTCTCGATCACATCACGTCTGGGGGGAGACATGGTTACATGTGGTGTGCCACTGCAAGGACAATCAGTTGTCCTTCCTGTCTCAGTTGTGCATTTTTTTTGCTGAGTTTTAAGTATATATATGTATACATATATACAGTTGCAATCAAAATCATTAAACCCCCACAGCAAATCAGGTTCATTGTCAAAATTTACAGACATTCAGCTGTTTGCCATGAACAAATCAAACAAAAGCAATTGAAATAGTTCAACAGAATGAATGCTTCACGTGGTTTCCCCAAATTCAACTGAAAATGCAATTTATAATGACTTCTTCAATCTCAAAATTATTCAACCCCCTGAACAGAATCCCTCACAACAGCACAAATATTCAAAACAGATGTTGTCTCAAGCACACCTGATTCAACTTATCAAGGGCTTCATTAGTTGCACGAGGTGTGCTTGAGCTGGAACACATGAAATACCTAATCTGGCTAGGGACAGAAAATATATTAAATACAATGGCTGCAACCATATTTCTGAGAAATTTTGGGATCCTGTTCTGTGGAGCGATGCAAAACTGGAAATTTTTGGCACGGCGAATCAGTGGTATGTCTGGAGAAAGAGTAGTGAAGAAAGAACACTCTGTCCACAGTCAAGAATGGTGGTGGCTCTATGATGCTCTGGGGCTGCTTTGCAACCTCTTATACTATAAACCTGCAGCATGTGGCAAGATGGATTCATTGAAGTATCAGGAAATCCTAGGAGAAAACGTTGTGCCATCTGTGAGGAAGCTGAAGCTTGGACATTCCAACATGACTATGATCCCAAGCATACCTCAAATTCCACCAAGGCTTGGTTACATAAGAATTCCTCTAAGATTCTACAGGGCCATCACAGTCACCTGACATGAACATAGAAAATCTCTGGTGGGATTGGAGTCAGGCGGTTGCAGCATGCAAACCCAAGAATATTACTGAACTGGAGGCCATTACTCATGAGGAATGGGCTAAGATTCCTCAGGAAGACTGCCAGAAGCTGGTTTCTGGCTATTAATCTCATTTGTAACAGGTGATCTTGTTTGCAGCCATACTAAAGATGCTTGTCATGAGGGGTTGAATAAATTTGAAATTGGAATTCATTATAAGGTGCATTTTCAGTTGAATTTGGTGAAACCACTTGAAGCATTCGTTGTGTTGAAGTATTTCAATTGCTTTTGTTATCCTTATTTATCCTTTCATTCATGAATGATTTTTCTTCAGATGTAACAGGTATGTTATGAGGTGAACACTGAAATGCATTGTTGTTGGTCATCTGTAAATTTCAAATCATTCAATATATGACGTAGGTGATATCTTTAACGTGGATGGTAGGCCTACTGTTAGTTATCTTTCTGTGGACATGCTTTTTCTGTCCATCTCAGCTGATGCACTCATACCATCAGAACACTTGATATCAGGGTCACTATTGTACTGACAATGGTCTGCTGCACAAATATTTGCTTAGTATTGATTCATAATGCACAGGTTTGAGAGGGACTGACAAACTGTGTATAACAACAGATGGGCTACAATCAATTTATTACATTGGTTTAGCTTTATTGACTTTAGGATGACAGACCCTGTCTATTTCATTGTAGATGCAGGACTGTAATCATGATACATTTTAATATGTGTGTGTGTACAGTTGGTGCGGCAGTCATATCCGCTGGGGGCAGCCATTTCGCCTGCGCCACCTCACCACCGGTCATTATCTGGCCCTGACTGAAGACAAAGGCCTTGTGCTGCAAGATCGGGAGAACTCAGACACAGTCTCCACCGCCTTCTGCTTCCGAGCCTCCAAGGTCTCTGATGTTACATCTGTTAGGACAGCAGACATGATTCCACTTTGTTTGAAGGATTAAAACTGATCCAAAAGCAACACTGCTCCTCAGAAGCATTTGGTGAATTTGGACATGTTAATCTACGATATTGATCTAGGATCATAACTAATTTGGGAAAATGTACTTTAATCTCCGAAGCTATGGATGTTATGTGAGAGCTGAGAGCTTTAGGAAGCCTAAAGTAACGTAAATTATTATCAACCCAGAAACCCAAATGTCTGTGCATTGGTTGTAGATTGATATATTATTTATTATGATGAGGATATGTGTGTAAGATGTTAATCAAACAGAACCATTTAAAATAATTGCCCCATCTGCTCTGAGTCTTGATTAGAGTGGCTCTTAAACGCTTAAACTGATCTATAGAGAATAGTGTTGCTGATCTATGGAGAATAATTGAACAACCCTTTCCCAACAAATCTATATTTTTGTTTCCATATAGTAGATGTTTTAATTGCAAGCCATTTGTTGTTCATTTATTGGGCTTTTGTGTTAATTATTCTGTTAATTATTCCACAGGGGAAAATAACTGAAGCATCTCAGTAATTATAGCAATGATTCAGCTTCTGGACTCTTCTCATATGCAACTCCATGTCTCTCTCTGTTTTTGTGTCTGTCTTGGTCTTTGCCTGCTGTGTGGGGGCTCTTGTAATTATGAGTCAGCTCAGAGAAGGAGGTCAGCCCTTCTCCTTGACTGGCTTAATCTGTCCATCTTTCCAAATTGCTTCCTCATACCCAGCTCGCTCAACACCTGCAGCTTACTGTGATTAAATGGATTCTTATGGTCTTCTTGTGACAGCTTGTTGACCTGCTCATCAGGGAATTTTTATATGTTATGTACTGAGTCTAATAGCTTAAATAAAGAGTATTGTATGTATGCTTTTTCACTAATATGAGTCAGACTGTGGTTGTCTGTCACGATGGAGAGGCGGAGACACACAATGTCCAGTACAAAAATCGAAAACAGTAGGCAGAATCGATGTCAAGGCAGGCAAAAGGGTCAGGCAATCAGCAAACAGGATATCAAAGGAGAGACTAGGATACTAGCAAAGTTAAAATAAATAAATAAATAAAAAAACATAGAGCGATAATGGCTTGGTAAATCAGAGTGAGAACATCTGAGCGTTACTTCGCAAAGTCTTTGTGAATGAAGCTCTCTTTTAAAGGGTTGTGTGTGTGTTTGTGTGTAAGTGTGTGATTGGAAATGGCTGACAGCTGGTGACTGAGAGTGCCCAAAAAATAGGGAATTGTAGTCAGCTTTCGCCATATTTGTAGGTGGCGGTGCATTCTGGGAATTGGTGTTCAGAAACAGCATTGACATGATATTGCCATAACACTGAATAGATATAAATATGATGTAAAACACTATGTAATGCTTACTTTATCTAGTAAAAGCCTCACTTGTCAATGCAGGTATTTGAATCACAGCAATTAATGTTACCACACAGAGTACAAAGATGTTTGTCTGTATGGTTGGCAATAGCATTTCACTTTGAAAAGAATTAAGATTCTTAGTGCTTTATGGTTGGTAATTTGAATAGATTCAAATTATTCTTTATAATGCTGCAGGAGAAACTGGAGTCAAGTCCAAAAAAAGATGTTGAGGGCATGGGGGTGCCTGAGATTAAGTATGGGGACTCGCTTTGTTTCATCATGCACATGACCACTGGCCTGTGGCTCTCGTACCAGGCACCGGATGTAAAATCAACTCGATTGGGGCCTCTCAAGAGACGGGTAAGTCACTTATGTATTTTCAACATTTATCATGATATGGCAGGAATCATCAATTCCACTAATGTTTCCACTTTTTATTTGCTCAGGTTTTAGATGTGATGGTGTGGCCAGTCAATATAAATTCATTACAGGCACCTTCTTATGATTACATAAATGCAATATTAAATGAATGAATATCATAAGATATTTTCTCTTCTCTCTTCTGCCTTGATGTCTATCAGGCGTGTCTCCATGCAGAAGGACACATGGATGACGGCTTCACTCTTCAACGCTGTCAGAACGAAGAATCACGTGCTGCACGCATCATCCGCAACACCACCAGACTCTTCAGCCATTTTATCAGGTATGGGGCCATTCTACACTTCGTCCATTATTATGTGGTGGAAATTTTGTCAAAGGAGGTTGACCATTCCTGAAAGTGTTCAATAGAATTCTCTGGATTTAAAAATGTGAACAATGTAAGCTGCAAAGGTTTATCTTTTGATGAAATGCCATCCATCTCAATATAGTTTATAGTGAGGACATGTTGTAATGCTAATGGGATATATTTAATATCATTACATTTTAATGCATTTACAAATTGAATGTGGAAATGTGGGCCCGGGGCTGGTGCCATTATGAAAATACATTAGGGCTGCATTACAAACATACATTATTACAGTAGGTGACCTAGATTAAACAAAAGAGACAGGTCTCATGAATTTCCTGTAGGATGATTATTAGTGGCTACCCATTAATTAAAGCCTGAAATGAGGCACTCCAGCCCAAGTGTAGAGAAAATAGGGTGAACAGAATACCCACTCCAATACAAAGAGCTGTATCCCGCTAGAAGGCTCAGAATTTAACAGTGCATGGTATGTTGAGGGAATTCCAGTCTATGGTGCAAGCAATACATTAGCCACATGCTCTGCTTTCCAGCTAGTTCTGCGTAATGTGAAATACTTGGAGAATGAAACACAGAGTGGGGAACTGGCTCATCAGGGAAAAAATGTTCAGTATGTTTCTGCTCACAGTGCTGTGAAAAACTAGGCAAAAACTGCAAAGAACACATTTCACTCCCAAAAGACAAAAAATGGACTAGCTGAATGCAGGGCAGTGCTCACAAGGGGGAAAAGGCTCAAGGCTAATAGGTGCTACAGAACCCAGTAGCATTCTATGAATAATGCTAATAATAGAAAAAAAAGTCAGGTAGAAAGGAATGAGAGGCTACCCCCAGCCTTGGAGGACACCTGTAGGAGGACACTATTGTACTCACAACCTGCTAAGCAGATTCCAGCTCTATACCATCATGAGCACCTATGAGAGGTAAAGGAACCTGTCAAGGAACAATTGATATATGATGGCAGTATTTTTTGAAAATACTGTGCTATGTCACTATACTGTATAAGGTTGTTTGCTGTGTCTTGCTGTGTTTGCACACATGGTGGTATGAAGAATGAGTGGTATGAAGAATATAGTTTGATAGAGATATATATTTAGATGAGCTGTATTGCTGTAATCTAACTGTAACATTGCAAACATCCTTGGGTACATTAAATTTGCCTTTGTAGTTTATGTTTACACCAGGGGTTCACCAACTTTTTGGGAAAATGACCTCAAATGGATAATATGAAATTTCTGCATCGCTGAACCATGACCATCCTGTATTTTTTTTTAAATAGTGGTTAGCGGCTGATCCATGCAAATGCAGCAGAGTCCCTGGGCGGGACTTGTTCCAACATGATGTCACAACAGATAGAAAATGAGAACGACTCATTTTGAGACACTGTTTATGATTTATTGGGAATAAAAAAGGAGTGGGTGGATTTTTACAATTATAGGGTGGTTGGGTACACACTCTACCAGCACAGATTTATGTTATTTTTCCAGTTTCATTTTTATTGGACAATTTCTTCTGTACATTTCTGCTAAACATTTCTACTGAACATTTCTGCTGAACATTTCTACTGAACATTTCTGTTGAACATTTCTGCTAAACTAAACATTTCTGCTGAACACGTCTACCAAACATGTCTGCTAAACATCACCTTTTCTCTTCTCTCCTCCCCTCCCTTTCCCAAATATTCCATTGAGAAGAAAAATGGAATATTTGAAAAAAAAGCTGTGTACACACAGCAGTAAACATTCACAGGCTTTTTTTCTTTTTATACTAACAAAGGAAAACAAAATTAAAAGTACCCCCGCCCCCCAGTGGGAAGTGTCTGTAACTCCATAAAGTATACAATAAACCTTCATTGTACAGATTTATGTTCAAACATCATGTAAAAGTGAATTTTGCATAATAGGTCCCCTTTAAAGTAAATAACACGTAATATTTGGTTGCATATCCTTTCCTTACAATAATATCATGATGAAGCTCCTCTCAAGTACATGTAAGGATGCATTTCTGTGTAAATTGGAAAATATATTGTTACTGTAGACTTCTGAAATAATTTTTACTACTACCATTATGACTTACTACATCTGTAAATATTAGTGATCCATTTGAGAAGCAGACATGCAAGCCCAAACCATGACACTACCTCCACCATGCTTGACTGATGAGCTTTCTCAACACTTTGGCCTTGAAAAAATGGGTGGGCTCAAATAACAGGTGCCATGTTCTAACTTGTTTAATATATCTACATGTAAATATGATCTAAGTAAAAAGATGAAATTCTGATCTATTGCCTCATATTAATCTTTAGATCTCAAACCCAAATTACTTCAATGTACAGTGACAACAATAGAATTGGCCTTGACGTTCCAATACTTTTGGAAGGGATTGTACAGTCAAAAGATGTAAAAGTGACATTCGGGGTGGCTCTGGCTCAGTTGGTAGAGCGGGCTTTAATCGTAGGGATTACGGTTCGATTCCCGGCCCGCGTGACTCCACATGCCGAAGTGTCCTTGCGCAAGACACTCAACCCCAAGTTGCTCCTGATGGCAAGTTAGCGCCTTGCATGGCAGCTCTGCTATCTGGTGTTTGAGTGTGTGTGTGAATGGGTGAATGAGACATGTAAAGCGCTTTGGATAAAAGTGCACCATTTACCATTTACTAGACGGCACATCAGAACCAAAACATCCTAGTCTGTCAGGCTTCCTTGTGGAACTGTAAAATGTTAAACACACTGACGAGCTCTATCTCTCTTTAAAACTTTCTACTGTTGTCATGATTCTTGTTATGTGGTGTATCTCAAAATTGAAAACACTGACCTTACATTCAGAACTATTATTAATCTAGAAAATTCAGAATGGTAGATTTGAAGTATTCAATAGTCTAGAAAAGTGCTTCCCAACCCGGGCTCTGCAGCACCCTGGGGTGCTGTGTGTGTGTGTATTTGTGTGTGTCTGGACGTGAGTGTTTGTGTGTTTTTGTATTCGAGTCTTGGATCATGCTATGCTGAATCAGTCAAAGAAGGACAGCATGCACACACAATACACGTATTGTCTTCCCCCCACTTTTTTCTCCTGATGAGAACACATTTTTGTGTTGGCAATGCGTTTTGTATAGTTGTCTTGCTGTGTGATAAAGTTTCTCCTGATTAATTTGGATGCATTTCTCTGTAAATTGCCAGATTTAATTGCATCATCAATAAAGATTAGTGAGCCTGTTCCAGAAGCAGCCATGTAAGCTCTAGCCATTACACTTCCTCCACCATGTTTCACAGATGAGATTATATGTTTCAGATCATGAGCAGATACTTTCTTTCTCCACAATTTGGTCTTTCCTTCACTTTGGTAGAGGTTAATCTTGGTTCCAGAATATTTGTGGTTCATCTCTGTAATTATTTGTGAATTTGCCTTTTGTTGGAGAGTTTGCATGTTCTCCCTGTGCTTCAAGAGTTTCGTCTGGGTACTCCACTTTCCTCCCCTAGTGCAAAGGCATGCATTGTAGGCTGAGTGGCATTTCCAAATTGTCCATAGTGTGTGAATCTGTGTGCGGTTCTGCCCTGCAATGGGTTGGTACCTCTTCCAGGGTGTCCCCTGCCTTGTGCCCTGAGTCCCCTGGGATAGGTTCCTGGCTCCCCACGATCCTGTGTTGGATTAAGTGGTATGGAAAATGGATGGTTGGATGGAGAGATATGCCTTAACTGACTGATAATTGCCATACTTTTTGTGAACATGTGAATATAAGTTCTTAATTAACCTTGAGAACCATAATTTTTTTTAGCCATGCATCATGTAATATAATTACAACATTTGAATCACTGAATCTTATCTCTTAGAGACCTTGACAGTCTGGCTGGGAAGAATCACACAGCTGTTGTTCTTCCCATCTATGAGGTTCTCCAGACCTTAAACGACCTCATTACATATTTTCAACTCCCTGATGCTGAACTGGAGCATGAGGAGAAGCAGATCAAGCTACGCTCGCTCAAGAACCGCCAGAACCTCTTCAAACAGGAGGTCAGTTTCCTTACCAGCTTCCAGGCAGGCTTTGACAAGCCAAGTCTGTCATTGTGTGCGTCCTTTTTTAATGGCAGTTTTATTGAGAGGACATTTCCATAGCAGACAAAGCTAGTTGATGGAAATTGCCATGGTTCTATTTTTCAAATAGCAGATCAATTTATTCTGCAGTGTGCAATTCTAGGTCTGTCTGTTCAGCTCAGGATAGAAATAAAAACCAGTGCTATGAAGAGACCTTTAGAGAAGGTTATATGAGGAATTATAATGCAGGTGCTTACAATGTAAGAATAGTATTTAGCATCAAAATTGGCCTCCTGTGCCAATTGAGAAACGCTGTGATTGATGTAAGTCCACATGACTAAGAAAGACCTACTTTTGCTTTACATCCATAAAAATGTGTACTCTGAGATACACTATATGGCTAAAGGTTTGTGGACCCCTGACCATCACATATATTTGCCACAAGGTTGGAACACAATTGTGTAGAATGTCTTTGTATGCTGTAGCATTACATTTTCTTTCACCGGAGCTAAGCGAACAAAACCTGTTCCAGCATGACAATACCCCTGTGCACAAAGCGAGGTTCATGAAGGCAGGGTTTGCCAGGGTTAGAATGGAAGACCTTAAGTGGCCTGACCTCAACCCTGCTAAACACCTTTGGGATGAACTGGAATGCCAACTGTGCCCCAGGCCTCCTCACCCATCATCAGTGCCTGACCTCACTATTACTCTTATGACTGAATGAGAAAATCCCCACATTCAAATTCTACTAGAAATCCTTACCAAAAGCATTTTAATATTTTGTCAGTGGTTTACTCCAATAGCCTAAAATAAACACCCCCTTACTGAGCTCCAAAATAAATCCATATTTCTATGCAAACTACCCCCAGATTCCGAAGGAACTATTCTTTATTTATAGAGCTGCTGTTCCATATATACCATGCACACCATACACTATGCACAGGGCAGCATGTCTCTGCTTTTTGTTGTACTTCATTGTTATTAAATGAAAATCTTTTTAAAGGCATTCCAATTATCCAATTAAATGCATTCCACTGAACGTTTCTGATCTTTCTTATAAATTTAATAAAATATTATTATTGTTGTCAATTATAAACATTAGTTCCCTGATTTTGGGGGAAACTTCTGGTTTCAGTCACACTTCAGATTGAAATACGACTACAGCTACAGATATTTGGAACACTAAAAATATACAGCTATAGACAGTGGTCTTGCCTTACACACTAGTAAGCATGTTCTGTTTCACTTTGTGTTATGGCTGTGATCATCATCTCCCAGAAGGCTAGAGGACACTTTAGGGTAAAAGAGGACACATGTGGTCACAGTGACAACAGCAGTCTCTTCCTTGACCTTTCTTACTCTTTCTTTGTCTCTCTTTGTCTTCTTCTGTCCTAGGGGATGCTAATATTAGTGTCTAACTGCATTGATCGTTTGAGTGTCTACAACAGTGCAGCACACTTTGCGGAATGTGTGGGAGCGGAAGCTGGCACAGCTTGGAAAGATATTCTCAACCTGCTCTATGAGCTCCTGGGTAAGACAGTATAATGCCTGAGCTTCTGTTAAAGTGGGAAATGTGTCCAAATCAGTTATTATCTAAGACTGCCTTGAATCATAATAGATTATCAATGCTGAATAAAGTTACCAATAGTGTGTGATTAGAAGTGGTTTGACTGGTTCGTGAAAGTTTTCGTCATCTCTTGTTGTCATCAGTCCATAGTACCTGCTGTGTGGATGAATGGTGATTTATCAGAAATGTCAGTCAGCCCACTTTATTTTTATTACTGCTTGAAGACTGAACAATTCTTTGGGTTTTGATGCAGTGTAACTGTGAATATGGCTTCTACGTGAAATAAGATTTATAAAACATATTTAAAAAAAAGTTTAATGTAATTGAAATCTATGGGAAATTAATCAAAGGGTTAATTCTATTTATGATATAAAATAACCTTACCATTTTTACTTTCAGGTTTTACTTTATTAGAATGTTAACTTTAGGATTTTATGGCAGCTTGAAGATCTTATTTGGTATTATAGTTCAGTCAGGGACTCTTACTGTAGAAAAAAAAAAAATCTTAGCAAGTGAACATTTTTTAATGTAGATAAATGTATCTCATTACAAATAGTGACCTTAGTATTATAAGGCTCTATCTGTCCTTAATTTTTCATTTCAGATAGAACAATATAATTGGTTAGGTGTTCACGGAAAAGGTATGTATATATATATATATATATATATATCAAGCTTGAAATTGCCTGTTCTTTTGGCAGTTTGATAATGGTTTGTTTTATTGTAATCTGTTACTTAGAAATAATATATACATTTGAGTATTGATCTGTTACATACACACACGCGAATACACGTGCACACATACATTATTTACTTTACCTCCATTTTACTTTCCTTTTTTTTGGTTCAACATCCTAGCTTTGATATTGTGAAGAGACTTTTTTATCCCCCACAGGGGACTGTGATGTCTTATGACATCACACACACTGTTCAGCTGAGATGTTTTCTCAGCAGATAGCCTCTGAATCCACAATGAAGTATGCCATCTGTCCTCATCAGTGTCTGATATTGCAACTGATGTACTTTCGTAACCCTCACAAATAACACTGGCAGTGCTGTATCTGTTTTAACCATACTTATAGGTCGCAGTGCATCACACCAAAAAAAAAAAGATACTAACAAGGTAATGTGACTAGGCAACTGAACGTAACACTTTATGAAGTCATAGTGTTCAAAGGTCTCTTATATAGCTTGGTTGTGAATGCCGTGAATTGGATGCAGGTGTGCGTGATTAGAGTGAATGTCAGTGTTCTGGGAATTACAGGCCATGTCAGCCACGTTTGTAGGCTGCCATGCAGGATGGGAAATGTAGTCACTGGTTGGCTGTGATATGACATCTTTGTACTTGGCAAACAATAAATATACCAAAATGCTCAAACAAGGAGCGCATAGTGAACACTTGCATTAAATTTGTTTATCTAATAAACCTAAAGAGAAATACAGCGCACATGTCATCCACCCATATAGGCTAAAAATAATCCACATAAATTAAACAATGGTATCGAGTAATAATTTTACAAATCAGAAACTGCCCAGCAAATAAAATTAATTAAATCTCACTCAGCTTTAAAGGGGCTTCTTCCTGCTCTTCTTCAAAGAGAATTCCTTGATTAAATCCTTAAAATCAAGTTGGCAAACAGTTAAGCCTTTGTTCATTCATTGATGTCCTACGTCTTTTTTAACCACCTGATTCAGAAGTGTTGGCCGAAGGTGGATGCTACACATTGGTGGTGGTTGAGTAGATTCACCCCCCATACAATGTAAAGTGCTTTGAGTGCCTATAAAAGTAATATAAATCTAAGGAATTAGGATTATATTCGACCTACAGGAGTGAGGTCATCTCGATAGATCCAGTACGGCAGATAGTGAAGTCGATGTAGTAGAATTAGCCTCATTGTCATTTATTGTGTCACCACTATCAATATCTAATAGTTGTTCCATATATAATTTAAGCTTCTTTTTTTTTTACATTCATGGCATTTTTGGCAGACACCCTTAACCAGAGCAACTTACATATATCTTATTTATACAGTAGTAGCTTGGCAGTGCTGGGGCTTGAACTCCTGACCTTCTGTTCAGTAGCCCAACATTTTCACCACTGTCTTTTCACGTTTTAAGCTTAGGTATTTTGCTTGTTTTTTTCTGTTGCTGCTTTTTTCTCTTTTTACAACAATATGTATGCAGTGTAATATTGTAATATTATGTGATATTTTATGACATTTTCATGCGACATGTTGTTGAGGTGATGTTATCCTGTATGTACTATCCATCGTGACTCGTGTGTGTGTGTCCACGCTGCTCGACGTACAGATAATTACCTGGACCAAACTGTGTAATTTTAAAATGAAAAAGAGAATCATCTCGGGGGCCCCTTAGTGTTTGAAGCCCTGGGCTACAGCCCATGATGCCCATTGGAATAACACAGCCTTGGTTTGAGAGCATGAAAACCATTCATTTAATTTCAATATGGACTTACGGTGGGAAGTACGTAAAAGCATACAAATACTGGTTCAAGAGCTTTAGTTAATATTCATATCAAACAACAGAATGGAGCTTCAAAATTTCTCCAAATTCCGGTTCTTGGCTGACAGGAGTCAAACCCAGTGCAGTCCTCTTCTGTTGTAGACCATTTCCTCAAAGTTTGATGTGTTGTGCATTCTGAGATGCTTTTGTGTCCCCTGTGGTTCCTGTTCCTGTCTGGCCAATCTCCTTTGTCTTCTCTCTTCAGCAAGGTTCTGTCCACAGGACTGCCACTCACTGGATGTCTCCCCCCTACCCCCACACACCTTTCTCTGTAAACTCTATGGATTTTCATGTGTGAAAATCCCAGTTTCTGAAGTACTCCAACCATCTCATCTGGCACCAACAAACAATCCACTGTCATAGTTTCTGAGATAACATTTTCCACATTCTGTTGTTCGATGTAAATATTACCTGAAGCTCTTGACCTGTATGTGAATGGTTATGTGCATTATGCTGGTGCCACATGACCCGGTTAGATAATTGCATGAATGAGCAGGATTAAAGATGTTCCTAGTAAAGTGGCTGGCAACAGTATAATTATAATTAATTATAATTATATAATTGTATAATTATTTTTCTCTTTAATATATGTTTATAAAGCTACTCAAAACATTGTCACCTTACATGTTCTGATAAAAGACTTACATGAACCTGCCATTATTATTATTATTGTTATTACTGTTGTTGTAGTTGTTATACATGTATAATGAAGGCTTAGTAGCCTTTACATAAAATGTTACCTGATTTAAAAAAAATAATAATTCTCTATTCTAGGTGGGTCAGTTAATCTCAAGTGCTCCAATAATTGTAAAGTTGGTTGCTTGACTGTTTTTAATTTTTCACATTTTTTGGACTGATTACCTATATGCATTGGCATTGCAAAACCACCAGGATTTTCACTTGGTTTAACTATGACGGTTCGAGACTCTAACCCTTCCCATTGTAAACTGACCCTAAAAGTGGAACTGTGAGCAAGCTTGAGCATTTCATTTACATAAGTGCTAAGACAAAGGCACAAAAAAGTGCAAAATGTTTGTAGGACCATCCTGAGCCGAGATATTGAGGTTTCAGTAAACAGCTGTATAACCAAAATTCGTTGTGTGCCATGAGACAAAGATGACCGTCGTAGTTAAAAAATAAACAACTTTAAAAAAAATTTAACTGGTGATTTTGCAATGTCAATACCTAGAGGTCACTTGAGGGAAGAATTTTTTTTTTTAATATTCAAGCAACCTGTATTGGACCACTTGAGATGGAATGACCCAGTCTGCACACTGTTTTTTGCCCCAAGTGTGAGCCCTAGCATTACATTTTAAACACAAACTAAATTACCCATCTATTGCTGTACTGTTTTGATTCCTCCACTAGGAAGAGACAGGTTAAAAAGAACCCTTAGAACCCAAAGAAGAAGAAAAAAAATTAAGTTTAAGATTAAAAGATTATATTGGGGATTATTCTGGATCATTCCAAGTGCAGCAGCGCCATTAATGGTCATAAGGAAAATACAAAGAATGGTATGAAAATGTGATAAGGGCTAATTTCTTTCTAGATTTTAGATTCATGCTGACTATCATTGACATGTGAGGTGACTACACAAAGTGAGGATTTTGTGAATTTGATTTCCATTTGGGCTGATATTTGTCACTGGCACATCCATAAGATGTCATTGACAGTGATTGAGAAGCATGTGAAATACATTTGTGGATGTGTGAATGTGAACAAGGTAGATTATTTACATTTTCATGCTTTAATAGAAACTAAAAATCTGTGTGCACATTGTTCAATCAAAGTGCAAATAACATAGAAAAAATGTGGGGTTGTAGGGGTCACAGAGGCTCAGTGGTTAGCACATTTGCCTCATACCTCCAGGGTTGCATGTTCTCCCCGTGTTTCAAGGTTTTCCTCCTGTTACTCTGATTTCCTCCGGAGTCCAACGACATACATTTCTAAATTGTCCGTAGTGTGTGAATAGGTGTATGCGCTATTGTGCCCTATGATGGGTTGGCAACCCTTCCAGGGCGTCCCATGCCTTGTGCCCTGAGACCCCTGGGATAAGTGCCAGGCTACGTGTGACCCTGTGTAGGATAAGTGGTATGTGATAAATTCCAAATTGGCTCAAATGTTTAAAGGCAAATGTGTAGATTAGTGCATATGCAGTGTTTTGAAAACAGACACCTATTTAATCCATATGTAAACTTTTGGTGTGCGGGTTACATTTTAGACACTTTTTTTTTTTTTACGTTCTGCTCTGGAGCTTTCTGTTGCCTACTGTGGGAATGTTGCTTTTTGACTGCTAGATTCGACCTCAGATCTGTGTTCTTCATAAGGCGTTTAAAAGTGTGATTATTCTTTGCTAAAGTAGGAGAATTAGTTTGCTAGCCACATCTCAGTTGCAGACTTCAGCTACTAGCATGTACATACAAGTACACACACATACACAACCACACCTGCATCAGTTTAGAAATTTATATGCGCTGTCTTTTCCTTCATTCCTGGCCAGAGCTATTTGATCCTGACAGTATGCTTCAACTCTTCATACTCTCCTGTGCAACAGTAGTCTCATGTCATCAACAGTATACAATATATTTTAATTAATATACACAAATGCTGAGCTGACTGAATGTGTACTTGATGTGTCCTTGGGAGGAGGGTACTGTCTAATAAAATTGTAGAATTTGAGAACTTGAGGATGTATGTTTTCATTTATAGGATGAAGGTGTAGAGAGTTTCTTCAGGGTATGCGTGTCTTTGATAACAAATTATCTCCCCTCTTTATTTTTTCCATTTAATTTTTAGCTGCTTTGATCCGAGGAAATAGAAATAACTGCACACAATTCTCCCAAAATCTGGACTGGCTGGTCAGCAAGCTGGAGAGACTGGAGTCATCATCAGGTAGAGCAAACACTCTCTCTTTATTGTCACTGGCAAATAGAGTTGAATACATTTTGTCTTCAGTCTTGCTTTTTTGATTATTATTTATTCTGTAAATAGTGTTATTTGGTGTCAGTGTGACACGAGTGACTTACGAGTTTGTAACTGCATCCACCTTCATGCACCCAATTTATGAGCAGGTCTATATTCATTGGAGTATTTATTGTATCCTCTCTTTGAAACACAATTTTATATGTGCGGTCTTGTCTTCCGATTGGTTCCCATGCACTGGAGCATTAATGACTGATTCTGTGCTTCAGGGATCCTGGAGGTCCTTCACTGCATTTTAATTGAAAGCCCAGAGGCGCTTAACATCATTCAGAGAGGACACATCAAATCTATCATCTCGTTGCTATACAAACATGGCCGCAACCACAAGGTAAGCTTCTGCTGCTTCATTTTGCATGACTGACCAACTATCTAATGGACCGGGCTTCACATAGAATATAGTCCACGAATCCAAGTTTATTTTTTATAAAATGTATAAGCTTATTGGGTTATCAAGCTGAAAAACCACTTTGGGAATATACCACTTAATGTAAATGAACCAGATTTGTAAGGACATGACCAGTACTCCCACTGTCTTTAAATTTCCATCTTTTGTCTCTTTTTGTTTGTCATAAGATCCTAGATGTTCTGTGCTCACTCTGTGTTTGTAATGGAGTAGCTGTAAGAGCCAATCAGAACCTCATCTGCGATCACCTGCTCCCAAAACGAGACCTGCTACTCCAGACACGGCTGGTGAATGATGTCCAAAGGTAGACAAAAGAAAGAGTTTTTTGTAGTGGTTACTGCACTAAATTATGCAACTACACAGCTGAGTATATGTCAAATGTGCAGTTTTCTGTAATTATGACATTTATTTACCATTATAACCCAATAATTGCTACAGCATAGTATTTGACACAAAAATGGTCTTTGCCCTTTTATCTAAGGAATAAAACATGATGGGGCTTGCTGTTATAGGAAAATAAATATGTGTAGTATGATATGAGCTGACTTGGCTCAGAGGACCATTATTTTCAAATAACAGCATGCCATGTTTTTATTCCTCTTATACCTCAGCAATTTGTCAGTGATTACATTTTTTTATTTATTAATGAACAACTAATTGTGATTTATTTATTTTTTTACCGTTTTTTAGTTCTTGTTAATGTTGTGGAACTATATGGGAATGGTAATGGTCTGCACTTCTATAGCACTTTTTTTTTTTTACCATAACAGTTCTACAAAGCACTTTACACTGTCTCGTTCACCCATTCACACACACACACACACACACACACACACCAATACCAATGGTAGAGCTACCATGCAAGGTGCTAACTTGCCATCGGGAGCAACTTGGGGTTCAGTGTCTTGCCCAAGGACATTTTGGCATGTGGAGTCATGTGGGCTGGGAATCAAACCACCAACCCTACGTTTAGTGGACAATCTGCTCTACCACCTGAGCCACAGCCGCAAATAGCCAAATAACCAAATAAGCAAATAACAGCATGTTTTTAAAACCATTAATAATGAATTAATGTTGAGCTTTATGTGGAGTGTCCATTGTACAAGTTACTTTAATTATGAACCATTAATGAGTTGTTGTTATATAACTGATGTCATATTATAATCAGTGCATTAATATAAACTAAAATATGTATAGCTGTCACTATTGTGAAAGTTGCTGTTATAAAACTATTAATCAACACATTTTGAGCAGTCAGTGTATAGAATCTGACAGTGCTGTGGTAAATGCTTTAAAAAAATTTGCATGAGTTTTGAGTAGGAGATTTAAAGTAATATTTTAATATTAGGCTACATCTGAATACATACTTTCATTACACAAATGACAACACTGCCTTAAATATAATGACATGCTAGTTGTGGAAACATATGTTAAAATAACACACTAAGTGTTGATTCTAGCACATCTGTCTCGAGAGTGTTGCATTTTCAATTAGCTTTATAAACAGCAAGTCATACATTTACACATTTACATCATTTATTAAGATTTTTTGACACAAACTGTCTGTTCTGTTTCCTTTTCTATAATGATAGCATGAGACCTAACATCTTTCTGGGAGTGAGGGAAGGTTCTGCTCAGTACAAGAAGTGGTACTTTGAGCTGATGATAGACCAGGTGGAGCACTTTATAACCAGCGAACCTTCTCACCTGCGGGTCGGGTGGGCGTCCTCCAAAGGCTATGCCCCCTACCCAGGGGGTGGAGAGGGCTGGGGGGGGAACGGAGTTGGAGATGACCTCTATTCTTATGGGTTTGATGGTCTTCACTTGTGGTCAGGTATGCATAATACTAAACATTTAAAATACAGGATGTCCCAAAAGTCCCTATACATAGGGAACTATGCATGTATGCCAGCACCATGTCGGTTGTGCCTTCGTCAGTGGGTATTCGTGGACATCCACTCCTTGCTTGGTCTGAAACACTTTCAGTCATTTTGAATTTGTTAAGAAGTTTGGCAACAGTGTGTGATGTGCTTGCCATGTTTCTTGTTAAAGTCCTTCGCAACCTTGTGACAGCTTCCCACTCCAGCTATGAGAATGATTTCAATACGTTCCTTTTTGTGAAAGTCATTCTTAAAGGCTTAAAGGCTATCTGAAATTTTATTTTAGATATCTGAAAAACTTTTAAATAGTTCCTGTTAATTAAGTTATATACTTGAACAAAACCACAAGGATCATTCACTTTTTCAATCATTTATGCAACAGAAATATCAATAGATGTGATTTCTGTGGAAAAAGTAAGTACACCCATGGCCTCAGGAACTAATATTGCCCACTTTAGCAGAAATAACTTCGAGTAGGCATTTTGCACAATTGTCCACCAGGCTTGCTGGAAATTTTGACCACTCTTCCATGCAATATACTTTCAGTTGCCAGATGTTTTCTTGACCTCACATTATCTTCAAGCACTCTTTGATATGATGCAGAATTCATAGTTGAATCAATGAATGCAAGCTGCCCAATCCCCCAGGCAGCAAAGCAACCGAACAAAAAACAACATTTCTATCACTGCGCTTCATAGTTGGTATCAGTTGCTGCTCCTGAAAATCTGTCTTTGGTCTATGCCTAACATATCTGCTGTTACTATGGCTCTATCTTTGATTGTCTGTCAAGTGCACATTATTCCAAAAGGCCTGGTCTTTGCCCATATGCTCATTGGCAAACTGTGGTCTTGCAAAGGCTTTTTTCCTGGCACACCTCCCATGCAGGTCAAAACCTCTTTTTTTCTGAAGGCCTTACAGAACTCTTTAGATCTCTTTCATGATGGCACTACACAACCCAATAGCAAAGGAAACACAAGACACTAGATATGAGAGGGGTATAAATAAGACAGGTTCCACCTGCATTCCCTAAGCAGGGTTTTATCACTGGCACCCAGTCTTGAACACCTGACTCTTTAAAGACATAATAAATAATCTTTGGGTTTGAAGGTATGATAAATGTAGGGGTGTACTTACTTTTTCCATGTTTTTTTTTGTCAATTTAAATCGAATATGAGAATATGAATATGAAATATATATATACTGCTCAAAAAAATAAAGCGAACACTTGGAGTTACATTGTGCTGTTTAAGTGTTCCCTTTATTTTTTGAGCAGTATATATATATTTAGGTACTTAAATTGTGTTATTTTGTTCTGGCAATTCACACAAAGTGCACTTTTATTGGTCACTGTTTAGTCTGAAACTCAATTTATTCTGAATTGCCTCTCATACAAGTGCAATGCTCATGAAAGTGATCTAGTGTGGATTGCTAAGGCAAAGGTAAAAACTTTATAAAATGCAGAAGTTAGAGTTATAAGGCATTGACTGACTCCTCCTCTGTGTTCACAGACAGTTCTCTAAGTTTATGTGTCTATGTTTGTGCTGCAGGTCGAATTCCACGGAGAGTAGCTTCAGTAAACCAGCACGTACTTGCCTCAGATGATGTGGTGAGCTGCTGTTTGGATCTTGGAGCTCCAAGCATCTCCTTTAGAATCAATGGTCAGCCTGTTCAGGGCATGTTTGAGAGCTTCAACACAGATGGTTTCTTCTTCCCTGTTGTCAGCTTCTCCGCTGGTGTCAAGTATGTAATAGTAAAAATGAGAGGGATTATACACTATATGGCCAAAGGTTTGTGGACACCTGATAATCACATGCACATATACTTGTTGAACATCCCGTTGCAGATCCTTTTGCTGTTATAAAAATCTCCACTCTTCTGGGAAGGCTTTCTGCAAGAATGTGGAATGTGGCTGTGGGGATTTGCCCATTCAGCCACAAGTGCATTAGTGACGTGAAATACTGATGTTGGGTGAGGAGGCCTGGGGAGCCATTAGCGTTAAATGACATCCACAAAGTGTTCAGTGGGCTTGAGGTCAGGGATCTGTGCAGGCCGCTCAAGTTCTTCCACTCCAACCTTGGTAAACCATGTCTCCCTGGACATTGCTTTGTGCATAGGGGCATTGTCATGCTGGAACATATTTGGGCCCCTTAGTTCCAGTGAAGGGAAACTGTAATGCTACAGCATACAAAGACATCATACACAACCGTGTGTTTCCCACTTTATGGGAGCAGTTTGGGGAAGACCCACATATGGGAGGGAAGGTAAGGTGTCCACAAACTTTTGGCCATTTAGTATACAGTATGTGTGTATATATGTTTACACAGTACATTGGACAAGCTAGTTTGAGTCTAACAGATTGATAAGCCTTCAGGCAGAATTGCAGTGTAATTGTTTCTCATTGATTTTATTAGTCAGTTGCTTTACAACATACTGCTATGCTTTTTTTATTGCCTTTTTGGAGTACAGCCATTTGTATTGCCTCTTATTACCTACTCTATTTCCAACCTTATTCACACACACATTAATTTACTAATATCCTTTTGCAGGTAACCTGTAAGATATTTTTTTTTTTGCCATGTAAAGTGTTAATATTAATAATATGTCATGACCAATGCAAATGGTTAAAGCTCTAAAGCTGAGCACTGAGTACATGGTGGGCATGTTAATACTCCTGGCACTTGGAGTAGCATTTACTCTTCCTCTTTGGATGCTGATTATGTCTGGTTCTCTATAAAATGCTTTATTATAAATTATTATAAATAAATCATTTTCATTTTGTATTCACCCACTCAACCTTTGTTTATCTCTGCAGGGTGCGTTTCCTTTTAGGTGGCCGGCATGGTGAATTTAAGTTCCTGCCTCCGTCAGGCTACGCTCCCTGCTATGAGGCACTGCTTCCCAAAGAAAAGATGCGAGTAGAACCAGTTAAGGAGTACAAAAGGGATGTGGATGGAGTGAGAGACTTGCTGGGCACCACACAATTTCTGTCCCAGGCTTCTTTTATACCCACTCCAGTGGACACCTCTCAAGTAAGAACATTATTTATTATGTCAATACAAGAATAACAAAATTGACAGAATAAAGTTTATGTGACGGTTGGTTAGTTAGTTATAGATGTGTTGCTGTTTCTTTATGTAGTTTAATCATCAAATGTCTCCAAATTTATGTACAAAACATTTTATGCCTTGTAAATTAAGGTGTACAGCAGGTAGGTCCAGGGTCCCTGGTAAAATTCTGAGCTCGGGTTATTGTCTGTGCTGAATTTTTGCTTCTGGGTTCACCAGTTTCCCCCACCTTTCAAAAACATGTATGTAGGTAAATTGGCAAAATATAACTTACTGAAATATTATTGTAGAAACATTAGGAAAATAACTAAAATCTTAGTGTAACACTTTCCCAGATTTGGGTAGGGAATGAGGAAGCTGTATGCAGGCTTGAACATCTTCACTTTCGCTTTTCAGCTGTTTTATTTTATGGTTCTTTGCTGGTTGGCTCTCTGTCTTTCGAGGCTCCCGTGTCTCCCGTTTTAATTCTCGCCTCATCTAACTGCAACAAGTAACATTCATTACTGCAATTCCTTGCAGTTGTGCAAGCCTTACCACTCACCTTCTCCGACTCCACCCTCCATTCACAAACCGGCGCCTGAGCATGCCTTTGCTTCCAAACTTAGGCTGTTCAAACTTTTTATTTCCAATCAAAATGTGGGACATCATCTCATGTTGTCTGATGTGGGACATACTGATGGGGAATGAATGCATGTGGAATGAATAGAAACTGTGCTGTTTGATGCTGTCATGTGGGGTAGTAAAGAGAGAACATAATCGGGAATGCCAAAATCGTGTTCCCTCTCAAAGGGAACTTCGACGTTGCATTTAGCATAACAGTATGGGTACACCTTGTGCATGTGACCGGTATCTGAAGCTTGTGTAAAATCATGCCTCTACTTATAGGCCTGCCATGATCAGGTGACGTGGCAATTAAGCGCGTCGCATGATATATATATATATATGGCACCTGTGAACCACGCCACCATATCTTCAGCAAGACTGCATGTCTGTTGTTTGTCTGACAAAAACGCTTCATTTCTACTCGATATTTTCTCAAAATCTCTTAACTTTTCTATCCCCTTTAAAGAAAGGAGAGGTAAATAATGAGCGAGAAAGAGTTCAAGAAGTGTGTAACGTGCTCCCCTTTCATCACGGGGGAAAAGTGCACACT
Source organism: Ameiurus melas (assembly GCA_012411365.1). NCBI lineage: Eukaryota > Metazoa > Chordata > Actinopteri > Siluriformes > Ictaluridae > Ameiurus > Ameiurus melas. Next base: position 8,850,254 of record CM022761.1, read on the forward strand.
TTCTGGGTGAAGTGTTAGCGGTGTAGTATGCGATGGCAACCTCGCGAGGCTGCGCATGGTAACACTACATTAAGCAGCTCAACTCATGCTCTTCTCGAAAAAAAAAAACGGAAGCCGAGCGAGTTGGGTTTGAAAGCCCCGTGGATCTGGGCCGGCCGCTGCTGAGGCAGCCAACTGTCTCAGGTTCGGGGGATCTCTTAAATCCAGAAGAGGAGCCGGAGACGAGCGCTGCTCTATCTCTTGCTCTGTCTTCCGGGTTCGGCTCTCCGCTGGATTTTGGAGTTCGCATCGCAACTCCTCCTCCCGCTATGGAAAGCCAAAGGGGTAATAATTCCTCTCTGACTCCGAAGGGTTAGAAGGATGTGTTAAAAACTGAGAGCAGCGTATATTCAAGAGCTGCTTGAAGTGAATACCCAGTGAAAGTAAATACTTCACACTGCAGAAACTCCCCTGTCTTCCAGAAGTTATGACAAAATCTCAAATTTCTGGGGGAAAACCATGCTTAAGCCATATTCATAACCCCATGATGTTGGATTATTCGGCCATTGTGGGAATGAATGGCATGGCTATTTAGCTATGCCCTAGGTGGAGGAGGCACTTGCTAGCTACCTCTCTCCACCGACGGCAGGTAATTACAAGGGCCGGCTTGCTTCCAAGGTGGCATTGGTGAGGCCAAGGCGGTCCCCAAGTTTTCGTGTTCCCTGGTCAGCAAGCTGTCACTGGGCAACGAAAATCTGATGCTTCCCTCCGATAGAATGTGGAATAGCTAAAGTTGCTAAAAGACCATCAGGCAGCGTGCTAGCTACGGCCAAATGTGTCTCCATGGGTTCTGTCTACCATAGAAAGGGTTACCGGGTCCAGTTATAACTTGACACCCCCCGTTCACAGGTGTGCTCACCACAGAAGTCAGCACAGACCAGAGCCCAATTTTAGCACAGGAAGTACGCTTCCTCTTGGACAATGGGGTCCTGAAACATGTACCCCATTCCCTCAGGGAGGGAGGTTTACAGCCTTTATTTCCTGTTTCACAAAGAAGTGGAAGTATGCGGCCAATTTTAGATATCCATCATCTGAACCGTACTCTTCGGACATACAGGTTCAGAGGCTGATGTTCAAACTTATCGTGCCACAGATCCAGTTCGAGAATCTAAAAGGTGTGTGTTTCCACATAGGAATATTGCTAGCTTTATCCCCTCGCACCTTCACAAAGTGCATGGATGTCACTCTGGCTCCATTGAGACTCCAAGGCATCTGTGTACCAAACTACCTGGATGACTGGCTAATTCTTGCGCAATCCAGGGAGCTGGCGGTTCAACATTGAGATGTTGTTCTCGCCCACATGAAGAGCTTGGGGCTCAGGTTGTATCTCAGAAAAGTTGTCTTTCCCCAATGCAGTGGAAAACTTTTCTAGGGGTTATAGGATTCTACTACTATGAGGGCGTTTCTATCCCCAGCAGGCGTAGTGTCAATCCTATCAACACTGAGCAAGATAAAGCTGTATCTTGGGAGCCTGGGGTGGAGTCCACACATGTGGCTGAGGTCACATCTGTATGCTGCTCCCCCCATCGCTCTGCTCCCACAAGCTCTAGTGAGAGTTCGCCAAGACAGTCTGCTAGTAGCACCCTTTTGGCAGCTCGAACATGGTGCTGAGAGATAATATCTCTGCGAGATGGCAATCCTTGGGAGATTCCCATCTGCAGGGATCCACTGTAGACTGTGCAATCCCCTTCGAGCCCCTCGAGTGGATCCCATCCACAAGGACATTGTATGCACTCAAGTGGCAGTTTTTGTCTTGTGGTGTGAGGAACGTCAGCTAGACCCAGTTAACTGCGCAATAACTACAGTCCTGGAGCTCTTACAAGAACATTTGTCAGCGGGCTGGGCTCCTTCTACAATCAGGGTACTTGGCTGTCATTTCAGCCAGCCTTGCCCCTATTGATGGAGCCTCTATGGGGCAACATCCTCTACCTCTGAGGTTCATGCGTGCTGTCAGACGGCTGCGGCCCATCTGCAGGCCACGCATACCTTCCTGGGACCTTCTGTGGTCCTGGAAGGTCTGTCGGGTGCCCCATTTGAGCCCTTAGAGTGGATCTACCGTGACCAAAAACCACGGGGCTGATTTATCACTCTCGGCAAGAACTAAGGAAGCTATGGGTCTGGCCCCTGAGGGGCACCAGCTCATAGATTCTGGTCGCACAACTGAGGTGGTAGAGAATATGTTAAACGCTAGAGCACCATCTACAAGAAAATTGTATGCGCTCAAGTGGTGCCTTTTTGTCTGGTGGTGTGAGGAACATCAGCTACACCCAGTGAACTGCGCAATAGTTACAGTCCTGGAGTTCTTACAAGAACGTTTCTCAGTGGGTTGGCTCCTTCTACTATAGGGGTTACGTGGCCGCCGTTTCGGCCAGCCCTGCCCCTGTTGATGGAGCCTCTGTGGGGCAACATCCCGTAACTTCGAGGTTCATGCATGCAGGACCATCTGCAGGCCATGCATACCTTCCTGGGACCTTGCTGTGGTCTTGGAAGCTCTGTCCGGGGCCCCATTTGAGCCCTTAGAGTCAGCCTCTGAAAAACGTCTGACTCTAAAGTTAGCTCTTTTACTGGCTCTGATATCTCTCAAGCGAGTGGGAGGTCTAAAAGCTCTCTCTGTTGCCCCTCCTGCTTTGACTTTACCCCTGGATAAGCCAAGTCCTTCCTGTATCCTAGGCCGGATTATATTCCTAAAGTGCCTATATTGGCTGCCCACCCTGTGGTGTTGCAGGCGTTCTGCCTTCCTCTGTCCCTCACACCGGAACAAGAGAGGATGCATCCGCTGTGTCCAGTAAGGGCTCTCTGTACGTACGTCCACCACTCCGGCCAGTGGCGTAAGTTGGAGCAGCTACTAGACTGCTTTGGCAGTGACAGGAAAAGTGATGCCGTGTCAAAGCAGCGCAGCTCTACTTGGATAGTTGAATCGATCTCTAGGTCTTACCACACACGGTCTCGCCATATCTCTGGGCATAAGAGCTCATTCCACTAGGGCGGCCGCCTCCTCGAAGGCTTTGTCCAAAGAGGTATCCTTGCAGGATGTGTGTGTGGCTGCAGGGTGGTCTATGCCTCACACTGTCATTCGTTATTACAGCCTGGGTATTCATTCCTCCCCGAGCTCGAGTATCCTGCAGTGACTCTTGGACTTTTGTATTTTTGAACAGGCCATACCCTCGGTATGACGGAGTGGGTATTCCCTTTCCCATACTGTTATGATAAATGCAATGTCGGAGGTGCCATATATATATATCATGCGACGCGCCTAATTGCCATGTCACCTGATCATGGCAGGCCTATGAGTAGAGGCATGATTTTACACAAGCTTCAGATACCGGTCACACGCACAAGGCGTTCCCATACTGTTACCCATACGCTAAATGCAACGTTGAAGTTTCCTTCTCAGGGAACAGGGTTACATGCGTAACCTCGACGTTTTTCACAAGTCTCTGTCTTCAAGTCCAAGTCAAGTCTTGAGTCAGTTGTTCATGAGTCCAAGTCAAGTTGCAAGTCTTTTTTTTTTTTGCGACTTAAGTGCGACTCGAGTCCAAGTCACAACTCGAGTTTTCCATCTCTGAGTTAAACAGTGACACATACACATCGAGTTTGACTCCACTCAAAACCACATTGGGCTCCTCTTTTGTCAGCCAGGAACAGGAATCAGAGGCTGCAATTGGCACAGGCACATCAAAACTGGACAGAAAAACATGTTTTATTTTCCAGTTACTTACTGTTCTTAGCTGACTGGAATAGAACCTGATGTGGTCTTCAGATGTTGTAGCCCACCCTCCTTGATATATTGTGTATTCTAAGATGCTTTTCTGCTCACCAATTTGTAAAGAGTGGTTATTTGAATTACTGTAGTCTTCCTGTCAGCTTGAACCAGTCTGGCCATTCTCCTATGACTTCCTCTGACCTCTCTCAAGGCATGTCCATCTGCAGACCTGCTGCTTTGTTTATCATGCTATTCTGTGTAAACTCTAGAAACTGTTGTGTATATAAATCCCAGGAGATCAGCAGCTGAATTACTCAATACCAACGTGTCTGGCAACAATAACAATGCTATGGTCAAAATCACTTAGATCACATTTTTACCCATACTAATGTACTCATGTTTCATGTGAACATTATGCATTGCACCGCTGCCAAATTATTGGCTGATTGAATAATTGCATAAATGAGCAGATGTACAGGTGTTCCTATTAAAGTGGCTGTTGAGTGTATAAGGACACACATAGAGACAGAGCTTCCACAAACTCAAATACTTGTATTTTAATATTAATTAAAAAGAACATAGCAGGTGCAATAAAACAAAAATAGTTGATGAACAGAATGATCAAAATCCAACAAATAAATTGTAAATTATTTTAATAATAGTTTAAAAATAAATTAATAAATGGCTCATTGTAAAGCCTTTTTTGTATCACAGATTGTCATGCCTCCTCACCTGGAGAAAGTACGTGATAGGCTGGCTGAGAACATCCATGAACTGTGGGCCATTAACAAGATTGAACTGGGCTGGTCTTATGGCAAGGTACGACTACAAAGACACCACCACCACCAACAACAACAAAAAATATTCAGCAGGCCTGATAGCACATAGCCCATACCCTTTTAACAAACAACCATACATTTTATTTTGGACCAGATCTTACAATTATGACACACATTCAAATTTCATCCACACCAATATTTTCTAGCGCATACTACTGAAAACTTTTAGATACTACAGATCAGATACTTACTCTGAATTTTTGAATGGTTATCATTATATTAACAAAAAGCTTGTTCAGTGCTTCACTTTGCTTTCTCTTTTATAATTTGCTGATCAAATTAAACAGAGGGTAAGTCAAAAAAAAGATTTTGGTTCATTGTGCAATTGAAAGCATTAACTCCATTTTAATTTCCATATGTTCCAGATTACTTAATTCAGTCATTTGTCCCATGTTGGGTATGATTGATTTTGCTTTAAATTGTGATTGATTTACTCAGATTAAAGGGGTGAATGGGTAACAGCACACATTTGCTGCAGTTTCAACACTTGTCATGAGTAAACTATGAATATGTGCTCAATTTCTCAATAACTCATTTACAAATTCAATGTAGTATTTCTGTGTAATTTATTCAGTTCCGCCTGATTAATTTCTGTCTGTAAAACCAGACTTTCATTATGAAATAGTTACTATCTGTGATCCTCTTTCCTTTCTTTTTTATTAAAAAAATGGATTTAAGACCACAGTAGGCCCTTTAAGACAAAATCATCATCAAAATCCCAGCACTTGTATGTATGTACTACAAATATGATTAATATGTTGACTTATATTATATCATATTCTCCTTGATTTCCTTCTTCTAAGCCCTGAAAAACAGTGAATCTATTTTTGTACTCAGGCCATTTTTTCTGTTCCTCACAGTAGTTTAATAGAGTTATTAATTGGGGCCAAGAGTGATTATTATGACAGGTCAGACTCTTCACTTGTTAATCTGCCATCATCGTGGTCCAGCTGTTGTGGGCAGGATTTATTTATGTTTTTAATGAGACCTTGTTAACTTTGGGGTGATGTAGCATTGGCTGGAAAATCAAGATCAAAATATAAATGTGTCTGACACAGTTGGTGATGGCTTTATATTATCATGAGGGGTATTGGGTGCTTCCTTAAATTTATCTAGACATGCTGTTCCCTCTCTTTGTCCAGTAGTGATGCTTCCATAGCAGTGGTTTGTGTCCGTGGTTTAAAAAAACCCCAAACAAACAAAAAATACTAACCCCAAGATTAACCCTTAAATGTATAAATGTTTCGACTGTCATTATTAAATATTTGGGGTGTTAGCGACCCGGAGTATATAACATGGATGGATCTCTAAACTGCCCCAATAGTATAAAACTGTTCTAATATTTGATTTACAATTACAAAATAAAACAGATGCAAAATAAATACACCGCTAAAATCACGCAATAATAATTCACATGCTAAAATAGTGAAAGTATTGTGGCATTTTCATTCAATCGTTTCAGTCATAACAAAATTAAAATCATTACAATATTTAATATTTTCATAATCAAATTAATTTCATCATGTATAATTTAATGTATAATAAAATCATGGCTAAAAACAATATTATTAAATAATATTAAGATGGACAATTGTGAAACCTTCTCCGTTTCCCCTGGTAAAGGGTTCATATGGCTCATATTCGGGATCGGATCATTTGATGCATTACTCTCAATAGGCTGCTTTTGTGTTCATAATCATCAAAATCAATATTTTGTTTGCTGACAGCTTCATCATCCGATCCACCATCAAACGACGCTAATATTTGATTAGAAACTTGTTCTGCATAAATTGCTAAACCATGTCAAGTTTTAAAATATATTTTTTGTCTATATCCCTCGGGTCAATAGCAAACCTTTAAAAATTTTACAATAAATGATTTATAAAACAGATATTATTTGACAATAAAAAATGTTTTTGTTATATTGTTGATAATGAATACATTGAGGAATACCAAGAAGGTGGAGGTCTAACGTGAAAAAATTAACAAGGGGGAGGGTACTGGATGAAGTCCTGGGTCACCATCGACCCGAGGTATGTGTTTAAGGGTTAAGCTTCTACTAAAGATGTAATTCACCATAAATAGTAAAAAATGATTCTAAGGAACACTAATTAATTACTCAGTAAGAATGCTTGGAGTTTACTAGTAACTTGCATGGTGTAGTTCACTAATAACCTAGCAGGGATTACTGAGACTTACATTTCTCTTGCAGCTAACTAGGGCTATATAATTTTAAGTAACAGTGGTTTTCCTAATGAGCAGACCCTTCACTTCATCCATATTAAATCTGTATACAAGTGCCACCAGGAATGTGTACGGAGTCCCCTCTTGTACTCCTGCTTCAGGCATGTTTTGCTAAACACAGCTTCAACACCATTTTCAGGTTTGCTGATGACACGCCCATTCTAGGCTTCATTACAAACAGAGATGAGACAGCCTACAGTAGGAGTATCCAAATGTTTTAGGGAAAATGACCCAAAATAGACATTATGCATTTTCTGCGACCACGAGACTTGACCACCCTACTTTTTTTTCAAGATTTATTATTTATATAGGACTACTGTAACATTTTAACATTTTATGATGTTACTAATTGTAATACTCCCTGTGACACACACACACACACACACACACACAAGGAGTTCTGTCCATTAGTAAATAGTTTACATGTGTTTCACTTTTCCAGATAATCATTAACAACTAAAGTGTGTAAATTAGTAAAGGAGGAAGGTGAGACAAATGTCTCAATTGGGAATTAGTGTTAATGTGATCAGTAATTAATCAGTAATTATTAAAAAAGAGACATAGTTAACTACTAGTTCTGCAGAAGAAATATAAGACTCAGCAATTACTGCTTAGTTAATGGTGAAATACTCCAATCATTTCTACCTACTAATTTCCTAGTAGTTTTAGTAGTGTTATTGAAGGACTCTTTATTCATTCAAGCTTGGTCCTGATTTACTATGATGCCAATTAAGGAGCACTACTTCTAAAGAGTAATTGTATAAACGTGTCATGTGCAAACTTGGAGGATACTGAAATGAATATTATGTTCTAATTGTTCACCATAGTTGTGGCAAACTCAGATCTCAAAGAGTGTACCAGGAGAGTGAACTGAATCTAAAATTTCCGAGTTGTGAAGGAAATCTAAAAACTATTCAAAATGCAATATAAATAAAATAAAGGAAAGACATGATTTTATGTTCTGTTGTTAAGGTATATGCAAATAAAAAAAACAACTTTTCACAGACACTGATGCAAATACTGTATTTAATTTAATGTTGTAGCATGATTTTGAGAAGCTTTTGAAATACTGACAATTTTGATGAATTAATAAAGCAATTGTTCCCTTTCAAACGGAACTCAACATTGCGTGAACTACACGCTGTGGGAAGTGCCCTCACCCGTGACCAGTATCTGAAGCTTGTGTAACATCATGCCTATTTATAGGCCTGACATGATCAGGTGACGTGGCAATTAAGCGCGTCGTGTGATATAATAACAGCACCTGTGAACCACGCCTTCAGCCCTATTATCTTCAACGAGAATACATGTCGGTCGTTTGTGTAATGCTCACAAAAAGACTCTTCATTTCCTCTCTATCTTCAGAGATTACAAATCTCTTTACATTTCTGTCCCTTTAAAAAGAGAGAGAGATGGGAAAGTATGAGTGAGAGAATTCAGGAAGTGTGTTATGCTTCTCTCCTTTTTCATCATGAGGGGGATGAACACACTTTCTGTGTGATGTGTCTAGGGGTGAAGCACACCAGGGCAGCCCTTGAGAGGTCTGACTGATCGCATTGTTAACACCTTACAATTAGGCAGCTCCAATTAGGCAGTTGGGTTTCAGAACCTCGCAGATCTGGGCCGGCCTTCTGCCGAGGCAGCTGGTTCAGGTCCTGGGGATCTCTTATGGATTTGGAAGAGGAGCCGTAGACGAGCATTGCTCTATCTCTTTCTTTCTTGCTCTCTGCCAGATTTTGGAGCTCGTATCGCAACTCCTCCTTCCACTATGGAAAGTCAAAAAATATTCAATAATAAGAATTATAATAAATAAATAAATAAATAAATAAATAAATAATAATTTCCTCTCTGACCACGAAAAGCCAGAAGGCTGTGCAGAGAGTAGCTCTCAAGCATATAAAAAGCTGCTTGAAGTGATTACTAAGGCTGGATGGATGAGCTTTTTTTTCTCCCCAGTGAAAATAAATCTCCCTCACACTGCCCTTTTTTCCAGAAGTGAATGACAAAATATCACGCTTCTGGAGAAAACCTTACATAAGCCGTATTTATTACACCGTGTTGTCTGATTATTCATCCATCGTGGAGAATGAACTGCACAGCTATTTAGCTATGCTGAAGGTGGATGAGGCATTTGCGAGCTACCTCTGTCCATCAACGGCAGGTAATTTAGGTGCTTTCAGTTTTGCTATCCAAGCCATGTAAAGTCACCGCGCCGTTGGTGGGCAAGGCCTATGCAGTAATGGGTCTTGCTTGTTGGCTACTGTATACAATAGCAGTGTTGCAGGCTTCCCAGACAGACCTGCTGAGTGAGCTCGACTTATGGCGGCATTCAGCTAGTTCCTTCCTTATTGTTTCGAGTTCACCAGCACTAGTACGAGGGAGGCACAGAAGGTGAGTGTGGCAGCCCACCTTCCCCCGCAGACAGCCATGGGAACCGGACGGACACAGTCGCAGTCTGCCACTAGGCCTGATCTGAGAATGGTCATAAAGTACTTACGTTCACCGCTTCGGCCAATGGCGTAAGTCTGTGGAGCTGCTGGTCTGCTTTGGTGGCAACAGTAGCGGTGATGTTGTGTCGAAGCAGTGTATCAATAATTGGATTCTGGAAGCAATCTCTATCGCTATGCCTCTGTGAATAAGGGCTCATTCCACTGGGGGTGTCACCTTTTCAAAGGCTTTGTACAAAGGGCTATTCTTACAAGATGAGTGTGCTGCAGCAAGGTGGTCTATGCCACACACATTCATTCGATATTACAGCCTCGATATACATTCCACCCCGGGCTTGAATGTCTCGCAGAGACCCTCGGTCTCTGATCTTTTTATACAGGCCAAACCCTTAGTATGACAGTGTGGGTTTTGTCGTTCCCACAGTGTTTAGCTCACGCACCATTGAGTTCCCTTTGAAAGGGAATGCCTGGGTTACACTTGTAACCCTGTTCCCTGAGAAGGGAAAAAGACATTACGTAGCTTTGTCATATTGGAGCATGCCTGTGAATTGTATCTTCCCAGCAGATAATAGAGGCTGATGCTGCGGTTCACAGGTGCTGTTTTATATCACATGACACAATGCCATGTCACCTGATCACAGTCTATAAATAAGCATGATGTTACACAAGCTTCAAATATTGGCAAGGTGCTTTCCACAACATGTAGCTCACGAAACGTCTCACTCCTTTCTCAGGGAACAGGGTTACATGTGTAACCCAGACATTTTATTTTGCCTTTACATATTAGAAATGGGCATACATAAATTTAATAACTACCCTTAGCTTACGCAATCATTATTGCCAAAGTGACTTTCAGGCTGCAGTAAATTATGTTGTGGGTGATAATCTATTTGCATAATCAGCATGCTGTACACTCCTGGGCAAAAAAAAATAAAAATGGGCCAAGCCCAAAATATGAAGCTTTTAATGATCTTAACAACAACTCATTGGTCAGGGAATTAGCAAGAATTAAATAAATAGATAAAATAACCAAGTATGTTTTAGCTATTCCCTTTAATTTATTTAAATGTTTAAGACTTGTGGGTAAACTTGTGGATAGCTTTTTATTTTATTGTATTTATTTATTATTATTTCTCTTTCTTTTAATTTTGTACACCTATACATGTGTTAGTTTACATCAAATTTACATCAACCATTTGAATCAATTTCATAATTTTACCTTGTGTACAAGAAGACCATATAAGTGAATTTCCCTATTTATAGCTTTTCCCCCAAACAGTTCATAACAGCAAAAGTAAACGAGCAAATGGTGGCACAGGAGGTCTGAGGAGTGTGTTTATTAAATTATTTGCTAATTTTGTGACCAATGATTTGTTGTTAAGACCATAAAAGCGTAATCTTTTGCCATTTTGGGCTTGGCCTCATTTTTTTTTCTTTTTTGCCCAGGAATGTATTTTGTACTTTTCAACTGAAAGTTACAAAATGGACAAGACATGCTATTTTGCTCATATGATATATGCAGTCTTCCATAAATCCTAATAGTAAATACACTTGCATGTGTTTTTTGCATGATGTTTTTTACACACTAAATTTTTGTAAACCAGGGCATTAGTATTCCAGACCATGATTCCTCTACATTACATGAAATATCCACTAAAATGCCATTTCTTCTTTCCAAATCTGTGTGTGTTTTTGAGTACCATTCATTATGCTCTTCTTTTCCCTCTTTATAGCAATCTTCAGTCAGTTTCAGGGTTGCTATAGCTATCTGTATTGTATCGTCTGTGTTTTGCCATTTTTCCTGTGCTTCTTTTTTGGATCCAATTTGCCGAAATGTTTTATGTTTTGTTCTTCCTCAGATAAGAGACGATAATAAAAGGCAGCACCCATGCCTGGTGGATTTCTCAAAGCTGCCTGAAACAGAGAGGAATTACAACCTGCAGATGTCAACAGAGACGTTAAAGTAAGCCCTCTATGGGTGTGGATGAATGTGTGTGTATGCCATTCTATAAGTGATTGCCTGCTGAGGTGCTCTAAACATTTGAGATGCATCTAGAAACACACAAATTGATCAATTTATATCTTCTAAAATTGGTGTGAGGCCATATATTTGTGTAAAATTATATCTCGTACATACATTTTCTCTCTAAACAAGTAACATTTGTTACTGATTGTATACAGTATAGTAAAAAAATTATTTTTGTAATAGAGAAGTTTTTTTTAAGTCTTTCTAGGGGAATGTATTATGAAAAACATGTATTTGTTTTAATAACTGATCAAATTAAAAGAGCTCTTGGTTGTGGAAGGGGACTTTTGGATTACAGGTCACACAAAATAGCCTATTTTCACAAATTGTAAGCTTTTTTAAACAGAATATGCTGACCTTGTTTGTCTTTGGAGTGGGACAGCTTAATCCAATCACAATTTAATCAGATGTCTCTGAAATGCAATTATTTTTTAAATAGCAACAACCTTGAGGTACAGACTAATTTTAAAGGTATAGCTGAAAGATATGTTGTACTTTGGACATTTGTATAGTATATATGAAAAGACTCTATGCTCATAATCTTTACAAAGCATTGTACCACTACTTTTGTCGAATCGTGCTATTTTTGTGTGTGTTGAAAGACAAACAAAGAATTTTTTTGAGAGTTTAAGTTGTCATTGTGTCGAAGGGGTTCCCTCTAAACTTTTTAGCCAAACAACCACAAATGGACATTATAAATTATTAGCAACCCCAAGCCTTGATCACGTGAAATGTTTAAATACCAGAGTTATAATTTAGAAACATTATTAACATTAGAATATTTTATTATGGTACCATACGTATGTGTAACTAAACAAAAAGTGACTAAACACCGAAGAAATATTCTTAGCACTGACATATCAGTCTAGTGGGAAGTGTTGTGTTGTTAAAGAAAATTAATCCACGTTGGGGTGGAGTGAATCAGCCTAACACAAAGCAAAGGGTTCATTTGGTTCATACTCGACACATGATATTGCATGCAACGTTAGTGCCTTTGTTCACACTCTCGCCTGTAAATCATATGTATCTGGAAAAAAAACAAAAAAACATATCCTTTATAGATGGCAGAGCCAAAACATCCCTGTCCATCAGGTCAGTGAAACTGTAAAATGTTTAGCGATTTTGTAAACAGAGACATTAATCACACTGACCAGCTCTGTTTCTCTTGAAAACTTTCATTAAACAGACTTTTTGGTCAGTTTGAAGGTGACATGAGAGATTTCTAAAAATTTACACACTTAGTGTGAAAAGAAAACCAGTTAGGGTTAGGATAGTCAATAACGGTTTAGAAGTCTAGAATAGTACAGAAATATGCGATTTGAGACACGCTGCTAGTTTGTTTAGTGGTTGTTGTTTTAAGGTAAATGGACATGGCTTGATATTCTACACTAGTGCACTGTGCCAAGATGCCAAAAACTGCTAAAATATCACATTCATAATTAATATAAATGTAGCTTGTTTGAATGTGACATTTCTAAATATTGGCACACATAATCAATATTCATTATTTCTATTATTAATTGGTAAAATAAATGAATAAAATAAAAGAGGAGATTGTTTCTCTCCTGACCCCATTTGCAAATCAAGCGAACCCTAGTTTAGGAACCCCTGGCATAAAGCAATGTGAGCATAATCTCTCATCAGCTCTGGATAATGTGTCTTTAGGACTCTTTTGGCTCTGGGCTGCCATGTGGTTCAGGTCAGTGTCAGTGCTGAAGAGGAGCTAAAAAAAGTGAAACTCCCAAAGAAGTAAGTCTTTTGCAGAGCACAGTGGCCATTGTGGTAACCTGCTGGTGGATAATCAAGTGCATCAGCAAATTATATCAATTTAGAGGATTAGTGTGAATCATAATCTAGTCAGATTATAAGAACTAATTATATGCTATGTATGAATTTTACAAAAAGCATTTGAGCTTAGTATCATGTATATTTTGTTTGTTGTAGAGCATATATGGAGTTATTAGTAATGGAAATAAGCTAATGATCAGATTATTAACATACAGTCTATTTCAAAACTGTGTTTAAAAAAAATCAGATTATTAACATACAGTATGTTATATATATATATATATATATATATATATATATATATATATATATATATATATATATCAAACTTGTAATATTCCTCATTCTAAAACTAATCTTGTGCTGCTGCAAAGCTACATGATGTCTAATGGCTACAAGCCCATGCCACTGGAGCTTTCAGAAGTGAAGCTGAGCCCTGCACAAGAGCTCCTTGTTGACAAGTTGGCCGAGAATGCACACAACGTTTGGGCCAAAGATCGGGTCAAACAAGGCTGGACGTATGGCATACAGCAGGTAATGAAACCCTCAGATCAGGTTGATGTTCTCATCTGGTGTTTTCATTTTATTGTTGACATTTATTTACTAAATAATGAACCCTTGATTTTTTATGGTTTGGGCTTAGGGGTTACATGTTACAAGACTGAAAGAAACAAAAAGAAGTTTTTTATAGTCATTCCACCCATAAAGATTTTAAAATAGTAAAAGATTATACTGGTTTATGGTGCAACATAAGACACAAAAATAGTTTTGTGCAAGACTGCATTTAGCACAAGTATTACATTCAATATAAGAAAACAGGTACAGCATAATACACAGAATATGTACAGCATATGTAACACAAAACAGTACACAGAACAACAGCAGCAATAGGACAAACAGCAGCATGTGTCATCATTTTACAATGTGTCTCCTCTATTAGTGTACTGCTACAATATTTTCACAGAACAGTAATATAAAGCAGAATGTTAGCATAAAAATAATAATGGGGCAAATGGATTATTAATTTTCCAGTGTGTGGAAACCATTGCCAGGGAAGTCATAAAACAGCAGTTTAAAATGCTATCCCCTAGAGCAGGGTAGCTAAATAACATTGTATAACCCCCCTCTATATCTGTTTAGGATCTGAAAAGCAAGCGCAATCCCCGTCTTGTGCCATATGCATTGCTTGATGAACGCACCAAGAAGTCAAACCGAGACAGCCTGCGTGAAACCATCCGTACACTAATTGGATATGGCTATAACATCGAGCCTCCCGACCAGGAGGGAGGTGAGAGCCTTAGGGAATTTTAATCATGTGTTATTTAAAATGGCAAGACTTTCATGTGCACTTTTATGCTTAGTGGTATTTGTCCACTTCTTAAATATTTATTAGTAATTAATTGTTGCCAGTGATGATATATTTTAAAGCAAGGCATCATCCGACTCCACCCAATGCCAATAATGACTCATGCAAAGATTATCACCTGTTACTTTTTCTGTAAAAATAGCACTGCATAGAGGAGGGTGTGTGGCTTAACTTTGGCTTTGGATGTTAAAAATCAAGAAGTGGAGAGTGCAGAGTGTTTTATTTGCCCCATGAGTTACAGACTGATTGATGATGTTACATTTTTAGCCATAACAATCACAAATAAACTCTGTGAAGTCCTGCACAGTCTATTTTCCCCCTAGATATTAGCATAGTCTAGTAAATAAAGCCTGCATAACTAATTCAGCTATTTGCGTTCCATGACCAAGAATAGTTTTGGCTCACAACTCCAGGGTCCCTGGTTCAATTCTGAGCTTTGGTTATTGTTTTTGTGCAGTTTTGCTACTTCCACCTCCCAAAAAGCATTTCAGTAAGTGGGTTGGCTATGGTAAATTGCACCTAGGTGCATGTGTACATCTATTCTGCCTTGTCATGTATTTTTTGTCCTAGAGAAGGTGTATTCTCACATTGCACACAATGTTCCCAGGATAGGCTCCTGTTGCTCAAAGAGTCTACTTTCTTTGCTAGTCTTATTTAGACTTAATTTGAGAGAAATTAAGTATATTCTGACATAGTCAGCATGGATTTTGCTATTAGAGAGGAGATTGTACTGGAATACTTTTCAGCCAGCTGCCCCCAATAACAATCAAATACATAACATAGTCTTGATCAAATGAGTGAAGATGCACCAAATAGAATTACCTCAAGCAATTTAACTGTCTAACTATCTAACGTATCGAATAAGTTTTTAAAAAATGTCTATGGACCAGTTTGGAAAATCTGTACATGACTGAATTGTTGCAATTTAAAGGTAAAAAAGAAATAACTAAAATGTGTACTGTTCAAGTAGAGAAGGATATCTATATACATACATAAGATATGACATGGCCAATGGTTACTAAACTTACTAGTTAGCTAGAAGCTTAGCCACTCACTTATTCATACTTCAATACTTTGCCAGCTAATGCCGTTTTATTTGTGGGAAATGACCATTCAGCATTTCCTCATTTCTTTTGCACTCTATCCCTGTTTGCAGGTCAAGTGATGGAGAGACTAAGTATCGATAAGATTCGCTTTTTCCGTTTAGAGAGGACATACGCAGTGAAAACAGGGAAGTGGTATTTTGAATTTGAAGTGGTGACTGGAGGAGATATGAGGGTCGGTTGGGCTCGGCCAGGTGTGCGGCCTGATGTCGAACTGGGAACTGATGATCAGGCATACGTCTTTGATGGTTATAAAGTGAGTTTTTTCAGCAATTTTTTACTACAGACACAGCCCATGATTTGGCATATGGGTGGCTGACTTATGCTACACACAGATTAGTGTTAATACAACAATTCATTTATTAATTGATTATTAACTGATTACTTCAGGTCTTACATAAATGGAAAATCTATAAAGTATACTCACCAGATTTACCAGAGTTGCAGTACCTGAAAGGTTAAGGGGAATTAATTAGGAATCTTTGTTTACACATATTTTCATAATAGTACTGTACGTAAAAAGAGCATATTTTGTATATGGAAATGAATTGCACTTTATTGAGATTTCAAATTGTTAATGTTCCTAATTGTTAAGGGAAATCAATAATACACAAAGCTAAAGAAAACTAAGCTATAGACACATTAAGTGAAAGTAATCTCAACTAAGAACACAAGGGAGATACAGCACAAGAACTATGTCTATTAATATTTACAGCATCTGTTATTTTACCACCTGTTCAGCATCTGTTATTTGTTACAGCACTAAGATCCTACTAGCTGTTACTAAAGATATGATTACAAAACTTGGTTATAGTCAGTTATAGTCGAGTTTCACATTAATATACTGGCTCTAGTGACAACTACAATGAATCTAAAAATACCTGAAGATATTACAAAAATCTTGAGATATATAGAAACGTATTGCACCGCAACTAGGTGACATGAAAACATAGTACTGAGTTTACCGTAGAAGTCTTGGCTAATTGCACTTAGTACACTGTAGAACTATACCACCCATTAGCTCCAGCATGTCACATGACCATGTCATCTGTCTCCCTGATCACTCAAACCTGTTTCATATTAATCCTAATAATCACCCCAGACATTAAACTTCTGGTTTTTGTGTTTTTCATTGTCAAGTTTTTGTTGTATCTGTGTGTTGTCGTGTCTGCCATAGTATTGCTTATAGTTTGTATGTTCTTTGCTTTGTGTCCTCTGTTCATGTTTATTGTCTTTGGTTTTGTTAGTAACTTACTAAGTATATCTTCACTTGCATCCACCTTCACCTCCTGACATACCTGAAAATAATATCAACACTAAATGTTGTCTGATGGACAACTTGTAAAATCAAAACATCTATCCATCCATCCAACTTCTATACCGCTTATCCTTTTAAGGATCACAGGGGAACCTGGAGAGCATGGGGCACAAGGCTTGGTACACCCTGGACAGGGTGCCAATCCATCACAGGGCACAGGAAATCAAAACATGATTAATTTATTACAATCCAAGTACAAAACACATATTGTACTGTTGAAAAAAAAGAAAAGAATTTGATGTAGCCTATGACTATTCTGTAGCTACTGTGTTTATGGACTAGCTAGCACTTCTCACCACATCTATTATATTTATACTAACGTCTCTGATCCTAGATACTTTTTGCTTAGTCACAAACACACTTTAAGTTGAATTATATCAAGTTTAAGAGACACTAGAAATCAATTTTCAAAAATGTTCTGTTTTTAAAATGTCACTCATATATATATATATATATATATATATATATAGTATATCACAAAAGTGAGTACACCCCTCACATTTTTGTAAATATTTAATTATATCTTTTCATGTGACAACACTGAAGAAATGACACTTTGCTACAATGTAAAGTGAGTGTACAGCTTGTATAACAGTGTAAATTTGCTGTCCCCTCAAAATAACTCAACACACAGCCATTAATGTCTAAACCACCGGCAACAAAAGTGAATACACCCCTAAGTGAAAATGTCCAAATTGGGCCCAAAGTGTCAATATTTTGTGTGGCCACCATTATCTTCCAGCACTGCCTTAACCCTCTTGACCATGGAGTTCACCAGAGCTTCACAGGTTGCCACTGGAGTCCTCTTCCACTCCTCCATGATGACATCACGGAGCTGGTGGATGTTAGAGACCTTGTGCTCCTCCACCTTCTGTTTGATGATGCCCCACAGATGCTCAATAGGGTTTAGGTCTGGAGATATGCTTGGCCAGTGTATTATTCTGCTTATACCACAGCAATTTGCCACTAATTATTATTTTTCTTTATTAATAAATTACATGCCAGTGTTTTAGCAGTTTATAGTTATGTCTAAATTTAATGTTGTGTAATGTCCATTATACAAGTTAATAAAAAAAAATATATATATATATATATATATATATATATATATATAATTCCTTTAAATATATATATAACTCAGTTTAAACATTTGATATGTTTTCTATGTTCTATTGTGAACAACATATGGGTTTATGAGATTTGCAAGTCATAGCATTCTGTTTTTATTTACATTTATTTACATTTCACATGGCATCCCAACATTTTTGGAATTGGGGTTGTACATGTAACTACAAGAAATCTTCCGGAAAGTCTACTGAAAATTTTAACCTAACACATGGGTTTGAGTATGAACTCTATTTATTGTTATACTCCTAGGGTCATCGTCTCCACCAGGGCAGCCGTTTGTTTGGTCGTTGTTGGCATGCTGGGGATGTGGTGGGCTGCATGATTAACATGGAGGACAAATCCATGATCTTCACGCTTAATGGAGAAATACTCATTACAAACAAGGGCTCAGAACTTTGCTTTGCTGACTTTGAGACTGAGGATGGTGAGAGAGAATATCTTATTTTTTCATCAGGTTTGCCACACAGCCACAGTGGGATTAAAGTTAAAATATGAACAAAATATTGTTTAGAAAGAAAATGTCGGGGTTACGCATGTAACCCTGTTCCCTGATAAGGGAACGAGACGTTGCATTTAGCAGTATGGGAACGCCTTGCGCGTGACCGGTATCTGAAGCTTGTGTAAAATCATGCCTCTACTTATAGGCCTGCCATGATCAGGTGACGTGGCAATTAAGCGCGTCGCATGATATATATATGGCACCTGTGAACCACGCCGCCAGCCTCTATTATCTGAAGCGAAGACGCAATTCACAGGCCAGCCCCGGTATGACAGCGCTATGCAACGTCTCGTTCCCTTCTCAGGGAACGGGGTTACGCATGTCAAAGGGAACTTCGACGTTGCATTTAGCAGTATGGGAACGGGAATACCCACTCCGTCATACCGAGGGTACGGCCTGTTCAAAAATACCCAAACCCAAGGGTCAGTGCAGGACACTCGAACCTGGGGAGGGATGAATATCCAGGCTGTCATAACAGAATGACCGTGTGAGGCATAGACCACCCTGCACACACATCCTGCAAGGAACCCCTTTGGACAAAGCCTTCGACAATCCCAGTAGAGATGCATTGCTTTGACACAGCATCACTTTTCCTGTCGCCGCCAAAGCAGACTAGTAGCTGCTCTGACTTACGCCACTGGCCGGAGTGGTGGACGTAAGAACAGAGAGCGCTTACTGGATACAGCAGGTGGCATCCTCTCTTGTTCTGGTCAGAGGACAGAAGAGGGGAGAAAGCCTGCAACACCACAGGGTGGGCAGCCAATGTTAGGCACTTTAGGAATATAATCTGGCCTAGGATACAGGAAGGACTTGGCTTATCTAGGAGTAAAGTCAAGGCAGGTGGGGCAACAGGGAGAGCTTGTAGACCTCCCACTCGCTTGAGAGAAGTCAGGGCCTGTAAAAGAGCTACCTTTAGAGTCAGAAGCTTCTTAGAGGCTGACTCTAAGGGCTCAAATGGGGTCCCTGACAGACCTTCCAAGACCACAGCAAGGTCCCAGGAAGGTATGCATGGCCTGCAGATGGGCCTCAGCCGTCTGACACCACACATGAACCTCGAAGTTAGCGGATGTAGCCCCACAAAGGCTCAATCGACAGGGGCAGGGCTGGCCGAAACGGCGGCCACGTAACCCCGATAGTAGAAGGAGCCAACCCGCTGAGAAACGTTCTTGTCAGAACTCCAGGACTGTAGCGATTGCGCAGTTCACTGGGTATAGCTGACGTTCCTCACACCACCAGACAAAAAGGTGCCACTTGAGCGCATACAATTTCCTTGTAGATGGGATCCACTCTAGGGGCTCGAAGGGGCAGTTGACAGACCTTCCAGGACCACAGAATGTCCCAGGAAGGTATGCACAGCCTGCAGATACAGTGGTGTGAAAAAGTGTTTGCCCCCTTCCTCATTTCCTGTTCCTTTGCATGTTTGTCACACTTAAGTGTTTCGGAACATCAAAACAATTTAAACAATAGTCAAGGACAACACAAGTAAACACAAAATGCAATTTGTAAATGAAGGTGTTTATTATTAAAGGTGAAAAAAAATCCAAACCATCATGGCCCTGTGTGAAAAAGTGATTGCCCCCTAAACCTAATAACTGGTTGGGCCACCCTTAGCAGCAACAACTGCAACCAAGCGTTTGCAATAACGTGCAATGAGGCTTTTACAGCGTCCTGGAGGAATTTTGGCTCACTCATCTTTGCAGAATTGTCCTAATTCAGTTACATTAGAGGGTTTTCAAGCATGAACGGCCTTTTTAAGGTCATACCACAACATCTCAATAGGATTCAGGTCAGGACTTTGGCTAGGCCACTTCAAAGTCTTCATTTTGTTTTTCTTCAGCCATTCGGTGGTGGACTTGCTGGTGTGTTTAGGATCATTGTCCTGCTGCAGAACCCAAGTTCGTTTCAGCTTGAGTACACGAACAGATGGTCGGACATTCTCCTTCAGGATCTCTTGGTAGACAGCAGAATTCATAGTTCCTTTTATCACGGCAAGTCTTCCAGGTCCTGAAGCAGCAAAACAGCCCCAGACCATCACACTACCACCACCATATTTTACTGTTGGTATAATGTTCTTTTTATGAAATGCAGTGTTCCTTCTACGCCAGATATACTTGGACACACACCTTCCAAAGAGTTCCACTTTTGTCTCATCGGTCCACAGAATGTTGTCCCAAAAGTCTTGGGGATCATCAAGATGTGTTGTGGAGAAATTGAGACGAGCTTTGATGTTCTTTTTGCTCAGCAGTGGTTTTCTCCTTGGAACTCTGCCATGCAGGCCATTTTTGCCCAGTCTTTTCCTGATGGTGGAGGCATGAACGCTGACCTTAACTGAGGCAAGTGAGGCCTGCAGTTCTTTGGACATTGTTGTGGGGTCTTTTGTGACCTCTTGGATGAGTCGTCGCTGCGCTCTTGGGGTAATTTTGGGCGGCCGGCCACTCCTGGGAAGGTTCACCACTGTTCCATGTCTTCGCCATTTGTGGATAATGGCTCTCACTGTGGTTCGCTGGATTCCCAAAGCTTTGGAAATGGCTTTATAACCCTTTCCAGACTGATAGATCTCAATTACTTTCTTTCTCAATTGTTCCTGAATTTCTTTGGGTCTCGGCATGATGTGCAGCTTTTAAGGATCTTCTGGTGGACCTTACTGTGTCAAGCAGCTCCTATTTAAGTGATGCCTTGATTGTGAACAGGTGTGGCAATAATCAGGCCTGGGTGTGGCTAGAGAAATTGAACTCAGGTGTGGACAACCACAGTTATAGTATGTTTTAACAAGGGGGGCAATCACTTTTTCACACAGAGCCATGATGGTTTGGATTTTTTTTCACCTTTAATAATAAACACCTTCATTTACAAATTGCATTTTGTGTTTACTTGTGTTGTCCTTGACTATTGTTTAAATTGGTTTGATGTTCTGAAACACTTAAGTGTGACAAACATGCAAAGGAACAGGAAATGAGGAAGGGGGCAAACACTTTTTCACACCACTGTAGGCCTCAGCCATCTGACACCACGCATGAACCTCGCAGTTAGAGGATGCTGCCCCACAGAGGCTCCCACAACAGGGGCGTGGCTGGCCGAAATGGCGGCCACATAACCCTGATTGTAGAAGGAGCCCACCCTGCTGAGAAATGGTATTGTAGAAACATGGTCACTACCACCTCAGTCGTGTGACCAGAATCTATTAGCTGGCGCCCCTCAGGGGCCAGACCCACAGCTTCCTTAGTTCTTGCCAAGGATGATAAATCAACCCTGCGGCTTTGAGGCGGTAGGTCCCTAAGGACTCAAATGGGGCACCTGACAGACCTTTCAGGACCACAGGAGGTCCCAGGAAGGTATGCGCGGCCTGCAGATGGGCCGCAGCCGTCTGACACGACGTACGAACCGTAAAAATTAGAAGATGTTGCCCCACGGAGGCTCCATCAACAGGGGCGTGGCTGGCCGAAATGGCGGCCACATAACCCTGATTGTAGAAGGAGCCCAGCCCGCTGAGAAACATTCTGTAAGAACTCCAGGACTGTAGCAATTGCGCAGTTCACTGGGTCTAGGTGACGTCCCTCATGCCACAAGACAAAAGCTGACACCTACACGTGCATTTGATTTCCTTCTGGATGGGATCCACTCCAGGGGCTCGAATGGGGCAGCCGACAGACCTTCCAGGACCATAGAAGGTCCCAGGAAGGTATGCATGGCCTGCAGATGGGCCGCAGCCGTCTGACGCCACGCATGAACCTCAAAGGTAGAGGATGTTGCCCCACAGAGGCTCCATCAACAGGGTCATGGCTGGCCGAAACGGCGGCCAAGTACCCTGATAGAAGACGGAGCCTAGCCCGCTGAGAAATGTTCTGTAAGAACTCCAGGACTGTAGCAATTGCGCAGTTCACTGGGTCTAGGCTGGCGCCCCTCCGCCAGCCAAAGACAAAAGGCTGACACTTGAGTGCATACGCTTTCCTTGTGGATGGTGCTCTAGCTTTTAACATGGTTTCAACAATCTCAGTTGTGAGACCCCAATCTATGAGCTGGTGCCCCTCAGGGACCAGACCCACAGTTGCCGGGTTCTGGCCGAGCGTGATAAATCAGCCCTTCGGCCTGAGACAGTAGATCCGCTCTAGGAGCTCGAATGGGGCAGCCAACAGACCTTCCAGGGCCATAGAAGGTCCCGGGAAGGTATGCGCGGCCTGCAGATGGGCCTCAGCCATCTGAGACAACGCATGAACCTCGAGTTAGAGGACGTTGCCCCACAGAGGCTCCCTCAACTGGGCGTGGCTGGCCGAAAAATGGCGGCCACATAACCCTGATTGTAGGAAGAGCTCACCCCGCTGAGAAATGTTATTGTAGGAGCCCCAGGACTGTAGCTATTGCGCAGTTACTGGGTCCACAGTGAATCCCTGCGCCGGAAGGGAATCTCCCAAGGAGTGCCATCTCGCAGAGATATTATCTCTCAGAACCATGTTCGAGCTGCCAAAAAGGTGCTATTAGCAGGCTATCTTGGCGAACTCCGCTAGAGCTAGTGGGAGCAGTGATGGGGGCAGCATACAGATGTGACCTCAGCCACATGTGTGGATTCCACCCTAGGCTCCCAAGATACAGCTTTATCCAGCTCAGTGTTGATAGGGTTGACACTACGCCTGTTGGGGATAGAAACGCCCTCATCGTAGTAGAATCCTATAACCCCTAGAAAAGTTGTCCACTGCACTGGAGAAAACCAACTTTTTGAGAATTCAACCTGAGCCCCCAGTTCTTCAGGCGGGCGAGAACAACATCTCAATGTTGAACCGCCAGCTCCCTGGATCGTGCTAGAATTAACCAGTCGTCCAGGTAGCTTGGTACACGAATGCCCTGGAGTCCCAATGGACGCCAGAGTGACATCCATGCACTTTGGGCGAGGGGATAAAGCTAGCAATAATCCTATGCGGAAAACATGCACCTTTTGAACCTATCGCCACAAACCAGTTCTCGAACTGGATCTGGCACGATACACGTTTAAACATCAGCCTCTGAACCTGTATATCCGAAGAGTACGGTTCAGATGATGCAGATCTAAAATTGGCTGCATATTCCCACTTTTTGGTGAACAGGAAATAAAGGCTGAAAACCTCTCTCCCTGAGGGAACGGGTACATGTTTCAGGCCCCCCTTGTCCAAAAGGGAGCTTACTTCCTGCGGCTAACGTCGGGCTCTGGTCTGTGCTGACTTCTGTGGTGAGCACACCTGTGAACGGGGGGTCAGTATAACTGGACCCGGTAACCCTTTCTATGGTAGACAGAACCCATGGAGACCCATTTGGCCGTAGCTTGCACGCTGCCCGATGGTCTTCTAGTGACGTTAGCTATTCCACATTCTATTGGAGAGAAGCATCAGATTTCCGTTGCCCTGTGACAGCTTTCTGACCAGGGAACACGGACAACTTTCGGACCCCACTGGCTGGGGAGGCCCTACAGTACCACTGGGGGCTACCTGCCCTAACAACCTCATGTCCCCGGATACATCCCTCCACAGCCCCTCAGGACCGCTCGTCTTTTGCCTGCTTGGCCCTTATGACCTTCCTCAGATCAGGCCCAACAGCAGACCGCGACTGTGGCCGGCCGGTTCCCCTGGCTGTCTGCGGGGGTTGGCGGGCTGCCATACTCGCCTTCTGGGTTTCCCCCATACTAGTGCTGACCCAGGCTCCACTCGTGGACACCCGGATGAGCTTGAGACAACTTTTTTGCCCAAAGTTGAGCTCACTCAGCAGGTCTGCTTTTTAGGCAACACTGTCATTGTCTGCAGTGACCCACAAGCAAGACTACTACTGCATAGGCTTGCCCATCTTGGATGCAAGCCAGCCCCTGTAATTACCTGCCGTCAGTGGAGAGAGGTAGCTAGCAAGCGCCTACTCCACCTCGGGCATAGCTAAGTAGCCATGCCATTCATTTCCACAACAGCCAAATAATCCAACATCGTGGAGTTATGACCATGGCTTAAGCATGGTTTTCTCAGAAGTGAGATTTTGTCATAACTTCTGGAAGACAGGGGAGTTTCTGCAGTGTGAAGTATTTACTTTCACTGGGTAATCACTTCAAGCAGCTCTTTATACGCTGCTCTCAGTTTTCAACACATCCTTCTAACTCCTCGGAGTCAGAGAGGGGGCGTTATTACCCCTTTGGCTTTCCATAGCGGGAGGAGGAGTCGCGACGCGAACTCCAAAATCCAGCGGAGAGCCGAACCCGGAAGACAGAGAGAGAGATAGAGCAGCGCTCATCTCCGGCTCCTCTTCCGGATTTAAAAAATCCCCCGAACCTGAGACGGTTGGCTGCCTCGGCAGCGGCCGGCCCAGATCCGCGAGGCTTTGAGACTCGACTCACTCGGCTTCCGTTTTTTTGAGAAAAACGCGAGTCGAGCTGCTTAATGTAGCGTTACCATGCGCAGCCTCTCGAGGTTGCCATCGCATACTACACCACTAACACTTCACCCAGAAAGTGTGCACTTTTCCCCCGTGATGAAACGGGAGCACATTACACACGTCTTTAACTCTTTCTCACTCATTACTTACCTCTCCTTTTCTTTAAAAAGGGATAAAAAAGTTAAGAGATTTTGAGAAAATATCGAGTAGAAATGAAGCGTTTTTGTCACACAAACAACAGACATGCAGTCTCGCTGAAGATAATAAGGCTGGCGGCGTGGTTCACAGGTGCCATATATATATCATGCGACGCGCTTAATTGCCATGTCACCTGATCATGGCAGGCCTATAAGTAGAGGCATGATTTTACACAAGCTTCAGATACCGGTCACGCGCAAGGCGTTCCCATACTGCTAAATGCAACGTCGAAGTTCCCTTTGAAAGGGAACACAAATTTTTAAACAAAACTTGCGTAGTAAAAGCTTTTTACTTAAAACTCTTTTTAATTAAACAAAACGTTATTTAGTTATTCAGTTATTCACCTGCCTCTTCATTAATGACAAAAATAATTTTATAAATCATATTTATATTACAGATTGTGCCTAGTTACTTTTTATGTGCAAGTAAAAGGTGAAATAAAAATTACAGTACTTTAGTGTCCATCATTTATTTACATATGAGGTGTTTTATAAATGAATTTCACAAATGTGCATATATATGTTTATATACGGTGGCAAGAAAAAGCATGTGAACCTTTTGGAATTTCATGGTTTTCTGAATAAATTTGTCATAAAATGTGATCTGATCTTCATCTAAGTCAAGGGTAATATAATGTGTCTAAAATAATAACACAAAAAAAATCTGATCTTTCGTGTCTTTATTGAGAACAACCAAAAAAAAAACTCATAGTGCTTGTGGAAAAAGTTTGTGAACCCTTGAGTTAATTCAATTCAATTTAATTTTATTTGTTTAACGCTTTTTTACAATAGACATTGTCTCAAAGCAGCTTTACAGAAATAGAAATATGGTATACAGATAATGAAGGTGTGAATTTATCCCAACTGAGCAATCCACTGAGTGGAGACAGTGGCAAGGAAAAACTCCCTAAGATGTTTTAAGAGGAAGAAACCTTGAGAGAGATAAAAGATAATGATCTTAAAAATTGGAGTCATTGGAGTCAGGTTTTAGCACACCTGGAGTCTGGTTAAGAAAATGAGTTTGGAGGTGTGGACTACAGCTACCCCTCAAATTTGGAGTTTACACTGCACAAGAAACACACACTTATGTGAGCCATGCCTCATGAATAACAGCTTTCAGAGGATCTACGATCAAGAATTGTTGATTTACATAAAGCTGGCAAGGGTTACACCAAGAGCATCAATGAGGTAAAGAAACACCCCTGAATGACAGACAAAGATTTGAAGGCATCATTGGAACTGGCTAACATCTCTGTTCATGAGTCTACAATACGCAAAACATTGAACAAGCAGGAAATCTACGGCAGGACACCACGAAGGAAGCCACTGCTTACTAAAAAGGACATTGCTGCACGCCTGAAGTTTGCAAAAGAGACACTCCACAGCGGTATTGGCAAAATGTTTTGTGCACGAATGAATCTAAGATTGAACTATTTGGAAAAACCACACAGCACTACATTTGGAAAGGGCACGGCATATGATCATGAAAACATCATCCCAACTGTAATGTATGGTGGAGGAAACGCCTGGTTGAGGTTATTGCTGCTAAGCGGGGGTCAACCTGTTATTAATTCTAAGGTTTCACTTACTTTTTCCACTGCCATTTTGAATGTTGAATAAGTGTGTTGTTCAATAAAGACATGAAAGATCAGATTTTTTTGTGAGTTATTCTTTTAGGCACATTATATGTGTCAATACCCCTGATCTAGAAAGATCAGATTTATTCAGAAAACCATGAAATCATGAAAGGGTTCACATACTTTTTCTTGCCACTGTGTGTGTGTGATATATATATATATATATATATATATATATATATATATATATATATATATATATATATATATATATATATATATATATATGTGTGCAATTCACATTGTGCTACTGTATAATTTTTTTATATATTACAAAAACAAAACAATTCTTATTTTGTTCTGTAATCTGTAGGCTTTATTCCACTCTGTAGTCTGGGTCTTTCCCAAGTTGGACGTATGAACCTGGGCAAGGATGCCAGTACCTTCAAATATTACACCATGTGTGGCCTGCAAGAGGGATTTGAACCCTTTGCTGTCAACATGAACCGAGAGGTCACCATGTGGTTTAGCAAGCGGCTCCCTACTTTTTTCAACGTTCCCAAAGATCATAGTCATATTGCGGTAAGGCCCGAGTTTCCTCCATGGAAAATGCTAAATTGATCATTGAAGTTTGTCCCTTGCTTTTTTCAAAAGCAAAATCCATGGCAAGTCATATATACTGTATAGTGCACATTTTAGTGATACTACAGCCAGAAGTTTTATTTACACAATTTTTCTCAGACCCATACTGATCAATCTAAAGTTAAGTGATTACTAAATTACTAAAGTACACCTGCTTATTTGGTTTCTGGCATAATGTTACTAGATTTATACAAATGGATTATATAGATCAAAACATTAGTAGCAGACAATTTGAAGTTAAAAACACTTTCTTGGGTTCCCAAGTTTCACAGCAAGTGATTGGAGATTGCATTTCCCAATGTTGCCACTGACATCCATAGCTGGGAGTGTAAGACAGCATGCCTACAGAACAGGGCAGGTGGCATCTCCTCTAAGTGTATTAGGCTGCCCCTATGCTGTTGCATGTTCAGCAGTTCGAATGGGGGACATTAGGTCGTAGGTGGAAACTGGCATTGACCTAATTGGAAGAAAATTAGGGCAAATAGCACACCTTCTATCCAAAGTTTATATAAAAAAGAAATTGTGTAAAGTGTTTAGACAGCCTGTCCTTTTAATGGGCTTGTGCTGATATACAGTCTACAAAGTATATATAAAGCATTTTGGCCTATTTTAAGCTAAGTGAACTCCATGAAGGACTTTACACAATAAGCAGTACATGGTGAGAGGTTAAAGCCCAGATGTTTGCAGGTCACGAGGATCGATGGGACTATTGACAGCCCCCCATGTCTAAAAGTGACTCACAAGACATTTGGGACGCAAAACAGCAATGCTGACATGGTGTTCTGTCGTCTGAGTATGCCTGTCGAGTTCCACTCCACCTACAAGAGCGTCCCTGCCACTGAAGTGAATGGAGTGCATGAAGAAGAGCCACTCAAACTCAAATACAGGTGAAACTATTCTATCTCACTTCAAGCAACATTAAATTAAGATGTATTCTATAAGAACTAGTGTCTTATAATGAAAATTGTATATATGGCTAACCATTTAAAGGGGAACAAAATAAAGTGTCTTTAGTATGCTATTGGGACACCACGACTCACCAGAACAGCTTTAAAACATTTTAGATTGAACCTTCTGGAGGGATAAACACTATTTTTCAAAAGATATTTCCTCATTTGGTGTCTTGATAATGCTGACGAAGAGTGTAATGTAACACATCAGTCCAAAATATCTCATAAATGTTCAACTGGGTTGAGACCTGGTGAGTGAGAAGTCACAAGAGTGATTTACATAATTTTCATACTTACAAAACCATTCAGTGAGGTGTCATTTCCTGTGAATGGGACACTTTTATTGTGGAAGATATCACCTCCATTAGGATAGCAATATTTCATCTTAAGATAAAGGCAATCAGTCAGAATAGCTTTATATTGATTTGCATTGACTCATCCTTCTAAAGGGAAAAGTGGACCCAAACCAATGCCAACTGCATGCCAAGCCTCCCAACCCAACAACAGTGCTTGCCCTCACAAATATTCTTGTGGCTGAATTTGCAAATCCACACAGCCATGTTCCCAATGTAGTAGAAAGATTCAGTCTGTACAGGATTTTGCAGAGTGTTTTGTGATTGCTGTGGCCAAAAATGCTTGATTTTGCTGTAGCTTTTTTCAAAATTTGTGATGCAACTTGCAGAGTTTTTTGTGTTTTTTTGCGGCAAACTACTTGAATTGGTGCTTTTGCAATTGCACTAAATTGTCTTTCGCAGTGATGTTTGTTGGTAAATGAGACCTTTTAGCTGTACTCATGTTCGACACACATGAATAAAAGAGTGCAAATCTGTGGTAATTTTGAAAAATTGCAAGCTCTTCAGAATATTGCAAGCTCTTCATTTGCTTGATTTTGCATTAATTTCTGTGATCGCAAAGTCCTGTAGGAACTGATTATAACAGCAAACGGGGGACTAAATCTGCGGTTGGGATATTCAAAAACCACTTTGATTAAAAAACATATTGTAAATCTAAATTATTTGTAAAAAAATTTTTTGGATAAATTATTTCATAGCAAAGCACCTTTTATCATAACAACCACATTTTTGAGAGACCTATAATTTCTTTCCCCACATCCATCTTCTATACCGCTTATCCTACAGTTCGCAGGGAACCTGGAGCCTATCCCAGAGATCATCACTGCAGGGCACAATCACATACACATTCACACACCCATTCACACACTATGGACACTTTGGACATGCCAATCAGCCTACCATTCATGTCTTTGGACTAGGGGAGGAAACCGGAGTATCCAGAGGAAATCCTCACAGCACAGTGAGAACATCCACGAAGCCAACATGTTCCCTTCTTTCCTTACGTCTATAATAAAATACTGATTTGTTTATGTTTAATTTTTAACTACCACATCATTCAATATATAAACCAAGTATACAATAGCTAGTTGAATGTAGACTCATACTACATTCAACTAGACATTCTATACTTGGTTTATATATTGCATTATATGTTAGTGTTACCAGGGATGATATGCTGATATGGTATACTTTTAACTGTTTCACAGGTATCCTGTCAAATCTATGAAACACATAGATGAGGGGAGGAGAATTGACTATAGTAGCATAACAACTGTAAGTCACTGGAAGTTATGGCATATTCTATTCATGGTTGAAAAAATCTAAATATCAGTTTTAAAAAGTATGATTTTATTTAATAGTGTATATATATACATTATATAATACAGTGGCGAGAATGAGTATGTGAACCTTTTGGAATTTCATGGTTTTCTGCATTAATTTACCATAAAATGTGTGATCTGAACTTCATCTAAGTGAAGGGTATTGACACATGTAATGTGTCTAAAATAATAACACAAAAAAAATTCTGATCCCTCATGTCTTTATTGAGAACAACCAAAAAAAACTCATTGTGCTTGTGGAAAAAGTATGTGAACCCTTGAGATAATGATCTCAATCAAGAATTGTTGATTTATATAAAGCTGGCAAGGGTCACAAAGTGATTTCAAAGACTTTAGAAATTCACCAGTCTACAGTTAGGGAAACATTCTACAAATGGAGACACTTTGAGACTGTTGCTACTCTACCAAGAATTGGGCACCCAGTCAAAATGACACCAAGAGCACAATGAAGACTCAACAATAAGGTAAAGAAACAACCCCAAATGACAGGCAAAGATTTGAAAGCATCATTGGAACTGGCTAACATCTCTGTTCATGAGTCTACAATACGTAAAAAATTTAACAAGCAGGGTATCTACGGCAGGACACCATGAAGGAAGCCACTGCTTACTAAAATGAACATTTCTGCACGCCATAAAGTTCGCAAAAGAGCACATTGACACTCCATAGCGATATTGGCAAAATGTTTTGTGGACTGATGAAAGTAAGATTGAACGATATGGAAAAACGACACAGCACTACATCTGGCGTAGAAAGGGCATGGCATATCATCATGAAAACATTATCCCAACTGTAAAGTATGGTGGAGGAAACTCATGATTTGGGCCTGCTTTGCTGCATCAGGGCCTGGCCAGCTTGCAATCATTGAGGGGAAGATGAATTCCCAAGTGTATCAGACAATTCTTCAGGATAATGTGAGAATGTCTGTACGTCAGCTGAAACTGTGTGGAAGTTAGGTGATGCAACAGGACAATGACCCAAAACACAGAAGCAAATCCACAACAGAATGTCTTCAGAAAAACAAAATCCACCTTTTGGAGTGGCCAAGTCAGAGCCCAGACCTCAACACAATAGAGATACTATGGAATGACTTGAAGAAAGCCATACACATGAGACGTCCAAAGAATATGACCGAGCTAAAGCAGTTCTGCCAGGAAGAATGGGCTAAAATTCCTCCTGAAGGATGTGCAGCTCTGATCCACAGCTACAGGAAGTGCCTGGTTGAGGTTATTGCTGCCAAGGGGGGGTCAACCAGTTAGAGTGAGGGGAAAAAAGTATTTGATCCCCTGCTGATTTTGTACGTTTGCCCACTGACAAAGAAATGATCAGTCTATAATTTTAATGGTAGGTTTATTTGAACAGTGGGAGACAGAATAACAAAAAAAATAATAAAAAAATCCAGAAAAACACATCAAATATTTTATAAATTGATTTGCATTTTAATTAGGGAAATATGTATTTGACCCCCTCTGCAAAACGTGACTTAGTACTTGGTGGCAAAACCCTTGGTGGCAATCACAGAGGTCAGACGTTTCTTGTAGTTGGCCACCAGGTTTGCACACATCTCAGGAGGGATTTTGTCCCACTCCTCTTTGCAGATCTTCTCCAAGTCATTAAGGTTTCTAGGCTGACGTTTGGCAACTCTAACCTTCATCTCCCTCCACAGATTTTCTATGGGATTAAGGTCTGGAGACTGGCTAGGCCACTCCAGGACCTTAATGTGCTTCTTCTTGAGCCACTCCTTTGTTGCCTTGGCCGTGTGTTTTGGGTAATTGTCATGCTGGAATATCGATCCACGACCCATTTTCAATGCCCTGGCTGAGGGAAGGAGGTTCTCACCCAAGATTTGATGGTACATGGCCCTGTCCGTCGTCCCTTTGATGCAGTGAAGTAGTCCTGTCTCCTTAGCAGAAAAACACCACCAAAGCATAATGTTTCCACCTCCATGTTTGACAGTGGGGATGGTTTTCTTGGGGTCATAGGCAGCATTCCTCCTCCTCCAAACACGGCGAGTTGAGTTGATGCCAAAGAGCTCCATTTTGGTCTCATCTGACCACAACACTTTCACCCAGTTGTCCTCTGAATCATTCAGATGTTCATTGGCAAACTTCAGACGGGCATGTATATGTGCTTTCTTGAGCAGGGGGACCTTGCGGGCGCCAATGGTTTTCTTGGTGACTATGGTCCCAGCTGCCTTGAGATCATTGACAAGATCCTCCCGTGTAGTTCTGGGCTGATTCTTCACTGTACTCATGATCATTGCAACTCCACGAGGTGAGATCTTGCACGGAGCCCCAGGCCGAGGGAGATTGACAGTTCTTTTGTGTTTCTTCCATTTGTGAATAATCGCACCAACTGTTGTCACCTTCTCACCAAGCTGCTTGGCATTGGTCTTGTAGCCCATTCCAGACTTGTGTAGGTCTACAATCTTGTCCCTGACATCCTTGGAGAGCTCTTTGGTCTTGGCCATGGTGGAGAGTTTGGAATCTGATTGATTGATCGCTTCTGTGGACAGGTGTCTTTTATACAGGTAACAAGCTGAGATTAGGAGCACTCCCTTTAAGAGTGTGCTCCTAATCTTAGCTCGTTACCTGTATAAAAGACACCTGGGAGCCAGAAATCTTTCTGATTGAGAGGGGGTCAAATACTTATTTCCATCATTAAAATGCAAATCAATGTATTGCATTTTTCTGTATTTTTTTGTTGTTATTTTGTCTCTCACTGTTCAAATAAACCTACAATTTAAATTATAGACTGATCATTTCTCTGTCAGTAGGCAAACATACAAAATCAGCAGGGGATCAAATACTTCTTTCCCTCACTGTATTAATTTTAATGGTTCACTTACTTTTTTCCACTGACATTTTGAATGTTGAAGGAGTGTGTTCAATAAAGACATGAGGGATCAGAATTTATTTTGTGTTATTATTTTAGTCCCATTATATTTGTCAATACCCCTAACTTAGATGAAGATCAGATCACATTTTATGACAAATTTATGAAGAAAACCATAAAATTCCAAAAGGTTCACATTCTTTTTCTTGCCACTGTATATAGAATAAAGTGAAAATGTTCACTTTATTATTACAAGCATGATTCCATCATTATTCACTAATATTAGTAAGAACTGACAGCAGTTACAAAATTACAAAGATGACTATACTACTAGCTTATTATGATTTTATCAGAGAAATAGCCTTAAAATTGTTGGCAAGCTGTGATTATACAATCAACATAGAACATGGCACCTTTGTTGGCACGCAATTTTTAGGTGAGCAAATGTATTTAAAGTAATAATAAAGTAAAGTAAAAATAACACTTAATATTTGATTGAATATCCCTTGCTTGCATTAACTGCATCAACCCAGTGACCCACTGACCATCATCAAACTGTTGCATTGTACTTTTCTAGGCTTGTTTCTTTGTTGTTTGTTTTGGGGAGTTTCTCTCTTCAGTCTCCCCTTCAGGAGATGTCATGCTGCTCATCTGCAACTGGGTTATGGTCTGGTAATTGATCTGGCCAGTCTAAAACTTTCCACATTTTTCACTGATAAAGTCCTTTGTTGTATTTTGTTGGCAGTATGTTTTTGGTAATTATCTTGCTGCATGATGAAGTTCCTCCCAGTTTGATTTGATGCATTTATCTAATTGGCAGACAGAATGTTTCTGTAGACTTCTGAATTCATTCTTCTACCATCATGAGTTACATCATCAATAAAGTTAAATAATCCCATTCTAGAAAGCCATGCAAGCTTGTCTTCATGTAGGTTTATTCTTTTTAACAACAAATGCAGTCTTCACAGGTAGAACCCAGGGCTCAACCCAAGAGTAGATATTCAGATCTATTCATTAATTAAACAATCATTCACACCTGGGTAAGAAGAATCACCTGTCATTTACATGCTGCAGTATTTTTGATCACTTGAAAAATGTGTGTGTTCAAACAAAAGGTGTCATGTTCTAAGTTGTTTAACACATTTAGATGTAAATATCAGGAAATTCAATATGACATTCTGATCTATTATTTCGTATTCTTTTAATCTCAAACAAAAATGTCTTCAGTGTATAGCAAAAACACAATAACTGGTCTTGCTGTTCCATTACTTCCAGAGGGGACTGCATATTCATAGATGATTAACTATTGTACTCAGTAAAATCTTTGGTATACTCTATAATTTTTATAAGCAATGTTTAAATTGGGATTAGGTACTAGTATACACATACATTTACTATATCAGATCGTAGTGAGAGGCAGTTAAAATCAAGCATTTCAACCAATCAGTAAACATTTTCATTTTGAGGAAACTGTTTTCCACAGTACTACCATTCAGTACGAGTGTTTGCTGGTCAGGATCCCTCGTGTGTGTGGGTTGGCTGGGTCACACCGGACTACCATTACTACAGCAACTACTTTAATCTCAGCAAGACCCGAACTGTGACAGTTACGCTAGGGGATGAGCGAGGTCGGGTCCATGAAAGGTATATCCTTGGACTACTTCCTTGAATTGTGTCCATGAAAGCTACATCCTTGATCTACTTAGTAGATTTATTGTTCGGGATATATACTAGAATAACCCAGCCCTGTTTTGCAGTGTTAGAAGGAGTAACTGTTACATGGTGTGGGGAGGTGATGCCATTAGCTCCAGCCACTCCTCCAGCAGAAGTAATGTGGATTTGGAGATTGGTTGCCACATTGATTTGGCTACTGGCTTGGTGGCCTTTACTGTCAATGGCAGAGAGCTTCCTACCTCATATCAGGTACCGTTCTCTATTATGGCATTATGGCATACACGAGTATTAGCTTTTCTCATTGCACTTTCAGTCTATGTAAATGGTAAATGGCACGCACTTATGTGGCGCTTTTTTTTTTAACCTTAGCAGTTCCAAAGCACCTTACACTGTGTCTCAATCACCCATTCACACACACACTCACACACCAATGGTAGCAGAGCTGCTATACAAGGTGCTAACTTACCATCAGGAGCAACTTGAGGTCTTGCCCAAGGATTTATGGGGTCTTGCATGTGGGGTCATGTGAGCCGGGAATCAAACTGTCAACCCTACAATTAGTGGACCACCTGAGCCATAGCCACCCATATGTAACAGATTTTAATTAAAGGTGCAGCATTTGTGGCATGGAACCATGTTATCTTCTGATTTTCACATATGTTCAGTTGTATTACTGGTCTTATAACATTTTGGTGCTCCTAGTTTTACTTTGGTCTCATACAGTGCATATTTACATATTAAATACATATTTAATATTGGTGACGACCAAATAAAAACATTTAAGACCAGTCAAACAATATCTAGTCTCTGTTCATGTTATGATTAATAGAAAGTTAAAACATAGCCAGTTAAAATATTTTCAAGCAGTTGCCTTGCTGGCTTCTATCTCATTCATGCACAGTTTCTCTGTTCTGCGTCTGTCTTCTTCTCATTGTCTCGATCTTCCTTATTTTATAATTTCTCTTGGCCTCTGACATACTCTCAACATTTCTGACATTTCTCTCTCAACATTTTTTAAAAATCAGTTCACCATTTTATTACCTAACCTTCCGCACTATGTATTGCTACAAAGATTTTCATCATCATGCTTACCCAACAAAATTGTTTCTCTCTTTCCCTTTCTTACATCCTTCAAACTCAGATAATATACTCATTTTCAAGGACTGGTACCTTTAAAATGAGTTGCTTATTCAGAACCACTTTATATCAGTGACTTCCTTGGCTACCATTGCAAATGCAAGAGCACACATGAGCTATTTGTTCTATAATAAACTGACTTATATTGTATTACTGTGGTTTCTCTCAAAGGCAGATGTATTGATGTATTGATTGATATTGATGGGTTGTGTTGGTATGCAGGTGGAGCCAAATACAAAGCTTTTTCCTGCTGTGTTTGTACGTCCCACCAGTCCAAATCTGTTCCAGTTTGAATTGACAAAGATCAAGGTTAGCGCATTTCCCTAATAGGTTAACTCCCCAGTTCTTTCAAAAGACAATACATATTAGTAATAGATACTGTTTATTAATTAATAAAACTATATTGATCTTAAATAGTTAATATATTAATATGTTTAAATTATATATTTGAACTCTAACCCTCATATATAATCTTATATTAATACCCACCTTATTGTAACAGCCCTTTATATGATAGGATGACATGTTTGAGGCTTTGGATCTAAATGTGTTGTGTTATATTTGTGCTTGTAACTTTGAGAAAATTTCTGTATCATTGTATGCATTGTGATTTACTATAAATTAGATGTACAAATCTGATCAGGTACAGTGCAAAATATGACTTAAGGCCACAATATACAACATGTCTCATATTAATCCTTAGTTTACTGAGACTCTAAACTCATGCAAACTGCAATTGGTATAAAGGGCATTAAATACAACTTACATGCTATTAAATCTTTAATTGTGTCACCCCAATGAAAAGACAGCTGTGTACAAAATAAACTACTTCTTTTACAAGAATTTAGTCCAAATTAAGCTGTATTAAATTTTTCTTGTGGTTGAGTGTGACTCCTACAATAATTGGAAAAATATTTAAACTTTCTTATTATGGCATCAGAACATTTAAATGCATTGTACATTTTAAAAGCCAAAACTAATAATTGGAAATATTGGACAAATTTGTTCTTGTGGTTACTTGTAGAATTTTTTATATATATATATATATATATATATATATATATATATATATATATATATATATATATATATATATATATATATATATATATATTGCTTTCACATAACATTTCAGCAACAAGCCATGAAATGTTTTTATGATCTCTCCACCACAGAATGCTATGCCCCTTTCATCAGCAATTTTTAAGAGTGAACACAAGAACCCAATCCCTCAATGTCCTCCTCGTCTGGATATCCAGACCATTAAATCAGTTCTATGGAGCCGGATGCCCAACACCTTTCTGAAGGTGGACACAGCTCGAGTGAGTGAGAGACATGGCTGGCAGGTGCAATGTCTGGATCCTCTGCAGATGTTGGCAGTACACATTCCCGAGGAAAACCGGTTTGTATACACTTATAATTACAGTGAGGGAAATAAGTATTTGATCCCCTGCTGATTTTGTACGTTTGTCCACTGACAAAGAAATGATCAGTCTATAATTTTAATGGTAGGTTTATTTGAACAGTGAGAGACAGAATAACAACAAAAAAAAATCCAGAAAAACGCATGTCAAAAATGTTATGAGTATTTGAGTGTTCCATTTTGGTCTCATCTGACCTCACTTTCACCCAGTTGTCCTCTGGTGGTCAGATGAAACCAAAATGGAGCTCTTTGGCATCAACTCAACTCGCCATGTTTGGAGGAGGAGAACGCTGCCTTTGACCACAAGAATACCATCCCCACCGTCAAACATGGAGGTGGAAACATTATGCTTTGGGGGTGTTTTTCTGCTAAGGGGACAGGACAACTTCACTGCATTAAAGGGACAATGGACGGGGCCATGTACCGTCAAATCTTGGGTGAGAACCAAGTAATTAAAAGTAATTACTAAGTCATTACCAAGTTCTAAGTCATGTTTTAGAGAGGGGTCAAATACATATTTCCCTCATTAAAATGCAAATCGATTTATAACATCTCTGACATGCGTTTTCCTGGATTTTCTTGTTATTCTGTCTCTCGCTGTTCAAATAAACCTACCATTAAAATTATAGACTGATCATTTATTTGTTAGTGGGCAAACGTACAAAATCAGCAGGGGATCAAATACTTTTTTTCTCCCACTGTATATATAAAGAGAATATACTTTATAGAGTATATAATGTAGTATAGTATACAGAGTATGAGTACAGGTTGTCCATGAGATGGGCATGATCACATAGAATACTCGTAAGTATTTTCTAAGTTTCTAAGTTCATGCTCACATTCATCTGTTCCCAAATACAAGATCTTACAACTCATTTGTGCAGTGGTAACCTGTTCAAGTAGTTTTTTCTTTGTCAGACAAAGTATGTATTTGCAATTTGAATGGATTTTCTTTGAGAGTTCGCTGTCCAACAAATAATGGGAGAGATATCCATGTAAACTATGGGTACATTAGCTACTGAATACAGGTGGAAGGAACAAGCATTCAGAAACCATATCCTTCCTTGATTATATCATGAGCTCATAATTAACCTTTTTCCTCATGGACCCACAATGCTCTGCTTAGTCTGTCTTATTGCACATGCTGTCTTTTGCCAGCATAATTACTTAGTAACTAATAATTAGTTAAACCCAACTCAGATTAATTTCTATAGTGTTTCTTAACAATAGACTTGGTCATAAAGCTGCTCTATAGAAATCTGGGTCTACATTCATAATGAGCAAGCCAGATGAGACAAACTCTCTGTGACAAAACTCCCTGAGATAAAATAGAAAGAATTCTTGACATTCAACCAAACTCTGCAGGGAACCCCATCTTCTTCTGGGTGACACCTAATGGTGTGATTACAGCTAACAGTCATATAGTAAAAAGACAAAAGTTATGAATATACAGAAAGTTATATACAATCATATTGTGAATAGGAGTCTTGCAGCACTGCAACTACAGTGGTGTGAAAAAGTGTTTGCCCCCTTCCTCATTTCCTGTTCCTTTGCATGTTTGTCACAGTTCGAAATGTTCCGGAAACAAACCAATTTAAACAATAGTCAAGGACAACACAAGTAAACACAAAATGCAATTTGTAAATGAAGGTGTTTATTATTAAAGGTGAAAAAAACCAAACCATCATGGCCCTGTGTGAAAAAGTGATTGCCCCTAAACCTAATAACTGGTTGGGCCACCCTTAGCAGCAACAACTGCAACCAAGCGTTTACGATAACGTGCAATGAGGCTTTTACAGCGTCCTGGAGGAATTTTTGCCCCACTCATCTTTGCAGAATTGTCCTAATTCAGTTACATTAGAGGGTTTTCGAGCATGAACGGCCTTTTCAAGGTCATACCACAACATCTCAATAGGATTCAGGTCAGGACTTTGGCTAGGCCACCCAAAGTCTTCATTTTGTTTTTCTTCAGCCATTCGGTGGTGGACTTGCTGGTGTGTTTAGGATCATTGTCCTGCTGCAGAACCCAAGTTCGTTTCAGCTTGAGTACACAAACAGATGGTCGGACATTCTCCTTCAGGATCTCTTGGTAGACAGCAGAATTCATAGTTCCTTTTATCACGGCAAGTCTTCCAGGTCCTGAAGCAGCAAAACAGCCCCAGACCATCACACTACCACCACCATATTTTACTGTTGGTATAATGTTCTTTTTATGAAATGCAGTGTTCCTTCTACGCCAGATATACTTGGACACACACCTTCCAAAGAGTTCCACTTTTGTCTCATCGGTCCACAGAATGTTGTCCCAAAAGTCTTGGGGATCATCAAGATGTGTTGTGGAGAAATTGAGACGAGCTTTGATGTTCTTTTTGCTCAGCAGTGGTTTTCTCCATGGAACTCTGCCATGCAGGCCATTTTTGCCCAGTCTTTTCCTGATGGTGGAGGCATGAACGCTGACCTTAACTGAGGCAAGTGAGGCCTGCAGTTCTTTGGACGTTGTTGTGGGGTCTTTTGTGACCTCTTGGATGAGTCGTCGCTGCACTCTTGGGGTAATTTTGGGCAGCCGGCCACTCCTGGGAAGGTTCACCACTGTTCCATGTCTTCGCCATTTGTGGATAATGGCTCTCACTGTGGTTCGCTGGATTCCCAAAGCTTTGGAAATGGCTTTATAACCCTTTCCAGACTGATAGATCTCAATTACTTTCTTTCTCAATTGTTCCTGAATTTCTTTGGGTCTCGGCATGATGTGTAGCTTTTAAGGATCTTCTGGTGGACCTTACTGTGTCAAGCAGCTCCTATTTAAGTGATGCCTTGATTGTGAACAGGTGTGGCAATAATCAGGCCTGGGTGTGGCTAGAGAAATTGAACTCAGGTGTGGACAACCACAGTTGTAGTATGTTTTAACAAGGGGGGCAATCACTTTTTCACATAGGGCCATGATGGTTTGGTTTTTTTTCACCTTTAATAATAAACACCTTCATTTACAAATTGCATTTTGTGTTTACTTGTGTTGTCCTTGACTATTGTTTAAATTGGTTTGATGTTCCAAAACACTTAAGTGTGACAAACATGCAATGGAACAGGAAATGAGGAAGGGGGCAAACACTTTTTCACACCACTGTATAGTCAAGGTGACTGAGCTCGTCATATAAACTTCAAGACATTACATTTGACTTAAAGAGCATCAAAGTAATTTAATTACATGTTATTTGTATTGTCAGAAAGTAACTTTACAGATATCTGGCTATATATCCTGAATGAGTAAGCAAGAAGTAACAGTGGCAAGGAAGAAACCCTGAGAGGAACCAGACTTACACGAGAACCCATCTCCTTACGGGTGACACCAGACAGTGGGATTATAAATCATTATAGAATACATGTATAGAAGAGTAAAGATAAACAGTTTTAAGTGTGTTTAAAGGATTTTCAGTATGAAGAGATTGTGAAGACTCTTGGGATAAGTACAGAACAGTTACAGTTATTCAAATGTACAAGTCTATACTATCCATGAAATATTGACAATTTTTCACTGATTTCCATAATTCCAATCGCCTTGACCTAAAGAAAGATGGTATCGAATGAAATATGCTACCAAGTTTAATGCTAATATAGGTAAAACATGACATGAGTGATTGAAAGCTAGTTTGGAACAAGTTAGCCTGTTTAGACATATTTAAACATCACTTAAAGTTTCAGCTTCATACTGATTTTTTTATTGTTCAGTAGCAACATAATAATGGTGGATATGGGTAACGTCTGATTTTTTTTACACAGGTGTGTGGACATCATGGAACTCTCTGAGCAGGAAGACCTTCGGACATTCCATTATCACACCCTAAAACTTTACCGTGCTCTCTGTGCCCTTGGTAACACCCGTGTAGCTCATGCTCTCTGCAGTCACCTTGACCAGTCACAGCTCCTTTATATTATTGACAACCAATACCTATCTGGCATTCTGCGCCAAGGCTTCTATGACGTCCTCATCAGTATTCATCTAGAGACTGCCAAAGCTGCACAGCTTATGATGAACAATGAGTTCATCATCCCAATCACAGCAGAGACCCGCAGCATCCGACTCTTTCCAGATACCTCCAAGCAACACCGGCCACCTGGTGTAGGACTCAGTACATCTTTAAAATCCAGGCTTAGCTTTGCTCCACCATGCTTCATCACTCCAAAGCGTGACCAGTATCTCTACAGCCCAGAAATTCCTCTAGATGTTCTGAGGGAGAAGGCAATTAGTATGCTAACAGAGGCTGTTCAGGGTGGAGGAGACCACATTCGCGATCCTGTAGGGGGCAGCGTGGAGTATCAGTTTGTGCCAATTCTCAGAATGATGAGCACGCTGCTAACCATGGGTGTGCTAACCAGCCAGGATGTTCATAAGATCTTGCTCCTCATCGAACCGCATGTCTTTGGGGAGCAGAAAGCAGATGAAATGGGGAAAGCTACAGAGAAAGAGGGGATGACAGGAGCAGAAGAGAAGGCAGTGGAGGCTGGAGAGGAGGAAGCTAAAGATACCAAGCAGCCAATAAAGGGACTGCTGGAGAAGAAATTGCCAGAGTCAGTCAAACTGCAGGTATAACAATACTCAAAGTAAGCAAATGTGTTTTATGCATTGATTGTTTTCTGAAGACCTGCATAATGCAGGATTTCACTTTAAATATAAAAGTAATAAGAGGGCTTTAAGTATTTAATTAAGCTTATATGTATAAAGAATTGTTATCCTATGTCTGTAACTCGTTTCAGATGTGCAAACTTCTTCAGTACTTCTGTGACTGTGAATTGAGGCACCGTATTGAGGCCATTGTGTCATTCTCTGATAGCTTTGTGTCAAAGCTGCAGTACAACCAGAAGTTCCGTTACAATGAGTTAATGCTTGCTCTCAACATGTCTGCTGCTGTTACTGCTAAGAAGACTAAAGAGTTCCGCTCACCACCACAGGAACAGGTATGCTTTTAAAAATTCACAACATTCTTTAATTCTACATTTCTTGGTATAATGGCAGTGTCTGAAATCATTGTTTACTGATCCTAAAGTCATCCTGCACAGTGTTTTTCCTCTTCTAACAGAATCATAGCACACTCATGATGGCACTGTTGATTATTGACAAATAAATGTAGATCTATTATAACCAAGGTAAATACGAAAATTATTGAAACCTTGCTCCTCATTATGGAATACCTAGGCCAGGATGTAGAGCGGCTCTTGGACAGTCAGTTTTAATTTGTTAGTGAATGACACACTGTGCTTTTTATAAGTGTCTGTGAGTGTTTGTCTTCGGGACAGGAGTTTACACTTTCCAATTTGTATTGTAACAGCAAAGGTCAATTCTATTGTTTTTGCTATACACTGAATACATTTGAGTTTGAGATCAAAAGATGAATATGAGACGATAGATGAAATAGAACTTCAGCTTTTATTACCTCTACATTTAGATAAGTTAGAATATGGCTAGAATATAACACTTAGAATATGACACCTTTTGTTTGAACCTACCCATTTTTCAAGTGATCAAAAATTTTGGAACACATGATTTACAGGTGTTTCTTGTTGCCCAGGTGTGCCTTGTTAGATTGAGTGTTCAGACAGTTAATAGCTCTGAATGTCTACTCTTGGTTTGAGCCCTGGATTTTGCCCATGAATAGTAAACCAACATGAATACCAGTGAGCTGTCTATGAGGGAAAAACAAGCCATTTTGATGCTGAGAATGATTGTGCAGAGCCATTGGACTGTTTCATTGTAATCAATACACATTCTATGTTAAAAGAAAAATTATTTAACTGTCATTTGAGTGTGATGACATGGAGTGTGCATGTTCTTCCCGTGCTATGGGGGTTTCCATCGGGTACTCCGGTTTCCTCCGATGGATGGATGGACATGGATCATGCCCCATGTATGCTGCTTAAAATTCAAGCACCCCCAATGTAAAATGCCTTCCTGCTCCCTGATGGGGCTGTCACCCGCCGGTTAATTGCTGAAAAAATTGCTTATTGGGCAGAATTACATCAGATCCGGGTCCTGAGGTCAGTGTCACAGGGAAAGAATTCAATTCACTACTGGAACCATAACCTTTTGGGGTCCTAAAAGCCTTCTCATGCTGTATGTTAAAGGCATATCAAGAACAGATATTCCAATTCAAAATTCTATCCTTTGGCCTGGATGTTTCTGGGACACATGCAGGCTGCCCTATCACCACTGATAGTCAGAGGCATAAGGGTGCTGCCGTATTTGAATTCAT
Organism: Ameiurus melas; assembly: GCA_012411365.1. NCBI lineage: Eukaryota > Metazoa > Chordata > Actinopteri > Siluriformes > Ictaluridae > Ameiurus > Ameiurus melas. The sequence goes on from CM022761.1 coordinate 8,893,505, forward strand.
GCCTATTACAGTGGGGGAAAAAAGCATTTGATCCCCTGCTGATTTTGTACGTTTGCCCACTAACAAATACTGTAAATGATCAGTCTATGATTTTAATGGTAGGTTTATTTTAGAGACAGAATAACAACAAAAAAATCCAGAAAAATGCATGTTGTCAGGGTGCGGAGGTTGAGGCAGAAGCAATCGCAGATTTAAACATTTAATAACGAACAAACAAACGATGAAATAAAGACAACTTGGCAAAAACTCTATAGCGTGAGACAAAGACACTGACATAAACAACGTGGGTCTAAGACAACGAAAGACAAGGAGAAAGTGCAGACAAGAACTATAAATACACATGAGTGCTCATTAACAAAAACGTGAATCAGGTGCATGAGGTGGCGCATGTGGTCATGTGGTGTAGTGCAGTGGCTGATGGGAAATGGAGTCCAGGTTTCCCAGATACGTGACAGAACCCTCCCCCAAGGGTGCTACTCCTGGAGCGCCCAAACCGACACGGCCCCCCACCGGCAGCCCCGGGCAAAAGGTCCTCAACAAAGCCAGTAGACCAAGCCCGTCCGGCATGGAAGCGGGGTGAGCTCCTTCCTGGGGCAGAAGAGGAACGCAAGGTCCCCCACGAGGCTCAAAGGGGGAGCGAGGGTCTCCGCGAGGCTCCCGGGGGGAGCGAGGGTCTCCGCGAGGCACATGGGGGGAGCGAGGTTCTCCGCGAGGCCAGGGAGAGGAGCGAGGTTCTCCGCGAGGCCTAAGGGAGGAACGACGCTCTCCAAGGAGCATGAGGGGGGAATGGCATCCCCCGTGGAGCAGGAAGGGGGAGCGACACACTGAGCGCAGCGAAGTAAGGGAGGCAGCATGGAGGCAGAGTGACGTCCTCAGCGAAACAGGATGGCAGAGAGACGACCGCAGCCGAGCAGGAAGGCCGAGCGACGACCTCAGCCGAGCAGGAAGGCCGGCGACGTCCACAGCCCGAGCAGGAAGGCAGAGCGGTCCCACAGCCGAAGCAGGAAGGCAGAGCGACGTCCACAGCCGAGCAGGAAGGCAGAGCGACGTCCACAGCCGAGCAGGAAGGCAGAGTGGCGTCCACAGCCGAGCAGGGATGCTGAGCGGCGTCCACAGCCGAGCAGGATGCTGACGCGTCCACAGCCGAACAGGAAGGCTGCGCGCGACGCACCTCAGCTGAACAGGAAGGCTGCGTGGCGCACCTCAGCTGAAGCGGGAGCGCGCGTGACGACCTCAGCTGAACGGGACGGCTGCGTGACGACCTCAGCTGAACGGGACGGCGCGTGACGACCTCAGCTGAACGGGACGGCAGAGCAATATCCAGAAGAGGGGAGGGAGGGCGGGATTATGGTCCCAGCTGCTTTGAGATCATTGACAAGATCTTCCCATGTACTTCTGGGCTGGTTCCTCACTGTTTTCATGATCATTGCAACTCCACGAGTTGAGATCTTCCATGGAGCCCCAGGCCGAGGGAGATTGACAGTTCTTTTGTGTTTCTTCCATTTGCAAGTAATCGCACCAACTGTTGTCACCTTCTCACCAAGCTGCTTGACAATGGTCTTGTAGCCCATTCCAGACTTGTGTAGGTTACAATCTTGACCCTGACATCCTTGGATAGCTCTTTGTTCTTGGCCATGCTGGAGAGTTTGGAATCTGATTGATTGATTGCTTCTGTGTACAGGTGTCTTTTATACAGGTAACAAGTTGAGATTAGGATCACTCCCTTTAAGAGTGTGCTCTTAATCTCAGCTTGTTACCTGTATAAAAGACACCTGGGAGCCAGAAATCTTTCTGATTGAGAGGGGGTCAAATACTTATTTCCCTCATTAAAATGAAAATCAATTTATAAAATTTTTGACATGCGTTTTGCTGGATTTTTTTTGTTGTTATTCTGTGTCTCACTGTTCAAATAAACCTACCATTAAAATTATAGACTGATAATTTCTTTGTTAGTGGGCAAACGTACAGAATCAGCAGGGGATCAAATACTTTTTTCCCCCACTGTATCTGCCCCCATCAAAAAACAGGCATTCCATGGCACTTCCACCCTCCTCACACATTATGTCACTCAGTCTCAGGGAGAACTCATGAAATCATTCAGAATCTTTGCAGTGAAAAGCAGATGGAATGAACCAGCTGTGTTTCACAAAGGCGTATGTGACACTCTCCATGTCATGCATGTCATGGCGACTGTTTCCCTTCACCAATTTATTCTGCTAGACATCCACACCATTAACCTCATAAGAGCCTAGAGCCAGCCCTATGCCACTGAAACTGATGGAGAAATAGAAAGAATCAGAGCCTGTGGAATTCATTCATGTCAGTCTGCCCACAGAAGATAAAGAGGGCCGAAGACAAATAGGCCTCTGCTTGCATTGTGGCAAAAGGGGACATCTCTGATGTACATTGTGCTCTGAGACCAGAGAAAATATTACTCCTGTGATTAAGAAAAACAAAATTTTCCTTCCTGTTATAATGGAGCTCTAAGACTTATAACTTTCCAGCACTTGTTGAATTTGTGGCAGCATTTCAAGGTACTAGACAACATCCAACAGGGATGAGGACATGTCATAGAGCATACCATTCCCCTCCAGATGTGCATCAGTGCCTTGCACACAGAAACTCCATTTATGATTATCAGATAACCTCAGAATCTAGTAGTATTGGGCTCTCCTTGGCTACCAACCGATCCAGTCCTGGAAAGAAGCTGAGATCACTTTCTGAAGACCACACTGTTTTAAAACCTACCTTTCTCTCTTGTTGCTTTACTCGGATTGACACCCTGTAAGTGAACCACAAATTGACAATCCCCAAATCATACCTTTATTTATCAGCTGTGTTCAATAAAACAAAGGCTTCAAACTTACCTCCACATTACCCAAGGGAATGTGCCATATGGGCTTTTTAATGCTTCCGTAGTCTTTTAAGCCTTCATGAACAAAATTCTGAGAGAATTTCTGAACTTTGTCATAGTCTACATCAACGGCATCTTGATCTTCTTATCTGAGAATGGGGTCGGAGATATCTTGACTCAGTGCGGTGATCAGCACGACAAGCTGCCCCCATGTGCCTTCTTTTCTAGGAAGCTATCAACACTGATAGAAATTATGATTTGGGGAAGCGGTAGTTGGTCACCATCAATGTGGCCTCAATACTAGCTCATAGGAGCTCAAAGATCAATGCAATCTGGAATATGTCAAGTCAACAAAAAAGACTCTACCTCCTCACTAGGGCAGGTGGGTATTTGTCTTTTCCTGGTTTAACTTCATGATGACATATAGAGTGAGATAAAAGAACACTAAAGCTGATACCTTATTATTCATTATAGTCCATAAACACTGAGTTCCTCCAAAACCATTACACTTGATTCAGGCATTGAAGCACCAGTCACTTCAGAAATCATTCAAGACATCTAAAGAGCCCAACAAGAATTTCTAACCCCGCCAGAGTTCTCTCAATCTAAAAATGTATGTGTCCCAGAACATGAAGGAAAATATCCTACAGTGGGTCTACAGACATCCTGGTTAGTGAGAAACAAATTCTGCTGTTGCTTGCTCAAGATGATTTTCAACTTTTCCTCACTGGTTTCACTCATTTCACCATATAAAAGACTTATGAACTTAACACTAAGTGCAACGCCTTGCCATTTGCTAGACTTTTGTGTAAGTTCTAAGCCATAATTCATCTGATTGCAGCTATGTATGACTCTGCGTACTTTTCTGGTTTTCCTGCCTTATATTTCCTTCGTTCTGGCTTTCTTCTTATATCCTGTGTACCTAACCTGGCCTCTGATCCTTGACTATGGATTTGGATTGTTGATTATACTGCTGTGTTTAGGTACATTGTGTCTGACCTGGGACTGTCTGTTTTTTAGTGATTTTTGGATTGTGGACATGTGTTTATTAAACCTCTCATACATGGATCCCCACCAGGCTTTCGAGTCACCTTCATAATACCCAGATCTGGGAAAGGTTTGACTAAGTACAAATAGATGCCAAATTATTTCACGGTCAACTTGGAGGCTGAATGACAACAAAGTGACAGTAATTCACCCCATCCCACCTCAAGGCTGTTGCTATACTGTCTAATCACTATGACACTTTAACTCAGCTAGATATTTTGAAGATTTTATTCTTCATCTCTCAGATTCAGGGAAATCGAAATAGTAAATCAAATCTTACTGTTTGGAATTTGTTTTTGGCAGTTCATCTTTTATATTTCTTGATAGACTGTTGATGATGATGATGATATTTTTAGACAAAGATGTTAACCTTCCCATTTTTAAAGTCCTTGGTTTCTTTTGGGGGGGTTTTATAGCACAATTTTATATCACAAATATCTCTCTGGACTATGCAATTTTTTTTTCTTTCAGATCAATATGCTGTTAAATTTCAGTATGGGTGATGACTGTCCATGTCCTGTGGACATTCAGGAGGAACTCTATGACTTCCACAGCGAACTTCGTCTACACTGTGGTAAGAGTTACATCTTACATCTACATCTGTAAAATGGCCAGTCTATAGACCATTTATATGCAAATTTTAAATAAAAGTGTCAATGTTATCAGAGCATCAGTCAGGTCAACATGTTCAACTTTTTAATCACAGTGCTTGTGTTGTTAATGAGTTTTAAATGATTTCAATCTCTGCAAAAAAAAAAACTCCTCCAAGTGTGATTAAGCAGATAGTGAAAATAAGACATAAAAAATTTACTCAGCATTTCACATTTGCCTGAAATTCAGGAGCAATGGCCCTCTTGTTATTCAAAACAACCTGAAATCCATACATTATTCATCTGTATAATTCCTCTACAGAGCCTTTGTAATTGAAAGCAATTGTATATGATGAACTGCACAAGATATAACTGTGTCTGAATGCCAAACAACAATCAAATGCTGTGCCAACTCAGTGAGCTTCCCACATCCCACTCAGAATGTTAGTTTGATGCCCATCCCTCCACTCATCCAAACTCACAGTTATTTTAAACAGATTCCAATCTGTAACATGAAGCATGGCTAATATGATTCAAATTAATCAGTTATTGAAGATTACCCACCTCATTCTATTGGATAAAAATTTAATTTGGATTGTCCTCAGATGGTTTTCTTCATTCCTGTTGAAGTGTATACAGGAAAGTTTTATTATTATTATTATTGACAGGGTCTGAGTATTAATAGATTAATAATCACTGTCAGAGTGATCCAAATTCCACTTTAACTACTGTATGTTGCTTATGTTTGTCTTTGCTTCCTCATAGAGCAGATAACTGGTATTGTGATGAGAATTCTCTCTGTTTGCTGCTTCTAAATGAACCTTTAGAAGACAAACCTTACAAGCTAAAGCTTGTAAAGATTCTGTTTCTAAAAGAGCACAATCACACTATTATTTTCTTTCGACACATAGATGCTGCAGAATCTCTCTGCAAATAAGTCATAGTTGAGTGCCTTCCCTTATGGCTCTAACGCATTCGAATGGAAATAATTTACATCATTTACAAGGTTCAAGAGGAAAAAAAGAGAAACGTTTTAAAAAGTTTTTGGTCACCGACAACAGCAAAAAATGCTCCTTGAGAACCATGGTATTACCAAAACAATAGTATGTGTTGTGTGTACAATAATACGTTGTGTGTATGTTTTCAGGTATTCCAGTGGAGGAGGAGGAAGAGGATCAGGACACATCTATTAAAGGCCGTCTGGTGGCTCTAGTTAACAAGATCAAGGGGCAGCCTCACAAAGCAGAAATAATGCCAACAGAGAAAGAGCAAGCCATCCCTTGTAAGAATCATTTGCAATCAAGGATCATCATACATGGAATACTTTTGGTGTTTATTTGCCTTTGAATTACAAACAGTGTGGAAATATGTGTGCATCAGAGTTGCAATGAAATGAATGTTATATATGACCCTTGCCATAAGATGAAAAGGATATCAAGAATCAGAAGGAACCATGTTATAATGTTATAGAAGTTGATAGAAATTCTGGTGTGTTTTATGGTGAGTGCAACCATGGTCATGTCTATTTTATTTTCCCAAGGCACTGACAGAATAGCAAAGTCAAATAATCAATCTAAACCTTAAACTAAACCTTAGTATTAAGAATGTCTTTTGTTTTTCAAGGATGTTATCAAAGAAAACTTGCATAAAAAAATAATTTATCTCTATGTGCATCAACAAATTAACCGCAATATTAGTATATTCATTTTTTGTCAGTGTAGGTGCATTTACTATACACAAAAGCATGCATGCACAATATTGCTAATGTAAACATTATTGTACTGTCACACAGCACAAACCAGATTTGAACAATCAATTTGAGCGATCGATTATGACAGAATTTCCACATAGATTATTTCATTGGTAATCCAGACTAAGAGCTGGATGAAACCTGTCAATAAGCAAACAGAAATAGCTCCTGTTTCCGGATTCAACATTAGTCCAAGACATTTGTATCTAGTATAACTGCACTAATAAGTCCCAATCTGTGACAAAGGCTAGAAGAATCATGGCAACGTAATTAACGTATTCCAGTGCAAGGAATGCAAGTATTATATTTTATTATATATATATTTACAATAATCTATTGGAAAGTACTGCCTGAAATTTAGACAAGTTCAGGGTAGAACATTATAAAAGCTTAATTTAATAAAACCATTGGAGGCATGTTGAGTATTTCTGAAAATCAGGCCTGCGATTTTTCTGAAGATTTGCATTTCTGAAAATCATAAATTGTGTTTTGAAAATCTCTGCAGTATGATAAAGCAGATGAATAACATGCATCGCCTTTTTATTTGAGCAATGTCCAGTATAGCAGAATGAATCACTTAATCTTCCAAGCACAATTTGGTAAAAGCAGTGATTTTATTTTTAAATAAAATGAAAGGCAAGCTTGTTTCCAGCCTCTTCAATAACTCAGTGAAAAATGCCGTTCTTTGTTCTTTATTTTAATTGAAGCTATGGATGCATTTTTCAGACTGATGAATACAAGTGCATGTTTTCTGGTACAAAGCATTCTGACATCAAAGTATCATTGAGGAAGGTTTCACTCTAATTTAGTATTACTTGATATGTAGCATCACTTGATTCTTCTCTTTTCTTTACATAAGATATGCTCAACTGCAGTCTGACAAAAAATAAAAAATAAAAATAACAATGGAGGCCAAAATAATCAAAACACATATTAACATATAGCACATATCTGCTTATAGTCTGCTTTGCTTTGATTGGAGTCAATAATTGTGAAATATATCCAGATCACGGTCATTTTGTGTTTTCTGTTAATTAGTACTCAACAGTACACTAGGCTTGTGTCCCAAAGTATCATCTGGTATTAAATGGTGGTATCTGAGAGTTTTATTTTTTTTGAGTAAATAAGCACAGTATCATACTTGTACTTGATACACATACTGGTATTGATGCATCCCTGATTGAAAATTAATATTCATTTGTTATATATTTGTACTTTGCTTATACATAAACAAACTTTATAAACCAACAATAAGCCAAATTATGGAAAGATCTTCTGGCTGCCAATGGCCTGGAAAAAAAAATAAAAGTAGGTGAAGTTACCATTAGCTTGGGGACATCTCAATAGTGCAGAGACATCAAAATCTAATGACCTCTTGACCTTTAATGCCAGTTTTCATGTTTGGTGCAATACCTCACTATTGATCTCAGGGAAATCAGCACAAGGCCTTTGGTTGGCTCTGTGTTTGCCAGGAATGATGGTTTTCCTTTGGGTAATAACCTGCTTGTGTTGCTGTCCTCCAGTATCTCCAGTTTGATCTCTTGCATGATTGATTGCATCGACTCATGGGTAAACGGGTTCTGTATTTCTGTAATAGCAAGGGATTAGGAAAGACTGAGACTTCACATGATAAATGTTATACCTACAGTGGTGTGAAAAAGTGTTTGCCCCCTTCCTCATTTCCTGTTCCTTTGCATGTTTGTCACACTTAAGTGTTTCGGAACATCAAACCAATTTAAACAATAGTCAGACAACACAAGTAAACACAAAATGCAATTGTAAATGAAGGGTTATTATTAAAGGTGAAAAAATCCAAACCATCATCCTGTGTGAAAAGTGATTGCCCCCTGTTAAAACATACTATAACTGTGGTTGTCCACACCGGTTCAATTTCTAGCCACACCCAGGCCTATTATTGCCACACCTGTTCACAATCAAGCATCATTAAATAGAGCTGCTTGACACAGTAAGGTCACCAAAGATCTTAAGTACACATCATGCCGAGACCAAAGAAATTCAGGAACAATTGGAAGAAAGTAATTGAGATTACAGAGGTATAAGCCATTTACAAGCTTCACAGTAAGCATATCCACAAATGGGAAGACATGACAGTGGTGAACCTTCAGGGCCGCCTAAAACCAGAGCGCAGCGCTCATCCAAGAGGTAAAAGGCCCCCACAACAACGTCCAAAGAACTGCAGGCCTCACTTGCCTCAGTTAAGGTCAGTCTTCCCTCCACCATCAGGAAAAGACTGGGCAAAATGGCCGCATGGCAGAGTTCCAAGGAGAAAACCACTGCTGAGAAAAAGAACATCAAAGCTCGTTCCATTTCTCCAACACATCTTGATGATCCAAGTTTTGGGAACATTCTGAAAAAGTGGTTTGGAGGTGTGTGGTTTTGGAATCTTTATAAACATTACAACTAATGTGGTGTGATGTGGGTTGTTTCAGTTGTATAAACTATGTTTCTGTTAATTTGTACACTGTTCTTGGGTGTTTACCACCACCGATGTAGACTTGGTCGTTTGTGTGTGTAATAAAAGGTTCTTTAAATGAGAAATCAGGATGTGATGCAATTGCACGTGTTGCAGTGTTGCTGCTGGTGGCCCAACCAGATTGGTTTAGGGGTCTTTTTACACAGGGCCATGATGGTTTGGTTTTTCACCTTTTAATAAACACCTTCATTTACAAATTGCATTTTGTACTTGTGTGTTGTATTGTTTAAATTGTTTGATGTTCAAACACTTAAGTGTGACAAACATGCAAAGGACGGAGGGAAGGGGAACACTTTTCACACCACTGTATGTTGTAATACAAAAATCAACTGTCATAGAGAGCCGGGATCTAGATAAACTTGGTGATCGCCTTACTTTAACACACCTTCTAAACATGGTTATTAACTAATGAGTTGAATCACTAAATTACCATATACATCTAAATAGACTAAATTAAACTCAAGGACTGCAGTTGAGCATATCTTATGTAAAGAAAAGAAAAGATATGCTACATATCAATAATACTACATTAGAGTTAAACTTTCTTCAATGATACATGTGCTTGACTGTCATTAAGCATATTTCTTGGTCTTGGTATAGTTTGTTTTGGTAGGTTTGATCGTTTTTCTTTTGTGGTTTGGTTTCTGTTTTTCTCACCTTGCTAATTTAATGGAGATACAGTATACCTTCTTTACATGCATGTATCCAAACTCCTTTCCCTACCTATTGATGTTTAGCTTAGTTTGTCCTTTGCTGTCCTGAGCTCAGCATTCTTTTACCACCTGCTATCCCTGAGGTCCTCCTGCATTATGCCTGCCACTAATTAGTTGCCTCATAAAAAATCTCATTAACCATAAAAAAAAAAAACTGTTGCTGGCTAATAATGGCAGTGAAACAATGATGGAATTGTCTATCCACATCAGTGAATTTCAGAGTACCTGTAACGTTGGAAAGCAGCTTATTAGTAGCTAACTGGAACAAATTATTGATTATACTTAAGCCTTTATATGAAGGATTGCAAATACAGTATACAGTATGTCCTAAATATGGAACAACTGACTTTCCAAAGAAATGTGTCTTACTATACTTATATAGTATACTTGCTTTCTATTATGAAAAAAGTTTCTTTTTATGTTTATGTAGTGTCAAGATGTCCCACAGAGACTAACTCATGCATGAATATAACTGCTGTTTCTTTGACTCTTTTTTTGTCGTTGGAACATGGCATTAGACTTTTAGATTGATTTTGTTTGATTTATTAGGTACAGTGCAGTTCAATGTGTTTCAGTTTGTCAGCAACTCTACAGAAAATAATGAATTATTTCTCTCTGTGTACAATAATTACTTCCCAAAATTGACACTCTGGAGCAGCCAGCACTCTTTTTAATTAGTGCTGGTTTAATGAAACCCTAATATCACCAGCCACCCACATCCACAACCAACCACAAACTCAGACAATTCACCCACCCACACAAATACACTCACAGACCACTTTATTGTTGACAATTATACAGCACACCTGCTCATTCATGCAATTATACTATCAGCCAGTCTTGTAGCAGCAGCACAATACATAAAATCATGCAGATTTCAGGGCAGTAGCTTCAGTCAATGTTTACATCAAACATCAGAATGGGGTAAACTGTGACTTTCACCATGGCATTGTTTTTGTTGCCAGAAACTGCTGATCTCCTGGGATTTTCACACACAACACTCACTAGAGAATGGTGTGAAAAACAAAAAACATCCAGTGAGTGAAACAAAAACTCATTGTTGCTGATGAAGGTCATAGGAGAATGGCCAGATGCATAGCACTTAGAACCTTGCTGTGGAAGGACTCAAAGAAATCCACATTGTGTACCATTCCTGAACAGGAATTGAGGCTACATTGGGCACAGGCTCACCAAAACTGGGCAGTTGCAGATTGGAAAAAGACTAGAGGTCTGGAGTCCAGTTTTGCTGAATAAGCCTCAAGGTTTGAAGTGTTATGCATTCTGAGTTGTATTTTTCCGCTCACCATGTAAAGAGTAGTTATTGGATTTGCTGTAGCCTTCCTGTTAGCTCAAACTACACTATGTATTACCCATGTATCTTACTATCATTATTTCCTAACTGCAGCTGGAAATCAGCTTGGTTGGAGGTTTCATTGCTTATTCATTAGCCCCTAAGGTCAGGGTTGGTCAGAGTGTTTAGAATCTTAATCAAACACATGGATCTATTGTACTGATCTTCGGACTTGTAAATCAAGTGTTTGGTTTTATTCATGAATATATTTACATCATGTGGGCAGAATGTGGGACATTAAATCCTACAGAATGGTGAGTGGTACAACAGCTAATTTCAAGGGCTCACGATAAGGCAAGGCATAAATAAACAATACGCATATGCAACCATCTAGTATATGAAGTGGAGCTTAAGATAATTCGTTAAGAACTCTTAAGGCACAGGAGATTCTCAAACAGTTGAAGGATTAAGTGCAAACAAATCTTTCATAGAGGACATAATAGACAATCGGTTACCATTTCTATTGTTAGTACAGCTTTTACAATATCACATCATCATTGTATATGTTTTGTATGTTAAGAGGAGTCTTTTAAAGAGTGTAATTACATATAAAGATTATGCTGAAAACTAATGATTGATTCCTAGAGAGTTAGAAAGGGTTATGCTGTTTTCACAGCTAGATTGTTTGCTAAAGTTCATATATTTTGTTTGACTGGCTTCACATTGCAATGAGTCTCAAGTGCACTAAATTGTTTGCACTCTTGGGTTCTTTGATTGGTCAGAAATATGGCAGGGTATGCTTGTTTTTCCTCTGTAGGCCCAATGTGTCTAGGATAGGCTCCAGATCCACCATGATTTATTTGCACTCTATAAATAATTAGGGCTGCATTTTCTTTGGCAGGGAGCCATAGATTTTATTTTTCAATATTAACACAACTATGTGTGTTGCAAATAGTTAATTTTTAATTTTAACAAACAACATTATTACAACCCCAATTCCAAAAACATTGGGACAGTATGGAAAAAGCCAAAAAAAGAAGACATTTGAAAATTCAATTCACCCTGTACTCTATTGAAAACACATTATTGACACATTATATGATTTACTTTAATTTACTTTTTTTTTAAATATGCACTCATTTTGACTGCAATACACTCCAAAAAAAGGTGGGAGAGTCGACTGTTTACCACTGTGTAACATCACCTTTTATTTTAATAGCACTTATTAATCGTTTGGGCGCTGAGTGAAGACACCAGTTTGTTAAGTTTAGCAAGCAGATTGTCAAGCCTTGATCCATCCTTGCTTTTGACGGACTAGGCCTTTTTTGGAGGCTCCTTATATACTGTTATTAGACGATTGCCTCACCTGTTTCACATCACCTTCTTATTTCAGCTTGTCACATCGCTATTAGTCCTAAATTGCCCCAGTTACAACTTTTTTGGAACGTGTTGCATGCATGAATTTCAAAATAAAATCTTACCTTTAAAAAACTATGCAGTTGATTAGGTAAAACATCAAATACATTGGCTTTATACATTTTCTGTTTAAATTCAAGTCAAAGTACATTTACAAATCACCCAACTTTTATGGGAATTGGGGTTGTATTTAAATTAAAGTAATTTCAAGGAATTCCATTTATGTTATACAAAATTGACTCAATTCAATTCAGTTTTATTTGTATAGTTATTTAATCAATGGACATTTTGCCAAAGCAGCTTTACAGAAATACATCAATTCAGTATAAAGATTTAAAATGTATGAATTTGTCCATAATGAGCAAGCCAGAGGCAACGGTCGCAAGGAAAAACTCCCTGAGACGATATGATGAAGAAACCTTGAGACGAACCAGGCCATCTTCATCTGGGTGACACCAGATAATACAATTATAAATAAAGCCCTTCTATAAATGTGCTAATACTACATGCTCAAATAGTGCAGTTGTGTAAACAGGAAAATTCATTAAAAGTTTTACATGAAATCTGTTTTGTTGAACTTATCCACTGTTCACTGATGAAGACTTTTTTGTGGTGATTGCAGTTCTACCGCTAGAATGGCAATTGTAGTCCTAGCCATCATAGCATAACTGTTCACATGAATTGAGGTCCAAAGCCATCTTTGATTTATTTTAAGTGGTAACATCCTCAGCAATCTCTGTGATCTTTATGCTGCACCATGTGGGGCCATCCTCAGCAGCAGGATTTGACTTCCAATTGATGAGAACTCCAACCAGAAGTAGGGCATCAGGATGGATCAGGCAGGTCTGGGGAGCAGAAGGGGTCAGGATCACTGATATCTCAGGAGCATCATGGGTAGCTCAAAAGAAAGAGAGAGGGAGAGAGGGAAAGCGAGGGAGAGATGGTTAGGTATGCTTATTGGCCCGTAATGGTTAAGGACAATAAATTTTGTGTGAGTGCAAGCAGGGACTCTGGCAAAACTAGCTAGGTGGCCAGCCACTCCATCATCAACAACCCTGATCATTAAAGATCATTAAATGTTTACCTAGGAACTGTGGCTTGAGACCATCCAATGCTTTATAGGACAATAGAGGTATTTTATAATCAATGCAAAATTTTACTGGGAGCCTATGCAGTGTGTATACGATAGGAGTTATATAGCTTCTGGTTCTAGTAAGCATTCTGGACTAACTGGAGATTGATTATGCACCCACTGGAACATCCATGCAGTACGGCAATATAGTAATCCAACCTAGAAGTGTCAAAAGCATGAACTAAAATTTTCTGCATCGTGTAGTGACTATATATTTCTTAGCAAAATTTCTGTGATGAAAGAAGGCTATCCTTGTAGTATTATCTACATGAGCGTCAAATGAAATACTGGGTTCAATAATCACAACAAGGGCTTTTACTGCTGCACATGATGAAACAGAAAGGCCATCCAGAGTTACTATTTAATCAGAAAGCTTACTTCTAGCTGCATGTGGTCCTAGTACTTCTGTCTTGTCAGAATTAAAAGGAAGTTAATGAGCATCCAGTGTCTAATGTCCTTTACTCACTCCTCAACTTTATTAAGCTGGTGTCTGTCACCTGGCTTTGCTGAAACATACAACTGTGTGTCATCAGCATAACAGTGGAAGCTAATTCTATGTTTACGAATAATTTGACCCAGAGGAAGCATATATAAAGAAAAATGCAGTGGGCCTAAAATAGAACCTTGCGGAACACCAAACTTTACCTCAGTATGCACAGAAAAATCTCCATTTACATCAACGAACTGATAATGATCAGTCAAATAAGACCTGAGCCAGGAGAGGGCTGTTCCCTTAATGCCAACAACATTTTCTACTCTATCAAGGAGAATAGTATGATCAATTATATAAAAAACTGCACTAAGGTCAAGCAACACAAGTAAGAAGACAACCCTTACCAGAGTCCAGTAGTAGGTCATTTACCACTTTAACCAGCACTATCTCTATGCTATGGTGAGGCCTAAATTCTGACTGATACATTTCATGAATTTTATTCCTATGTAGCTAAGAGCATAGCTACTGTGCTACAGTCTTTTCTAATATCTACAGTACAGTCCAGAATCCAGAATTTACTGGCCTTTGTATAAGTTGATTTTGGCCCCTGACTGACATGGGCACTGACAAATGTCCTCTATTTTTAATTTACATTCACACCTGTGCACACACATGGGCCTATTTCAATAAATATTGTTTCTACATCTAGTAACATATATGGTAATATGACATATTTGTTTATTTCAAATGACATTTGATAATTGTCTTGCAATAAAATATATTGTTAAATGTAACAAGAATAAGTTTTACTCAATGTGCTTGTCACTACAGCCAACCTGAAGGAGTTGATCTCTCAGACCATGGTAAGCTGGGCTCAGGAGAGCCACATCCAAGACCCAGAGTTGGTGCGTGCCATGTTCAGCCTACTACGGCGACAATATGACAGCATTGGCGAACTGTTGCGTGCTATGCGCAAAAGCTACACCATCAGTGCTGCATCTGTGCATGACACCATCCACCTGCTGGCCTCACTGGGTCAGATCCGCTCACTGCTCAGTGTCCGTATGGGCAAAGAGGAAGAGCAGCTCATGATTCATGGCCTCAGGTATGGTAATACTTATAACTCATTTTAATTATATAGCACATTTGGAAATAATAGTATTGCTAATTGTGAATAAGATGGGTAATGAGAAGCTTTTAGACTTTCTTCATAACATTTGCATTTTTGGGTAAAGGTACAAAAATACTCTTCCATGTATATGAATATTAAATGTTGTGCAGATTACATAAGTAGACAGTCTGCTACAGTTACAATTATCAGAGCACAAAAAAAAAGATTCAGATAAAATGTTAATTGAAATTAGGTGTATGACCGTTAAACATCAAAAAAAAAAATGAATTAAGTGGCAGTTAAGCAGTCAGTATATAGAGAATAAGTAAAGGTTTGTCCTGTAGTTTCCTGATCAGTTGAATAACAGCAGTGGGGAGAATTTCTTGGGGAGAATTGCAAATTTTGGGGTATGGGCTATCTGAATTGTTCACTTATTTTAGCTGCTGACATCAGGTTGCTCCTTTGCTACTTTTTACATTGCTCCATATCCCTTTTCTGTTTATATCCTACACACTTTTTATTCATTATTCATAGGACACTGTTGCATATGTGATTATAAGCACATCAACTATGATAGATGGTTTAGCTTGAAGGAAGATGTGTTACATGTGCATCCGTTTGCTAGGTTGACATGATTTATAGCATGAATTGTTATTCTAATAAGGTAAATTAGAGGAAAATGGCAAGCAATTTCTAGATAATGCAAAGTACAATAATTATAGGATGCAATAAACTCAAAGGCTAGTGTGAGCTCAGTTCCGTTTGTATTAGTCTAATGTCTTCTCTTTAATTTTGTATGTTTTAGTGACATAATGAACAATAAGGTGTTCTACCAGCACCCGAACCTGATGAGAGTACTGGGCATGCACGAGACCGTCATGGAGGTTATGGTGAATGTACTGGGGGGAGGCAAGTCTCAGGTACTGCACAGTTATTCTGGGACATTGTGTGCATGTATGCGTGTGCAACTGCATGCAGTGCACCTGATTATATACTTTTCTTTGAAGTAATTGAATTGAAATGTTTATAGAAGGCCAATGTCAACCCAGTACTTCCTTTAAGTTGGTCATATTTTCAGTCATATCATATATTATTGGCCACCTATGGTGAGAAAAAAAATAAATAAATTTTCCCAGTAGATCTGGTTTATGTCCACCTTATTGCATTTTTATTTCCTATGCCTATTAAAGTTATTGCTATGGTAATATTGGTTGACTGTAAACTGTAAGCAATGATAAAGTAGCCAAATTAACATACACATTGACTGATGTTTGTTTAAATGTTAAAAAAAAATGTTAAATCTGCTTTGACTAATGTTTATTCAGACCAGGACTAACAGCCCACATAAATTTGCATAATTACAGAGTGTTACCAGGGTGGCACAGTGGTCCAGAGGGATACGTTGCCACTTCACAGCTCCAGGGTCCCATGTTTTATTCTGTGCTTTCGTTACTGTCTATGTGAAGTTTCTGTACATTTTCTCCACATGCCTTTATGGCTTTATGGGTTTCCTCTAAGTTTCCTTTCAGAAACATTCCAATAGGTGGATTTGTTAAGATGCATTTCCCATAGCTATGAATGAGTGTATGAATATGTGTATGAAAGTGTGTGCATGGTGCCCTGCGATGAACTGGTATCTGATCTAAAAAAAAAAAAAAAAAAGATAGCTTTTTATTAAATTACCAATGATACACATATCCAACAAAACTTACTGTAAATACTGTGCTTCAAAAGGCATAACTAGACACAGGTGAGGGTGAATCTGAAATTTCTATGCATTCAGTTCAGTCTGCCATTGATAAATAACAAGTATCTGTTCATAGGGGTTCTGCCAGTGAGCATGTTTTCCTTACCTGGTATTTTCTTTTTCAGCAACTGGCAAATTGAGTTTAATTATCCACATTGTTTCACAGGAAATTGCTTTTCCTAAAATGGTGGCCAGTTGCTGCCGTTTCCTGTGCTATTTCTGTCGAATCAGCCGACAGAACCAGAAGGCCATGTTCGATCACTTGAGTTACCTGCTAGAGAACAGCAGTGTGGGTTTGGGTAAGTTCCTGAACACAAGGCTTCATGCTTCTCAGTACAGTTTTATCTAAAGTGCTTTGGGCATACCAGAGTTATATTAATATGTAAAAGTTTTGCATTTATGAAGGCAACCAGAAGTTGACTAGTCTACATATAAATCTAGTATGAATATAGACTGATCAGCCATAACTTTAAAACCACCTGCCTAATATTGTGTAGGTCCCCCTTGTGCTACCAAAACAGCTTTGACCTGTCGAGGCATGGAATCCCCAAGACGTCTGAAGGTGTGCTCTGGTACAATATCTGGCACGAAGACGTTAGTAGCAGGTCCTGTAAGTCATGAGTTACGTAGTGTGGCTTCCGTAGTAAGTTGTGAGGTGTGCCCTCCATGGAGCTGACATTTTTGTCTAGCACATACCACAGATCCTCTTTGGAGGCCAAGTCAACATTTTGAACTATTTACCATGTTCCTCAAACCATTTCTGAAGTGTGTGGCAGGGCACATTATGCTGCTGAAAGAGGCCACAGTCATTAGGGAATATTGTTGCCATGAAGGTGTGTACTTGGTCTGCAACAATGTTTAAGTAGGTGTTACGTGTCAAGTTAACATCCACATAAATACCAGGACCCAATTACCCAGCAGAACATGCCCAGAGCATCATGCTGCCTCTGCTGGCTTGCCTTCTTACCATAGTGCATCCTGGTGAAATCTCTTCCCCAGGTAGGCGATGCACATGCACCCGGCTGTCCACATGAAAAAAAACGGGATTCATCAGACCAGGACACCTTCTTCCATTGCTCCAGAGTTTTATCAGTCTACAGCTATGCAACCCCATACACAGCAAGCTGCAGATTCACTGTGTGTTTTGACACCTTTCTATCATAGCCAGCATTAACTTAATTTGTACTACAGTAGCTCTTCTGTGGGATCAGACCAGATGGGCTAGCCTTTGCTCCCCATCCCAATGAACCTTGGGCATCCATGACCCTGTTGTCGGTTCACCTGTTGTCCTTCCTCTGACCACGTTCGGTAGGTACTGACCACTGCATTCCAGAAACACCCCAGAAGACCATTTTCCCCTCTTCCAACACATCAACTTTGAGAACTGATCATTCACTTCCTGCCTAATATATCTGACCCCTTGACAGGTGCCACTGTAATGAGATAATCAATCTTATTCACTTTACTTGTCAGTAGTTTTATTGCTATGGCTGAGCCGTGCACTTCAATTTTCATAAAGCATAATCAATTTTTCATAAATTTAATAGAGTTTAGGAAATAGGTCCCAGAAACAAAATGTGTACATTATTACCATCGATATTTTTTTTTATGTTATACGTAGAAGTTATGTATTCTCTGCTAGTTTTGCATGTGTTGAACTTAATGGTGCAGCTGTTATTCCAATGTAACATTAGGTGAGCAAAGTGAGTGTGTAAACTTAGTGTGGGCTTTATTAAAGTGATCTATCAGTAAACATGGGAATCAGACAGTGGTCAATACCAGGCAATACTCCGAAAAACAAAGCTCAGACTTAATGTTGGGAAACCCATGATATAACTGTTGCTTTTACGTCTAAGTTACTGCAAGCATCACTGTTTTACAGTATTACTAACCTATGTTGGGTTTCCTATAACAAGCACTAGAAACACTGCTGTCTGCTGGTTGTTATGAATTTTTACAGTGGGTACACACATTAAGTTTGCAGAAGAAAATACTTGTGATAAAACATTAGCATGTTTGTATGTGCATCCTCATAGCTTCTCCATCAATGAGAGGTTCCACTCCTCTAGATGTAGCTGCTTCCTCTGTAATGGACAACAACAGCCTGGCACTCGCTCTTGAGGAGCCTGATCTCGAAAAGGTGTGTGTGTGTGTGCATGCGTGTGTGGGGGTGTGTGGGTGTGTGTTTATGAATCAAAGGTGAATTCCAAAATGAATATATTTCAAGGAAGGTATTTATCATTCTTACAGTGCATATATAAGGAATCATAATTTCTGTGTGTGTGTGTGTGTGTGTGTGTGTGCAGGTAGTAACATATCTGGCTGGCTGTGGACTGCAGAGTTGTCCCATGCTCCTTGCCAAAGGCTATCCAGATATAGGCTGGAACCCAATTGAGGGAGAGCGCTACCTCTCCTTCCTCCGCTTTGCTGTTTTTGTCAATGGTAAGCCAAACACAAACTAACAAGAGTATTTAATTTAATATGACAAAGTTACAATTCCTGGCTTCATTAATGAGTAGAGTAAATGAGGAACATATATTTAACATTGTTATTGTTGACATAGTACATTTGGTTGAAAGTTTAATTTATGACTGATGATCTTGATTGATAATTATTGATCGTTTGTTTTGGGAATATTTCACATTTAATTCTCATACAAACATATACACAGATCAAAGTAACAGTGATTGTAATTCTCTTTGTAGGTGAGAGTGTAGAAGAGAACTCCAGTGTTGTAGTGAAGTTGCTGATTCGTCGGCCTGAGTGCTTTGGCCCTGCTCTGCGTGGAGAAGGTGGTAATGGCCTGCTAGCCGCCATGAAGGAAGCCATTAAAATATCAGAAACACCAGCACTTGACCTATCCAGCACCACCCAGGGCTTAATGTCTGATGCGTAAGATAAACACACACAACCCACACCATTGTATTACTGTCATCATGGGGGTTTTCAATTGAAGTGTATATTACTGTACCCCAGAATTGCCATGTATACAGCTAAGCAAAACCCCCAACCTCCACTGCGTTTGCCTTAGCCTTAGCAACCAAATATTGGTTTTGAAATAAAAACCTGGTTTTCTAACAATATATATTTTGTCTTTAGTTTCTGGGTGTGTTTAGATTAAGATGATAAAAGCTCAGTGCACATTCTATCAGAAGGTACTATGAAGCTGGGACATCCTCACAATGTCAAAGTGGCATAGTTTAAGCAGCATTTCATTATAATGTGAAATTTCAGAGAATGTTTTCTTTTAATAACGATGGAGAACGATCATTTAAAAATAACTAAAAACATGCTCACCTAATGTACAAGTTAGTCTTTTTTAATTTTTTTAATCATATAGCCCTGATCCAGAGATTAGAGATATGATGCCTCATTTTGTATGGAGTGGCAGCTCATTATACTGTATGAAATATATTTATTTTGTTTGTACAGAAACATTGTAAATATGGTTTTGTTTGGAGCTCAGTAACTCAGTGTTGAGTTAAAACTACTTAAGCAAACCATGTATGAAAAAATGAGAGTAAATTTTCTATAAGTATATCATATTAATGATCTTGGTCTTTGTCCCACAAACAGAATTGCCAGGTTTGTATATAATGTCTGCAGATACTGCTAATCAGAAATGCTCACCAGTATTATTTTATTGTCCATGAAAAGACTGAGAGAATGAAGAAAAATGTGCCTAATTATTTCTTTGTCTGAACATTTTGGGATAGTTTGAAATCTTTTTGTATTCTTTAATTTTTGAGTTGAATGAATGAATGGATGCCTTTATTGTGAATGATAAAGGCATTCATTCATTCATTGAACTCAAAAAAAGTTGTGGTTAGGATGGGAATTTTGAGGAACTTGGCAACCCTCTCGACGAGCTTCAGCAAGCTATCCTTTAAAGCTCCACATTAAAATAGAAACCTCATGCTTGTGTGATTTCATCTTGTACTCCACCAACTGTTTGTATCTGTGTTCAGATTTGTTCAGAACACATTATCTGTTACAATCCAAATAACATAGTCTGCAATCCATAAATGTCTCCATTTTTTAATCTTTTTATAATATAGTATAATACCTATGCAAAGCTGAGCATTATTGCACACTGAAGAAGTCATGTTATCTTTCTCATTCTCTTAGGTCTACAGAGGATGAGGAGGAGGAAGAGGTGGTTCACATGGGCAATGCCATCATGTCGTTCTACTCAGCTCTCATTGATCTGCTGGGACGCTGTGCACCTGAAATGCATGTGTGTTCCCCCTTTTTTTTATTCTACAGCACATTTACAGTAATGTTATGATTGTTTATGCAGGATACTGTGTTGCATTGTGTTAGGATACTGTGTTAGTATAAAACTGCAATGCTCTCAATTTATTTAACCTCAAAATTTTGTCCATTTTATGTATTTTTGCTTTATTTCATGAAGGATGCTAGTACTTCTGAAGTTTATTTTATAATCATTGGCCCTCATTCACACAGCTAATAAATAAAGGCAAAGGAGAGGCCCTGAGAATCCGTGCCATCTTGCGCTCCTTGGTGCCCATTGAAGACCTTGTAGGCATCATCAGCATCCCACTCAGGATGCCTGTTGTCAATAAAGGTAGGAGTGTGATAATTAGCTTATGAATTGAATCCAGAAGTGACAAATAAAATAGGTTTCCATGACTCCCCAGTAAAATAACAGAACAGAAAAATATGTGATAATGCTCTTTTTTTTATTTATTTTTTTATCTCAGATGGTAGTGTGGCAGAGCCCGACATGTCAGCCTGTTTCTGTCCAGACCACAAGGCACCCATGGTTCTGTTTCTCGACCGAGTCTATGGCATAGAAGACCAAAGCTTTCTCCTGCATCTTCTGGAAGTTGGATTCCTGCCTGACTTAAGAGCGGCTGCCTCTCTGGACACAGTGAGCACACACACCTTTACAACAATCTGACTGATCATATAGAGCACGATTTAATTTAATTTACTAATGTAAACACCCATTTTTACATTAGTGCATAATTCAGTCTTACTGTTCATATACAATGTCATAATAATGACCTAAATATCTGGAGCGACCTGTTTTTTCATATTGAATCTTGCTGCAGATTCCAGTAGTTGGTCTACCTGCTCATTATTTTAATTTTCATAATACAGTTTGCTCTAAGTGTATAACTTCAGTGGTTAATCATTGCAGCTTTTCAACATTCTCCTCCAGATGACAAGTTAGCAGATAGCTTCCTTCAGTGAAACTGAAATGTAAAATAATGCTTGTCATGCATATAGAAAGAGGCATTCCAGCTGCCTCTTACTCAGCGTTCAAATGTAATCTGGGTCTACAGCTGCTGCCCACCTTGATGTAATCACTGGACAGGAGAGATCATAAGCAGAAAGATGCTCCATTTTATTTGTTTGCAGTTAGTAGCTATATAGAGATGTGCATTTTGATTAATTTTCTTAGGTCAAATACAAGACAAAATGGATGAATCTAGTAATTCCCTGGGGCTGATCCCAAATTTATAAATGAGAGATAGCCTGTGGTGTATGTATTTACATGTGAGGTGCTTGTTATTGCTCCTTTGCTTCTTTTGAACCTGATGGACAGAAAGTGGCTTCATAACACTACACTTATTTTCCTTAGCAAACATGCTTTTTTGATTGTGTACAGTGTTAATGAATGGTCATAATTATCTTATGGCCAATTTACACAGTTTATACCTACATAAAGTGAGAAAGGCCCAAATAAAGCTTATGCGTATGAATGACGCCAATGTGAATTGAATGATTGAGTCACAGGCAGTATGAATTGAAACCCTTGACCTGCATGAGAGATAAATATTACTAGTCTATTTCTGGATTGTTTTTGTTGATATTAAATGTATTTGAAGGAGATTTTTGTCAACACTAAATCTGATAGCATGCCAAATTAATACTTTGTAAACTTATGTGAAACAATTGAGCAACTAAAAAAATAAAATAAAATTAGAACTTAATAACCCATGACAGACTGTTTAGCAATTTTGCAAGTTATGCTTTCAGACAAATACCATCAGTTGCCTAGTGGTTTTTCTGTCTCAAGGTTCAAATGAGATTGAAATGAGAAATGAGCCTGTCAGTAGCCTAAGCCTCCCAATTTTACTTGAATTCTGAAATTGTACTGATTCAAGGCCAAATTTTTACTGTTTTCTTACTAGTGTGAGATTGGCAAATGTGTCTGTCAAATAGACAAATAGATGAGCTCAAAAATATGTGAAAGATTTGGAATGAATGAAGCCCCGCCTCAGTAATCTGATTACATTACGGATTACTGCATGCAAAAAGTAATCATATTAATAATTACTTTCACGTTACTTTCAAAACCTATCAAACCTACAAAAATGCACTACAGTGTGAAACTCATAGTTCTTTCAGTAATTTTAGCACAAATTTATGACATGATAAAAAAAAATTGGATTTATCATAAAACTTGCCTCTGGTGTTGTTACAGTTTGTAGGACTACCAGACCGAAAAATTGGAAACTTTTCTAACAGGGCTAGTTTTGTATCGCTAGTTTTGCATGCAAAATACATTGTATTTCCTTTTGCTCTGCTCACATCATGTTCATGTAAACTGGAACTCATATAGACATTTACACACCTTGTTTTCCTGCTCAGCATCAGAGGATGTTAGTGTTTCAGTTTCAACCCCTTTATTGTCTTTTCTTTTCTCAAAGAAAAGTTTCAACCAGGTTGATTGGCGTGTCTGTAGTGTATGAATGGGTGTGTGAGTGTGTGTGATTGTGTGTGATTGTGCCCTGCGATGGACTGGCACCCTGTCCAGGGTGTACCCTGCCTTGTGCCTGATGCCCCCTGGTATAGGCTCCAGGTTCCCCGCGACCCTGAAGAAGGAATAAGTGGTAGAGGATGGATGGATTCTCTTTTATTGGCAACTTGACAGTGGTCCATGTCCGTTCAGATGTTGCACTGGACAAGTTCTCATCCAGCTCCTTTATATTTTTCACATCTCATATGCAAACATTTAGTGCAAAACAGCTAGTATTAACAGGATAATGACTAAGTATTGTTGCAGATCCTGTAGGTGTCCTGCTCTTCACTGTTTTGATGATTTCTAAATATTTAAAAAATCATAAAAATTAAATGTGATCTGACTTTCAATCCATATATAAATGGGTTCTCTTTAAATTTCCCACTGTCTAATCTTCTCAGGCTCTCTAATGTAAAACCACACTATTTTGGATGGCAGCAGTATCCGAACTGACTCTTGCTTACATTTTTACAAGGAAACTTCCAAACTAATTTAGTTCATCTCTATTCATAATTTATTTGTATACATAATCATTTTTAAAACTCTTTCTTTGGAAAACATCTGCTTTAATTTCTCTGTAGGAAGCATTAAGGACCACAGAAACAGCATTGACCATGAACCGTTACATCGGATCTGCGATGCTGCCTTTGCTAACTCGCTGTGCCCCTCATTTTGCCGGTACAGAACACCACGCCACACTCATTGATTCCACACTTCACACCATCTACCAGCTGAGCAAGGGCTCATCACTCACTAAGGCCCAGAGAGATGCTATCGAGGAGTGCCTTCTGGCCGTGTGCAAGTAAGTCTTTTTGGGTTTTACTCCCTGGAGGAACCTGTTTTTTGGCTGACCTTTAATTCTGTCATAATTTAATGATGAGGCTAATGATATGCTTATAGTTTTGTTTATTATAGCATCTGCTCATAATGTTCCAGTCATGGTATCCCTATGACCAAGTTGACAGCCAAAAGCCCAATTATACTATCATGTGACACTCAAGTCACGCACAGTCAGAGCACAGCAACAGGATAGAACAGTGTATTTGAATTTTTTTTCGACACTGTTTTATTTTTTGCTAGTTTGTGAGCCTAGAGAAAATTGGAAACCTTTTGATGTTTCTGTTACATAGTGATGTTGGGATATTTGGTGTCATATTTGCAGGTACTTGAGGCCATCTATGCTTCAACAGCTGCTGCGTAGATTAGTGTTTGACGTGCCTTTGCTGTCTGAATACTGTAAGATGCCTCTTAAGGTAAATACTGGTCATTATTTATGTATCCTTTTAGTTACTGTAATACAATGCTGTCTCCTTTGCTATACTGCTGTTTCTCCATCTAGCATCTTTTATTACACATTTTATTCTATCTCATTATGTCTTAGGCATGTCAAATTTAAATTGACTTTCGTTGGTGCATGCATAAACACAAAAGCGAACATCTTTCAATCAACTTTAAAATTAAAATCGGTCACTGAATGAGAATGCCTTTCATTGTATGTCACTGATATTTTACACTGTGACCTTAATACAAAGACGAAAAGGAGAAACCGATAGTGAGGGATGGTTAAACTGCATATACAGTCATGTGAAAAAATACGTTTGATCATCTTTGAAAGATTGCTTATTAATAAAGTTGATACATTTGAAGAAAACCATAAGGAAAATTAGCTTTTCAATCATTTATTCAACAGAAATATCAATAGATGTGATATTCGTCTGTGGAAAAAGTAAGTACACCCCTGGCCTCAGAAGCTCGAATTGCCCCCTTTACAAGAAATACTTCTTGTAGGTGTTTTGCATAATTGTATAGCTTGCTGGAATTTTTGACCACTTCATTGCAAAATTCTTTCAAGATGTTTTAGGGTTTTCTTGCATGTACTGCTTATTTCAAATCCCCCCACAACATGTCAATGGTATTCAAATCCATGCTTTGACTAGGCCATTCCATAACTCTCCATTTCTTCATTATCCTGTTGAACTTTGGGTTCAGCTTCAAACTTCAAGCACCCTTTGATATGATGCAGAATTCATAGTTAAATCAATGAATGCAAGTTCCTGTGGCAGTGAACTCTACCTTTGATTCGTCTGTTCGGAGCACATTATTCCAAAAGGCCTGGTCTTTGCCTATATGCTAGGGTTAAGGTTGCCTATGGTAAACTGTAGTCTTGCAAAGGCTTTTTCCTGGCAAGCCTCCCATGCAGGTCAAATTTGTGCAATCTCCTCCTGATTGTAGAAGCATGTATTTTGAGACCATCAGTTGTAAGACTTACCAGCAGATCCTGTGATGAAATTTTGGGGTTCTTGGAGACTTCTTTCTGAAGCTTCTTTCTGAAGATATTCTGCCCTTGTCAATAATTTGCTGGGACAGCCAGTCTTGGACAAAATGGCAGTCATTTGAAATCTGTGCCATTTGTAGATTATTTTCCTTACAGGAGAATGAATGATGTATTTCAAATAACTTGGAGACCTATTTAAATCCCTTGTTAGACTCAAGGGCATCCATAAAAAACTTTTCTGAAGGCCTTACAGAACTCTTTAGATCTTGATGACACTACATACCTTATTAGCAAATGATGACACTACATACCTTATTAGCAAAGGGAACACCAGACACTAGATGTGAGAGGTACAATTAAGAGACTCCTGCACTCCCTAAGCAGGTTCTGATCACTGGGATCTAATCTTGAACACCTGATTCAAATTTTGTTGTGTACCTATTTTTTCACATGACTGTAGTTCTGTTACAGTGATGAGAAATTGCGGAATAAGTAAATATTTTTTTTAAACCATAAGTAATTATTTTAGCGTGCTAAATATCCAAATAATCCAATAGTACCTGTTTGGATGTTAAGCTCCTGTTGCTGCACAAATAAGAGTACTTCTTAATGCTACTCGATCTGTCCACAGCTGTTGACTAACCATTATGAGCAGAACTGGAAGTATTACTGTCTTCCTTCTGGTTGGGGCAGCTATGGCATGGCCTCTGAGGAGGAATTACTCCTCACCAAGAAGATCTTTTGGGGCATCTTTGATTCACTCTCTCAAAAAGTAAGACTCCAGTATGCATCTGATTTCACTGGTGTATTCCTGCCTCACACCCAGTGTTCACACGATACAATCCGGATCAACTGTGAACATGACAAATAAATTAATTAATAAGTGTATTTTTTATAAAAAAAAACATTTAAACATTCTGGATACATGCGCTCGTGCACGCGCGCGCGTGTGTGTGTGTGTGTGTGTGTGTTGTAGAAGTATGAGCAGGAGCTGTTTAAGATGGCCATGCCATGTCTGAGTGCTATAGCTGGAGCTTTGCCTCCGGATTATGTTGACTCTTCTCTCAGCACAACACTGGAAAAGCCGGTCTTTTTGGATGTGCAGGGCAACTTTGACCCCAGACCCATCAGCACAACAAAGTAAGCAAGAGAGAAGAAGTGCATACGTGTGTGTGTGTGTGTGTGTGTGTGTGCTTTAAAAAAAACCCTGCATCAATATCAGCAACAATGTATTATTATCATCAGTCTATTAGTGAATATTTTTGTTCAATCATTATTATAGCATCTCCCTCCCAGAGAAGCTGGAATACATCACTCACAAATACGCGGAACATTCTCATGACAAATGGTCCGCTGAGAAGGTAGGATTATGGTTCCCTACTTTTGAATCCTCTGGGCCTCAATTGCTCTGAAATCAGGCATGAAATACCTCTTGATTTTTATCTTCTTCAGTGTTGACAGTTCAGTGACAAGTCTGAGGGTGTAATCAGTGTTTAATTTGTAAAGCATGTGGTACTGGGACACTGAAGGAGAGTTAATCCAGGAAGTGGAGAAGGAAAAATGTCCTGGAATGTAAAGACATTGCAACAGTATGCCAAGCCTGTAATGTTAATGCCACCATAATGTTATAGTGATATGGAAGGACTGGAGGTGCTGCATATTTATGGGTGTTAAGCTTCAAAATATGATCTCACTCCTCAGAACACTGGGTATTGTAAACAAATAAGTACATTATGCCATTCTTCTAATCTTTCTTTTCAAAAAAACTTTCTTAGCTTGAGTAATTATTCTGCAACCCACATTTGAACTGGGCAGGACAGTTGTTATGATTAGGATTTTGATAATAATAATAATAATAATAATAATTTTTATAATGATGATTATTACTATTATTTTTATTGTTGTTGTTTGTTGTTATTATTATTATTATTATTATTATTATTATTATTATTATTATTGGAGCCACATAAATAGTTTCTGGAAAAGGTCTTCTTATTTATTTATATTTTTATAATAATCTATATAGTATTACCTGTAATATTTTAGATGCAATAGAATGTTTAAGAAGAGATCTCACAGCTCTTATTATGACATTTGTAATTGCATAAATTAGCTTGCATGTTGTTTGTTGGGTTTTTTTGGTAAATGAAGTTCCAATACTTTAGCACATTGCCAAACTGTCAGTATCATTAATATAGCACATATTTTTAAGGGAGTTAATGGATTTAGGCTCAATTGACTCCATACTTGAAAAAATGTAACAGTTCAAATGACTGGCGAAAACACCTTCATGATTATACCACAATCATAGTCTTGATTTCTTCTGCAAGACCTTTCAAATTATCTTACGGACTGAAGCACCATCAGAACTTACTCTTCAGACTTAACTTATGCACATCTTGTATATATTGTCTGTTTGGTTGTTTGTAGCCAGAAGCCCTTTACTTGGTCATCCTTAACAATCGTATCAATTTCAGGTTGTTTTAGGCTGGAAGTATGGAGATAGCATCGACGAGAAAGCAAAAACACACCCCATGCTGAGATCCTACAAATCACTCACAGAGAAGGTAGAAGGTTAAAGTGCATTGTCTTAGAAGATGCAGCACCTTTTGTATTGCATTGATTTGTGTGTATACATTATCAATATCCCAGGAAAAGGAGGTTTACCGTTTCCCAGTGAAGGAGTCTTTGAAGAGTATGGTAGCCATGGGCTGGAACATTGACAGGACCAAAGAAGGAGAGGCCATGTTTCAGCAAAGAGAGAACGAGAAGATGCGCAAAATTTCCCAAGCATCTCAGGCAAATGTTTCATCATCATGATTAACATGCTTATTAGCAAATAATTTTGTGACTTCCCTTTTGTTTATTATGAGTACTGACCATGGTCCAGATGCAGAGTATTGAACAAGTCTAAAAGGAAAAATATTTGCATGCAACTTGTTTGCAGCAACTTCCTTAAGTTGAATAACAGTACTCTGTCACAAGCATAAATAACAATCTATCAAACTTTATAATAAATGAAATAACTAATTATAATAAATAATTTATCTTTTTAAACACATTGAGCATAACCCACTTCATGTGTAAAGTTTATGCTTTTGGCAAGATATGATAAGACTTACCATGCTCAAGAAACATCTCCTCCTGTCTGTAAACACAGTTGGTCTTACTAGTCACAGGGTAACATGGTTATTTTCAAAATGTGGAATGTCTTAGTATACTTAATAACCTAACAAATTTACAGAATATAAACAATCCCCATTTTTAAAATACCTTTATTACTGTATTCCGTTACCACTTGACATGCAAGCCTGATTTTGCAGATAGGAGAAGTTTCAAGAGCCTGGCAAGTCTAATCATATGTTGTGAAATGCACAGTACTTATGCATGAAGTGGGCTATGCTCAATATGTTTAAAAATTCCTAAGCCCAGGCAAAATTACATATCGATCTTATTCCAATAGCATAGTGGTAGAGGTTAAATTGCGTTGGTGCGCAACATGATATACACAGGTATGTCCATTCATCTATACAGAATCTCCCCAGATTCTAATCAAATTTCGAGGTATGGCCACACTGGTGGACTCTCCTCTTCAGTTCACCCCACAGGATTTCTATAGGTTTCAAGTCAGGGGACTGAGATGGCCATGGCAGGACCTTGATTTTGTTATCAATGAACCATTTTTGTGTTGATTCTGATGTATGTTTTGGATCATTGTCCTGCTAGAAGCTCAAACCATGGTCCATTTTAAGCTTTCTAGCAGAGGCATTCAGGTTTTCATTTAATATCTGTTGATATTTGATAGAGTCCATAATGCCACATATCGTAACCAAATGTCCAGGTCCTCTGGCAGAAAAATGTCTGGGTTACCCTGTTCCCTGAGAAGTGAACGAGATGTTGTAAGAGCATCACGCTGTGGGAAGTGCCCTTGCGTGACCGGTATCTGAAGTCTGTGTGAAATCACAGCTATTTATAGGCATGCTGTGGTCAGGTGATGTAGCATTTTGCATGTTGCGTGATTATAAAATGGCCTGTAAACCACATTATCAGCTTCTGAAGTGAAGATGTGATTCACAGGCATGCTTCAGTATGACAAAGCTATGCAACGTATCATTCCCTTTCAAAGGGAAATTTGCGTAACCCAGACATTCCCTTTCAAAGGGAACTCAACGTCGTGTGAGCTTCACACTCTGGGTACGAGTATACCCACACTGTCATATTGAGGGTATGGCCTGTTCAAAGGGTCCAAGTCTGAGGGTCCCTGCAAGACCCTTGAGCCTGGGTGATAAATCAACCCTCTGGCTTGACAGAGTAGATCCATGCGAATGGGAATCTCCCAGGGAATGCTGTCTAGCAATGATATTATCTCAAAGAACCATATTTGAGCTGGCCAATAAGGTGCTACTAGCAACAGATGAAGACGGTCTTGGCAAACTTATAGGAGCAGAGCAATCGGGGGAAAGGCGTACAGATGTGACCTCAGCCACCTGTGTGGACATCATGTCGTCCATCCCCAGTGGTGTTGGAGGAGTGAGGGTGAACTACAGTGGTAAACAGGATGTCCGCTCCCACATTCTGGTTACCCGGAATGTACATTGCACTCACTGACAAAAACTTTCCCTCCGCCCAGAGAAGTAGTAGTTGTACCTGCCTGAACAGAGGGTACGGACATAACCCTCCCTTGTGGTTGATATATGAGACCACCACTGTATTGTCTGTCACAAGTAACACATGGTGACTTCTCAACTGAGGAAGAAAGAATTTCAGTGCTAGGAATACAGGCTGCATTTCTAGGCGACTTATATGCCACTCTAGATGAGGATCGTTCCAGAGACCATGAGCTGGACAGCTGTCTAAGACGGCACTCCAGCCCATGAGGGAGGTGTCTGTTATTACTGTCCTGCGATAAGGAGATACCCCTAGACTGTGACCCAATGGTAGAAACCGGGGACACCTGCAAATTCTCAGACCACATAGGGATTGCAACATGACACTGATTGTTCTTCGGGGTTTCGTCCTCTGATGACCACAGAAATGGTCTCATGCAATAGGCCCAATGGTATGACATTGGCTTCTACTGCCATAAGCCCCAACAGTCTCTTGTAGAGACTGGAGGGGATATTCAGACCCAGTTTTATCTTGCTCAATGTTAATAGGATTGGGCCTACACGTGTTGGGGATAAATAGGCCCTCATTATAGTGGGATCCTGTATAATGGCTGTAAAAACCTCCCTCCCTCATATGAAGGGGTACATGTTCTTTGGCCCCTTTGTCCAAGAGGGATCTTATTTCCTCCGCTAACTTTGGGCTCTGCTATGTGCTGACTACTGTGGTGAACACACCCCTGAACAGGGGGGTCGAGCTCTGAACTGGACCCGGTAACCCTTTTCTATTGTGGACAGAAGTTTCCACGCTGCTACATGGTGTTTTAGTGATGTTAACTTTTCCATATTCTGTCGGAGTGAAAGCATCAGATTTTCATTGCCCTGTGACAGCTTGCTGACTAGTGGGGACTGAAAACTTGGGACAATAATTGCTAGGGGAGGGGGGCTACAGTAACACTGGGGGTTAAATGCCCTAACAGCCTCATGTCCCCTGATACTTTCCTCTATGGCCCATCAGGACCGCTACCTCTTTGCCTTCTTGGCATTAATGATCATTCTTAGATTGGGTCTACTTGCAGGCTGTGACTCTGGCCGCCTGCTCCCCCTGGCTTACCATGGGGGGAGGCAGACCACCATACTCACTTCTCCTCCTCCCTCGCACCAGTGCTGGCAAACTCGACATGAAGGGGAAGGAACTAGCTGTACACCACCGTTTGCTGTTTCGCCTTGTGAAACCTGTTGCCAATGGCGTTAACCCCGCTACCGAAGGGGCCTGAAGGTTAAACAGGGCTGTCAAGCAGGGAGACCCTATTGCTTTCCCCATTCCTGAGAGGTTGTGCTATGGGTGACTTTCCGGTGTGACCAAGCTACCCATTGAACGGACAATATGATGGGCCGTTTGCTTGGTCACCCGAAGAGACAAATCTGTGGCCTCGGGCCCAAATCCCTCTCCACTGTTGAGCTCATTCAACAGGTCTGTAACACTGCCTTTGTATGAAGTGACCCATAAGCGAGAACTGCCGCCGTGTAGGCTTTGCCAAGCAACACTGAGGTGGTCTTAAATGGCTCGTATAGCAAAGCAGACCCCCTAAATTCCCTGCCGTCAATGGAGAGAGGTAGTTCACAAGTGCCTCCTCCACCTTTGGCATTGCCAAATACCTATACGGTTCATTCCCCATGATGGCCGAATAATCGGACATCATGGGACATTTTAAATACTGCTGGTGTATGGTTGTCATCATGCACATATTTCATCATGCACTTCTGGAAAAAAGGGGAGTTTTCTGCATTGTGAGGAAGTTTTTAATTTCACTGGGGTGAAAGTGCTCATCCAGCGTACTAAGAGCCACTTCCTCTGCATTGAGCCAGTCTAAATTAAACTTTTCTTCAGTCCTAGTGATCATTTCAAGCAGCTCTTTATATGATTGAGAGCTGTTCTGTACTGGTACCCCTCTCTGACTCCTCAGAGTCATATGTGAGCTCCAAAACCCGGAAGCAGAGAGTCAGATCTGGAGGACAGAGCAAGAGATAAAGCATGCTCATCTCTGGTTCCTACTCCAGATCCATATGAGATCCCTGGGAGCCCGAGGCATCAAAATCCAGCTCCCTTCAGCTGAGAACAGAGCGAGCCGAGAGCATTCTAATTCTGAATTCTGCCGTCACAATGCTTCACAATGTGTCCTGTCAGCCCCCATATACTTCACACAGAAAGATAGACACACATCTTCTTCCAGGTTGATTCATAACATTTCCAGTAGACTGGAATGTCTAAATTAATTCCCTGATGGTGGAAATGGGCATTTTCAATGCTTTTGCTATTTTCTTATAAGCCACTTCCCATTTTGTGAAGCTCAACAACCTTTTCCTGCACATCGCAGCTAAATTCCTTGGTCCTACCCATTGTGATGAATGACTAAGGGAATTTGGCCTATGTGTTGCCTCATATTTATACCCTTGTGAAACAGGAAGTCATGGTTGGACAATGTCCTTTACTATTCACCATGGTGTACAAAAAAAGTAATATATATATATATATATATATATATATATATATATATATATATATATATATATATATATATATATATATGTATATATATATATTTTACCATACACATATAATCAATGGGATTATACTTCAAATATGTTTTTCTCATACGAGTTCATAGGGGTTCCAATAATTGTTGCACACCTATATTTAACAAATATAATATATATTTTTGATAAACCTGTGTTGTGTTTTCAGTTGTTTGATATCCATGAGAGCAGAGTATTTTTGTGAATTTTTAAACAAAAGGTTAAACATTAAAGACAAATTTCTACAGTCTTCTTTGCTCATATTTACCATCGGTGCCAATTTTATTGTATTGCATTGTAGTTCTTTATTTTTATATAACCAGCGACAGCTATTGAGTAGACATGATAAGTCGGGGGAGGGAGGGGACTTTAATTTTATTTATTTATTTATTTTTTCTCTTCTCAATTAAATATTTGGGAAAGGGAAGGGAGGGTAGAAAAGGTAAATGAATCACATGAAAATTAATCACATGAATATGAATCACATGAAAATGAATTACATGTAAATGAATCACATGCATGAATATGAATCACATGAAAATGAATCATATGTAAATGTTGTTGTTGTTGTTATCCGGTCAGTCGGGTCAGACTCTCAGCGATTCTATAGGCCATCTCTCGCCATGCTTTCCAGTCCCGGATTTCCCCTTCAGCTGCTCTATGCCCAAGCCAGTGTCCGTTTTGTTGGCGTCGAGCCACCGCATTCTTTGGCGGCCTCGTCTTCTTGTTCCACTGATCATTCCAAGCATCATTGCTTTCTCCAGTGAATCTGATTGCATCACGTGACCAAAATAAGTCAGCCGGAGTCTGGTGATCTTTCCCTCAAGCGAACATTCTGGCTTGATGCGCTCCAGAACCTCTTCATTGGTGACCTTAGCTGTCCATGGTATCCATAACAGTCTTCTCCAGAACCATAGCTCGAAAGCATCAATCCTCTTTCGGTCAGCTTTTTTCAGGGTCCAGCTTTCACACCCATACATTAATATGGGGAACAGAATAGCATGGACCATTTTGCATTTGGTTGTGAGGCTGATGTCTTTGCTCCTCCAGATTTGGTGCATGCTCAGCATCGCACTACTGCGTAACGCAATTCGTCACCTGATTTCAGGGCTGCAGTCTCCATTTCGGTCAATCATGGATCCGAGGAAACAGAAATTTTTGACGCATTCGATCTCTTCATGTCACAAAACTGGACTGGAGGCTGGATGCAGGTGCAGGTCAAAGCTCTTTATTCAACACAAATAGAAAACACAAACAAAACGCGGTCTTCAAGGCAAACGTGAATCAGACAACTTAGCATAACAGGATATTCTATGATCGCTCCCTCATGGGGTTAACAACTAATAATACCGAGCGCCATGCTCAGTAACCAATGCGTTTAAATACTAGTGCTCATTAACCCAAAAACACGAACACCCATGACAAATCAAAACAAATCAAGTGCGCAAGCAAAACCGCAGTCACGTGACATGACCGGAGCCACAGTGCCATCTGCTGGCTGTATCGTGACATAACCCCCCTCCAAAGGGTGCTCCTCCCGGAGCACCAAGAACCCCCCTCCAACGGGGGTCCGGGAAACGCGTGCGGTTTGTCTCTCTCTGCCACCGGACCCTAGGTAGCCTCCGTCCTCCAGCAGATAGACAAGACAGCACGCCCACCGAGTTGAATGTCGGGGCGCTGCCCCCAGCGGCTCAGGAATGCAAGGCTACGGAGCGACCTCCTCGGTGAAGCAGGAGCGCGGAGCAAGGTTCTCCGCGAGGCTCCAGGAGGGAGCGAGGTTCTCCGCGAGGCCAGGGATGGAGCGAAGTTCTCCGTGAGGCCCAAGGGAGGAACAAGGCCCTCCGATGAGCCCGGGGGAGCGATGTCCTCTGTAGAGCAGGAAGGGGGAGCGACATAAGGAGAGATGTCTTCCGCAGAGGATGGAGGCAGAGCAACGTCCCCAGCAAAGCAGGAAGGCCGAGCGACATCCACAGCCGTGCAGGAAGGCCGAGCGACGTCCACAGACGAGTAGGAAGGCTGAGCGGCATCCTCAGCTGGACGTGGAGGCTGAGCGGCATCCTCAGCAGAGCAGGGAGGCTGAGCGGCATCCTCAGCAGAGCAGGGAGGCTGAGCGGCGTCCTCAGCAGAGCAGGGAGGCTGAGCGAGCATCATAAACGGGGAGGGAGGGCGGGAGTTAGTCACAGCCCTGACCACCAACTCCCCTACTGTCAGTGTGGCATGGTGTGACTCCCCAGCCATAGGAAGTCCCGGGAGATCACATCGTCTGGCGTGCTGTGTGGCGCTGTAAAGCTCTCCCTCTTCTCTTAACAGGGAAGCCCCAGATGCTCAGCTCGCTGTGCAGGCTACGTGGCGCGGCATAGCTCTTCGGCGGCGTGGGTAATGGTGTGGCGGATGGACCGGTTTTCTGCAGCTTTAGCAGGCGTTCAAGCTGAGCAATGTCCTGAGCAATGACCATCTCTCCTGCTCCTCAAACATACGTTTGCATGCTTAAAATCTGGCCCATTCGTCGGCACTCATGGTGACCTGCTGCTTCCAAAACTTGGCCCGGTATTCTGTCATGAAACTGGACTGGAGGCTGGATGCAGGTGCAGGTCAAAGCTCTTTATTCAACACAAATAGAAAACACAAACAAAATGCGGTCTTCAAGGCAAACGTGAATCAGACAACTTAGCATAACAGGATACTCTATGACCGCTCCCTCATGGGGTTAACAACTAATAATACCGAGCACTGTGCTCAGTAACCAATGCGTTTAAATACTAGTGCTCATTAACCCAAAAACACGAACAACTGTGACAAATCAAAACAAGGAAGTGCGCGAGCAAAACCACGGTCACGTGACCTGACCGGAGCCACAGTGCCATTTGCTAGCCATATCTTGACACTTCACTATTGATGGTTATCTTGTCTGGTCCGTTTCCAGCTGTTGTCATGATCTTTGTCTTTTTGATGTTGAGGTGGAGACCCATCTTTTTGCTTTCCTTTTTGATTCTTAATATGAGGTGTTTCAGGCCATCTTCCGTTTCCGCCGTAATGTTGTATCATCGCGGAGATTATAAATATTTCTGCCTCCAATCTTCACGCCGATTTCCGATTCTTCCAGATCTAATTTCCTCACGATCATTTCTGCGTAGAGATTGAAAAGAGAAGGGGACAGAATACAGCCTTGTCATACACCTTTCTCGATCTTAAACCACTCATTGTCTCCATGTTGTGTTTGAACAGTTGCTTCTTGGTCTTTATATAAGGATTTTATCAGCTGGATCAGGTGCGCTGGCACGCCCAGTTCTTGCAGGGCCTTCCATAGCTTATCGTGTTCGATGCAATCGAAAGCCTTACTATAGTCGATGAAGCAGATGTAGAGGTTTTTCTGATATTCATGACCATCCATAATCCATCGCAGATTTGTGATATGGTCACAGGTACCATGACCTCGTTTGAACCCAGCTTGCGAGTCAGGTAGTTCAGCTTTAATGATTGGGTTCAGGCGCTGCTTTATGATCTTCAAAAGGACTTTGCTCGCATCAGAAATCAGGGCAATTGTACGGTAGTTGCAACAGTCCCTTGTGTCACCTCTCTTATGCAATGGGATGAATACTAATCTCTTCCAATCCTTTGGCCACCTGCTCGTTTCCCAGATCCTCTGGCAAATCTCTCTGATAGCGACTGTTGGAACAGGCCTCAACATTTCTGCTGAGATGCAGTCAATACCAGGTGCCTTATTGATGGTAACTACTGCAGCGCCCACACGACTTCCTCATCCTGGATAGCTGGCTCCATTTCCACTGGGTCGTCGTGGGATGGCTCAGGGTTGTTTGTGCTTGCATACAACTCTTCCGTGTATTCTTGCCATCTGCTTCTGATGTATTTCTGACCAGTTAGGACCTTCCAATTCTTGTCTTTGATTGCTCCTTTGCGAGCAGTAAAAGGAGTTCAAATTTTCTTGACCTGAGCAAAGAGATTTCTGCTGTGACCTTTTTGAAAGTCCTCCTCCATCTGCTTGCATTGCTGATCCCAGTGTGCTTCTTTGTCTTTCCTTGCTGCACTTTGAAATTCTGCGTTTAACCTCCTAGCCTTGATTCGGTCCCCAGCAGCTTTGGCTGCTCTTCTTTGATCTGCGATTTTGATGATTTCTGCTGACAGCCACTTGCTCCTTTTCTCTAGTTTCTTGTATGGTATATGTTCCTGTGCTGTTTTGATAATGGTGGATTGGAATTCCTGCCACAATTCGTCCGGTTGTTTCTTCATTGCCAAGCAGTTTAAATCTGTTCTTTACTGCGACTGCGTATGAAACAGGTATCTTAGAGCAGTGATTCCCAACCGCTGTTCTGTGGCACACAAGTGTGCTGTGGGCAATCGTCAGGTGTGCCATGGAAGATTATACAATTTCACCTGATTGTTTTGCCTGTCACTACACGCCGCTAAGTGAGTGGCGTGTAGTGACAGGCAAAACAATTAAATGCTCTTCCGACAGGGGGCAGTGTATCAGCGTGAAGCATGACTGTGCATTCCGGTAGTCATGCTTCAAGTGCGACAGAGCAGGTAATAACAATGGATAAATATTTGAAAAGAAAAAATACTCAATCTGACCTGGGTCCTGAAGAAAATTCCGACCCAGATGAAGGCCCTGGCATGAATACTGGTCAGAAGAAAGCAAAAAGGGTGAACTCAAGACAGTACAATGAAAGTTATCTTACCTTTGGATTTACCTTCACCGGGGAACCAAGCGCGCCAAGTCCGCTTTGCCTGGTGTGCGGGGAAAAGATGTCCAACAGTGTCATGGTTCCGAGTAAACTCAAACACCATTTAGTGACAAAATACCCCTCACTTCAAAACAAGGATAAAGACTGTTTTGTTCATCTGCGTGAACAGACTGGGAAACAGGCAGCGTTATTGAGGAAAACCACCAAAACGGGTGAAAAAGCTCTTAAAGCGAGCTACCAAGATGCTGAACTCATCACCAAATCAAAACAGCCACACACCGTGGCAGAGACATTAATAATGCCTGCCTGCAAAATTATCTTAAAAGAGATGCTCGGCCCTGGCGCCGTTCGAGAAATAGCCCAAGTTCCTGTATCAAATAATACAATTTCCAGACGTATTCAAGACATGTCTGCAGACACTGAGGAGATCGTTTTGGAAAAATTGCACATCAGTGGTAAATTTGCATTGC
Source organism: Ameiurus melas (assembly GCA_012411365.1). NCBI lineage: Eukaryota > Metazoa > Chordata > Actinopteri > Siluriformes > Ictaluridae > Ameiurus > Ameiurus melas. The sequence goes on from CM022761.1 coordinate 8,931,487, forward strand.
AACTCCATGAATCTACGGATATCAGTGAGCATGCGCAACTTATGGCAAATGTGCGATTTGTAGACGGATACACCATCAGAGAAAACTTTCTGTTTTGCAAGGAATTGCCAGAAAGTACAACAGGAGAAGAAATTTTTCGAGTTGTGTCAGAGTACCTGGAACAAGGAGGACTGAAGTGGCAAGACTGCGTGAGTGTTTGCACCGATGGAGCAGCTGCCATGCTCGGGCGCACCAAAGGATTTGCGAACAGTGTGAAAGAGCAAAATCCAGATGTCATTGCGACACATTGTTTTCTGCACCGGGAAGCACTCATTGCCAAAACATTGCCAGCGGACCTAGCTCCTGTACTGCAAGATTTTGTGCGCATGATAAACTTTGTGAAGACAAGACCTGTCAAAAGCCGCATGTTCGCGCCATTGTGTGGGGAAATGGGAGCAGAGCATAAAGTGTTATTGCTCCACACGGAGGTCTGGTGGCTATCCCGTGGCAAAGTTTTGGCTCGTGTGTATGAGCTGCGGGAGGAACTTAAAGTGTTTTTGGCAAATGAGAAGAATGATGACGCCAAGTTGCTCTCAAATGACGAGTGGTGTGCATGACTAGCATATCTGACCTGAACACACAAATGCAAGGCCGAAATGAAAACCTGCTCACAAGCACAGATAAAATACAGGGATTTTGTTCAAATGAGAGCCACTCTGTTTCTTCTATGTTCTTGATGCCCAGAATAATACACTAAAAAATCGTCCGATTGGAAGTGGCCCTTATCTGTCCAGTGTAATTCACTGATTCCAAGCAAAACTATGTTGAGTCTGACCATTTCTCGCTTGATCAAACCATTTCTTGCTTGTCAAATTTCCCTTCATTCATTACGTGGACGTTGCATGTTGAGATCTTATACATTTTCGTGCAGCGCAGATGATTTCTTTCATCACAGGCAGCATCAGCATCTGGGCTTCCCGAAGAATGCGTCATAGAATCCCGGATTACTCGTAAATGATCCTTGCTCTTCCCCAGTCGCTTTTTGGATACCAACTGGCCTGGGGGGCCTACCATTTGGTACCATATTTGAAACATGTGAGAGACTTTCCATGAATTTTCATATGTAAATGAATCACATGTAAATGAATCATATGAAAATTAATAAATAAACAAAGGCAAAAAAAAGATAGTTCTATTGAAGAAATTGCCCACATATATAATAAATAATGATAAATACTGGGTAACGCAGGATAAAGTGGTTACTGAAGATGAAGATGTATTAAAGGAATGTAGGTGGTGTGAGTGTTGTGTAAGTGTAAGTCCATGCTTTAGACCTTGGTGTTGTAATAGTTGAGTGCCTGGATGGCCTCTGGGAAGAAGCTCCTCCTCATTGTCTCTGTGTTGGCCTTCAGTGAGCGGAAGCGCTTCCCTGACCGCAATAGAGAGAAGAGTCCATTGTACGGACTGTCCATTGTTCTGTCCATTGTTTGGCTTAGGTATTTTGCTATCTTCCTAGCCTTGGTCCAGCACTGTTTGCTGTAGGTAGACTGCAGGTCAGGGAGCTCAGTGCAGATGGTATGCTCAGCTGATCGCACCACCCTCTTAACAACCCACCTATCCTCCTTGGCGCTTCATGCTTGTGCCAGAACATTGATATTCAAGATATATAGGTGCTGCCAATAAGTTGCGTGTAAAAATGTATTTACGTGAGAATGGGTTGGGAGTATTTCATTGGACTAAACCAAGAGCTTAAAAAATACCATAGCTTGTAATTCCACAAGACTTGACCAGACTATCCTTGTTCTAGTTTGTGTCTTGTATGTTTACAGGGTAGCGGTTTTCACCCAAGTCCAATAGACATGAGCAATGTACTGCTGTCTCGAGAACTGCAGGTAATTAACTGACTAACTTAACTGTATATATGGGCTATATTTACATTTACATTTATGGCAGACACCCTTATACAAAGTGACTGACATTTATCTTATTTAAACAACTAAACAAGTTGAGGGTTAAGGACCTTGCACAAGGGCCCAGCAGTGGCAGCTCTTGGATTTGCTGGAACCTTCCGCTTAGCTGTCCAGTGTCTTAAACAATAAGCTACCCCTGCCCATTTTATTAAATTAATATATGTATCCTCATAGGACATTCTTTCCAGTGGGTTTGTTTTTCTCTTAAACCAGGAATATTCTTAAATATGTTGCTATGTGACTATATTTTTTCTCTCATTGCTTTTCCAGGCTATGGTAGAGGTTTTGGCTGAAAACTACCACAACATTTGGGCTAAAAAGAAGAAGAGTGACCTAGCGGTGAAAGGTGATGACATATTCATGCACACCAAAGTACATTTTTAAATCTGTATTCATTTAATGTGGGAATTAATAAAAAAATCAAATAAATCATTTAACCACCTTTAAGGATAGTATTTATGTAGTTATGTTTATGTATGTTCCTGTTAATTTAGGTGGAACCCATCCCTTGTTGGTGCCATATGATACACTTACAGCCAAAGAAAAAGCCAGAGACCGTGAGAAAGCCCAGGACCTTTTCCGCTTCCTGCAGATAAATGGCTATTCCATTACCAGGTCTGTGTGCCTGAGTGTGTGTGAGGAGATAATGAGGATATCTTGCTTATTCTCACAAAATAAACCACTTTCATATAAAAGAAATATGGGGAAAAAAGCAAGATTCAATTTATACTCCTTGTTATTTATTTCATTTCAAGGGGTTTGAAAGACATGGAACAGGACTCATCCTCAATGGAGAAAAGGTTTGCCTATAAATTCCTGAAAAAACTACTGAAATATGTGGACTGTGCACAGGAATACATTGCTCACCTGGGTAAATAGCCTAGCATTCTACATTTATTTAATGTAATACCTCTTTTATAACACTAAAGTTCTCTCTAAGACAATCAAACAATAAACTTATATTAAATAATAAGTATATTATTACAAATAATCTATACTAACATTTAAATTTTTTTCAGAGGTTATGGCTAGCAGTGGAAAGAATGATAGGTCACCACACGAGCAAGAAATCAAGTTCTTTGCCAAGGTTAGAGGCATAGCACTGTAAAAACATGAAACACAATTAAACTGAATAACATAGTTTGTGTAATTAACTTACTTTGTTGACCTTTAAGACGGTATCATAGTTTAACTGTTAAAGGTTCAGCTGTGGTTTTCTCTGTTCTTCCTTTAGTCATCGTGTTCTTGTTTCTGGACAGTTTTGGGAAGTACATAAATGAGTGAAATACATATTGATTGTTCTTTATTAACTATGACCATGGTGTTGTCTATACCTTTTCTTTCTGTAGGTGCTTCTACCACTAATAGATCAGTACTTCAAAAACCACTCTCTCTACTTCCTCTCCTCCCCAAGTAAGAACCTCAGCAGCAGTGGGTATGCTTCAAACAAAGAGAAAGAGATGGTCACCAGGTACATTAACATTGTTAATACACTGTTATAAATGCCGGATTGAATGATTGGTATAATTGGTGTGGTAGATATAATATGGACAAAAAATAATATGATAAAATGAAAAGGACAATGTACTTACCATAACCTTTCTTTACAACACTTTGTCTCTGAAATATTAATGCTACCTAATCCTACTGGTCTTCAATCAATCTACTATCTATCAATCCATTTCTTTCTTTCCTCTCCCTAATTCACTTGCCATTTATTTTTCGTATTCACTGTTTTTTCTTACCCATCGCTCACTTTATTCTTAGTCTTTTCTGTAAGCTGGCAGCTCTTGTTAGACACAGGATCTCTCTCTTTGGTAAGAGATTTCTTACTCACCTGCATGTTGTGATACTTGGTTTCATGTGGTGAATCTTAATTCTGTGGGATTTTGATTATGTATTTTTGTTTCAGGAAGTGACTCTACCACGATGGTTAGCTGTCTTCATATCCTGGCCCACACACTTGACACTAGGTATATTGAACATACATTGAAATGATGCATAAGTGTACATTTTATTCAAGTTCACTTTTATTTGCATTTAAATGCCAGACCAGTTCAAAATAAGTGTCGATTGTCATGTAATATTGGAGAAGGACTAGAAACTATGTTTCCCATCAGCCACTGCACCATGTCACATGTCTCATTTCACCTGTTTCATGTTTAGCTCTTTAGTGTCACGTTTCAAGGCTGGAGTTCGGAAGCAATCGCAGATTTTCAAAATAGTTTTTTAAACAAACAACAAAACACAGACACTAAGACAATTTGGCATAATACTGTGGCAAAACTAAACATAAACTAACAAGATCAAGATACATGGTAACATGGAACACAGAAGTCTAAGACAAACAAAAGACAGAGAAATAGTGAAGACAATGGCTATATATACACACAAGTGTGTTCATTAACAAACGAGAATCAGATGCAAGTGGTCATGTGACATGTAATGAAGTGCAGTGGCTGATGGGAACTGAGATCCAGAGTTATCTCCTTGATATATGACAATTAGCACTGGTGTGCATATATAGTCACATTCTGCACTGCACGATTTGTTTTGCGTTGCTTGTTCTGTCTCCATGTATCGCGTTATGCTCGCCTTTGTTCCATGTAAATCTTGTGTTGTGCTTTGTTGGATACTTTATTAAATGTTTCACTTATAGTCTGCATTTGCATCCACCTCTAAATCAATAACCTGACAGAATGCAAGACAGAATAAATGGATGCAGCAGATTTTTTCAGCATGCAAGAGGCTTTTTGAAAATGAAAAATCGTGGTGGGAGAAGGAAGGGAGATTCTCCCTGATTCAGGCCAATTAGGAATGGCTCGACATGATGCACTTCCAACCAGGGTGAGTCTTCCAACCAGGCTGAAACCAGCTCCCTCCCTCCCTGCTCTACTAAGGACGTTGATCTATCTCCCTCCCCTATTGTGGATCTCCTTCAGCCTTCCAAGTCAACAGGGAATGTTGTTCAGCCTCCCTGCTTGACTGAGGACGCCACTCAGCACCCCTGTTCAGCTGAGGATGCTGTTCCATCACCCTGTTCAGCTCAAGATGTTGCTCTACCTCCCTGTTCCACCTCAGATGTCACTACCCCAGGCTCTGTTTCGGACATCGTAACTGCTGTCCTACTCCACTGAGGATGTCGTTCTGCCATCCTGCTTGGTTGAGGATGTTGCTCTGCCATTCTGCTTGGCTGAGGACATCACTCTGCGATCCTGATCTGCTGAGAATGTCGTTCTGCCTCCATGCTCTGCTGAAGACCTCGCTCCTTTTCTTTGCTTTGTGCCGTATGTTGCTCCCCCTTTCCTGCTCCATGGAGGACATCACTCCCCTCTCATGTTTCACTAAGAGCATCGCTCCCTCCACTGGCCTCGTGGAGAACTTGGCTTCCCCTCTGGCCTCACAGAGAACTTCTCCACGAGGCCAGAGGGGGAGCGTTGCTCCCCTCTCTAGCTTCATAGTGAATGTCACTCCCCCTTGGGCTTCGCCTTGAGCTTCGTTCCACCTGCAGACAGCGCAGTGGCCGTCACTCCATGCTCAAGCCAGGTCAGGGAGATCACGTCATCTCTCTACAGTGCGGAAGAGACAGACACACTTCTGAACCTCAGTGAACACATCAAGCGTCCTCTATCCAGCCTCGTAAGGGATGACGGACAATGGAACTCTGATGTATTGAACTCTGGATTGCTTATTTACATCTGGTCTGGGGATCCAGGACCCCCTTCTGAACTGACTAAGCACTTCGGGAGCCATGTGTTAAGGGGGTGTTATGTCATTTAATATCGGAGAAGGCCTTGAAATTAAGTATCCTATCAGCCACTGCAACATGTTGCATGTCTCATTTCACCTGTTTCACGTTTAGCTCATTAGCACTGGTTTGTATATACAGTCACATTTTGCACTGCACGAGTTATCCAGCGTTGCTTGTTCTATCTCCATCTATAAAGTTATGCTCGTTTTTGTTCCTTTATAAGTCTTGAGTTGTGCTTTGTTGGATACGATATTAAACGTTTCGCTTATAGTCCGTATTTGCATCTGCCTCTAAATCAATACTGTGACATCGATGCAGATACTAGGCTAAACTTAAATAAAGCATGTTAATGAAGACCACACAAGTTAGTTGTAAAGTAGACATATCATTTAATTAGCTCTTTGTGATGGATGCCTTTGACCATTGTTAAAATTAATGATTTTATGCTAATTCTGTAGTTTTTATTAAATTTCACCACAACAGCTGATGAAATTTCACCACAAAAACTGTCATAGTGTGGTTATTCTGCTTCTCAAAGTGCCCATTTTAAATTTATTGGACTTTATATATTTTTTGGACTGTTATTTAGGCATTCAAAATTTTCATGAAGCTTTTGTAAAGTTAAAGTGCAAATTTCAATCTTATATCAATTTTATGAAAAGGGTTTAACATGATCAAAGCTCTGCCAGGTAAACAAAAACAAGAACAACATGAGTAGAACTTACACTTAATCATTTATACAGAAATAAATTGCCCCTTCCAGTTCATATTTATTGGCATACCAGCCTCAGCCAAGCATAAAATGTTTTTTGGTTATATTTTCCCTTTTATATGTTGTTTAAACATTGCCATTTAAATTAGAACTTCCACTATAGTCAATTTAACATCAGTTATGTTATCAAGTGTATATATTCTAAAACACAGTGCTATAAATCCTGGATACACATATGTGCTACTCTTATGTAGGCTAGTCATGTAATTGGATTATAGTTGGAAATTGCAACATGGTAATGGAATATAGCAACACAGTCTCACAGAAAAAATACAATGAATATCAAAATTTTGTCACAAACATGCCTTACATATCAAAATATCAAACTTTCACATGAACGCTGTTTATGCCACATTCTGCACCAGTGTAATATAAGCAAGCCCACTTCTACCAATATACAATGTTGATATACATATACCAAAATGTTGATATACATTGTATACAAGGTGGTACAAGTAAGTTGCGAACATTTATTCTGTGACACTGGGTTAGGATATAGAGTAATAAAAGTATGTCACAGTTTCCATGTCATAGTGTGCATTACCATGCCTTAATGCACATCACATGCACTAATACAAGCTATGTGTACATACAGCCTAATATATCCATTAATAATCCAATCTACACCAGAGTCTGAATAAAAAAAATTGACATTAAAATTGCACTGCTTTTCATCAGATTACATGTGACAGTTGTACCCAGTATAAGCGTACCCAGTATAATATCACAATCTTTTTGCTTATTGTTTTGTGCTTATGCCATGATCATGAAAAATTCCTCTAGAACGGTGATGAAGTCTGGTTCGGAGTTGGTGAAGGCTGCCTTGAGGACATTCTTTGAGAATGCAGCAGATGACTTGGAAAAAACACTGGAGAACTTGAAGCTAGGGAAGTTTACACACTCACGCAGTCAGATGAAGGGTGTATCACAGAACATAAACTACACCACAGTTGCCCTGTTGCCCATCCTCACTGCCCTGTTTGAGCACATCACTGAACATCAGTTCGGAGTGGACCTTCTGTGTGAGTAAAGCCCTGTACATGTAGTCCAACATTATTGAAAACCTGGAGGTCTTAGCTTTAAGTCTACATATGTTTTCCAGTTGCTATATCGGTGTGTGCATGTGTGTATATATATATAAATATATATATATATATATATATATATATATATATATATATATATATATATATATATATATATATATATATATATATATATACATACAGTATCTCACAAAAGTGAGTATATTCTACACATGTTTGTAAATATTTTATTATATCTTCTCATGTGACAACACTGAAGAAATGACACTTTGCAGCAATGTAAAGTAGTGAGTGTACAGCTTGTATTACTGTGTAAATTTGCTGTCCTCTCAAAATAACTCAACGCACAGCCATTAATGTCTAAACCGCTGGCAACAAAAGTGAGTACACCCCTAAGTGAAAATGTCCAAATTGGGCCCAACTAGCCATTTTTCCTCCCCGGTGTCATGTGACTTGTTAGTGTTACAAGGTCTCAGGTGTGAATGGGGAGCAGGTGTGTTAAATTTGGTGCAACCACTCTCACACTCCCTCATACTGTTCACTGGAAGTTCAACATGGCACCTCATGGCAAAGAACTCTCTGAGGATGTGAAAAAAAAAAGAATTGTTGCTCTACATAAAGATGGCCTAGGCTATAAGAAGATTGCCAAGACCCTGACACCGAGCTGTTGCATGGTGGCCAAGACCATACAGCAGTTTAACAGGACAGGTTCCGCTCCGAACAGGCCTCACCATGGTCGACCAAAGAAGTTGAGTGCACGTATTCAGCGTCATATCCAAATGTTGTCTTTGGGAAACTTTGAGTGCTGCCAGCATTGCTGCAGAGGTTGAAGAGGTGGGGAGTTAGCCTGCCAGTGCTCAGATCATACGCCGCACACTACATCAAATTGGCTGCACGGCTGTCGTCCCAGAAGGAAGCCTTTTCTAAAGATGATGTACAAAAAAGCCCGCAAACAATTTCCTGAAGACTAAGGACATGGATTACTGGAACCATGTCCTGTGGTCTGATGAGACCAAGATAAACTTTTTGGTTCAGATGGTGTCACGCGTGTGTGGTGGCAACCAGGTGAGGAGTACAAAGACAAGTGTGTCTTGCCTACAGTCAAGCATGGTGATGGGAGTGTCATGGTCTGGGGCTGCATGAGTTCTGCCGGCACAGGTGAGCTACAGTTCATTGAGTGAACCATGAATGCCAACATGTTCTGTGACATACTGAAGCAGAGCATGATCCCCTCCCTTCGGCAACTGGGCCACAGGGCAGTATTCCAGCATGATAACGACCCCAAACCTCCAAGATGACCACTGCCTTGCTAAAGAAGCTGAGGGTGAAGGTCTACTGAGCATCTGTGGGGCATCCTCAAACGGAAGGTGGAGGAGCACAAGGTCTCTGACATCCACCAGCTTCATGATATTGTCGTGGAGGAGTGGAAGAGGACTCCAGTGGCAACTTGTGAAGCTCTGGTGAACTCCATGCCCAAGAGCAGGGGTGCACAATACATCAATCACGATCAACCGGTCGATCGCAAAGGAAGTGCGGGTAGATCGCCATTAAAAAAAAAATAGATGTTAGCGTTGATGTACAGGACAGCCAGTCTGAGATCTCGTCTTTTCTCTCTCCATGCGTGTGCGATCAAACGCGCCAGCGCTAAAGGCTAGCGAGCAAAATCACTGAGTTAACTTCCCAGTTTATTCCTACTGAAGAAAGGGTACAAAATCAGTAAGGTAGTGGGATCAAGCAAGAAACCGAAGATTTATCACTTCCATGCGGATTGGGAGGATGATTTTTTTTTTCATGATGTCATATTCGAAGTGCGTTTGTCTGATCTGCCAAGCTACCATTGCTATTCTGAATAAGGGAAATGTGGAGCCTTTTAGGTCTGTTCATAAAAACTAATACACTGACTTCCCTCCGAAAACGAGCTAAGAAAGAGGAAAGTGAAGGAACTAAAATCACAGTTGTCCGGACAGCTGTCATTTTTTCACGGCTGACTTCAAATGCTAAGGCAGCCACCGAAGCATCGTTCCGGGTGAGTCACTCCATCATTAAACACAAGAAGTTATTCCAAGATGGAGAGATAATAAAAGAGGCATTCGTAGACGCAGCTGACTCGTTGTCTCGGGACTTTAAAAACTAAACCGAAATATTATCTTCAATCAAAGCTCTCCAGCTATCAAGAAGTAGTTACACGGCGCTGTGAAGTCATGGCCGAGGATTTAGGGAGATAAGGGAGTTTCTTTTTGCTGTTAAACATGCAGAATACACCCAACTCAGTGATGATCAGTGGCTGCTGGACTTGGCATTCTTAACCTATCTGACCAACATGTTAAATGAGCTTAATTTGGAGCTGCAAGGAAAAGACAAAACCAAATTTGCATATTCTGTCCTCAAAGCTGCAGCACCATGATTTTGGGAACTTCCAAAACCTTGCGTCAGATCTGGAGACACAGCGAAGGCTTGTGTGCAGTTGAACATTGCACGCTACACGGAGCAGATTGACTGCTGTCGGTCAGAGTTTCACAGACGCTTTAAAGACTACAACCATGTGCTACCTGTTTTGGGACAATGTAGTGGTTGATTCACTCGCATCGAAAATTGCAATGCTGTTTCACCCGAACTCATCTGAAGTGGAGGATGAGATTTTGAAACTACAGACTGACCTTCAGCTGAAGTCCAGGGCTCATGGACAGTTTTGGAACTTACTCACAGGGGAAAAGTACCCAAACATGAGGAAATGTACAACCTCGACTGCATTATTTGGCTCTGCTTATGTATGTGACTCAGCCTTTTCCCACATGAAGATTATTAAGTCCAAATACCGGTCCACAGTGACTGATCATTTGGAGGCTTGCTTGAGGCTGATTCTATTCAGTGCAAGTCATCAGAGTAAGGTATTGACCAAAAATGTACTGAATTGTAGTGTGCCATAAGGGCTCATGCAGTTATACAAGGTACATGAACATATATATTGTGTGTAAATATATTTAAAGTGTACTCAGTGTATATATAAATAAATATATGTTTATCATTTTTAATGTAGGTAGATCTCCTTGACTGGTCATGTTAAAAGTAGCTCGCGAGTCAAAAAAGTGTGAGCACCCCTGCCCAAGAGAGTTAAGGCAGTGCTGGAAAATAATGGTGGCCACACAAAATATTGACACTTTGGGCCCAATTTGAACATTTTCACTTTTGTTGGCAGCTGTTTATACGTTAATGGCTGTGTGTTGAGTTATTTTTAGGGGACAGCAAATTTACACTGTTACACAAGCTGTACACTCACTACTTTACATTGTAGCAAAGTGTCATTTCTTCAGTGTTGTCACATGAGAAGATATAATCAAATATTTAAAAAATGTGAGGGGTGTACTCACTTTTGCGAGATACTGTATATATATTTGTTTATTTTATTTTTTTAAATAATACACTTACTGATTGCATCTTAATGTTTCTATGTTTATGGCTCACATCTTTCTGACTGTTTTTAGTGGATGATGTCCAAGTGTCATGCTATCGGATCCTGAGCAGCCTCTACTCATTGGGAACTGGGAAGAACATCTATGTTGAAAGGTAGAAATGTGGAGATTTTGCATAATATTTCGGAGATAGGGGCAGATTTATTAAGATAAGCCTAATTACAGAAATTTTAGTCTCTGTTTGCACTGGTGGTCATGGCATGCAACTGACGATAAACACACCTTGGCTACAGAATATGTGAACAGATCAATATATACTAATACCACATGGCATGAGTGAGGGGACAGATATGAAGAAGCTCACAGATGTGAAGTACTGTCAGGGTTATGGTGATAAAGCTACTATTTCATTCATATATATATATATATATATATATATATATATATATATATATATATATATATATATATATATATATATATATATATATATATATGTACACAAAAAAAAAAAAATTTTAAATATTGCAAGCTATTACAAACAAAGGTTTATATTTAATATTCAATACTTTCCAGTTGCAGTAATTTAATTGTGCACCCAGCATGGTTACAAGGTAGTTATAAGGTAGTATATAATAAGCTAAGTATGTTTAAGCTAAGTTGTGTCTGTTATATTTGGAACTTTTCAATGTTGAATTATTTACATTTTATTGGGAGTAACCTGGTCATTTGGGAATTTGATATAGTTCAGAACACATTAAAGAAATTTTGTAAGTATTATAGTAGTAGCATTATATTTATATAGTGTGTATTAGTATTGTAATTATGTACAGTCAGTACAGCGAAGAAATAGTGTTACTCAGTAGAAACTCACAGGATATAAAGACTCTCTATGTATGTACTCGGTTTTACTGTAGACAGCTTCCAGCTCTAGGTGAGTGTTTGGCCACTCTTGCAGGAGCGATGCCTGTGGCATTTTTGGAGCCTCACCTCAACACACATAACCCATTCTCTGTCTTCAACACCAAAGCAGCACGGGAACGGGCCAGTAAGTGTTACTTTTTTAGGCTGTAAAACTCTTAATTAGCTACTGACCACAAGATAAATAATTATATTCAAGAAGTACTTTTAATTTTGTTTCAGTATTTCACTACTGAGGCTGTTGGTTTAATTTTTTATTTTATTTTACACAAATGCCTTAGTTATGCTTCTTGTTTACTGCTTGTTCACTACTTATTAAATACATATTATGTACTTATTACTTATCAGACCACTGCTTGTTTTCATTGTAATAACAATTTTATCTGTAAAATGTATTACTTACCACATTGTCATCTCAGTTGTTTGCAATATTAACAATAGTGACATTCATGGTTGTGTGTGCACAAAACTTTGAGTATATATTGTGGCATTAATATTATAAGGTTGTATCTGGGTTAAGAATAAATGGGAGATAGAACCATATAATACCTGTAATACTAAGCTCATGTTATGTTTGTCTGAAGTATTTTAACCCACTAATTTACCTCTCTCCTCAGTATTAGGCATGCCTGATACTGTAGAACAGATGTGTCCAGAAGTGCCTCATCTGGACTGCCTGATGAAAGACATCAATGATATGTCTGAGTCAGGAGCACGCTACACTGAAATGCCTCATGTAATTGAGGTAGTGCTGCCCATGCTGTGTAACTACTTATCCTACTGGTGGGAGAGAGGCACAGAGAACCAGACCAAGGGCACAGAAACTGCATGTAGCACCACTGTCACCTCTGAGCACCTTAGTGTCATCCTGGGTAACATTCTCAAGATCCTGAACAGCAATCTGGGCATTGATGAGGCCTCTTGGATGAAGAGGATTGCAGGTAAGGAAGATGTCTAATAGTAGTAAGTAGACTAAGGCACATGGACTACATTTATAATCAGACAAGTGCCAGACAGAAAAAAAGTTTCCTATATGACCAAAAATCTTCATATACATGCCTTGTATAGTTGAGAACAGCAATTTAGCAGATTAGGAGATGTGGGACTCTAGATTCTTCATCATAGCGCACAGACAAATACAAGACGTAGCATTATGCCATTGTATATTTTTGCTATCTCTATGATCACTGGTACAGGTGGTAACATGGCCCAGAGCGGCCAATGTTAAAAAAAAAAAAAAAAAAAAAAGATTGTCTTTCAGTGAAGCCATTATCACGTGGTTAAGTGTGTTGCAATATTAAATTAAATTGCTTTGATCTTTTTCAGTTTTACTTATCACTAGATTTTATGTTGATGTTTTAGTAGAAGTCTAATAAATGCAAAGTAGACTTCTAGACTTGCAGTCATGAAAGTATATTATTATATTATATTTAATATGTTAACATTTTAAGCTATATTTGATAGTTTATGTTCCAAAATACATTTAATGCCAAATTCCACATTGCGTTTTTAATCATTGGAACTGAGAGGGAGAAAAAAAACACTGCCCTGAAGACAGGGACAAAGGAATTGCTAAACTATACATTCATGCTAGACAAAAATTAGCAAACTAGACACCATCTATTTCAAGACTACAGCAGATTTTAATAGGTTAGAAAAAAAAAGTAGCTGAATCAAAAGTTTTGCAGAAAAGTGACATTTGGATAGTGAGGACTATTTAGAATGTTGGAATTCATTGGACAGCATTTGTTCATAGTTAAACTTAAGTCGCGAGAAATCACCATATGAATGGCTGTGATTGTTATTATAGAAACAAGTGTTTTGTTGTATATAATAATGTATTTAAATTTATGTTAAGCAAACCAACACTAGTATTTTGGTTCCAATGATTGACATCTGCACCATCTTGCAGTGTATGCTCAGCCTATCATCAGCAAGGCGAGGGCAGATCTTTTAAAGGCACACTTCCTGCCAACACTGGAGAAATTAAAGAAGAAGACAGTGAAGGTGGTGGCAGAGGAGGAGCTTCTCAAAGCTGACAACAAAGGTGATACCCAGGAGGCAGAGCTACTGATCCTGGATGAGTTTGCAGTGCTGTGCAGGGATCTATATGCATTCTATCCCATGCTCATTCGCTATGTGGACAACAACAGGTAATACAGTCATATTACCATAAACATGAGGGCCTTAAATTTTCATTCGTGTACAACAGGTCATGTTTTAGTGTGCCCTTAAAATGACCAGTATTTTTATTATTTGTATTATCAGCAATTTTATGGTGTTTCCATACTGAAATGAATCAACATAACATAGAAATGCATATATAAAACTATAACAATACAATATTGATTGTTTTATGTTGAAAAATGCTGGTTATTTCCTATATCTGCCCAAACAAGAGTATTGATGTAAGGACCCAAGCAAAAGGTGTAGTAAGTAGATCTGATATTCCTCTGGGCTTATTGTGAATCCTCTCTAGATCACGATGGCTGAAAGAGCCTGATTCTGACTCCAATGAGCTTTTCAGGATGGTAGCAGAAATTTTCATCCTTTGGTGCAAGTCACACGTAAGCTTATCTGAATTCTGCTTTTCCCTGTCATTATTGCAAAAATAGTAGATCAAATTAAAACCTTTGGACTTCCAGAAAATCATTTTATTAGGGTTTTTGGAAGAAGGTATACTGAAACAACTTTTTCAATCAAGTTTTATTATACCTTCTGTCAAATTCACCTCAGTGTCATTTTTTTCATGCAGAATTTTAAGAGAGAGGAACAGAACTTTGTTGTGCAGAATGAGATCAATAATCTCTCCTTCCTCACTGGGGACAGCAAGACAAAGATGTCAAAGGTAGGAGTGATGAGTGACGAGTTTACAAAATTCTTTACAGAAAAACAAAAAACGTCATATGATGGCTGGCTGAAACTGTACAAGGACGTGAATGGAAATGTTAAAAACAATGAAAATGGAGCAACAACTTCTTTTGCTAGTCTTGAAATGAAGACACAAAAGGGGGTTCTATTTGTCTCTGCATTGTAAGAATGCACATGTTTAGCTGTGTGAACACTTGCAATCTATTGATGTAGGAATGATAAGAAAATCCTGAGAAATGCTGATGCTGACTGAGGCAAATGATGTTTAATTCATGGATCATGCCTATAATAGCACTCATCCCATTTTACAAATTTTACACTTACTTTCACTGATCTAATAATCACTCATACTGCTTCACTAACATTGACAATAAGATCTCCAGTCAGTTTATAATTTTAACGTTAAAGCATATCGCAGTTTATTCACAAACAACCCAAACAGTGCATATAAAAATGAGAATTGTGCAAAATATTATCCAAACTTTCACATACTGTATATATTTTATATAAAATGGTCGGAATTTTTGCCATCTTCCAAGAAAAAAAAAATGTTGTTGTTATTATGATTATTATTATTAAATAACATCAAAATAAATAATGTAAATAAATAAATAATGCATATTTATTTCCAATGCATATATTCAGATTTCATGCAACAAATTGCAATTATTATGATTGTGAAGTTCATCAAACATTATTTAAAAAAAAACACAACAAAAATTCAAATTTGAATTCGAAAAAATAAAAAAAAAAAAAAAAAAAAAAACCTTACCCTTTTTTTTTTTTTTTTTTTTTTTTTTTTTTTTATATTTTTTTTTTTTTTTTTTTTGCTTGATTATACTTTTCTAATTTAATGGGGACAACTGTGTAAACATAAAATTAACCTGCTGATATCTTTTCAATGTCCTGTACACATTCTGTAGCATCGGTGTTCCTTGGGGTCAATTTGACCCTTGGCTCTTTTAGCTGTATAAAACAGAAGAAATATTAAAATTTCACACACATTTGTTTTGCTTGTTTTATTGAGGTCACTATAACATGTTATAATTTTATAATGTTCATTATTATTTTAAATATTCAATATTATATTCAAAAAACTTCGCTCTGTTTTAGGGCTCTAACCTAACATAAGCATATCCGTAGTATTGCGAGAACCACTAGTAGTTCACATGACATGGGACATAATTTTCATGAGAACTTTGATGTTTCCCGTGCCGTGGGGGAGGGGAAAACATAATTCTCATGGTTTATCAAACAAAGGGGAGGAGAAAACATTTTAAAAGCATGAACAGAAGCCTTCTAAACCATTTCTCTTTGTGCTATGTGTGCGCTGTCCTTTCAGACAATACATACCAAGCAAACCAGCCAAATATGGCATAAAAATATGGGCCACATGTGATGCACACTCCAGCTATGCCTGTAATATGCAGGTGTACATGAGTAAATCTCCTGGAGAAGCACCTAAAAAAGATCAGGGCATGTAATGATGTTCTGTTTAAAAATAAAATCCTTCTAAATGTTTGAAATTGTGTTTGTTTTTCCCGGGGTCAAATAGACCCCAAACATAACTCGTGTTACTATCCTTGATAAAATAAATAGTTTTTCTTTACAAATGTTATAGATTACAAAAATCTATACTTAGAAATATTATAATATTTACCTATACTTTTCCAATCAATTTTAGGTCAATCAGTAAGATTTTATGTTGATTTGTAAATTTGTCCATAGTCGTGCAATGGGTATTCTGGATGTATAAGGGGTGGGGAGGGGGTTGGTGGGTGTATGTCAACTTAAAAGGTTATTTTAGTAGTCAACAAAGACCTAAATTACCTGAGACACAAAACTTTGTTAAAAAAAAAATCATATTCTGGAGGTTTAAATTACTGGGGTGAAATTGACCCCAGTGGGTAAAAAATGTTATCGGATTTGAGGGTAACAGGAGGGTTAAGCATAGCTGTCAGTATGTTCTTCAATAATATGCTGGTGGAAATTTCATCGACACTCTGGACAGATGCACCACACAAAATTTCACAACGTGTTCTATGATTATTGATTGAGTATCATATCATCATAGGATCATAGTGTTCTATGAATATTGATTGACAATTGTCAGAAAGAATCACAGAATGACCTGAAAGCAGCAGGAACAACAGTTACACATCAAACAATAAGCAGTGAAGTGCACAGCAATCATCTCCATTCTTACCTCCCACACAAAACTCCTCTGCTAATGAAAAAGCACAGTGATGCATGTCAGAAAACAGTACAGAGGAAGTACAGAGGTGGGAGCATCAGGATACAGGGCTGCTTCTCTGCAAAAGGTATTGGGGCATGCCATTGAAGGAAATGAATAGATCAAAGTACTAAGGCATATTAGAGAAGAATTTAATCTCATTGGCCAAGAAAAAGAATCTGGGGAAAAGACATTTCAACAAAGTAACTCAATAAGACTTTACATGGCCCAGAGAATCTCCTGTTTTGAATTCCATTGAAAATGTATGGAGGAGTTTGAAATTGCTAGACGTCATCCCTCATCAAGGTTCATCAAGGTTACTTTCATAACCTTGGACAATTGATGACAGTTTACCAACAGGAATGGGCCAGATTTGAACCACAATACTGCAAAAAGCTAATTACATCTTACTGAAGCAGTAATTGCTAACTACAGTTTTGCAACAAAGTACTAATGCCAGCAATTTGTGTGGTCGGAATACAGTTTTGTTACTTCATCAAAAACAGTCTGAAGTGGATATATGTACTGGAAGTATATTAAATAACCAAAAGAAAAGTGTTGGAATACTAATTTAACCCTAAATGTATGCTGAATGTGTTGTCTCGTCCCTCCTGGCAGAGGCAGTCAGTTTTGGAGCTATGAAACCACCCCAATGCATCAGTAATCAGCCATGAGCATGGCCAGTCGTTGTTCTAATAATACTTGCAATGTATTTATAGTTCAGGCACTGTATTATGTAGGATAAGGCCCCTTTTCCTGAAGGATGACAGTAATTTACAAGTTGACTATATCTGCTGCATGCAATACTTAGGATATATTTAATATCTGTTTTTGCCATCCTGGTATGACATATGCAAATTATGTCAACCCACCTTATAACTCTCACAGGAAATAATTTTCACACAATGCAATATTGAAATTAATTATGTATCTAGAGTTCATTTAATCTATCACTATGTTTTAATTCAGCCTGTTGAGGATTTAATTTAGTTTAAATTAAATTTAGTTTCCCGCATTTAAAAATACAAGGAAATCAATCAGCGCACATTGTTCATACATTGTTCACTAATTATACCTTTTTGATAATCTTTCTTTCTTTCATTCCTTTTTTTCTTCCTTCCTTCATTCCTTCCTCCTTCCCTCCCTCCATCTCTCTCTCTCTCTCTCTCTCTCTCTCTCTCTCTCTCTCTCTCTCTACCTCACCCAGTTGTTTCTGCCAAAGGTACAGTGAGGTTGCATGTAAGATTTTTATGTTTTCTGTGTGGAGAGTGGGGGCAGGATAGGTTTGCTCACTGCGTCCATTTTCGACCATGTATCAGTAATCACCATTAACTTGTTTGGCTTTATTTCTGTCTGCCCACATCATTGGCATCTTATGAGCATCAGATCTAAATACCTTTGTCTACCCTTGGATGATAAACCAAGGATGCATATAACTACAGAGATGAGTTCCACTTTAGCTACAATTTCACTGTGGTCCTGCTATACTCCTCAACAGTATGGTTAAAATGTATTATGAGAGCTCTGACTGATGCAATTTGCATTTATATGCAGCTAACCAAACACATAATATACTGTAGACATAGTTCTTATACAATGCAGCACAGCATCATTTAAAAATGTATGAACAAAGCTATTGTACATTGTTATACAGTTCTTTTATTTGGCTTTATTTATTTAAGGCAAATTGCTTAGGCTAAGGCTCCCTGATCCTGTTCCTTAAGTTAGATTACAACTTTTTTTTGTACTCAAACACAGTAAATAAAATTTAAGAAAGGGAGATCATTTGTTGCTTTATACAAATTAAGCATTATTTTTTTTTTAAAGGTAATGTAGTCAAATTGACCTACTTTATAGGCCTTTATATGATACTTTATATTTTCTGGATGCCTGACCAGCACACCTACTGCATATGTGCTTTTTGAATAGCCCTTTCCAGATTTAGTTACCATTTGCTGTTGTTATAGCCTCCACTCTTCTGGGAAGGCTTTCCACTAGATTTTGAAGCATTACTGTGGGGATTTGCTCATTCAGCCACAAGAGTATTAGATAGGTCATCCAATGATGTTGGATGAGAAGGGCTGGGGTGCAAATGGTGTTCCAGTTCATTCCAAAGCTGTTCAGTGGGGTTGAGGTCAGGGTTCTGTGCAGGCCACTCGAGTTCTTCCACTTCACCCTTGGCAAACTATGTCTTCAAGGGCCTCACTTTGTGCACAGGGGCATTGTCATGCTGTCATGTAATGCTTAGTTTCAGTGAAAGGACATTGTAATGCTATGGCATACAAAGACATCTTATATAATTACTGTGTGTTCTTCCAACTTTGTGGCAACAGTTTGGGGACAGCCCACATATTGGTGTGATGGTCAGGTGTCCACAATCATTTGCCTATATTGTATAGCTTAATTTAACTGAATGGAAAATGACAACAAATTTAAATGTAAGACCATTTTTTATGCCAATAATAATAATAATAATAATAATAATAATAATAATAATAATAATTTTTCCAATCACATTACGATAATTTGTATTTGGGTGTAACACACAAGTGTGTTTTGTTGTCCAGTGTGTCATCTCAGATCATTTTCTGTGACGCTAAATTGTCTTTTATGTCTTGTGGATTATGTTATGCTGTAGCATGGTGTCTGTCCCCTTTCTTCTCTTGTGCTTGGTGCTTTGTATTTAGTCCTGTGGAGCATTATGTGTGTTTGGTGCATTGGAGTGAATTTTGAATTTAGTGAACCTTGAAAGAAGTCTGTGAAGAGGAAATGTTTGATTTTTGTCTTTCTGGAAACACCTAGAGAGTTTATAAGTATGTATCAAAACACATTATTATGCTTTACATTATTTTGATAGTTATAACATTGCCAAAAATACAAAACTGCAGTATACAGTACACAAAGGCCAAGATCTGATGAAACTGTAAGAGATCAGGTACTGTTTGTGTTGTTACAGTTAATAGTAGACTATTCTGACTGCAACCAGATGCACAGGTTCATTATACTTCTGGGGTTCTTTGTTAGTTAGTTGCTCTAAACTTGAGCTAAATTTCAAATGAAAATAGTAACTTATTTGGCCAGCTCAATAAAGTGTATTTGTCCTCTGTATGCTTTGTTGTTGTAGCTAGTTTTCATTGTCACCATAATTACAGTGTGTGTATGTAAGTCCTGCCTCAGTAAGGGCGTGTATGTTGAGTGCTTTCTCTGCTCAGGCAGGAGGACAGGATCAGGAGAGAAAGCACAAGAAGAGACGTGGTGAGATTTACTCCATCCAGACCTCACTGATTGTGGCAGCTCTGAAAAAAATGCTACCTATTGGCCTGAACATGTGTACGCCTGGAGACCAGGAACTTATCTCATTGGCTAAAACTCGCTATGGCCTGGTAAGTCTGTGTGGTTTATAAGAGTTATGGGGGGGGCAATCATTTGCATGCTTTAGGGGCACTAATATTCTGCTTCCATTCTGATTCTTTTAGAAAGATACAGACGAAGAGGTGAAGGAGCATTTGAGGCGAAACCTACACCTGCAAGAGAAGGTGGGCCATAAACAAGATCCAGCTCTTACCCCAGTGCTAAATATATCCTGAATGCCATAAACAAAGAGTTCTCAAATGTTTTTTTTCTTTTTAGAGTTTCTTTTTTTCCCTTTTCTTTCTCATTTCTGAGCTTCCCACACACAGATTCCATTTTATATTTATTATATGTGTAATTAATGTGCACTTTGATAATGCTAGGATATGTTTTTCACCATTGTAACAAAATTATAAAATTGTAGAACCCATGACTGTTTTTCATGGACCTCTGGGAGTCCCGGCATATTGCCACGCTGCATATCTCCACTATGTATGAGCGTATAGAGGAGAAATTAGGCATAGAAAATCTTCCATAGTATCTTTCTAACTCCCCAAAAAATCATGTACCATTTTAGCTGTTTGTTGAGGGAGGCTCCTCATTGCCTCCATTTTTATGGGACTTCAGGAGATAATCCAGTACCCTTAGATACAGAACCACCATTATTCTTACCAAAAGTGGACAATGACAGTGTCTAAATAGGCAACAGCACTGGAGCCTCTGGGCAAAGACCATCAAATGTTGGAAAGTTGCTGGAGTCTCATGGAGACCAAAATGAAAAACATAGTATTGCAGTAGTAATTTCTAAGCATACTGAATATTGTCTTTGGGTAGAGGGATAGTCTGCAGTAAGAGGAGTCTGCCCTACCCTTTATTCAAGTCTCACAGAGATAACTGCAATGTTTATTTAAAATGAAAGACATTACAAAGCCAGTCTGGTGTAGGCTCCAGATTACCTTCCCCCCCCCCTTTTTTCCCCTCTGTTTTTACATTCTGCTCAATGGCTAGAGCAGAAAGGACTAAATCAATGTTTCTGCTCACAGTTAAATGTCTCTGTAGATTACTTCACCCAGCTTCATTGTCTTGGGAGGTTATCAGGAACAAGTGGCATTGGGAATGAGGATCAGGCAATACTTGCTAGAGGAATTTCAGCCATAGGATTTCCTTTCATAAGACCTATAATGTGCTTACTGGGCCTTCTGCATGTGCTCCTGAATAATGAGGCTCTCTCACTTCCTGTGTTTCTGCAATAATTGTTCAAGTTAGGTGGCATTCAAATATTATCTTCAACAGAGAAACCCAAAGAAAATCTGTGACAGTTCCCAAATGGCAAAAAAAAAAAAAGTATTTCATTTTGCCTCTGGTTTGTAGTCCTTTTATTTCCATGTTTTGGTGATTGCCCAGTGTGGTTTTCTGGTCTCCAGACTTTGGGGGTAACTCCCTACTTGGTGGTACCCTAAAGACCCTTTGATGACCTTGCCAAGTTCTTAAACCAACAAAATAACAGTATTCTTAGAGCTTTATACTGATATTACTGTTTGGATATAGTCTGTATTAACCCCAATGTCACACAACTGTCATATCCTTTATTTTATGTTACAAATAGTAATAAATTATGTGAATTTCTATTATTCATCTTAGTATAATAGAACAATAACAGTATAAATGACCTTCTGTGCTCTCATAGTCAGAGGACCCTGCTGTGAGGTGGCAGCTTCATCTGTATAAAGACGTGATTGTGAAGAATGAGGGTCCACCCGATCCAGAGCGCACAATTGATCGCATTCAGACCATCTCAGCTGCTGTGTTTCATCTTGAGCAGGTCTTAGAATGTTTTTTTCCTTACTCATTCCTTTTGGATTTTTTTTTTTGGTCATTAGAAAATTAAACTGTGTTTATTTTGCTGGCTAAGAAATTTAAATGGCAATATTAGGTATTAGTTTTGTATTAAATTACAGTATATGTGATTTTTTTTTTTTTATCCTTTGTTACCCTAACTCACATGTACTTTAGGTGGAGCAGCCACTAAGGTCCAAGAAGTGTGTGTGGCAAAAACTACTGTCCAAACAGCGTAAGCGTGCGGTAGTGGCCTGTTTCCGTATGGCACCGTTATACAACCTGCCCAGGTATACAACTTGTTGCACATTATGATATTAACATTCTATACCATGGGCCAATTAGAACATTGCTTAAGTTAATATTGATCAGCCAGTCACAAACTGAACTATACAACATTGCCCATAGCTTTATAGGCATGAAGTAATGCTTGCCTTAAAAATACTGGTTTTAATCACACAATATAATAGTGTACCAACAATAGCTGCATAAATGCAGCACTGCGCTAACATTAGCCTGCTAACTAGTTAGCTTAGCAAGTGTTAACATGACATTCCTGGGAACATCTACCATTATGTAGCATGTTCACCAGCAGGCAAGGTCTTTTTTAAATGTGTAATTAATTAGATAACATCTCTAACTTAATAGACCTTTTATTGGCTACCCATTTGGGTTCATGATCACAAGGTCGCAACTTTTCCATTGGTAATCGGCAAGGAAAAGAGCAAACAGGAATAAGCCACTAGCTCAAATAAATAAATAAATAAGATAGTTCCAGAATGAAAGGAGGTATAACAGAGTTTAACCCCTTTATGAAGATGAATTCTATACCTGTTGGATAATATGCCACACATTTCTTTCTTTCTTTTTTGTTTTCCTCTCCTCATTTTTTTCATTTCTGTCCATCTGTTCTTCCTGAAGCTTATAATTGCAGTTTGTAATTTCATGCTCTGTTGCTGTGTAACTCAAAACCACAGTAGCATCACCAGAATTGATAGGCAAGTGGAAGCAATGAATTTAAAATCTTACCTAATTAGTCCTGTCATTCATTTTTATTGTTGATGCATTTCCCTGTTCTCTTATTATACCAGTTAAATTTTATACATCCAGTTATACATCCAGTTAAATTTTGAAAATTCAAAGTTATCCACTGCTAACAATTATTCCAATTCAGAATCCTGCTTCTGGTGATTTGTGGATGTATGTTTTGTTTGTAAGTCTGTTTATTTGCTTTTTTTAGGGCTCCAAACATCAAAGATGCTGTAATCACACTATTAAAATTTTCATTTTGTTTTCATGATTTTGTTGAAATGATGATCATGAGTCACATATGATTCATGATTGTGTTATATGTGTTTTCTTCTTTTGTCCATTTGCTGTTCTCAACATTACCCTTCTCTTTAGGCACAAAATTAATAATTACTTCCTGAATGCCTACCGACACATTTGGCTGGAAAAAATGCATGAGAGAGCAGATTATGACAGTCTGCTCTCCATGCTAACGGTAAAGTAGTGCTTGGGGAATGTTTATTGGATGCCCCCTCAATTAGCTCATCTTCTAGACATGGTTTGGACTGCAACAGATCTTCAGTAGTGAGTCTCACTGGTCAACTGGTCATGTGATAATACTACTGATAACTCACCCAGCCATAAAAGCATTACATTTATAGACAATTACATACTAAGCTGTATTAGCTGTGCACTGTTACCACATATTCTGCATTCTTCATTAGGAAATAAACTCTGAATGTCTCTGTGAATTTACTGAGATGTGTACCGTGTGATTTACCCCTAGATTTATGTTAGTATTCAGAGTTGTCCCTAAAAAAACAAAAGCAAAAATACAGTTTAGCCTAATATGATACTAATAGCAGCCGTAAAATGTTCATGATGTTAGTTTTCAAGCCATAATAATCATGTTAAACACATTATCACTGGAAATTTCTAAATTTAACAATATATTGGCTGCCAGCTTATAAAACAGCACTTGATATAATTGATAAATTGTACTCACATTTTTAATCTAAACTATTATTAAAACAATGTTATGGTTAACGTAGAATGGCTATAGCTTACGTTACTTGAGTGGATTTACGGAATTTATTGTAATATGCAATATAAAATTCAGGCTTCAATTTAAAAGTGTCACATTGTCATTATATTCTTTCACATGTAATTAGTATGACCAGTTAGGCTTCCTGCTTCTTGTGTATAAACTAACCTCTTCCTCCCTAGCACTTTTTTGTTTGCCAGCCATAACTTTCTGTCTCACTTGCCCTACTAACCATGGTAACCATAATAACCATACTATTAACAGTAACCCTGCTTAATCTTTAATCCTCCCACCTCAGGCATCGCTCTATTAACCTGTTCCTCACTGGCTACCAAAGAATATGGATAGAGACAGAGACGTACTCATTTGAGGAGAAGCTAGTGCAGGATTTGGCAGTAAGTACCTTTCAGGACAATTAATTGGTAATTCTGGGTTCTGTGGCCAGACTTTGGCTGACAACCAGCCACGTGCACTACAAGCACAATTTTCAACAGAGCTGTGGTCACTTGGGATTTTTGTTTCAAAATATATTAACTAAAGTAAAATAAAATAAAATTAAATTATAATAACTGGTCAACCAGTTATTAATTCTAAGAGTTCACTTACCTTTTCCACTGCATTTTGAATGTTGAATGTTAAGGCAGTGCTGGAAAACAATGGTGGCCACACAAAATATTGACACTTTACGCCCAATTTTGACATTTTCACTTAGGGGTGTACTCACTTTTGTTGCCAGTGGTTTAGACACTAATGGTTGTGTGTTGAGTTATTTTGAGGGGACAGCCAATTTACACTGTTATACAAGCTGTACACTCACGCTGTATACTTTACATTGTAGAAAAGTGTAATTTTTTCAGTGTTGTCACATGAAAAGATATAATCAAATATTTACAAAAATGTGAGGGGTGACTCACTTTTGAGAGATACTATATATATATATATAGTGACGACACGTAGACTTTAGGCGGATGCAGGTGCAGGTCACAGTCTCTATTCAATATAACAACTTAAACACAAGTAAGCGCGGTCTTTACAGGAACACTGGCACTGGGACATATAACATACTTGTCCTTAACATAAACGGCACGACCGCTACAAACGTGTCAACATATCATAGACATATAAACACAATCATGAGCAACGTGCTCGGTAACTCATCCACTTAAATAAGGTACATAATCAATGATAAACACAAATACCTGTGACCACTCTGCTGTAAAGCTCGCACTAACCCAGAAGCGAGCGAAACAAACAAAGTCCATTTAAACCAAGTGCCGCAGTACCCTCTGTCGGCGGTGGTGTCGGCGGTGGCATATATATATATGTGTGTGTGTGTGTGTGTTTGCACTGTATAATCCTGATATTTTCATATCAAGCTTGAAAATACTGCCCTAACATTTACTAAACAACTGAATGAACCTAAATGAAATGCAGAATACATACCAAATTCATCATTATAATCATACAGTGTGTGTTTACAACACAGCGTATTCTATAACCCATTATATGTGTCTGACTTGTAGCTTTAATAGTCTAGTCCTTATCCAGTTTACCTGGGTTGAAGAGTAATTCCAAGTCCAATATGTACCTGCCAGAACTAAGCTGATCTAAATTAATTATTACAGTAAGCATTTTGATTGCACAGACAAAAAGAAGGATACTGTATATAGATATGAAATGAATGGGGCGTTCAGCTAAGGCCTTATCTGTTTTTCTTTCTTTTTCTATTTTGTTTCAGTTTTGTGTTTTTTCAGTTTTTTTTGCAAATTCTCTGGTCACAGCAACTGCGTAAAGCCTGCATGACATCTCATGTATATAGATGTCAGTGCTTGTCATAATGTTGTGTCTCTGCTCTCTCCAGTATGTGTGGTAGTTCCATCCAGTAGGTGGTAGTTTAAATTAAATGCTTAACTTTAATGGCAAAAATTTCCCAAGAGTTCAAGAAGCCTTTGGAAATTTTCTGAAGCAGAATTGCACTGCTGTTGCTTGTTTTAAGAGAATTTCATTTCATACCGAATAATAGACCAAATGAAATGTGTTAGCGGAATGCATGTATGTAGGTTGAACTGTTTCCTTTATGAATTTGAATCATTCATTGCCTTAATGCATGTCATTTGCATTTGTGTTAGTTTGTACTGAGCATCCCTGTAATGGTCCATTGTGCTAATACTCTCTGCTGAATATGTGTGTTGTGTGTGTATGTGTGTGTATTTGCTGTAGTTTTTACTTCAGGTATCAAATAAGGTTTCTTATTACGATTTCCCAAGAGCTCAATATACCCTGCTACTCAGTAATAATTACATTACTGACTCTAAGTAGCTTCTACCTATGTAATGTGAGTAACTGGTAACATAAATGCTCAGTGGTCTGTTTTTGTGTAGAGGACACAGCGAAAAGTAGAGGAGGAAGAAGAGGAATTAGATGAAATACAACACGACCCTCTTCATCAGCTCATTCTGCACTTTAGTCATAATGCTCTGACAGAAAAAAGGTAAGTCAAATGTCTGTACACACAATGACAGTGCTTTCTGAACAATGGTAGGCACATTCTTTCTGTAAATATACATCATTATTCAGATGTTTTATTTTTGCATTGAAAATGTCTGAAGCTCCATTCTCGTATTTTCATTATTTTACTACATTTTCCTTTTATATTTCAGTTCCCTAGAAGATGATTTGCTATATATAGCATACACAGACATGATGGCAAAGGTACAAATATGGTGCATTTGAACACAAGCATTTTCAATGTTACACTATAGTTACCACACTATCTCCCTATGTAACTTCTGCTTGTGTTTCTGCTGTACTCAGAGTTGTGCTGAAGATGAAAATGAGGATGATGAAGGAAAGGAAAAAACCTTTGAGGTTTGAAGTGTCAGACATTTTCCTTCTTCTATTGTTACTGTATGTGTGCATGAGAAACATATACATAGATGTGTGACAAACTAAAAGGAAAAAAAACATAGGCCCTGTTATCCTGTGGGTTAAATTTGCTGACATGTTTTGGGTCCACTTGTCCTCTTAAAGGGATGTAAATCAACACAAAGTTATATGCATCGCCTTATCCTATCCTTTTTCTCCTGATGCAAGTGGTCTCTTCCAGGATCATAATGGCACTATACTAATGCTCTTCAAAAATGTTTTATTAAGTATTAAAATTATGAAAATCATATGCTATGATGCTATCACCCTCACCAGATCTCTACCCATTTGAACAAATACTGGCATGTTAAACAGTGCTCTAAACCACCACCTTCAAAACAGCAACTGAGGAAATGTCTTTTGGAAGAATAGTGTGCCTTCTGTGTAGTACAGTTCCAGACACATTACTGACACATTTTATGTTTTTTCACCAGTCTGTATATATTGCATCTGCATATGTATATATGTTTGGTGTGTGATAGGAAAAGGAGATGGAAAAGCAGAAAATATTGTATCAGCAGGCAAGGTTACATGACCGTGGGGCTGCTGAGATGGTTTTGCAGATGATCAGTGCCAGCAGAGGTACACACACATGAACACAAACGCCAAGCTGGTTTACTGACTCGAAAAATGGACATATCTTATAATGCTTTTATCTTTTAGGTCGACTGGGTCCCATGGTTACGTTCACCCTTAAACTTGGTATCTCCATTCTAAATGGGGGAAATATTTTAGTTCAGCAGGTAATACACATTTATTGCTTGACATGAAGTCAACAATAGAATATGTCATCTAGAATCACTTAGTAATACATTGAATGACATGCAAGTATTTAGCTCTTGTGTTAATTGTGCTTTTTTATCATGAAAGTCAGGTAATATAATTAAAAGTCAGACATGTATGATTAGACTTTTTCTATATTGTGGTTGATTAGTTCATCAAATCTTTCCACAGAAAATGCTGGATTATCTAAAGGAGAAGCGAGATGCTGGTTTCTTCAAGAGTCTGTCAGGACTCATGCAGTCATGCAGGTGATGAGCAAAGAAAACTTTAATTTTGGCTTGCTTTTAATGAAAATTCTGGGTGACAATATGAGCACTTGCATCATATAAACCACCCTTAAAATATATTTTATTTCATTTATTTTCAATACAGGTACATTGAGGGAAAGACATTCCAATTTGTCTAAATTCTAAATAAATAAATAAAAGACAAATAAAAGTATAGTCAGAAATACAAACATTAAAATTAAGCATGTGAAAACAGCCAGGTCAAAATAAACCTGGCATGCATAGGAAATTTAAAAATATATATGTGTGTATCCTAATTATCACTGCATTGATTGGTCTCTGGTCTGCAGTGTATTGGACCTGAATGCATTTGAGAGACAAAACAAAGCTGAAGGATTGGGTATGGTGACTGAGGAGGGATCAAGTAAGTGCTACACGCACACGCACACACACACGAACACACACACACACACACGCACGCACGCACGCACACACACACACACACACACACACACACACACACACACACACACACACACACAACAATAGACATACACACTGAATTAATCTGATCTGCTTTTATTTCTTTTCATACCAAAATTATTAGAACAATGCCATTTTAAATTCTAATGTATTTATATAGTGGGTTGTTGCCTATTTAAGAACATTATACATTCATTCTCATATCATAGATCACACATGATTATAGACAGTTATGGAGAACTGTTAAAACTGTGAAGATAGACCATAGTACAAACAAACTCTTTGATTCGTTTAACCAAATACTTCACCATTTGACATCCAGGAAATGAATAAATGTGATTTTATTACACACTCAGGGGAAAAAACTGTTTGATGAAAACTGGTGCCAGATGGTGCAGTATTACCTCAAAATCCCAAATTTATTTGACTTCACGACCATTATCAATGGCTGTTTAATGCAGACAGTGCAGATTTAGGGAGCTCATTCATTTTTATTCATTCAAACTTCAAAAGTTTAGAGTGAATAATTGCATTCATCACAGAAGAACTATTTTCCATGACATACATATTTTCTGTCATTTTTTATCAACTTCAATTCAGGCATAAGTGATGGTGACATAAACCCATTGATGTGTCTTCTATCTCTCCAAAAAAAAAAATTGTTGTTCAGATCTTGTTAATCACATGTCAGTGTCCAGTCAGTGGATGTCAGTATCTCTCGTTCTAATTGATATTTTAATGTCTTCTCCTTTGCTTATGTCTGCCTTTTTGCCTGTTTGTTTGTTTCTTTGTTTGTTTCCTTCTTGCCATGTTTTTTAATGTCATCGGTTGCAGTCAACGTGAGGGAGCGGGGTAAATACATGGTTTAGATTCTCCTCATTCGGCATCACTGCTCTCTCTGTCCCTGTCTTTTCTACCTATTTGTCTGTGTCTGTTTGTTCAGCAATTTAGTAATTGATTGCTCTGGTCTGCAGGACAACTTGCATGCATCTCATTTAACCAAGAAAATAAAACTGATTACACATAGATTTCCTGCTGATTAACTCCTTCTGTCTGTCTTTATCTGTCTCTTTTTCTACTTTTCCCTAATACCTCTCATCTTGTCTGGGATTTGATTTTACTTCAGTGCATTAACATTTCTAAATAATCACTAAGTATTAATAAGCATCAAACATTTCATCATTGCAGCTTTGTCTGACAGGACATTAACAACGATTTGGAGTGTAGTTTTCATCATATTAACTAAAAATGAATTATATATATGTATAGTGATGTGGCTCAAAACATTGCTTACTCTTACAGAATAAAGCTAGTGTAGGAGCCTGCAGGCTAGAGCTTTGTCAGAAAATGTGTGTAGTATCTTGTCTGACTGTGTTATATAAGCACCCGTTTCCTATCTCAAGCCAAAAGAGACTAGTTTTTCATTTTTCCTGTCCATAAAGGTTCCAAGGTTCTTCAGAATGACGAGTTCACTAAAGATCTGTTTAGGTTTCTGCAACTCCTCTGTGAGGGTCACAACAATGGTATGTCTTCATATTTAATGACTAACATTGACCTTTATTTATCAATCTTTTAGTAAGGTTGTGTATAAATGTTTCCGTATGCCAAACCAAACTAAAAATTTGCTGCCAGATTTACAAAAGTTTTGTTAATGCAGATTTTCTTCATATACACATGCATGTGTTGATGAATGCTATCACAGCCCAGATGATTTGCATTTAGTGAAGGCAACAAATATTAATAAAAGACAAAGCTCACAGAAAGCAAAATGATGACTAATGGACAAAAGAGTGCTGCGCTAAAACTTCTCATAATACAGCTCAGCCACTGCAGTCCTTCAGCTACCATACATACAGACTTCTTTTGTCAAAATTGAATAGTCAGTCTAATTTGTCTGAATTTATGGAGATTGCTTTTTTTAAGTCAAAATCTAATTAAATCCATGTGTATAATTAAAATACAATCTATTTAAACTTGACAGTGTAATCTATATATACAGTACAGCATAATATTACAGGCACAATTATACAATTTGCAGCCAATCAAGGTTTGTATTAGTTAGTCTCCCTATAGGCAAATTTACACAAATTAGGTGGTTTTGAATGCCACATTTTGAATGTTTTATGACTAAATCCAGTTTATAAATGATGAATCATGAGCATGGTGTAAAAAAAATTCTACAAATAATTTCTCAGTGGGCACACTAACATCAAGCTTGTCAAACCATATATATCCAATATATCACCATTGTTTTGCTTCATACAGAATATCTGATTGAATAATTATTTTGGTACATTTTGGTAGCAGTCGTGTCTATGTGCAACTAACTTCTTTATGTGAAACTGGCTAACTTCTAATTTCTTTCAGACTTCCAGAACTTTTTGAGGACTCAGACTGGAAATACAACTACAGTTAATATAATAATAAGCACAGTGGACTATCTTCTTAGACTCCAGGTAAAGTAGACCTTGTTGTATACAGATACACATACACATATACTAATGACATAGTCTTCTCATTGTCCTTATAGGAGTCCATCAGCGATTTTTACTGGTATTACTCAGGGAAAGATATAATGGATGAGGCTGGTCAGCGTAATTTCTCTAAAGCATTAGCTGTGGCCAAGCAGATTTTTAACTCCCTCACTGAATATATACAGGTAACTTTTTTTTTCTTTGCCATTTACACTTACAGAAATATGACACAGATATCATCCTGCAATTATTGCTGTTTCTACGTGACTCTCCAAGAGATTATTGAATAGGTATCCAATAATCTCTTGTCCTGAAATATTTTATTG
This sequence comes from Ameiurus melas, assembly GCA_012411365.1. Lineage (NCBI taxonomy): Eukaryota > Metazoa > Chordata > Actinopteri > Siluriformes > Ictaluridae > Ameiurus > Ameiurus melas. The sequence goes on from CM022761.1 coordinate 8,962,898, forward strand.
CTATTATGCTACAACAATTTGTACAGTTACTAACTGTAATCAATCTGTTGCTATGCCCAGTTTGTCATCCTTCATCTATTCGGTCCATCAATAAATAGGAGCCACCATAGGATCACCACTGACCAGATAGGGGAACACTTTCAGCATATTTTCAGCTGAGTATAGTCCCTAAGTGTGCCTACAGTACACCATGGAGTGTTTAAAAATGTCTAGTAAGAATACACAGTGATTAAAAATCCAAACAAAACACCTACAAAACACCTACTACCATGTCAATGTGATGAAAATTACATCTGATCTTTTTCCTTTGTTGCAATAAAAAATATTCAACACGCATTGCAAATCAGGTTTATTGTCAGAATTTACAGACTTTCAGCTGTTTTCAATGAACAAAAGCAATTGAAATAGTTCAACACAAGCAGAGCTTCAAGTGGACTCAACTGAACATGCTTCAATTCAATTTTTCAATTCAATTCAATTCAATTTTATTTGTATAGTGCATTTTACAATGGACATTGTCTCAAAGCAGGTTTACAGAAACATGTAAACATACGATACTGATTTTAAGTGTGTGAATTTATCCCTATTGAGCAAGCCAGGAAAAAATCACTAAGATTATATGAGGAAGAAACCAATAGAGGAACCAGACTCAGAATGGAACCCATCCTCATCTGGGTAACAACAGATTGTGTGAAAGTATAATAAAGTCCATTATGGTTTTTACATGAGTCTTTGTTGAACTAGTCCACTGTTCACTAAAGGAGACCTGAGTGCAAAATATGTATATTGTAATTGCAGTCCCAAGGCCATAGTAGCAACCATAATCCCAGCAACCACAGCGAGAATGTCCATGTGGAATTGAGGTCCGAAACCATTTCATGGTACTTCAAGTGGTACCATTCTAAGCAGTCTCCAGGCTGTAGCCTCCAGTTGATGAGCGCTCCATTCAGAGGTAGAACATCAAAATGGATCAGGCAGGTCCGGAGCGCATAACAGGTCAGGATCACTGGCATGTCCATAAAATCATAAAATCATGTGTGGCTCGACAGAAGGAGAAAGGAAGAGGGATGTAAAGAGAGGGAGAGATCATTAGGTATGCTTACTGTCCTGTGATGGATAAGATTGTGTACTTTGCATAAAAGAAAGTCTATTCATGGATATGCTTATAAGTCTGTTAATATTCACTCAATATATCAAGTCATTTTATGGTTAATAGTAGTGTTTTATAATCCATACAAAATTTCACTGGGAGCCAATGCAGTGTGGATATGATAGGGGTGATGTGGTCATATTTTCTGGTTCTTGTTAGGACTCTTGCAGCTGCATTCTGGACTAACTTATGCTCCTACTGGAACATATAGACAGGAGGGCATTACAATAAACTAACCTAGAGGTGATGAAAGCCTGACCTAATACTTATGCTTCATGTAGTGACATTATATTTCTTATCTTAGCAATATTTCTGAGATGAAAGAAGGCTATCCTAGTAATACTATCTACATGAGCGTCAAATGAAAGACTGGGGTCAATAACCACACAGAGGTCTTTTACTGCTGCACATGACAACACAGAAAGACCACCCACTGTAACTATGTAATCAGAACGCTTACTTCTAGCTACATGTGGTCCTAGTAAAAGTACTTCTGTCTTGTCCGAATTAAATAAAAGGAAGGTAAAAAGCATCCAGTGTCTAATGTCCTTTACACATTCCTCAACTTTATTAAGCTGCTGTGTGTTGACTGGCTTTGCTGAAACATACAGCTGTGTGTCATCAGCATAACAGTGGAAGCCATGTCTTTGAATAATTTGACCTAGATGTAGCATATATAGGGTAAAAAGTGGTGGGTTTAAAGCAGAACCTTGTGGAACACCAAATTTAACCTCGGTATGCTTGGAGAAGTCGCCATTTATATCTACAAACTGATAGCGATAGGTCAAATAATAATTTCTCCAGTTTCCAAATTATTCAACCCCCTGAATAGAATCCCTCACAACAGCACACATATGCAAAACAGGTGTTGTCTCAAGTACACCTGATGCAACTAATCAAGGGCTTCAATAGTTGTACCAGGTGTGCTTGAGCTGGAACAAATGAAATACCTGAACTGGCTTGGGCAGAAAATTATTGAAATACCTGGAAGAAAAAGGAAGCTATCAATGGCTGCAACCAGATTTCTGAGAAGGCAGCTTGTGAAAAACCCTTTAGTGACTGCAAAATACCTGCAGCAAGACCTGGTAACAATAGGCATTGAGGTTTCAGTGAGCACAGTAAGGTGCATGTCCAAAGTCAAGCATCGTGGAGGCTTGGTGAGGCTCTGGGGTTATTTTGCATCGTCTGGCACTGGAATCCTGCAGCATGTGGAAGGCAAGATCCGAAAATCCTAGCTGATTTTCCGTCTGTGAGGAAGCTGAAACTTGGTCGTCATTGGACCTACTAACGGGACAATGACCCCAAGCATACCTCAAATTCCACCAAGGCTTGGTTGCAGAAGTAGTCCTTGAAGATTCTACCTTCTGGAAGATTCTGTCTAGATTCTGGAAATGGTTATAACAGTCACCTGGCTTGAACCCCATAGAAAATATGTAGTGGGATTTTAAGAAAGCGGGTGCAGCACGCAAACCTGCCAAAAAATATTACTGAACTGGAGGCCACTGCTCATGAGGAATGGGCTAAGATACCTCAGGAATGTTGCCAGAAGCTGGTGTCTGGCTATGTGTCTGATTTGCAGCAGGTCATAACAACTAAAGGGTGCTCTGCTAAGTACTTAGAATGCTTGCCCTGATGGGGTTGAATAATTTTGGGACTGGAGAAGTCATTATAAGTTGCATTTTTAGTTGAATTAGGGGAAACCATTTGAAGCATTCATTGTGAACTATTTCAATTGCTTTTGTTTGATTTGTTAATTGCAAACAGCTGAAAGTCTATAAATCTTGACAATGAACCTGATTTGCAATAGGGGTTGAATAATTTTGATTGCATCTGTATACAGGGCAAGCCAGTGAGCTTCATACATGAGCCATAAAAATGCTCTCTTATTTTATCTTTATTAGTATAAGTTATTAGTATCTTTAATTCTAATAACTTTCAACTTCCTGCTACTCTTTCTTCTCAGGGTCCATGTATAGGAAACCAACAAAGCTTGGCCCACAGCAGGTTATGGGATGCAGTTGTTGGCTTTTTGCATGTTTTTGCTAACATGCAGATGAAACTCTCACAGGCAAGTCAATTTAAACCTAGGAATGCCAGCTGTTGAATGAAAGTCAGTGTTTGTGACTTTTATAATAATACCCAGAACTGTGTTAGGAAAAACACACACAGTCAGATCTAGGTTTTTTAGGATGACCTTCATGTTAGTTTTATAAATTAGATTTAGGTTAGATTTCTTTCATGACTCTGATAGTAACCACCAGTAGATGTCTCTCCTGACCCAGCAATACAAACCAAACACATTGTCCCACTATTACAGTATTTGTCATAGAGTTATGTTATCTTTCAGCTAAGTAAATCAGTAGGTTGCAAGTGGTTATGATTTCAGATTCTGAGATTTACCAAGATGTCTTTTATGGTTTTTATGAATTTTATGGAACAGGTAGAAAGTTAGGACAAACAGGCCATGTGGTTTTACACAATCAAAGCACTTTCTCAAATGTATAGCCCACTGTGAGCACACTAAAGTAGCAGTCCAGAATTAATTCATGCTTCAGCACCATCTGCTCATGATGCAAAACAATGATATTAGCTGCTCTGTTGATGGATAACACTATAGCCTTGAGGACAGCTTTGGGAGGCTGGAAAAAATATTAATCTCCCCAACACCTTTGAAAGTCTGTCTGCCTTGTTACTACAGGAGATGAGGAGACACTGACCAGAGAAAAAAATGTCCCTAAGTATTTTCTGTCTGTTTTCCTTCTTTCTTTAGGACTCCAGCCAGATTAAGTTGCTGAAAGAACTGATGGATCTACAGAAGGACATGATAGTCATGATGCTGTCCCTTCTAGAAGGTTTTTATATTAAATCCAATAATAGTAAACAATCTCTACTTTTTGTAGTTTTATACATTCAAGTAAGATTTGTAGATCAGTTTCTTATGAATTTCTTGTATGTCCTGGTAAAGAGTAAAGCAGCAACAAACCAAGTCGTAATAAAGAGTAATAGATAATGGTAATTTTCTAATATAGTTGTATATCTTTAGCACACAAACACTGTATGTAGCAAGGTAAATGCTGAGCATTATAGTATGTGTTTTACACTATGTGAGTGTTATTCATTAACACCAACATGTTTCAAAAGAACCATGTCCCCTAAAAAGGAAAAAAACAAAAAACAATTGTGGTCAGGCATCCTGTTGCACTATGTGATAGGGAAAATAAATACTAATATTATATGTATGTGTATTTCCAGGTAATGTTGTAAATGGCACCATTGGTAAACAGATGGTGGACACCTTGGTGGAGTCCTCCAACAATGTGGAGATGATCCTCAAATTTTTTGATATGTTCCTCAAGCTAAAGGACCTCACCACATCTGACAATTTCAAAGAGCATGACTCTGATGCCAAAGGAGTCATCTCAAAAAGAGAGTTCCAGAAATCAATGGAAAATCAGAAACAGTACTCTCAGTCTGAAATCGAGTTCTTGCTTTCTTGTGTTGAGGCAGATGAAAATGACATGTTCAACTATGTGGAATTTGTAAAACGCTTCCATGAACCTGCCAAGGACATTGGTTTCAATGTCGCAGTACTGCTTACAAATCTGTCAGAACACATGCCCCATGACTCCCGTCTGGCTACCTTCCTGAGCCTGGCCGAGAGTGTCCTTAATTACTTTGAGCCATTCCTGGGACGTATTGAGATCATGGGTGGTGCGAAGAGAATTGAAAGGGTCTATTTTGAAATCAGCGAGTCCAGTAGAACCCAGTGGGAGAAACCACAAGTTAAGGAATCAAAGAGACAGTTTATCTTCGATGTAGTCAATGAGGGTGGAGAATCTGAGAAGATGGAGTTGTTTGTAAATTTTTGTGAGGACACTATTTTTGAGATGCAACTGGCCTCACTGATATCAGAGCCTGATGTTGTGGAAAGGGGAGAAGAAGATGAAATTGAATTACAGAAGGTATCCAAGGACCTGGAGGTGGAAGAGGAGGAGAATACACTGGAATCTTCCTCAGCTTTCACCATGGCATGTCTGTCAATGAAGAAGAACCTCTGTAGCCTTGGCAGACTGCTCACTTTAAAGAGCCTGAGGAAACGATACAAGAAGCTCAGGAAGATGAGCCTGAGGGAGATGATTTCTGGGTTCTTCTTCTTTTTCTGGATTATCTTCACTGGCCTCCTCCACTTCCTCTACAACCTGGTGTGGTGCTTCTTCCATATCCTTTGGTCAAGTCTGTTTGGTGGTGGCTTGGTGGAAGGTGCCAAGAATATGAAGGTGACAGACATCCTTGGCAACATGCCGGACCCCACACAGTTTGGCATCCATGGTGATGTGCTGGAGTCTGAAAAACTAGAGGTTAGTGAGGCTTCTTTGGTTGCTGAGATAAACCAGATGGCACAAGGAGACAAAACAGAAATAGACCTCATGTCAGAGCTGCTAAGTATACAGCCCAAGAAGGAGGGAGGAAAGCATGGAACCGAGCCTGGTCTGGGAGATGTGTCTGAAGTGGTTGGAATCGATTCCCCGTCTTTAGTTTCTGCTGTGCAGCAGAAAAAGGCTCAGGTGAAAAAGACTCAGAGCTCTTACTGCACAACTATAGACTATATAACATGAAAACAAGTGTAACATAACTATATTATATTATATAATAATATACCAATATTTTTACAATATTATATGGATTATACATATATATATATATATACATAAACTCAGCAAAAAAAATAAACATCCACTCACATTCAACTGCTTTTATTTCCAGCAAAATTCTTAACATTTGTAAATATTTGTTTTAACATAAAAACATTCAACAACTGAGACATAAACTGAACAAGCTTTCAGTATCTGGTGTGGCCACCAGCTGCTTTAAGTACTACAGCTCATCTCACCCTCATGAACTGCACCAGATTTGTCAGTTCTTGCTGAAAGATGTTACCCCATTGTTCCACTATTTATAAAGGCATTTGCAAGTATTCGATCAACTCTGGGGGGACACATTTTCACATGTAATTTTCCACTGCAAGGATGATCAGCTGTTCTTCCTGTCTCCCTGTAGCACTGTCTTAGCTGTCTTACATTACAGACATTGCAGATTATTGCTCTGGTCACATCTGCAGTCCTCATGCCTCCCTGCAGTAGGCCTATGGCATGTTCACGCAGGTGAGCAGGCACCATAGGCATCTTCTGATGTTTTTCAGTTAGTAGGAAGGTCTCTTTAGTGTCGTAAGTTATTGTAACCATGACTTTAATTGCCTATGGCCTGTAAACTGTTAGTATCTTAAGGACTGTTCCACAGGTGTATGTGCAATAATTGTTCATGGTTCACTGAACAAGCATGGAAAAACATCGTTTAAGCCCTTTCCAATTAAGATCTGTAAAGTGTATTTGGATTTTACAAAATTATCTTTAAAATACAGTCTCCTGAAAAAGGGACGTTTCTTTTTTGCTGAGTTTATATAGTAGGGTTGTCACAATACTATAATCATATCTCACAATACTATACTAGTTGAAGTATCACGATACCAAGTAGTATTACAATACCACACATTATTATTAATTCATAATACAAATCTAAATTTACAGAAGTACACAGATATAAATGAAAACAGACAAACCAAATTTTCATCTGAATACTTTATTAATGAGAATGGATAACTGGCTATTGGAAAAACTCAAGAACAAACATACAGTTGGTAAAGAACTAATTCAATGGGCTACATATTTCAACGTTTGTTTCCTAGAGCAATGAAATCACTTATATTGTCCTCAGAGTACTAAGTACGGTACTTCAGTGTGAACTATATTATTGTTTAAAAAATAAAGTAGCATCTGCATTAAACTTTATTATTGCGATACTACCATAGTACCAGTATACCGTGCAACCCTAATATATAGAAACATGGATCCAAGGAAGAACCATGGAAGGAAACATATAAATTACTGTATTCTCTCTCTCTCTCTGCAGGAAGCTGCAAGTAAGTCAGTCGAGAATGAATCAAATGCAGATTCAGAAAAAGCAGAGTGAGTGGACAAATTTACTTCTGAAAGTAGATTAAATTTTTGTCAGGTGAATGCAGGTAACCAGTGTTTTTTTTGTTTTGTTTTGTTTTTTGTGGTTTTTTTGGGGAGTGGGGGTTTATTTTTACCAACATTTGTGGCTTTCTAAGAAGCTAGTGGTACCATCTGCTGTATCACTGTGTTTATCGATCACTAATGCTCTTAATTACAGACTTATTCTTCTACATTTGTATAGTCTTCTTGGGACAGTGTGAAGCTATCCTATTTTGCAAAAATAAAGATCAGTTTGTGTCTGTGTTAACTTTTTAGTAAAGTCTATGTGTTTGTCCATTTTAATAGTACAGAGGATGGGGAGAAGAATGACCAGGACAAGGCTAAAGAGTTACTCATAGAACCTCGATCACAGGAAGAGAAGAAGCTACCCAAGAGGAGGTGTGGGCAGAAGAAAGAACAACCAGAAGCCATTATGGCCAGCTTTTTTGCTGGTCTGGACATCTATCAAACCAAGATTCTAGTAAGCCATTTTAGTATTATTTCATTAGCAGTTTATAACAAAAATCTTTTCCTGATCAAAATGGTCTCACCCGCGCAAATTAATTTGATTGAATTGATAGTAAAAAGATGGATAGTTTGAGTAGCAACCAGTATTCATAAAGTATCTTGTACACTTAATAATAATTACTTTGTGAGTTGTTTTTGTGACTTGTTAAAATGGTTGTGTTTAATTAATTATATTTAACGTGTACAATTATTTGAAAAACTGCAATTTAACACAATTATTGTTTACAGAATTACCTGGCTCGAAACTTCTACAACCTGCGATTCCTGGCTCTGTTTGTGGCATTTGCCATCAACTTCATCCTGCTTTTCTATAAGGTATAATGCACTTAAAGTCTTTTTTCCTCATTTTCTTTTCTCGTTATTAAGATATGCTTTCAGCTGTTTGCAAGGAATAAATAAAACAAAAACAATTGAAATAGTTCAAAACAATGAATGCTTCAAGTGTTTTCCCCAAATTCAACTGAAAATGCAACTTATAATGACTTCTCAGTCTCAAAATTATTCAACCCTGTGACAAGGCGTGATGAAAAATGGTCCCGCACAATAAAATCGATGACAAGGCCGCAATAGCACTTTTGTGCAATGGTGTTTTATTGACAGTGCATCTATTTACAGTCTATTTACAATCCACCAAATGTGCAGAAAAGTATGTACGTCCACGTGAAGGCCCCCCCAAAAATTGACAAAATAGGGAAAATGGGGAAAATGGAGGAAAACTACACAACAATGTATAGACTACAGCACTTGGCTGTTAACTCTGATAAATACACACAAAATACTCACATTGCAAGCACAAACCCAAAACTACAATACACCCTAAACAAATGAACAGGCCTGACTTTTAACCCGGTGGTGTGGGTGTTGTTTCACACAGGCCTTTCTGTCTCTATTGTTTTATTATATATTGTATTATAAATTTGCTTTATTATAGACTGTCTATAATGTAATATTATAATAATATAAACAATATAGACTGTCTCTGGACAGACATGTCATGATTCCCCCGTGAAGCAGCATGCTCTATGCGCAAATGCGCAAGCACCTGCCTTCTCATTGTTGACAGTTGTGACATTCCAACACGTGTCTTTGTTATTGTTGATGTCATGTCTCCGCCCCGTCCTGTCATGTGTTGTCAAGTCACGTGTGTTTGGATTACCCGTAGCTGTTAGCAGTTTCGTGGCTAATCATGCCGGTATATATACCGTGTGCCATGCTACACTCATTGCGGATTATTAGCATAGATTATCGTAGAGTAAGATTAGATAAGTTTAATACATTAGTCATAGTTGTAGAGTCAGTTCATAGTTTCATGTTTTCTAGTCATAGTCCTAGTTCTAGTTCATGTCATAGTTCATGTTTAAATTCGTTAGTAAATTCACTCCTCCTTTTTTTTCTTTTCTTTTTTCCCCTCCTCTTCCTTCCCCCCCTTTTTTTTTTCCATCACTCCTCTTTTTTTTTTTAATTTGTTTTATTTGATTTACTGCTTTTTCTAAAAATTATAATTTTACTTTTCTTTCTCTCTCTCTTCTTTATTCAACAAAAAATATTTTTTTTTTTAAAAAAAAATATTTTTATTTTTTTTATTAATAAAAAAAATAATTAATTTTTTTTTTTTTTTTTTTTTTTTTTTTTTTTTTTTTTTTTTTTTTTTTTTTTTTTTTTTTTTTTTTTTTTTTTTTTTTTTTTTTTTTTTTTTTTTTTTTATATAAAATATTTTTTTTTTTTAAAAAAAAAAAAAAAAAAAAAAAAACAAATATAAAGAGCGTCACACAGTCACAATGTTAGTTTCAGCGATATTCACCCCCTTCATGGCAATCACCTTAATACTAAATAGAGCACCTTTTTGCTGTTATGACCTGCTGCAAATGAGATGCAGAGCTTATCAGAGAGAATCTTAGCCCATTCCTGATGAGCAATGGCTTCCAGTTCAGTAATATTCGTGGGTTTATGTGCGAGCATCACCGAGCCACCACCATGCTTGACTGTGGACAGAGTTTTCTTTCTTCATTCTTCTTCCTCCAGTCATATCACTGATCCATCATGCCAAAAAGTCACAAATTGCTCCACAGAACAGAATCCCAAAACTTCTGTGGCTTATTTATATGATTTTGAGCCAACTTTTGCTTTTGTGTCAGTAGTGGTGTATGTTCTGGCTTGTAAACCTTCTGCGTTTAGTACGCGCCTTACTGTGCTCGCTGAAACTGCCGTGCCTGTTGCCACCAAGTCCTGCTGCAGGTCTTTTACAGTCACTAGAGGGTTTTTCACAGCTTGCCTTCTCAGAAATTTTGATAGCTTCCTTTTTTTGCCCCGTCCATGTAGTGTACACTCAGCAAACCCCTAGCCAGTTCAGGTATTTCATGTGTAACAGCTCAAGCACATCTGGGGAAACCAATGAAGCCTTTGATTAGTTGCATCAGGTGTGCTTGAGACAACACCTGTTCTGCATATTTGTGCTGTTGTGAGGGATTCTCTTCAAAGGTTGAATAATTTTGATACCGGAGAAGTCATTATAAGTTGCATTTTCAGTTGAATTTGGGGAAACTTGAAGCGTTCAGACTGTTAAATTATTTAAATTGCTTTTGTTTGATTTGTTCATTGCAAACAGCTGAAAGTCTGTACATTTTGACAATAAACCTGATTTGCAATTGGGGATGAATAATTTTGATTGCAAATATATTTTCATGTCCTTCACTATTCATTTAAATAATATGTTCATTTAAAAAAATTTCAACAATAACAATTTACAATACAGTAACATTCCTATCGTCATTTCTAAATATTTGAGTAGCTTTGTGAAGGATAGCTCCAGCTGTGATCTCATCAGTTTTATTAACTTCTTACATGATATTCATGATACTGTTCGATAAATAGTTTCACATTGCACAGCCATGTATAAAGGCAAAAAGAAAAAGACAAAAACGGTCAAAAAAATATTTATACATATTTATACTTTAATATTCTAGTATTTACTCAAAATATACTTCCTTTTTTGTGATCACATTGTTATATTATTATTATGCTGTTTTAATGTTTGTGTATATGTACACGTGCAGGTTACTGGTGAGGATTCTGAGGAGGTGGACTCATGGACAGGGAGAAATGAAGAGGAGGATGAAGGTGGCATTGAGTATTTTATCCTGCAGGAGAACACTGGTTACATGGCACCTACACTCCGCTTTCTAGCTGTTCTACACACTATCATCTCCTTCCTCTGTGTGGTGGGGTATTACTATCTGAAGGTACATGCAAACATCCATATTCAGGCAGATGGGTGACAAATTAAAGGAACACAAAAAACTCTGTAGAACTGTAGTCTTCTAATCTTCCAAAGGATATATTCTCAATAGTTTTTTAAGGGGGTTGGAGAGCGCTGTCTAACACATCACTCCAAATATCTAACAAGTGTTATCAGAAGACCATAGCATATTATTTATTTCATTCATCTTCAGCAAACCATTCTGTAACCTATCATGCTCTGTAGATTAGGAAGAGACCACTCCTATCAGAATATAAATGTTTCATCATAAGATATAGGATAAAGATGATATGCAATGACCCCTCTTTCTCAGGAGACAAATGGAACCAAACAATGTCAGGAAGAGCTACCAATTTGTCATCTATCTGTATGTCAATGCAATTGTAGTCATAGGTTTAGACCTATTTAACTTGTTTCAACTGAAACAGTAACAGTAAACAATGAGAACTAAAATTAATTTAGGAATTCCTAGTAAGTGACTGTTAATAATATGGCAACAAACAGTACATTATCCATAGAAAAAACAGTAACAGCTGTAAATATATCGGTCTTAAAAGGTTTATCAGATTTCAATTTTTTATTTTTGGCATCAGTATTTTATCTTCCCACTGCCCTGAATAATTAACAAATATCATCAGTTTTATTTATATATGTTTTTCAACAAGTCAAATGCATAATTTCTCAATTGCTCTAAAGCAGTGGTTCTCAACAGGGGAAGGGGGAATTGTTTTCAAGAAAAAAATCACAGACAAGGCATCATTTGGGTACCTGGGGAGAAATGGGAAGGGGGGCACAATTTTTTTTCAAGAAAAAAGTGCAGACCAGTGTTGCCAACTTAATGACTTTTCAGACCCCTTTAGTGACTTTTTTTTTGCAAAAAAATACTTTTTGGACAAACCTTGGCAACTTTCCAAATGTCGGCAGTACTGTCGTAAGCGTCAGGTCTTGCTTTCCCTTCTCACCTCTCTCTGCGTCTGCTCAGTTCAGAGAGGGGCTGAGAGCTGGAGCAGCAAATCCAATTGATCGCAAGGCAGCTGACATAGACGTGAATGTAAAAAGAAACAAGCACAAGTGTCCCACTGATTGATTTAACAATATCATGGCTAACGAGACAAATGTTTTTAGAACACAAGACGAATGGGATGTGACATGTTTTACATGTAAAATAGTCCACGTAATTACAGCTTAGTTCTCTTGTTCAAAGTAGTTAAAATGTTCAGAAACAAGATCAATTTTCAAGATCACCCTTTCTTTATCAGGCAAAAAGATAATTCACGTTCCATACCTGTCCGTTATATAGTTTTTATAAAAGTCATAAAAGTTATTTTAAAAAGTGATGCATCTTATGAGAAGTAAAAAAAACAAGCAAAAATCTATCTATCTATCTATCTATCTATCTATCTATCTATCTATCTATCTATCTATCTATCTATCTATCTATCTATCAAAACAGATTATTGATTAGGCATATATAGATAAATTTTAATATAGAACAGATAATCCTTATATCTGGTCTTGCCACATGATAGCGGAGGTACTTTAGTTACAAAAGGTTGAGAACCTCTGCTCTAAAGTATGCTTGAGCAGAAATGAGCATGCTGAGTCAATGAATGCTTTTCTCTCCTGAATAGGTACCTTTGGTAGTTTTTAAGCGAGAGAAGGAAATTGCCAGGAAACTTGAATTTGATGGTCTTTATATCACTGAACAACCTTCTGATGATGACATTAAAGGGCAATGGGACAGACTTGTTATTAACACACCGTAAGTACAAAAGGAAATATTGAAGATCACTGCTTCACTGTTGTTCATTTATATGCTTATTTGAAAATATTCACCTTATAACTGCCTAATCTACCATGTTAATGCATTTATGTTAGCCTTTAAAACCTCCACACAGCAAATTCAAATCAATATTAATAACCTTCTAAAGTAATATACAGAATTAAGAGCCATGGTTTATGTATTCTTATTATGAATTGTAAATGCCCTTCCTTTTCTTGTGTTGGACAGGTCTTTTCCTAATAACTACTGGGATAAGTTTGTCAAGCGGAAGGCAAGTGGAATTTCTAAGAGTTAACGTTTATGTTCTCTGATTATAGACAGTAAGTGATAATTGTTTGCAATCAGCAATGAACCATAATGACCCTAATCTTGGTTAATTGCACTATATAAATAGAAAATACCACGCTTTAAACCTTTAAAATGCTTTACAACTGTTTGAGTTTCAACAGAGATTCAGTTTTGCAAGTTTCTAACCTTGTTATAAACAGAGTGAGGATAGAGTTACAGTGAGAGAGGGAACATGACCATGGTGCAAGGTAGCAAGGCATGCAATGTGAGAAAGGCATTTCTAGTGTAACAATGTACTTGTTTGTGTTCTATGATTATAATTTACTTGTAGGTAATAAATAAATATGGGGACTTGTATGGAGCAGAGAGGATTGCTGAGTTGCTCGGTCTGGACAAAAGTGCTCTGGACTTCAACCCTACTGAAGAAACTATTGCTAAAGAGGCTTCACTGGTGTCCTGGTGAGAAAATCAGACTCCTCACGTTTTAGGAGTTATGAGGAAAATTACTGCTAGGTAAAGTCTAGTCAGTGTAAGTTGAGAATGAAAATGTCCTCTCTCTTCTTACAGGTTAAGCTCCATTGACACGAAGTATCATATCTGGAAAATGGGTGTGGTAATTACAGACAATGTGAGTACATGGAGAACAGTTTTCCCTGATAAAGTATATACCTCACAGAAGTCCTATAGCACTCATATAGCATGGAGAGGGAAGATCTATCCTTTTTTTTTCTTTTGCAGTCTTTTCTGTACCTGGTGTGGTACACCACGATGTCCATCCTAGGCCACTATAACAATTTCTTCTTTGCTGCTCACCTGCTAGACATTGCCATGGGTTTCAAGACTTTGAGGACCATCCTGTCTTCAGTTACACACAACGGGAAACAGGTTTAATTCATTCTGAACCTCCAAACACAAGGGGGAAATGTTCATATTTGAAATATTGTTGATATTGTTTACAATTTGTCCTCTGATTTACATTTTGTCTTTTTCCATTCTCCTAGCTGGTGCTGACTGTAGGTCTACTGGCTGTAGTTGTGTATCTATACACTGTGGTGGCCTTTAACTTCTTCCGCAAATTCTACAACAAGAGTGAGAACGAGGATGAGCCAGATATGAAGTGCGATGATATGATGACTGTATGTTGCATACACTTGATTTTTTTGCTTCTTATATTTCATTCTCTTTTCATGTTTCTTTTGCCTCTGTGCATTGTCATTGTGAAATATTTAAAACAATAGCTAGTCACATTTTTATTAAATCTTAAAAAGAAGATTCAAGTCAAGCAAATAATTTTTACTGGTCTGTATGTACACAGTATACATATGCATACATTACCATAAAGATAAGCTCTTATTACACAATCATAATTGAACTGACTGGAAGATATTAGATATTAGACCGTTTGTTATTTTTAGCTAATTCTGATATATATATATATATATATATATATATATATATATATATATATATATATATATATATATATATATATATATATATATATATATATATATATATATATATATATATATATATATATATATATATATATATATATATATATATGTGTGTGTGTGTGTGTGTGTGTGTGTGTTTATTATTATTTATTTATTTATTTACATTTTTTTTCTATTTCTTTATCAGTGCTATCTGTTCCACATGTATGTGGGTGTGCGTGCTGGTGGGGGAATAGGAGATGAGATTGAAGATCCAGCGGGTGATCCCTACGAGCTTTACCGCATCCTCTTTGATATCACCTTTTTCTTCTTTGTCATTGTTATCCTTCTGGCCATTATCCAAGGTACTGTATGATTCAGTGGGCAAGGGCAAATAAATAGTTCTAATACATAAAGCTTAAATTAACATTTGATTTGGGACAATATACAGAGATACTTTCACAATGAGGGCACATTGAAAGGAGAAATTTATAGCAATATTGTTCTATATATAGTAGGTAACTACTAACCTGCTGGAAAATAGACAATATTAGGAACACCAACTAGACATAAATTGTGTGTTTCAAAGTTAAATAAAGGACTAAAAATACATTTAATATATGAATTAATATGAATCATAGAATTTTGTCACCGCCTCCTGTAGGCTACGTGACTTAAGCAGCTCCAGCAGACAGGTTGACACTGGCTTTGTCTCAGTGGGTTAAAGTCACTCTGACTGTGTCGGGATCTGGGAAGGCTCAGAATGACACATGCAGGGAGAGGGGGATTAGAGTCATGCTGAGGTGTGTGCGAGGTGTGGGGAGGGGTATTTCTTAGTGGGGAAGAAAACAGAAATAATAGTAGGCATCTGATGTTTATTTTATATTCAATTAAGATTAATTAAGATTTTTATAGGGGGGAGATGCAAGCACCTTTGTGACTCACACTGAGAGGGAAATCTGTTGGAAAAATACATTTATATATTTTTAAACACACAAATGTAAATTCTGTATGACTTATTACAGAAGCATATTCAGTGTATAGACAATTATGTCTTGCGACAATTATGCATTCCTACAAACAACTTATTTTTAAACCAACTGCTATTGTCATGCAGTATAGCAGTGGTCAGTCATAGTGTTTGTATATGTGTAAAATACACTCCTGTGACATTTCTTTTGATTCTGTAAATTATTAATGTTCCAATATATCCAAAAAAGTTTTCTTAGCTAAGTAAAAGTAAGGGCTTTGTCTGATAAATAACATTTAAAGTATATACTTTGGTTTTAGATTTACTATAACAGTTCCAAAAAAAAAAAGCAGAATAAAGTGCATGGGGACTTGTTTCTCCTGAAAGAACTCAATACAATATGCGTTATCAGTGATCCTAAGAAGCATGTTTTAAAGCTTATATATATATATATATATATATATATATATATATATATATATATATATATATATATATATATATATATATTATTTATATTTATTTTTTTTTATTTTTTTTTTTTTTCTTACATGTGTTTATGTAATAAAGCTGCTATTGTGACTTTAATAATTTAATTCCTCATGCAGCGAACTTGCTGTTGCAATAAATTATTCAGTACATGCTGGGGTTTGTAAGGATAACAGTGCACATTGTTAAAATATAATATGATTCTAATATCTAATAAATGATGAGATGGTATTGAAGAATTGCATGAAAAAGTGTTACCAACAAAAGGCAATTTATTGTTACAGTATGTAAAAGAAAAATGTGCTGCAATTACGCTTTGTGTGTGGCTACAGGTTTGATCATTGATGCCTTTGGAGAACTGCGAGACCAGCAGGAGCAAGTGAAAGAGGACATGGAGGTAAGAGAACAACCGCAGAACAGCAGAGCTTTGCATGTGTAAAAACAAGTTCAAACTGCAAAAAAAAAAAAAAAAAAAAAAAAAAAAAAAAAAAAGTGGGGGAGGGGTGAGGGGGGGCAGTGTTAATTTTGTATCCACAAAGCCTGAAAATTCTTCAAACATGGCAATTGTGTTCAATTTAGTATACCTGAAATCTATTTCTGTCAGTTAAATGCACAATTACAGCATTCACTAGTTTTTAGTACTGAAGAAAAAGTTTCTTAAAATCATAGCAGCATTTAAATAGAGTTTGTAAAAACCTTTTACTATATGTACAAAACATGCATTCAAGTTTTTGTGTTCATATTGTATTTTGTAAATTTTTTCATTGATGACTCTAACCTCTCCTAATTGCTGTTATACTGGATGCGCAATTATGCCCTTGTGGTAAACTCAGCTCAAGTCATCAAGACAGCAAGAGGATAAGAACTAAGTGGCTTTGAAAGAGGGTTCATTACTGGGATAGGAGCTTCCGTCAAACTGTTCTACTGGCTTGTGTTTCAGTTCCTAACAGTGACTAAATTGACATCTGAATTTAGATCTGAGTGCATTCAGAACGGAAATATTCGCATGCAGAAGCTTCTGTGTGCACTTCCCTGCTCCCCATTTGTGAATATCTTTGTGAATACTCAATTCACAGCATCTGTTAAAAACACACTCGCTAATAATGTTCTGGACCTCAGGTTTGCCACCCTCTATTAATGATACTGTTTAAATGCCATACAACAATACCCCCCTAATACTTCATAATTGATCTTGACTGATCGTTATTGTACTGGTTTTGGACTTATCTTGGATTTCACAATGGTGGTCTTAACTACTATCCTACCATCAACTGCAATTGCAAGGAAAGATGTAAGTGTTCTTCAAAGGACTGAAAATGTCTGGACATGATCAGAATATCAGCAAGAACTGCTGTCAACAACTGAGATGTTTTTTCTTTTGTCACCCATCTGTAAATAAGAAGGAAAATATTCGACTGTGTGGGCAGTTATTGGATTTCAAATCACATCCTTGCATACTAAATATTATGTACATGATCAGCTGTTACTTCATCTGGTGGAGTAGCCTACTATTTAGAAATATAGTCTAATGTTTTAGCTGTATGCTGTGTTTCAGTTATGTTGATTTCAGCCATGGTCAAGTACATTTGAAATGTATATCCCAAGTAGCATAGATAAAGTCTGTGGTTGTAAAAATCGGTAGGTTTTGTCACCATTGTACAAAAGGAACCTCAGTATGCAGATTTTCCATTTTGTCAGTTTTGCTAATCAAAAAGCAATGCAATGAAAACAAAATAAAAAAGAGGGAAACAGCTAATAATATAGCCCCTTTAAAATATGATGAATTGACATTTGTGTTTCAGACTAAATGCTTCATCTGTGGCATTGGGAATGACTACTTTGACACAACTCCACATGGCTTTGAGACACACACATTACAAGAGCACAACTTGGCAAACTACCTGTAAGTATCCCATGCACACCTCACTCGCACAACATTTACCTTTTTCCTCAATGAGACCTTGTGTTATATAATGCATTGCTCACCCAAATGATTTTGATTGTCAGGCTACTTATAGACAGCCCTCTCATCTAAAATCACACTGCCATCAGTACTAGGAAAAAGTCAGCAGACTGTTGTGTCCTTTCTAAATCTAAAACCAGATTATCAGGTTGCAACATAATAAGCTTAGTGTATCTCCACTTCAGTCTGCACTTAAATTAATTCTTGTTGATTTAGAGATATGCCTATTCAGTTTACTATTTATTATGCCTGATGTTTTAGGTTTTTCTTAATGTACCTTGTCAACAAGGATGAAACAGAGCATACTGGCCAGGTAAGTTTGCCATTCCTGTTCTGTCCATATATGACAGAAAAATAAAAATGTAATTAAATTCTAAGTAAGCAGAATTTTTCTTCATTTAAAATATATATTGATTTTGGTTATAAAATAGACTTGGACTGTGTTCAGGAAATTAGCTATCCTATTTTGTTGTAGTTTTTACATGTTTGTTCCCAGCAGATGCTTTATTTTTTTTTTCTTGTCATTCTGGCTGTATTTTTTCTTTCCCATCTACTTTCAGTGGTTTCCTGCTTGTGTTCATCTTGACTCAGGCCCTGTTAATTTGCTCATTCAAACTAGCTCATTCATTTTTCTCCCTCACCAGTACATTCAAAAGCAGTTTCCGTTTATTTCCTCCACAGGAGTCGTATGTGTGGAAGATGTATCAGGAGCGATGCTGGGATTTCTTTCCAGCTGGAGACTGTTTCAGGAAACAGTATGAGGACCAGCTGGGCTAAAGCAAGTGAGATTCCAGCCCACCAGCCTGTCCTCAGAGCTGTGAGCAGTATACCAGCTGCTTTTTCAGTTGGTGTTTGAACCATTGACATTCTCCACCCCAATAAATGGTCTTTCTCTTTCATGCTATTTTGCAGGAGGAGTCCCAATGCCATGTTTTTTCTCTACCACAGATGATGCTACATGATG